>OZ004706.1:109079562-109679562 GCA_963924515.1 Vespertilio murinus | reverse complement strand
GAGAAAATGGGGGAGAATGGGGACATGTGTAATAGTGTCAGCAATAAAAATGAAGAAAAATGAGCACTAAATAAAAATTAAAAAAGGACTAAATATGCACCCCCCAAAAAAATCCTAAAGTATTTTTATCTTGTCCTTTATTATGAAATGTTTGTCAAAAATGCACATCTTAGCTTGAAACAACTACTCACTTCCAAAGATTTCAAAATTAAGATATAAACACAAATTTTCCTCCATTTACTATGGTGTGTAGCCTAGTAAGATTTCCCACTAACATATTGACCTAACCAGAAAATACATAGGAACAGAACTACACCATAAATATAATTTCATATGCTATTGACATCTTAATCTTTCTCTTATATTTTCCTATTAAGATATAACCTTTTATAAGTAATATCTCTGTTCTTCAGTATGGCTAATGTTTTCTCCTTATATGTGCTCTGAATTTAAAACAAATGTTGTTAAGATATGGCTATGTGGGAGGGCAGAGAAAAAAGGGAACTGGATCTCTCATTATTTCTTGAATTTATTGTTCTCTTTAATTTTTGCTTTTATTGCACAAATGAGAAGTTCTACAAAGGAAACCACCAAGTTTAGGATTTAAAAAATTATAACTAGGGTGATAACTGAATGCAGATACAATATGATTTAGATATTTTATGTCAATTTTGTCAAAAGTTTTTGTGATAAAATTGGGTGAAACACATTCTTATCTACGTACCCAAATCTACACTAATAAAGAGAAAGATGCAAAATGATCAAACCTCCGTGAGCCCACCAGCCAATCAGGAGTGAGTATGCAAATTAACCCAACAAAGCTAGTGGGTTAATTTGCATACACAGGGGACATCCTGTGTTGGGGGCGGGGCATCCACGCCATGTCCTTCCACACTGCCCCAGCTGCTCAGGGCTTCTGGGCAGTGTAGGAAGGAGGAAAGGTGGCTCCGGCCGAAGTGAAGGCAGTGCCAGCAGCCAGGGGAAGGAAGGCCCATTCTTGCACAAATCTTTGTGCATCGAGCCTCTAGTATAAACAGTAATAAATCCACTGGTACAGTATCCTAGCTGGCACTCAATGTACCTTCACTCTAAAACTTTTTTAAGAACAATCTATTTATGTACAAATGAATTAGCATGCAAAAATGAGTAAACATAACAAATGCATTGCACTTTACATTTTGATTACCAATGAATTGAGATTATACAAACACAACTTCAATTTATAATGAATTAACTAGTAGCTTTCAGAAGAGTCAACTTCAGTATGTGGAGTTGGTCATAGCAGCACTTTCCAGTCCAGTGAGCATGTAAGGCTCATGTAGTACCATGTGTGCTCAACTTTGACATGCAAAGCTGGATGACAAAACCTATTTTACCTAGAAAGAGACCACTGCCCAGGACACTGAAAGTCAATGTTATTTTCTGGGGTTTTTAAAAAGGTAATGTAACATTTAAAAAGAAAAAATCTTTCCACCAGTCCATTTTGAGTAAACATTTCAGTTTATGTCAAAGCAAAAGTCAGCAGATATCCTGTTTTTGAAGCTTTGTGTTAGGTAAAATGTTCAATTGATATCATGAAAGGGCATTAAAGAACCTCGGAGAACTGTAGGTAAAAGTTACACACAATGCTTTACAAATAAATTCATAAACCAAATCGAAAAGAGAATCTATGCCTATCCAAGAAAAGGAGCAATTATATGAAAACAACAAAACTTCCAAAATAAAAATATTTCCCCAAGTAAAAGAATACCATAAAACAGAAATGGAGAATGGGGTATGAGTTGGGACAAAGGGAATAGCACATAGACATATTAGCAAAAGAAAGGATCCAAATATTGCATGTTATTATTTCAGCAAAATGTGTAGTTATGTCCATACTGAGAAATATGACTTGAGATAAGTTCATTTAGTAAGTAGAAACACAAATACATAACACTCGGTTTTTTCTCTTGATAAGTGGTATTTTAGATACAAAATTATTATCTTTGCAGAATTACACATTTATCATTCAGTCTTCATTGGACATTATTCCTAACAAACATTAATCATTTTTTAAAACAATAAAGATGATAAATACTATATGAAAAAAATATATTCATACAGATGACCACACATTAACATTCAAACCTTCACTGTTAGATTTAAAGATATTTGTAAATAATTAAAATTTGTTTTTATAACTTAATAGCTAAGCAGGGGATATTAAAATTAGAAGATATGTTCAAAATAAAAGAACAGCCAAAACTGGTTTAACTCAGTAGATAGAGCGTCAGTCTGCAGACTCAAGGGTCCCGGGTTCGATTCCAGTCAAGGGCATGTACCTTGGTTGTGGGCACATCCCTGGTGGGGGTTGTGCAGGAGGTAGATGGTCAATGTTTCTCTCTCATCGATATTTCTAGCTTTCTATCCCTCTCCCTTCCTCTCTGTGAAAAATCAATAAAATATTATTTTAAAATAAATAAATAAATAAATAAAAGAACATTTTTAACTATTTGAATTTTGTTGCATCTCAAGGAAAGCATGAAATTTGAGGACTCCGGAAGAGACCACACTCCAGTGAAGGTTATGGATGGGTAGTGTAATTACCATATAATATGGTAGCTCTACTATGAGAGTAGCCTGTCTTCTTAGAGGTGCTACCCAGAAGTTGAAGCAGGCAAAGCCATACTCATGTTTGAGCCATGGAAAATGAGGATGGAAGGATAAATTTGAGCTCACTGAATTATGGATTTACAGGGGCTAGGGAAAAATTGGTGTATTAATATAAATATAAAAGATGTCCAAAATATTAAGTATCAGAAAAGTATTTCAGTATCATTAGGACCATGTTAGCTTTCTGTTCACCAGGAGAATTTAAAAACAAAATTCAGCCTTACTCTATACTTTTGAAATCACATTCTCCAGGGACATATATAAACTTGAATTTAAAAACGAGAATTTCTTATTTTGACCACCTACATATTTTACACAGTGAGAAAACTGATAAAATTTTACTGAACATAAAATCTAGATCTTCATTGAATTCAGTCCTTACATTACAGTGTGAAGTTTATACCAAACCTTCCCTTGCCATGGTTACCTGGGGTTTTCACTAGGGCCAACAAACAATCTCAATTCTCTATCCATCATGGCTTCTTTCAATCATGGCTGCACCAATAGCCACAATGATCTTTCCCCATCAGATGTGATTTGCTCTCTCCTCTTACATGATTGCACACCTAAAACATATATAATTTTACTAACCAACCTCACCCCAACAAATTCAATAAATAAAAATAAAAAAATAAAAAAAATGCTTTAATATTATCCCTTTTCTCTAAAGCTGACTAAAAGTCTGAAATTTTTGGCCTTTCCTTAAATCTCCAGTGAAATATAATGACAACCTTGAGTTTGCTTTCATTTTTAGAGTACAGTGGCCTCTTCAGGTAATCAAGATAGCACACTTTCTATCTAGGAGCCTAATGTGATCAAATGATTTATCTAACAATCATGTTTCCTTTGTGCCTCAAAAGTTTTCATTGATCATTCTGACAATGAAATTATTGTCTTTTAAGTTTTACCCTCTATTATACCTAGGCTAAACTCTCCATATACTATTGCTGACATCATTTTAATTTCCACAATTACACCCCTCTCTTTTTTTTATGATTATAAAGTGTTTGTTAACATAGAGTACGTTTTCAAATTTTAAAAGAATCTACACATATGAATATTTTTTCATATTTCTCTTTTCTTTTTTCTTTCTTTTTAATGTTTTAATCTCTATTGTTGAGAGTATTACAGATATTTGCCTTTATTCCACCTCCCCCCAGGCCTTTACCATCCTATTGTCTGTGTCCATGGGCAATGTATCTATGCATAAAGTTATTTGATTAATCTCTTCCCATCTCCTTCAACCCCCTTCCCTATGAGATGCGTCCGTCTGTTCCATGATTCCGTGCATCTGGTCCTATTTTATTGTCTTCATTAGATTTCACATATAAGTGCAATCATGTGATATTTGTCTTTCTCTGACTGGCTTTTGTCACTTAGCATAATCATCTCCAGGTCCCTCTATGATGTCTCAAAGGGTAGTAGATCACTATGGTACACTTACACAATGAAGTATTATACAGTTGTAAAAAGGAGGATCTAAACTACTCTTTTCTTTATAAATCCTTTCTTCCTATAGTTTCATCCAGCCCAAGGGTGAGCAAAAATGTTGTTAGAGTCAGAAAGAAAATATTATATAATTTGTGGACTAAGTGGAAAATTTGGGCAACTGCCTTTGCCACTAAGTCAAATAGTCTTGTATGTTTTATATTTTACACTTAAAAAATGTAAAAACTATTTCTAGTTCAATGATTCACACAAAATCAGACAGCAGAACAGATTTGGTTCCTGGTTTATTGTTTCCCAAATTCTGACATAGACTCATGACTTTAAACATGATCTATCAAACTGACTTCTCTAGCCAAGTCATCTTCTTGATACTTATTTGATATTTACACTTGAATTCTAACAAACATTTCAATTTAATGCAAAAATACAAATCAATCCATCACACACAGACTGTCTACATCTCTGTCACTGAACTCAAACCTGTGTATCAGACCTTTCCCATCTCAAGAAAAGACTGTATGCCATTAAGCCCAAACACCTTTGTGTGATTCTTGATCTGCAAATCCTATCAATTTTATCTTCAAAACGACTTCTAACCTCAACCAACTTTCCCCAATGTTACTGTTACCATCTTAAACCCAACCACCATCATCCTTTACTTGGACAAGTGCAATAGTCATTTGAATCTGGATTTCTTCATCTACTGTTATACCTCTCCCTAATAGTACAAACTCCATACTGGAAATAGGAGGAACTGTATAATAGTAAATCATATATTCTATCTCTATCATAAACCTTTTGATGGATTTTTCTATCTAAACATTGCTTTGAAAATCATAACTAATCTGTTCCCTGCAAGTCCCTTTCCTCATGTCCCTCCTGTGCCTTTCCTGCATTGCACACAAACCAGTCTTGTTCCCAAGAAAATATCAAACTTATTTCTATTTAAAAACTTTTATGTTGTCTCTTCTTTCAATTCATACACACAAAAATCTTCAAAGTACCTACCTCTTTCTTTTCATTCCAATCTCAACTGAAACATCACCTCCCCTGATCAGTGCCTTGCCACTTGCCAGTTATAATCAACCACATCATCATACCTAATCTTCTTCATGATGGGACACATGATAGCCCTTCATAGCACTGACCTGTTTATATATTTGTGTATCAATTTCTTCTTCTCTCCTTACTACATTATAAACACCTGCGTCTCTGCCTTCTTCATTGCTCTAACCCCAGTCTCTGACATATAGCAGGCACTCTATAACTATTTTGATTTCCTTGTTTACTACTATGCATATGCTAATCCTTTTTTAAAATGTCATATTTCAATTATAGGTTACATTTAATATTATTTTGTATCAGTTTTAGGAATACATATAGTAAGGTGGTTTGTCAATCATATAATTACAAAAAGGTCCTCCAATATTTCAAGTATCCACCTGTCACCATATCATATATAGTTATTACAATATTATTGACTATATTTCCTATGCTGCACTTTACAATCTTGTAACTATTTTGTGACTACAAATTTGTAATTCTTAATCCCTTCATGTTTTTTGCCCAGCCTCTCAATCCTCACCCCTCTGGCAAATAATTTTCTACACTATTTCCCTCTCTATTTTTCCCTTCATATCTCTCCTCTGGCTATATTTTCAATTTTAAAATATATGTCATTTCGTGCTCTCAGAATTTCTTCTTTCAATATATAGTGAGAACTTAATTTTCTCAAAAAACAAAACACCTATTTTAGGGGGGGGGGGCATGAAGTAAGACAGAGTAGAGTTAGTATTTTTGATTGGTATAAGGTGATACTTTCCCTACGAGAAAGACAACTATACCAGGAAACAAAGAAACAAAAATATTTCTGGTTATTCCTGATTCCCAGATTTTGAAGCCAGTAAGTTTTCCTACTTTCAAACATTCTTGGTCTGACTGGTTTGGCTGAGTGAGTAGACCATCAGCCTGCAGACTGAAGGGTCTAAGTTCGATTCTGGTCAAGGGTATATACCTTGGTTGGGGGCATATCCCCAGTAAGGAGTGTGTAGGAGGCAGCTGATAGATATTTCTGTCTCACTGATGTTTCTAACTCTCTATCTCTCTCCCTTCCTCTCTGTAAAGAATCAATAAAATATATTTTAAAAAAGCATCCTTGACCATGGTGATAGAAGAGATGCACTTAGAGCTATTAACACATTAACACTGTCTACAGTTGGCTTCCAGAAACACAACTTAATAAGGTATCAATTTACATGAGAGTACTTCAAAGGCAATTTTATCAACATCTCCCAATATAATAAATGACCTTTCTAATTAGCATCTTCAATTAAGTACCTAAAACTGATGAAGAATAAGTTATGCTAAATTTCAATTGGTCACTATTTAAAAAGCTTTCAGATTAATTAAAAAAGAAATATTCAGTATTAGAAAAAAAGAGATAAAACATTATTTTAATCAATTTAAATAGAATTTAACAGTTGTTTAATAGAGTAGTTTGTTGTTGATTGCCAGAGTAATAAAGCAAAAGTATTGATTCCTAAGTAGTGATCATTGTATAAGCTGAAAACCAAGAATGAATTACCAGAAATAAATCTCAATATCCGCCAATAGCTTCCCATTCCATTCCAACTAAAGCCAAAGTTATTACAATAGCCATTAAAACTACATAATTTCCATTCCTTCCTCCCTACCCTGTTACACTTGGATATTTAAGTTCTGCCCACCATGTATGCTTTGCTTGAGTCACAACAGTTTCTTTGCTGTTCCTACAAGACACCAGACAATTCTGCTCATGATTTATTTACCTGTTGTGCCCTTGCAGGTAATGCTCTTCTACCAAATCCATGTTATTCAGCACCTCACCTCCTTGGACTCTCAATTTTCATCTTCCCTGTGAGGTCTTTCCAGACTATCTAATTAAAAATAACACTCTCAGGGTGGATACCTAATACATTATACAGATCATGTACCACAGAAATGTATTATTCAAACCTATATAATCTTATTAAACAATGTCATTCCAATAAATTTAATTTAAAAATTTGGCCACTATAATTTTTAAAAATTAACCTCTCAGAATTCTCTTATCCTCATCACAGCATTATTTCCATCATTTAACTTGGCATATTTTACATTTGTATGCTCACTATCTATCACATGTCCCCACACATTAAAATGTAAGCTCCATGACAGGACTTTTGTATTTTATTCTATTCTATTCTATTCTATTCTATTCTATTTTATTTTATTTTATTTTATTTTATTTTATTTTATTTTATTTTATTTTATTTTTACCTGTGCTATCACTAGTGCCCAAAATGGTTCCTGGCCCAAAATAAATACTTTATAAATTTTTGTTAAGTAGATGACTCTGAAGTCTAAACCATAAATAGTAAGTAAGACACAAATGAATGATTACAGTGTATACTGAGAATTATAGATAAGGTTTTTTCTGGGAACTTTTATAAACTACAAGATGTAACATCAAAATAATAAGTGGAATCAGGAGAGACATAGTAGGTGGTATCTTAGTTAAAGGACAGAATGAATATAGCCAGATGGAGAAAAGAGAGAAAGGAAGATCTTACAAATGAGCATCAGAAGTTACTTCAAGAAAAATCAGTTTATAAATTGTCATTAGAAAAAAATGCATCCCAATTATTGTATCACAGATAATTAACTATAAAACCCCCAAATACTTTAGACTTTGATAAAGTTACAAGTCACTTTGTGACATAACTATGTATAAATCTCAAAGCTCCCTAATTTTTGAGAAAAAGCTTTTAGATAAGATACATGATAATTTTAAAAAGCAAAGTTGCAAATGATCAGTTACATGTCCCTTAAGACAATACCTAGTTTGTGAACACTGTGTACAGCTCTTACAATAAAAAGGTTAATATTTTAAGTCTCTTAGAATCTAAGTTGTATGTTTTTATGTTGAGATAGATATGGCACTGCAGAGAATTAAGAATAAGCAGTAATTTCTACCAAAAATAGAAATACCCAATCTCACACATGAGGCTACTTTTATTCACTCAATTCAAAAGTCTAGATTCAGTATGAATGGAATTAAGTTGCCTATAAAGGTCGATGAGCACCTTCCTTAACCTCTTTCCATTTTATGTCTCTTTGTGTGTGTATGTGGGGGGGAGGTAAAGTTCTATAAAAACTTCTTATACAGGTTCATTTTAAGAATTTACATTATGTTTTTAATATATTTTATTGATTTTTTACAGAGAGGAAGAGAGAGGAATAGAGAATCAGAAACATCGATGAGAGAGAATCATCAATCAGCTGCCTCTAGCACCCTCTCCCCCCCCCCCCCCCCCCCGCCACACACACACACACACTGGGGATTTGCCCACAAGCAGCCAAGGTACATGCCCTGGGACCTTTCAGTTCGCACACTGACGCTCTATCCACTGAGCCAAACCGGTTTCGGCTACATTATGTTTTATTAATCTTATCATATGTTAGAATATCCTAGCTTAGGACACTTCTCCCTTTCCCCCCTGTATTTGCTATTTCTGTTCCTCTTTCTATTTCTAGCTATGTAGGATCTCTTCATTCCAAATTTAACTTATTTTTTCTCATATTTGTGTCTGGGGAGAAAGATGAGTCTAACATATCACACAGAAGATAATGTCTAGCAAATTTATCTATTCTTCAGGTCAATTGACATAACAAATTCTAAACACAACAAAACTCTTCAAATAAAAATTTAAATATAAAACAAGCCCTGACCCACAGTCTCTAAATATGTAAAACAGAACATTAAAGCTCAACTAAAAATGTTATAAAGTCACTTGGAATGGTGTTTATAATATTTTTTTCTAAATAAGCTTAATTTTTAAGGGAAAGAACCTTCTAAAATGAGATTTATCTTAAAGGGTAAATTAAATGGGAAAAAACACACTTTATTACATTGCATGGTACTAGTACCTTTTAAAATATTATGAATGAATGCCACTTAAAAATTGGGAGCTGTAGTGTAACTTCAGTAAAAAGAGGTATCATTTGTCATATTTTCCCTATAAAAATAGAATATTCTAAGATGCCTTTTTTTTTAATGCCAATAAGTCTGATGATCAGGAAGACAGTTTAAACCACTTAACAGCAAACACTATACAATGATTCATTAAGCATTATGTAAATTATGAAAAGAAAGTCCTTTTTGTGGAAAAATATTTTTTATTTAAATATGTTTTATTGATATTCTACAGAGAGGAAGGGAGAGAGATAGAGAGCCAGAAACGTCAATGAGAGAGAAACATCGACCAGCCACCTCCTGTATACCCCCCACTGGGGATGCGCCCGCAACCAATGCACATGCCCTTGACCGGAATCGAACCCGGGACCCCTCAGTTCTCAGACGGACTCTCCACCACTGAGCCAAACCGGTTTCGGCGGAAAAATATTTTTAATAAAGCACTCCAAACAGTGTCTTAGCTGCTCAACATTTATGGTGTCACCTCTCTTACTTCATGGGCTTTAATGCACACTGCACAATGCATAAAAGCATTCACAGTGACTTCTTTAGGAATACAACCTCAGATATTGGGGGACCGGGGGGGGGGGACAAAGAGGGAGTCACAGATAGTTTTCGCAAGAATCCAAGTTTTGAAGACAAGTTATTGTCTTTAAAATAAATCCACTGGAGTTCTTTTAATATGAATCTATTAAGCTATAGAAATGGTACATCACATCAATTTCTAATAGCTGACTTCGTTGTAGGAAAAAAAAAACTGTTAGAAATTATTGTTAAGACTTTAAATGTCGTTGGGTTAGGTATCTATGGGGGTTTTAAGTACTGGATAGTTGCTTTCATATTTTAAGAAGCTTAAAACAAAAACTAAAACTGCACATAAGTAACATAATTCCACCACAGACTAAAATAAACCCACCTTATGTATATATATATATATATATATATATATATATATATATATACACACACACATATATATTCTTTTCTATCATGATGGAATTTTGTTTTACATTTAAAGAAGAATTATAGAAACATTAAGACTTCTGTAATTTTACTATTACTTAGCTTGATGGTATTTTAAGGGCAGATCTCCTGGGATACACAAATTATCATTCAATATTCACTGCTAAATGTCTGAGCTCACCTCTCTTAAAACAATGTTCAATTACAAGATGAAAGTAATTTACCCAAACAAAATAAAAAAACATAAACTTTAGATGATATTAAGGTCCTTCAAGGTGAATATTCCTCACCAGTAGTGATACTAAAATATTAAAAGATACACATCACATGATTTGAGATATTCTAATTGAGGAAATGTAGCTATAAACTTTAACTCACTGTTAGTAATAGACCCTCCTATCAGTTAGATACCATCTCCATTTACTGAGAGATTTATAGAACCACTTAAATTTCTTAAATGAAAGAGGAAAAAAGAGAAATGGGAAAAGATTTCGAGGGAGAAAGAGAAAGAAATCAATCTCTCTCTCTTCCATCCACCCAATCTTTCTTAGGTTTTCTCAAAATTATCTGGAGAATTAAATGTAAAAAACAATTTATTGGATTAGTATAATTAAATATGTTTCCAAAACAATGTAATTGAAGAACTTGTGAAATAGGACAGCTAAGTGACATACTTTTTCCAAAATTTTGTCCCTTAACTAAAATATAATTTTACAAGAAAGATCATGGTACTGAATATTGTAATTGCAGATATTATCAGATTTTAATTT
The DNA here is from genome assembly GCA_963924515.1 of Vespertilio murinus. NCBI lineage: Eukaryota > Metazoa > Chordata > Mammalia > Chiroptera > Vespertilionidae > Vespertilio > Vespertilio murinus. Next base: position 109,668,735 of record OZ004706.1, on the reverse strand, counting down.
GGAATGTTTAATGTGTGGCCCAAAATCTAGTCATAAAAAAGGAAGATAAATTGATTTGTCCTCAATATTTAAGTTTGCTACATAAGTGGTGTAGCTTGCTTCTTCAAAATTTCATATTTTCTTACAAAAGCATCAGGATTGCTCTTTGGAATTTCATCCTGGCATGTAAATCATGAAAGCCATGTTAATTAAAATTATCTATGTATTTGTGATAACATATTCCAATTATTACTATACTCAGGCTATAAATTAGTTACAAAAATCAGTAAACTAGTGGTAATCTGAATGCTTTGACAAACTTGTTTTGAGAACAAACTGACATACTTATTCCATTCTTCTGTTACAGAAAATTAACACCTTTATTTTATAGCAGAAAAAAAAATAGCCCTCCTTTAATTAAAACCATTATGATAGAAATTTATTTTTAAGAATTCCTAACAGTATTTCTGAATGGTTTGTTTGCTTTCTCCCACTTCCTTAGAATATGCCTTTATTCTTATTTAACTTATTAGGGCTTATTTGCTTTTTAGAAGTAAAAAATCAGCTTCTTTATTTTTAACAATCATTCACCTAAATCCAAAACTTCCTCATACTGCCTTTATAATCATGTACATCTTTTTCTTCAATGTTTATATAAATTATACTTTTATCATAATACATATCTCATATTATTACTTCAACATATTGTGAAAATAAACAAATGAAATTGTGGAGTTTGGAGATAATTTCTCAGTTCTGAATAAATGGCTGCTACCTGCACTCTCTAACACCTGCAAAGCCAATGGCTTCTGTGCCTCTCTTAACCCTTGTTCCTGCCAACATTCTCATGGCTGTGTTACAAATCACACCATTTAGTTAGTTCATTTTTATCTAGATTAGCTCCAAAGTCAATGCCTAAGTCAGTGTTAAGAAACGTACGTATACCTTTACATCTATCTTGTGAGAGTTACCTTAAAGAAAAATAAATCTGAATATCTGTTACTTGTTTTATTTGCATGGTAGGCATATTTTCTTTTAAAAAATCATGTGTATCCTACTTTGTCTTAAAGATTAGCTTTGCTTTCACTTGCCAAGCAGTTTCTAATGTACAAACAGCCTAAGTAGCATAGAAACTGGCAGAGTTCGTGTCAGGAAATGCTACTGTAAGGATGAATATCTAAAAATGCGAAAGTCAGATGTCAGGGAAACAGATGTCCTCAAGCAATGTTCTTCCTGACAGACAAAAAAACATTGACAAGAGACATCTACCTGAGTCCATCCCACTGTTCTTTCTAGGCTTCTTATTTGACTATGATGCCCCCAAAGGGACTATCAGCCAACATTCTTATTTAGAACAAAGAATGAATTTCCAGGAACATTTTTATAAGTGGTGGCGGCACACAGTTGAATTAATACTGAATATGAATTTTTATGTACCTTCTAGAATAAGTAGATTTTTTCCTCTGTCCTTACAACTTAATGACCATTTCTAACATGGATTTTATGGGAAATACCATCCAAATTTCCCAATGATGTACAAACAATCATAATAACCATCATAAATACAGAGCACTTTTATAGAAAATATAAAACGAATTTGCTATCATACCTAAAAATTTTTAATTTATGTGAAAATAAGTTTTTTATTTATTTTTTGTATGCATATTTGCTACAAGAATCATTATTTATTGATATGTAATTACAACTATGGATGCTGGAGATCCCAATAGTCAAAATTTAAAATAAAGTTGTAGACTTAATACAGAGAGAACAGTATCCATAGGTTTTAATGAATTATTTGTTAATAATAATAAAGTACTGAGATTTTTATTTTAATAGAAAGGCAGTAATATAAAGTTTTAACTTTAAAGCTTTTATTTTCAAATTCTGCTTCATTGCACATCCAGATGTGAATAAAGAACATTAATGTTTTAATGAACCTTATTGATCTAAATAATAATGGGTAGCTTGCATTGTATTTGAAATGATAAGATTTTCTTACAATGCTTAAGAAATCTGCTTTATTTGACCCAATGACCATACAGGAAGCAAAATTCTCTTAATCATAATATTAAAGCAGTCTATCATTTTTCTATGAAATTATTATGTCCTTAAATCATTGGTATGTTGTTATTCTTTTTAAAAGAAACTAAATTGTTTGCATTTATCATTAGAAGTTTCACTATAGTTAAACTTGGAATTGATTTCATGCCATGATTTTTTTATTAGTTTTATATATATATATATATATATATATATATATATATATATATATATATATGATGATCATTGTCAAAGGAAAGAATACCCAAGCAATCAACATTGAGGAAAGAATAAAGGGTTTGGTCAAATAAGAGATAACGATATACTTATTTTCTTCAAGTTTATAACAGCTGTTATTCTCCTTTGAGAACAAACCACAGTCCCTAGAAATGATGGCCACAGAAAGGGTCTGGCGATCTCGTGTAATACCAAGTGTAGTGTTGGACCAGTATTGCAGAAACAGTTGTCTCACTGCCTTTCAGTGATCCGACACAGTGTCGGAGGAATAAACAACTCTCAGACAACTGAAAGACGAAGTAACTGCTGTCTGTAGATTCTTGTTTTAGATCTTTGGTGAAAAAAATATATGTGTTAAATATGATTTTCTTACATTATTTTTATCAGAAAGAAAAGCAAAATGAGACCAAATAGATATTAATGTAAATTCTTAATGGTGTGAAAGAAAAACTTTAGAAACCAAAGCCTAGTTCATCATTAAAATTGATTATCTTAATATATGCATATATGTCTATTCACATATAAACAAAAACATACATTTTCAGTTTTAAAAACATCTTCATGTTTCATTTAAAAAATCCATTGAACAAAGTTAAATATGGCAAACAAACAATGTTCTTTGTAAACAATATTGAAAAGTTAATAAACTTACTCAAATATACACAATGTTATTGGATATTTTGAAAACCAAGGAACTAGTAAAAGCTCAACTTTATCATGATTATGCAACACTGCTATCCACTTGCAATTTATCTGAAGTAAAATGCCTGCCCCTATGTATTTCCTGCTCACAGATTTCAAGTCTTGACAAATGCAAAAACAATGTCAAAATGTATTCTCCTTCAAAAAAAGGCATGAGGGTCATGTCTTTCTTTTATCATATAAAATATCAAATTGCAATTTGAATATGAGAAGACAACACACTTCCCAAAAAAGAAAAACAATGCTTATAAAAAACATATTTCATAGACACTAGCTTTGGCATAAACCACTTCATACAGCTATTGATCAAATCAGTATATTGAAAACCCTATTACAAAATATATGATCCCTTTCTACTCTGCAAAGGACATCTCAGGACACCACAGCCTCACAGCTCTGTTCTATCATTAATTTCCTCTAAATAGAGTTTGCAGGGCAATGAAGAACAACTTAATTTCTGAAGAAAATAATACTATTTAAGGAACATGTTCTTGAAATTAAAAATTTTAAAACATAAAAATCACTAAAGAAAAAAACATAGATATAACACTTTTCTTAAAATATATAAAACCTTTAATTAATAGGTTCTTATTCTTCAATTAGTAAGTTACCACACATACAAACATATCTATACACATGGTATCTACCACAACAGAGCAAAGCTAATTTTGAAATAGTCTTTCTAAATTTGATATACCAGCTCACACCTGATTCTAGCTCAGTTGAACTGATTTAAAAGCTTTAGAGTACACTTTAACAAACACCTGGAAGAAAGATTACCAAAAATCACATCAAACATCAAACCAAAGAACCACCTAATTTCAAAATAAAGTGAAACTCACAATCCAGCTCCTAGAATATGAAAGCATGCTTGCACCTACCTTGGCCTTGTCCATTCCCCTGAGGACTCCAAAGGATCACGATCAGCATCAGTAGTTCTGGAGTCCATGGCCACATTCTTCTAGTTACACTTTCTTGTCTTCTGACCATTGCATTTTAAACTCTGCATGAAAAGTATAATAAATTACAATCTTAATGAAATGTATTATAATGCAAATCCCATATCTAATATGCATTGTGTATATTATATTATCCTGATTACAAGATACAAAATATCCTGGTTAAAAGAAAATCCTCTCTTTGTGATTGCCACAATGATGACTAATGTAAAATCTCATTCATCTTAGCCTTACATTCTAAACATTCATCTGAATGATATTTTTCAATATTAGTTTCAAAATACAACATTAAGCTTACAAATGCTTAAAAAGTACTTCCAAAATACCTATCAAGAGGTCAGTTAGACAAAACATGGACACTATTTGTAACTTGTTATTTTAGGTAAATTGATGCATTAAAAGCACCATGCCATCTCTATGAGCATATACAAATATAGCATAAGTATTTCGTAAATTACTTTCTAGTTTTTACTTAAATTGTATTTTAGTTATATTAGTAACTTTATCTGCATAAAAGATATATCACATGCACAAAAATAATCTTGTGTACTTAAAATTGAAAGCAAAATTAATCTTAGAAACCATAAAACATTTGTAATTGTAGTTCCAGATATATGTAATCATAAAATCTATCATGATAAAATATGATATCTCATATGATAAGGTATACCTGAAAGTTCATTTTGACACTGTTTTAATAATAAATTAAAATTCATAAATGTCGAACAAAGTAATGTAACAGTTGAATGATATATTGATTGTAGTTAAGGTAAATACTTGGTAAGTATTTATATAAATACATATATAAAAAATGTTAAGCAAAAATAGCAAGTTGCAGGATCATTATACTATATTATATTATGGCATATAATATTAAACCATATTTTTACAAGTAAAATAGTTAAAACTGTATATTTTATACGTGCATAAATGTGTAATACAACATAATAATGTATAAGAATGATAAACACCACGACCTAAATTAGGGAATTGCAAAACTACAATTTAAATTGTTATCATGAAAAATCTTCAAATTACAACTTGCCCACAGTTGACAAGTTATGGAGCAAAGGGAAGTAAATTTAATAATTTCCACAATAAACCCTGTATTAAAAAAATACTATGTAATCATAATTCTAGTAAACTTAGAAAGAAATTTAGGCCCCCAGAATTTCTTCTTCTCCCTTTCTTTTATATCAATAGAAGAGGATTTAATTGTTCATTTTGCATTATATAATTTCAGACATATAGTATGTGAGATTAAGGGAAGTTTAAGGTCCATCTAATGCATCCTCCTCATTTTAAATGAGCACACACATCAAGAAGGTTGCAATGATAATTTTCAAACTAATGTATAACAAAATATGTGATGACGATGACAATGGTAATGATAGTCTTGGTACTAATAAATATTTCTTTAAAACTTATTATGTTCAAGGTCATTGTATTATGTTAAATGCCTATACCTCTTACCCCATTTAATTCTCACAGAAATCCTAAACTGAGCATTTTCAAAAATCACCATTTCACAGCTGAGAAAACAGAATTGTGCACAGAAAAGCTACATAATTCCCAAGTCATATGACTAGTTGGTACCATACATATGGTATTACATATTAGCAAAAATAAAATGAGAGATATATATTTTACATATTAATAAAAAATGAGAGATACATATTAGCAAAAAGAAAATTATATATATATATATATATATATATATATATATAAAATTTTATTTTATTTATTTTTACTTGTACCTGCTACTCTTTAAAATCTGGGATAAGTCCTAAAACATGAATAGTTGAGTCCATTGTGCTTTTCTGCCCATAAAATTGATTTGTTATTCATTGAGCAGAGTAGACCGAGGACTTCAGATTGATAATGACTATATATGCACAACTTGACTCAATGTATTCATCCACTCTTTTAATTTGAATGGCACCAAATAAAAGAAAATAGACCTTAACCTTGTTTAGAATATTATAACTTGTCAAGCATAATAGCAAACTTAGTTTGGTTATGCAAGGACTTTGGAGCAATAGCACTATGAGCTGGTGTCATGAAGTACCACAATTCCACAGTCTGTCTCCAGGATGTTGCCCTCTCAGGAGGACCCCATAGTGATAACACCTGGTCTCAGGTATGCTTCACATCTGGAGGTGCTTCACATCTCAGGGATGCTTCACAACTAAGAAGAACAATCCTGAAATTAACAGTTCTGGTTGCCAAAACCTACCATCAATCCAAATGGAATTTTCCAGGTACCAGAGTCACTTCACCTACAGACCATCTGTGGGCTAGATTGCAGCCAACTTCAAACATTCTTCTGCCCTCTTCCAATAGTTCCACTTCTCATGAGGATCTTCTACATATTTTCTTCCTCCTCAGCCACCAGACCCAACCAACTAGCCTGGTTATCTGATTGAATAAAGTTAGTTCTTAAATAAAATCTATTTCTGCATCCAGATAAGTAACACCTTTAAACTTGCTAGCCCATTGTGATCCATAGAGTAGTTCTAGTCAGCTTCTAGTATTAAGTTCTGAAAGCAACTTCTTTAAAAAATATATTTTCTGGAACAAAGTTTCCTTGCTTTCTCTTGGCATAAATTTCTTCTCTATTGGAGTGTTTTTCCAGTGTGAGCTGGGCTGTGCCAAGGAGCCTCCAGGCGGATTCTCTTTTTGCTCAACTCCATTATGCAGCAACCTCTCTGATCACCCTTTTAAAACTAAAGGCCAAAGGATCAAATGGGATCAGGAAGTGACCACAGCTCACAGGGCATCAATTCCTCTTCTCAGCATATTATAGGAACACAAGCTACGCCAGAAAACATAGCAGAGCCCATTACAGCTCTCAAGTTCCAGTTATCAACATTGATTTTTTTAAATGGGAAATTTTCATTAGAAGTCATCACATGACTTACATTCACTAATAACTTTCATTAAGATATTGGAACCTCACTATAACATTGTCCTTGGACAAAGTGTTATATAGTCATTTTTAGAAGGGGTCTTTTCATGTAAGTAAATTCACATAGGTAGAATCTATCTCAATCTAAACTATTCCTGGCATTCAACAGTGATGGTCAAAGTCCCATAATATAAACATCAATATTACAAGAGGTATAAAATATACACGTAGATATAATGCATTAACATATTTATACTTATTTATTTTATTTATTTTTCAACAGGATAAAATTTAGAGGTTGAAAATGTTATTTTAGGCCATCATGATTTAAAATAAAGAGAAGGCAATGACAGCATATTTGAATATTAATCCCATTTAATATAATTGCCAGATTAATTCATTTCTTCGATAAAATAATATTTTGTCATTATTTCAAGAAAACCTGATAAATCACTTGCCAACTGGCATTATAAATAAAAACACAGACATTTTGAAATGTAACATTACATGTAGTCTGTCCTAAAGTGTGATCTATAAATGTTCTCCTGCAGAATAATCCAAGATTCCTGGTAAAATATCTAGCTATAGTTATCACTATGGACCTGCTAAATCAGAATCTCTGGAGATGAGGCATTGTAATATGCATTGTAATAAGTCCTTTAAGTCGTTTTTATCATGAAGTTACAGTAAATATCATGATACAGTAAAATTATAGAGACTTTGGATTTTATATAAATCTATAGTCCTTATCATCTTAATGAAAAATATCTATATTCAGACTGACTATTCTGGTGAAATAGTATATAAAATAATGATTAGTCATCTATGTATAATTTTAAATGGATATTGCTAAGAAACCTAAAACAACAAGTTTAGCAGTAATAATCCTAATGTTTGAGAGCTCAATGGAGCCATAAGTGCCTAAAGTATTTGCAGAGAGGAAGAATAATTTATCCTCTGAAACACTGTGAAACTACTAAAGCTCATAAAACCATTCCTATGTATCCTGATATTCTCTCAGGTGGACTTAAAGATGAGCCATCCCAACCAGATTTGACCCATATCTCTTTTTTTAAGGTAAGGAGATGAACCTTTGAACCTTGGAAATTATAGGAAATTAATAGATTGTGAAATCCACTGGATCTAGTTGTCTTAAGTTGTATTAATTTGCTCAACAAATATCATAAATATTATACTAATTACTGAGCTATAGTCATGAAGAAGCCAGTGCCCTTTTAGAGCTTAGACTCTAGATAAGAAGTCAGAAGCAGAATCCCAATTAAACAGAATAAATCAATATAAAATGTGTTCACAGGCAAAACCAAAGAAGGAACTGAATGCACTACAAGGTATTAGGGAGAACATCAGTTTGAATTGACTTTAATCTTTATAGTGACTCTATTTTAGGTTAGATATGAGAATAACGATAGTTAGCTTTGCATATGGTGAGAAAAAGTCTTTTAGAAAGAAAAACTAGAATGTCTGAGAGTCCTAATATAAGGACAATCTTGGCACGTAGAATAAATTGAAAACTATGAATCTGATTTGAGTAAAGCAGGGATAACAATCTATGAGATGTGACTAAAAGATAGAAAAATGTGAAACTGTGCAGGGTTCTATTGGTAATGGCAAAAAATGTGAGCTTAAGTCCAAATACATTGAAAAAGTAGAGAGATATGAACTGGGACATTTTAAGAGATCACTTTGGCTATTGTACTTACAGAGTATAGGAAGTTAAAAATAAAATTAGGTGGACTAATGATAGAGCTAAGATAATAAATTAGGTAAGAAAACTAGACATTTGGATTAAATATTGTGAAAACAAAGAGAGGACACAAAAATGACCCAAAAGCCTCTAGATTTTTGTGTTTGTTTTTTTTTTTATCTGAATGATTGCTGCTGCCATTTACTTGGACATGTGTTACCTGAAGTATCTATGTGCTGTTCTTAATGAGACATGGACTCTCAGTTTGTTATTTTAACATATACTATACTCAAGCAGTTTCATAAAGTTATAAGCTTGTTAGAATACTTTTTAAAAATTATTAAAGTATTAAATGTCTTGTTTTCCTCCATTGATCTCTACTCACCCACTCCCAACCCCTAGCACCTGCCCTCACCCCCGGTAGTGTCAGCATCCATTGGTTACAGTTATATGCATGCATACAATTCCTTCAGTTGATCTTTTACCTGCTGCTCCAACCTTCCCCGCCTTCCTTCTGAGGTTTGACAGTCTTTTCAATGCTTCTCTGTCTCTGGATTTATTTTTGTTCTTCAGTTTATTGTTTATTATGTTCCACAAATGAGTGAAATCGTGTGATATTTATATTTCTCTGACTGGCTTATTTCACTTAGCACAATGCTCTCCATGTCCATCCATGCTGTTGCATATTGTAAGGGTTTTTTTCTTTTTTATAGCAGTGTAGTATTCCATTATCTAGATGAGCTACCTCATCTGCAGACCCACAAACACCAGGACTCTGCCTCCTTAACTACAGGCTCGTGTGAGCCCTGAAGTGAACTCCCCTCCCACCAAGCCTGCTACTTCAGACCCATGCTACCCGCCAGCACCTGGACCCTTGAGTGAGAGAAAAAATGGGGAGATAAACAACCCCAAAGGGAAAAAAGGAGGAATCATCAGAAAAAGGAACTAAATGAAACAGGGCATGCAATATGTCAGAAAAAAATTCAGAGTAAAAATCATACAGTTCATAAAACAGCTGGATGAGAAAATCAACAACTTAAGAATCAAAAGGAAATGAAGAATGATATAGCTACAATAAAAAAACAAAATGGAATGTTTCAACAGTAGAGTAGAAGAAGCAGAGGAATTAATTAGCAAGTTAAAAGACAGGACAGTAAAACACACCAAATCTGAATAGCAATTGGAGAAAATAATTGAAAGCAGGAGGAAAGCCAAAAGGAGCTTTGGGAGAGCATGATTTTTTAGAGCACTTTAATATGGAATCTACAGAGAATGGTGGCCTCTCTCTCTTTATTCCCCTCTTCCAACTGTCTTGAGTACCCTGAACTTTTATTCACACTCAAAAATCAGAATCCTATCTGAGAACTTATTCAGATGAGAAATAATGATAATTTCTCAATAACAGCGTTAAATAATAAAACCATTTCTGGTCAAAGTAATTGTATGTTGGAAATAATGATTTCCTAAGTGATGAATAGGAATTATGACTATAAAAAGTTAGTATATGATATCTGCCAAATTCAACACAACTTCATTTTAAGAGCCTTTTACTGGGACCAAGAATAATGACTCAAATTAATGAACTTAAAAATTGTTTTAAAATGTTTAATGGAGACATTTCAAGTCATGATCTGAGATTTGTTACTGTTACTTTTGCTGAAATCAATGTGTTGCTGAGATTTAATCAGATTAATCAGACACCATAAGTACACTGTGAAGTACACTGTTCCTTACAAACACCTTAAGAACTTTTAAATAAGTCAAACTTGGATATATGATTTTACTAATAATTAACAAGAAAGGGTTCATGAGTTTTATTTAACATAGTTGGTTAAAGAAGTGTTTGACAAAGCAAACTTGGGAAATTTTGGAATCATCTTTTTTTTAACCTTCTAAAGGGAGTCCTTAAGTTACTAAAAAATAAATTTAATTTATGAACAGATGCCATTAATCAGAAAATTAAATTGTAAACTTTATGGTAGATAATATTTGTTATAAAGTTGTATTATTAATTTCAATCATATATTTTCCAAATTATAGGAAAATATGAAGAAATTCAATTCTTGGTTAGCAAAGCCTTTCAATTCCCTGGATAAATCTTCAGCAGTCTAAAGGATCAGCATACCTGTCAATTTTATTTTGTGGTTTCCTGTGAGCAGTTTACAAAAAATAAAGAAAAATCAAATCCAAAGATGCGCTATATTTTAAAACTTTCATCAGAAGATGAAATAGTGCCATTTGCAAAAAATATTGATGGATCTTGAAATTATTGTGGTAAACAAAATAAGACAGAGAGAAAAAAATTAAGAACTCGTATGTGGAATTGAAATCTGAAAGCAACAAATGAAAATCAAGAAAAACAACCAAACAAAAACTCAAAGACTCAGACATAGTATGGTGGTTACCACAGAGAAGAGGAATAGGGGTGAGGGTAATAAAGGGTAAAAAAGGTTCAAATATACACTGAGTAGCCAGATTATTAATCTCTGAAGACATAATAATCTGGCCACTCAGTGTATATCCTATATAATAAAAGGCTAATATGGAAATTGTCCCCTTGGCCAGAAATCCTACCAGCAGGCAGGTCTGCCAACAACCCATGTCCTCTTTCCCTGGCCAGGCTGGCCGGACCCCACCCATGCACAAATTAATGCACTGGGTCTCTAATACATATATTGAGTGGTCAGATTATTACGTGTTCAAAGACCATAATAATCTGACCACTCAGTGTATAGTGACAGAAAAAGATTTGACTTTGGATAGTGGCCACACAATGCAATGTACAGATGATGCATCACAGAATTATGTACTTGAAACCTCTATAATTTTATTAACCAATATCATCCCAGTAAATTTCATTTAAAAAATAAAGCTTGTTTTTGGCATATGCCCATTTCTGTTGAACTATGCATGCTCGGTTCTATGTGCTTATTTTAATGTTACCAGAACACAAAAAAAAATCTATGCCTTTATTGCTTTGAAATAAAACATAATCTTTATTTCCTATAAAAATATATAAAAAAACATTCTTTGAGTTTAAAGTTGTCAGATATCACCAATGTTTTAACTTCACTCATCCTGAACAGTTTATCTATCTCTCTCACTGTTTTAACCACTAGACTCTGACTTCATTACTCAACATAATGTCCTAAGCATAAATGATTTAGTGAAGATTGCATTAGAATGGATAGTAGAAATTGGATTATCAATGGATATTGTATCACTTCTTATTCTGGCATTTAATTCAAATAATTCAAGCTACTCTCATGATCCTGACCTTCATTGGGAGAATAGGTCCAAGTGATCCTGGGTCATGGCACACTTAAGTTTAATTTCTTAATGACTACAGTGCCGGAAAGATGCTCATCCATCGAACCCTTAAATTAACCACCCTAATCTCATACAATCAGCTTTCAAAAGACACCTTTTTTTTTAACCCACATAGTGCTTCTTTGTATACATTATTGTTCATGAATAGGACAGTTTCACTCTTTACCATTCTAATTCATCTGATATGAAGAACTTTCTTAGTAAAACTCTATTTTTTTTCCTGGAATGTTTAACTCAATTTTATAGCAACCATTTCACAGCAAAAAAAATGTAGTTTAAATGTGTTAATGAGTTATTGCTATTATAACAAATTAATACAAACTCAATATCTTAAAACAACACCTTTTTTCCTTACAGTTCTATAGGTCAGAGGTCCAAAATGGTTCTTACTGAGCTATACTCAAGTCTTCATCATGGATGTGTTCCCTCTTGAAACTCAGAGAGAATAGTCTAGAGACCTGGTACATCCCTTGGCTTTTGGCCCCTGACTCCATCTACCAAGCTTATCACTCCAACCTCTGCTGAAGTCATCCCTATATTATAGGAGCATCTTTCAGCCTCTCCCTAATAGATCACATGTGATTACATTGGGCCCACACAAATAATTCAGAATAATTTCCCCATTTTAAAGTCAGATGATTAGCAACCTTAATTCCACCTGCCATCTTAACACTATCCTTTACCATATAACATAACATATTAACAGTCTCTGGGAATTAGAATGTGAGCATTTGGAAGGCCATTATTCTACTTACTGCACTAAGAAAAAAATTAAAAGGTAAAATCCTATATAATAAAAGGCTAATATGCAAATTGCCCCATTGACTGAGAGTTCAACTTGGGATTCAACAAGGGGGCGAGGCCAGCTGGCCAAGTGCCCATGGCCCCTCTCCCTGGCCAGCTCAGCCTGATGGTCCTGATAAGGGCAGGCCAGCCAGAACCCACCCATGCATGAATTCATGCACCAGGCCTCTATTTATGTATAATGCACTGTTAACTCTGGCAAGGAAACATTATATAAATATTTCTATCACATACTGTTTTAAAAAGGTTTTAGCTACAAAACTATTGATCAAAGTTTTGGTATATTCTTGAAAAAAACTCATATCCCTGATGTTAAGTCTCAAATATAAGAAGATAGTCTTTTTAAAATTAAAAAGCAATATTACAGGCTACCTAAACCATAGAAAAAGAAATTTAGTTGCTATGCCCCAAGAAGCCTGATTTCTGCATATGTTATACCCCTAGTAACATACATTTGTGTCAAGTTCTTTCCTGACACAGTCTACATGCTATTTCCTCCATGCTTTGCAAATGCCTTAATTCTCATCACTGTTTACATTAAGCCTACTTATCCAAGCTTTCCTTCATTGGTTTCTTTTAATCAATCTCCCTTTATTTTTGTCTTCTGAACTCAATTTCATTTCTTACATATTCCATATCAGCACGTACTTGATTATGCTCTGCTTTGCAATGTTCCCTTGTTTTATACAATTTTTCCCCACATCAGTTTCTTTGTCTGCATGACTTACCATCTTAGTATTCAGTGGTAACAACACCTGCTTAAGCTCTGCCTCCAGCTGAGAATGTGATATCTTCCAATTTCTAGTTTAACTTAAACTTCTTAATTAAGCAAAGCCTCCATTTGAGGGAATAGTAGGATTTCTGCTTTGAACACTCTGTGTAATGTACAGAAACACATTTGAGAACATAATTGACTTTTATGTACAGAAGCCAGATGCATTGCATGCCTCTGTGTGCTTAGGGAAGCAAGTTTATCTCATATATCACAATAAGCATCTGTTCTACTAAATTTCACTGCCGGATACTCATCATGCTTAGGCAACAAAACACTTAAGGAAGTAAAGGGTCTTTCCAATAAAAAAAATAAAATAAAAAAAGAACATGAGAATGCTTTCTTTAAAAAATAAATATTTTTCTATCAGTTCAACCCAAAGTAGGAACTACCAAAAAATAAATAAATAAATAAAAGTGATTATGGAAATGGTTTCTGATAAGGCATTTTGATCACAATCATGCATAAATTTAGAGAAAGTGATATACATGTTGATATTAAAAGGTTGATTTCAATGGTACAAGGTGTGTTCAGAGGTGTGAATAAAATTAGAAAATGCAGAAGTTTAAAAATGAACAGAAAACAAATTACACAAATATGAACATCCTAATAGTTTATTAGATAAATGTTTTGTTTATAACATGAATATATCCATGTTTTATTAAAATATTATTAATTCCATATAAGTACTTTTCTGTCTCTTTTTTTTTGCACTTTGTTTATAGACAATAGAGATCTTAATACATTTAGTGTCCATATGAGGCTCTTAATGTTTCCTGCCAATGTACTTTGTCCATTTTTCTATTGGACTACTAATCTTTTCTTATTGATTTGTTGGAACGATTTATATGTCAAATACGTCAAATGAATTGCAATTTTTTCTGATCTGTCATTAGCTTTTTGTATTTACTTATGGTATCATTTGAAATGTAAAAATTTTCTATTTTAACAAAATCCAATCTATCATTCATTTTCTTATTTTTTCTGTCAAAATAAACTTAGGAATGTTGATTTTGCTCTAGTAACACAAATAATATTTGCCTATGAATTTTTTATTTCCTTATAAATTGAGAAGTTAAATTGATACCTACACTGGGATTATTTTTTATTTTAATTAAAATATAGTTAACATACTATTACATTAGTTTTGGTATACAGCATCATTATTCAACATTTATATAGCTTATTAAGTGATCACTACAATAAGTCTAACAACCACCTAGCATGGTACAAAGTTATATTATTGAATATCTTCCCTATGCTGTACATTATATCCTATGACATAAATTTTATAACTGGAAATTTATACCTCTTATGCCCCTTCACTTTTTCATGCCCCCTCCCAATATAACTTAACTGTCAAGTAATTCCACTTCTGGTATCTATGCAAAGAAAATAAAAAATACTACCTTGAAAAGATATATGTACCCCTATGCTCATTGTAATATTATTTACAATAGCCAACATATGATAGCAAACTGAGTGTCCAGCAATAGATGAATGAGTAAAGAAGATGCTGTATGTGAATATTTCATTCGCACAATGGAATACTTTTCAATTAAAAAGCACAAAATCTTACCTTTTGTGACAACATGAGTGGATCTAGAGAGTACATGCTAAGTAAAATAAATCAGATAGAGATAGTATTAACTTTCATGAATGATGTAGTATAACTTTCTGTTACTATGAATAACATATTCAATAGCTTGAGTATCATTTTATGAATGATTTATCATTTCCCTCTGATTTGAAAGACCATCATTATTATAAATCAGATATTAAGTTTATTGAAATTATGGAATAAAAAATTATGTAAGTTCAAGCATAACAGACAGTCTTACTTCTGTACCACTTTCCCCCTGAGAGCTGGATGGAGGGATTGCTTTTCTATGGTTTTGTGTGTGAGTAGCATAGCATGGTTTAAATAACATTTGAACTACAAGAAACTTTCATTTCTGTGCTGAACCATGTTCTAGCTTGTTTCTGCACATTTGCCTTTGAGAGTAGATACTGAATTTTATTTATGGCTATATTTCTACTACTCAAAATTGTGCCAGGTAATGCAAATGGGCTCAAAAATATCCATTTAATTAGTTAGATGGACAAGTATCTGATTTTTCCATTGCATTGATGCACCTCCCTCACTCAAAGATTTTTTTCCATTGACTTTTTTACAGAATGGAAAGGAAGGAGGAGGGAGGAGAGAGAAAGAGAAACATCCACATGAAAGAGACACAGGGATTAACCTCTTGTACCTTCTATAAATGAAACTTTGTATCCCCTGGAGGCCTAGGCTGCCCAGGGTGGTGGAAAGCTTGGCTTCCTCTATTGCTGGGGAAACCCAAGCCTCTCAACTGCTCTCTGTGGCTGCAGCCATTTTGGTTGGGGTTAATTTGCATACCTTCTCTGATTGGCTGATGGGCATGGCTGGTGGGTATAACAGAGTGATGGTTGATTTGCACATTATTCTTTTATTAGGTAGGATTTGTTGCTATTGAAGTAAGAATAATAATTGACATAAAAAGGAAATTACATAAAATGTATATATATCGATGCACCCATTTTTGTGATGGATATATGTTTATAGATGAGTGTGAATATATGTGGTAAATAATATGCCATCTCTTTTGTATTAATAATCATACATATATGTAAATGCATAAACATCAAATATATGGATATTTGCGTAACAATTTCATTTCTATTTATTTCCTCAGCTAAAAACTGAAGGGAATTTAAATGATTGATCTAGAGTTTTTTAACCATTATCTCCAAGTTTATTCTTTTTCATGATTCCTTAGATTACAATTTTGTGACTATTTTCCTATAATTTATATATACTTGCAAGTCACCTTAAGAAATTCACTCTTTGGCCAAGATCTTGAGGACTAATTGCATGTAAATATATGTGTGTGTGGAAAACACATTTGACAAAGAAAGGTCAATGGTTAAAAAAAAATGTATACCTATCAAAAAGAATAACAAAATCTCTGAGCAAAATTATTTGTTTATTTCTTTGTGTTTATAAAATCAATAGAATACACTTCTTAGTACCAAACCTGTTTATTTTCATTCTATTTGATTCCATGTGAACTGCAATATTGGCATAATACATTGGTAATTTGATATATTTTCACAGTAAATATATGTAGAATTATCCAAAAATAAAGAAATAAATCAGTGAGTTCCCAGAAAATATGTTTTTGAAGGATTAAATTATTGAAAATCATCAGTCAGTAGTACAGCAAGGTGAAAGAAAAAGGTGAAAACTAAAGTTCTTAATGCTGGTGAAAAACAGTAGTGATGTTGTATTCTGTGCATCAATCACCATTACCACACATCTTTGATACCTGTATTGACAAATACTTCGCATACAGCCTTAATGGTGAATAAGATAGGTCACAGTACTGAAACTGAAATGAGACTTTAGAATAAGTAATATTCAAAAGCATTTCAAAAATGTATTATTTCTACAAATGGAAATACTGCTTTTGTCAATGTTACCTATACAAATTTTGACTTAATTAACCCAAGATTAGAAAATTCCGTTTTAGTCAACAATTTTCAAATTTTCCAAATGTAATTTGTGAAATAACTGTATGATCATAAAAAAAATCTACAACTCTGCTTATACAAATTTGTCAGTAGTGACAACTAAAGTTACCGTGGATGCAATGTCATTGTTTTCCCCACAGTCTTCTGCAGTACCAACCACTCTTCTTTTTAGATAATTAGTGCATATTATCTAAATCAAGTCCTGTGCTCAGCACATGCACTTTAGCCTGCCTCCCAATAGGAACCTCATTCAAAAGTCCCTCTCATAGGACTTCTAGAGCCACCACTGGAAAGTACTCACTCACTGCAGGTGTTGAAATGCCTCACTCTGCAAATTCAGAACTCAAAAAAAATAAATCTAATTTTTAAAAATTGTTTGAGGCAGAAACCGGTTTGGCTCAGTGGATAGAGCTTCGGCCTGCGGACTGAAAGGTCTCGGGTTTGATTCTGGTCAAGGGCATGTACCTTGGTTGTGGGCACATCCCCAGTAGAGGGTGTGCAAGAGGCAGCTGATCGATGTTTCTCTCTCATCGATGTTTCTAACTATCCCTCTCTCTTCCTCTCTGTAAAAAATCAATAAAATATATTTTTTAAAAGAAAATTGTTTGAGAACACTGTAACTCTAGGAAATAAATTATGCTGGATTAGATGATTTCTCTTCATCCCATCCAGCCAATCTTCTCATGTTTTTTCATTATTTTCAATATTATTTTCATTATTTGTCGCAACTAACAAGTTTAACATTGGTAACTTCATCAATTGATTATTTCACAATAAATTATCCCAATGGCATTTTGTTGTCTCTGCTGTTCTGGTTCTATCCCTGTACTTCTGATTCAGTTTTTTTTTTTTTTTATTAAAAGCCTTATAAAAGTCATCATTTCTTCTATGCTTTATAATAGCAAATATCTCTTAGGTCTGCAATCAAAGTAGAGATAAAGTTAATGTTATTTTAATATCAATTAATAATAGCAATGCAGTTTGCCATTCTAAAACCTAGTGCTAAGGATGATAAATTTCTACCAAGAAATAGTTGGTTGCACGAGCATTAGCAGGAAGATAACAAGCATTCTTATACCCACACTAAGACAAGTCTGCACATTTGCTTCCACAGGCAAAGTAATGCCATATGTCCTCAGTGGTGTGGGTGGACTAAAGTAACAGTTGCCTTGTTAAAGAGGACCAGACGTGCAGGCAACCTATCACACTGTTCTTTTTACTTATGGTTGGTGAAAACTCAGTTGAAGTCTTTGCCCAGATGAATAGTATGGCTAAAGATGTAGAAAAGAACATGTGTAGTGAAAAAGGCCACTTATATGTGTTGTACAATTATTAGATCTCTGGACATGGAAGCTAAGAATATTTTTGTGCATTATGCTTTGCATTAACAGTTATTTAAGAATCAACAGAATTCTTTAGCCCAATCTCACTTTTCCTCATTGTTTTTTCATTAAGTACAAAGTGGTGGATGTACAGTCCCACATCAAAAATGACCATTCATAATTACCCTTATTCAATTCCATGATAAACAAACATCTCTATTTTTAGCTGATCATCATAAAAATTATATGGTTCATTGGCATTAAAGAAAGTGAAAAACACTGAAAAACAAATTGTTTTTTAATAATTTCTGGAAAACAAATAGGAGCACTAAGACAAAACTGCATTCACAACATTACCTTTTACAAGGTAAAAGAACAAAACAAAACAAAAACATGGATTTAGGATTATTATTACAGCATTGTATGTATATCAATAATGATTACCCCTGGAATTTCCAAAACTGCAAAAATTATTCATATATTGTATTGATGATAAAATGTATAGTTTTAAGATCATTATTAATACTGTGATAAGTCCAGCTGGCATGGTTCAGTGGTTGAGCATTGACCTATGAACCAGGAGGTCATGGTTCGATTCCTGATTAGGGCACATGCCCAGGTTGCAGGCTCAATCCCCAGTAGAAGGTGTGCAAGAGGCATCCCATCAGTGATTCTCTCACATCATTGATGTTTCATATCTCTCTCCTGACATCAATTATATGCATATACTGTGATCAATTTACTTTTCTTTTAAATTCTTCTTTTTGACAAATGAGAGAACATTTAGGAAAGATAATGTTCCCAGCACAACATACAACCAGTAAAGTATATCACATCCATTTACAACATAATTTTAAGAAAAATTAAGGACAAACTTGTGAGACAGCAAGAATTCATTTGCACTAAATTAATGTGAATAGGGCATTTCAAGTTCCTTTTGGCAACAATAGTTTAGAGGGGAATGTATTCATCTTATGAAACAGTCCTCTTCTGGGTTAAAAACGATTTTAAAGGCTGACAGAACCATCATTAAATTTCTCTTGGAAGCCTGCAATTAGTACATATAGCTCATGAGATAAATATTAAAAATGCACACATTTGAGAGGACCAATTGTTATGGAACCACTGTCTGACATCCCCTTGAAAATTAAGTCCTACAAAGTATAAAAAATAAACCAAGAATTCTGTGATTTCTTATATGGGTTTAGCTTTGTAAACAGAAGATAAACTTTATAAATAAGAACTGTTCTAAGAACTGCTTATAAATAAGAAATCAAAACATTAATCTATATAATTTAAACCTAAGTAATCTAGGTATGGCCTTGACAGATAATTGATTTAATATTTTGATAAGTACAAACAATTTCACATTTTACTTAACCTAGATTTCTACCAAATTTCTAACTCACAAAATTGATCAGCAATTTTTGAATTAGAAATATTCTCCTCCAATGTTTTCTAATAAAAAGAAACTGATATCCCCAAATATACTCTGGTTTTCCCTGGGAAAACAAGCACATTAATTTTAGGGTTTCAGGGCACAAAATATTATCACCATTTGTAACAGGCTAACTAATAACGCCCAAAAATGTTCTCCTCATAATTGCCAGACCCTGTGAATGTATTACTTTCCAGAATGTATTACTTTAATGCATTAAATTCCTCAAGAGGAATTTTCAGATGTGGTTGAGTTAAGAATATTGCAATGGAGAAAGTGTCCTGAATCATTCAGGCGATGCCAATATAATCACAAGAGTCCTTGAAAAGGGGATGGAAAGAGATTCAGAGTTAGAAGAAAAGGAAATAAGACAACAGAAACAGAAACAGGAGTAACTTATCTTGAAAATGAAGGAAGGGGCCGAAACCAGTTTGGCTCAGTGGATAGAGCATCGGTCTGCGGACTGAAAGGTCCGGATTCGATTCCGGTCAAGGGCACGTACCTTGGTTGCAGGCACATCACCAGTTGGGGGTGTGCAGGAGGCAGCTGGTCGATGATGTTTCTCTCTCATCATCATTTTTAACTCTCTGTCCTTCTCAATTCCTCTGTGTAAAATCAATAAAATATATTTTTTTAAAAAGAAAAGAAAATGAAGGAAGGGGCCATAAGCCAATGCATTTAGATAGCAACTAAAAGCAGAAGAAAAAAAAAAAGGTGGGGGATATTAAATGGTTCTCCCCTCAGAGGAACCAGCCCTACAGACATCTTGATGTTGGCTCAGTAAAACTAATTTTAGAATTCTTACTTTCAGAAGTATAGGTAGTAAATTTGTGTTAAGTCATTTAGTTTGTGGAAACTAATATAGCATTATAATAAGCAAAAGAAAGCAAACAAAATACTAATGAATTTGAGATATCTGGGAAAATAAAGTGTTAAACTCAAAAACAAGAGTTATCTTGGTAACTGTATTATAGGTTACTTGTTTACATGTTGAGTCACATTATTAATATCATTATCATAACTATCAATCAATATGAATACACTAGTACATATAATTTAAAGATAAGAATTTCTGTTTCAGTCATCCTTTAATCCCATGCAGATGGCCTTGAACAACACTATCTGATGGAGCTAATATCTTCATTTAAGAATCTTCCTGTTTTTCAGTGAAGTTACATCTAAAATTAAATCAATTAAGCAATACCTAGAAATTCAGTTATTTTCAAGAACACACTAAGAGTGAGTTTGTGACAATAATGTCACCAAAAATTCAAAGTTAATTTGAAAATTTTTAAATAATATTTAAAACATCATGTCCATTTTTTCTCTTGTTAAAAATAAATCATTCCCAACTTTCTTTTATGTTTATGCTAACTGGATGAACTCCAGGCATGAATTATGCTACCACAAATAGAAAATTATTTAAATAGACAAGTTTCACTTATTGCTGACAGAATGACAGTACAAAACTGTCAAAACTTTGAAGAAATAAATGCTTTGTGGGAAAAATATTTCCCGTTCTTTATCAAAACTTGTCCTGAACCTAGTTGCCTTCTCTTCACATGACTATGCACAGTAAAAGTTATAAAATGTTCCTTCTACTTTTGTAGTTTAATGGTTACAGGACATAAGAAGTAGGATGTAAGAATGGTCTGTGCAATGCTGACATTGAATTTGATTAAGAAAATTTAAAATTTGGAAATAAGTTGTATTATTTCAATATGTAGGGAGCAAAAATATATATATATTTATTATCTGTCTATCATGTGCTAAAATCATTACATAAATGGCTTCATCAAATCTCCTCAATGAACCAACTGCAACTCTTCAAAATGGGCATTTTATTCCATTTATAAAGAAAAGAACAAGACTATAGAAAGGGAACTTGTTAAACACCACACAGCTAATTGAGGGCAAAAATAAGGTGAGTATAATAGCAAAAATAAAAATAAAAGATAGCAATGTCATCCTGACTGGACCTGAAACTACACTAAGAAGGAAAACATGAACAAAGAATCTCTAAGTTAGAACTATTAACCTCCCATTTCAAGAAGAAGCAATTTAGGTTAAGAAAGGCTATACCATTTGTTTCAAGCTCAGACAACTACCAACAGGTAATTTTTAACCCAAGTCTATAAGATACTTTATTATTCTAAGAAGCATATGCATCATTTGCAGGATTAGCTGAATTAATTATTGTCAATCCTAAGTGAGTGTCTGATGATTGAAAACTATTCTAGAGTTTATCCTTATTATTATTTAGTTTGGAAATCATTAAATTTCTTCACTTGTCTTTCAAAATTTCACTGCTTATTCATATTTCAATTTTCTAGAAAAAATAAAGTTCAACATATGCATCCCTTTTGGTTGCAAATTTTGGAGCTCAAATAATATGTAGCACATCACATTAAACTGGTATTTATTTTGGAATAAAAAATGAAACATTTCACTTAGTAAAAAATAATTTGATTGTATATTTTATATGTATAATGCAGCTCATTAGGTGTAATTTCTATAAAAAAACATAGCTTTCTATAAGTCTTCCAGGTGCTTAATAATACATTTAAACAAATCAGAATAATCTAAACAAAAATTTGTTCAGTAACTGCTGTTTTTATTTCCTGTAATTTAGCCCATTTTAAGATTTAAAAACCTATTTTAAAGTCAAAATTGCAGGACCGATACCTCTACCTTTTCTAAATTACTCTTAAGTGATGAATAAAATGTATTTATCCAAAGTCACTTAGGCTTTAAATCAAATGCAGAAAAAAATCGTGGTTGCCAATCATGTCCATTGTTCATATGTCCTACATTTTTATGCATTAAACTTACTCTAATATCCCCTTGTGCCATTGGTGTCACCACAAAGGGGAACATGGAAAGAATCTCATAATGAATAAACATATATGCACTAACCCTTAAGATGTTCGATCATCCCCCTAGTATCTTATGCCCCATCTGAACTAGTAATTAAAATGAACAACTAAGTTAACACAGCACTTTTAGGAAAACAAAGTCCAAAATCGAATTTATATCTCTGCAAATTTTTATCCAAGATAGCATGACCTAATCGGCATCACATATGTGGAAGAAACAACTCACTTTTATCAATGATTATTCATGATACTCCATGAATCCAGGGCTGCCTCACCAATACCTTCTTAGCACTCACTATTCTCATCTTGTGGGTCAGACAACACCCAAGGCTAAGCAAGGACTCTGCCCAAAACTCTCTTGAGCCACCAGAGCTATGCACAGGGTTGTCCAGAAATTCCAGGGCATTAATGGCCCGGCACCTTGTGCCTGAAGCAGCCCTGAGTTAATTATGGAAATTTATGGAAGAAACTGCCCTGTCCCCTTGCCCCTTAGCCCAAAAAAAATCAGAATAACTTAAATATTCTGCACTGTTCCCCATAGTGCTCTGATTAAGCCCTACTTGCTCTTTATATTCCTAACTTACTATACACAACAGAGATTATATAAGTTGATTACTATAACTACTAGTTATTTTACTGCAATGTGTACACAAATATCTATTCAATAGGAATGTTTATAGATAAATATGTCTAAATAAAAATATACAATGTCCCCCATTCTTTCCTGAGGGATAAAACAACAGATCTCCTTTTCTTAGCCTCCTCTCTCCCTCCTTCCTCACTCAATTTTTATCTGAAATAATTGCAAATAAAGAAGAAAATAAAGGCTTTGGACAGCACTCTCAAGAAGAGCTATAATGATGGGCAGCATCACATATCCTGTGTGAACTACTCTATAGGATCTGAGAGAAGAAATTTTGTGATTCCAGAAACATAATTGTAAGGCATTCTTTTAATGTCAGGACCTTAAAGGAACTGGCCAGATGTTCCAGAGCTTATTACCTGATCATTCCCAAATACCTGAGCCAGGAGTAAGTGGAGAATGCTGCAATGACACGCAAAATTGCATACAATGTTCTTAGTTCCCAAATGCAACAATAAATGTTATGTATATAGCATGAAAAAAGTTACAAACTGAGGCTCCTATCTGGTATTTATTGCTCTTGCTCACTCTCTGCCCATATACCTACACTCTCTGCTGAGCACATGCAGCACACACAAACATACCCTCCCAACCCACTCCACTTGCCAAAAAAGAATCACAAACTGCCTTTGAAACTCAAATGGCCTCCAAAGCATATTTCACCAATTAAGAATGAAAAATAATTTAAAGGTTGAATCAATGTTATAGATTTTTTTTCTCTCTCAAATGATAGTATGCTTACTTTGAACCAGTCCATATCAAAACACCAATAAATATATATCAAATAAATTTATATGAATGTGGTCAAATATTAAAAAAATAAAAAAATATTAAAAAAATAAAAACACTCAGTTTCTTCTCTTCCTATATTAAATATAAATTATCTCCCAATGTTCTCAAGGAATTTTAACAACTACTCACTGTGAAGTCTGACAGTTCACTCTGAAGGCAAGTTGTAGCTGTGCTTCATGTTTACACTAAGCAGTTTTAAAATGCATCTAAATGTAGTTGCCTTCTATCTTGATTGTAAGACATAAATTATTCCCAAGAATATTCTTAGTAAATATTGAGTCTGTCTTTCAACCTGCTCTTATTTAGGAGGACACATGGCCAGCTGTTAGTTGTTTAGAAGTTATTTGAGGAGCATATGCTAATAACTCTATACGATTATATCAGAGTATATTCTACATAAAAGAAGTAAAATCAGGCTTAAGAAATAATCAGAAAAATAGCAAGGAATATTTTAAGATATTTTTTACATAAGGCATATTCAAGTATTACTAGTACAATAATTTCACCTAAAAGCAGCTATGCAATTTGGGGGGGAAAGAAATGAAGTTAAAAAGCCTGAGTTTAAATTCCTGTTTTACATCTTAACAATTTTAAAATTTTAGGAAAATTAATCCCTCTATGTCACATTCTCTTCACCTGAAAAATATAACTAATATTACTATTCTATAAAAATTAGAAATGGAATATATATGAAAGAACCTGGCTTACAGTAGTAGATAATCAAGAAGTATAAGTTGAGTCCAAACTGATGTTAAGGAAGAGCAAAGTAAAATATTACTTTTTAATTACTAAAACTGTATATGCATATATCTCCATTTGAAAATCCAATAAGTCCTCCTAAGTATAAAACGACACTGGTATCTTGTAGAGTCCTTTGTAAATATTCAAAAGATATTTCAACTCCATTTCTAAATTTGGTTCTGATATTTATTTGCTCAATTTATAATTTGTATACTTCACTATTATTAAAATGCTGATATGGCTAATAGTACACCCAACAATGATTCTACTGTAAAGCTTATAGCAATGTTGATAGAGTAAGTATTGAATTCAAACACAAAAATTGTTATCTCAACCATCAGAAGCAAAACATTTAGAGCACTCTTGTGACTATGATGATTACAAGCTAGTGTTAGTAAGAAAGCAACTTCTAAATCAAATAAATTCATAACACACCCTGTGAATTTAGCCTCTTGCATATACACACAGTAGATTTAAAAAAAATAAAGCAAATGTGAAAAAAAACAACATTAAATTAAGGAAGTTCTGTGGGAAATGTCCATAAATTCATCCCCAGACTGTTTCTATCAAACCCTTTCCCCCGAGTCCTTGGAGGGAAATAGAGTTGCTTTCCTCTCAGCATGAACTCGTTACTTCTCACATAGCGTTTTCAGAAGGACTTGTCCATCAGACACCTAAAAGTTGTGCCGTTAAAGAAATCTGAAATGGTAATAATTTTGGAACAAAGGATGGAAAGGAGATGAATAAATCAACATGGCTTTTAAGCTAAATTGCTGTCACATTTCAGAGCCTACCTAAAGAGCCCGGAGTTCCCGCCTGTAATGAGTTATGAGGGGGGGAGAGCAAAAGAACCTCTGGTTACTAAGAGGGAGGGCTGCCCCCGGGGGAATCAGGGAGAGAGAAGCACCACTCCCCACTTAGAAGGCAGGCTGCCTGCCCCGCTGTCCACTCAGACCCCTTACTTCCACACCTTTCAAACCCTTTGACTTAGCCTGGAAAATTGGGCATGAGCCAAGGAGAAGGAGGGACAGAAGGACAAAATAGGCTGCCACAAAAACAAACGACTGTCTAGAAAGCTTACATATAAAAGCATATATAACACATACATTTGGGGAACTTTCCTAAAACCCAGTCACTTCAGCTGAATTCCATCTGAATCCACTGGTCCTTGCAGTGAGGATCACACCACCCACTGCCCATCCTCCCATCCCAGCCATTGTACCCACAGCTAAGAGCTGTCTGTCTGTCCGTGACTTTGGTAAAAATTTAAAAGCCAGCCGCGCTCAGGGAGCTGAGCGAACTCGCCAGTTCCAAAGCTCTCCTTGAGACTTTCCTGTCCAGCACCCTGTTTAACTCACCTGGCGTGGGGGGTCTAGATGCAGCCTCAGTCAGAGGGACGGAGGCAGCCGGGAGCTCAGCTGCCACTGCCTGAATGGGGAAGGCAGGGAAGCAGAGCAGCTCCCCGTCCAGCTGCTCCGCGGCTCCCAGATTTCTTCCTCCCCCCACAGGGAGCGTCCTTCCTTTTCTCTCCTCCTCCAGCACTGGCTCTCCCCACAGCGAGCAGGGCTGGTTCCTCCTGCCTCCCGCCCCGCCTCCAGGCAGGAGAACTGTCCACGGTTCTGCTGAGGCTCCTCTCCTCCTGGGCGGGCTGTGCGCACCCGTCCCCACTGTGACATGGGAGTCTGGAGCGGAGCAGATGATAATGCCTCCGGAGGCCTGAGGAAGGTCTGGAGGAGCGACCCTCTGGACCTGGAGCATCCAACACTCTCTGACAGATGAAAATAATTGATAACCTGGCTTCTTCCTAAACATCTCCAGTAATTCACAAGTGCCAAAAAGTAAATGAGGGGTTGAGGATACACCTGCATTAGTATTTTTTTTTTTTTACGTAGAGAAACTCTACTAGATTCCAGGACTGAAAAGTCCAAGAAGTGATGTAAGATTCCGTCTAGTTATTTTGACACATTTGGGTGTTCTTGGGGGCTTCTTATCAAACCAGCAATTTCTTACTCAAGACAACACAAATTTCTAAGGAATGATACTGATGCTTACTAAATGCCACGCTCTTCATTTAATAGCCTCCTTCTCCCCTACTCTCAGTTAATTTTTATCACAAATCTGTGAGGTACCATTACCAACTCTACTTTCTATTTTAGGAATTAGAGATGGAGTAACTTGCTCAAGGTCCTAGATATTCTGTTTCTGCGACTAAATAACAAGTGAAATCTGTACATACCCTGTGTGCAATGCCTTGCAACATCTTAGCTGATACTGTGCAATTGAAGCAATAAAAATAACAGAACTATCAATGAACTAATACTGGGAGCCTGATGAACACTGATAATCATAGTGAGACTTATGGAATCAAGCACTCCAAGGAACAATAGTTCAGATGCATGCTAACCATGGTGATTACTTATTAAAAAAAAAAAAAACAAACAACTAGAATTAGGAAAGGTTACCCATATAGGAGGTTCAGTTGGCTGAGAGTTGTTCCTTTGCACCAAGAGGTCACTGATTTGATTTCAGTTCAGGGCACATATCTGGGTTGTGGGCTCCGTCCCCATTGGGGTTGGGGTGTGTGCAGTAGACTGCTGATCCATGTTTCTCTATCATCTCTCTCTCTCTCTCTCTCTCTCTCTCTCTCTCTCTCTCTCTCTCTCTCTTTCTCTCTTCCTCTCTTTCCAAAATAATCAATCTAAGTGTGCATGCACACACACAGAGAAATATAATTAGGAAAGGCAAATCATGTTCAAAATATTCAGAATCAATTTGCAGCCACATGTGAGTTGAATTTCTCACTCTTAAAAAAGAAATCAGATATTGACTCTTCCAAGAAGCCTGCAATGGTCTTTTTGCAGCAGAAGCAGGCCTAATAAACAACATGTTTGTTTTCATTAAGAATATGCAATTACTGATTATTATTAAAATTTTAAAATAACGATCAGTCATTTATCTCAACTAAAAGTTCATTGCCTAGAATATTAAACAGTATTGAAAATAACATTTATTTAATCTATATAAATAAGAATTATTTACTAATATGTCATAATATATTTACCGTATTTTTCGGACCATAAGACGCACTTTTTCTTCACCAAATATGCAGTCCCCAGGGACACGGAAGGTCCCGGGGGACCCGCTGTTGCTCTGCAACTCGGACCATAAGACGCAGGCACTACCTCTATTCGGACCACAAGACGCAGGCACTTTTCCTCCCACTATTTGGTGAAGAAAAGGTGCATCTTATGGTCCGAAAAATACGGTATTTCTCAGATAAAGAATATTCCCTTCTGTGGCATAATAGGAGTTTTATATTTTTCTTTGCAGACATGGAAGCATTTTTAAAAAGTACAGTCAGATTTCTTGTAACCAAATCTAACCTGATTATTCATTCTACACTCCACTGCATAAATTATTCAAGGAGGGTTTTATTTCTCCTATTTTTAAATCAATCAGAGGTTTTAAGAAAGAGGTAATTGGTTTCCAAAAGGTAAGCACTTTTTCTCTTTTTTTGAGTTTTAGAGAGAGAGAGAGACAGAGAGACAGAGAGATCAATTTGTTGTTCCACTTAGTATTTATTCACTTATTAGTAGTTTCCTGTATTAGTTGCTTCTTGTATGGGCCCTGACAGACCAGGGATCGAACCTGCAAATTTACTACTCCTAACTGAGCACACAAAAGTAATATTATATATAATTTTCCCCTCATTCTTTGATTTTTTTATTTTGACATAATAATATCATACCCATTTTCCAATACTTAGTATACATGTACCAATAAATATTTCTCTGATTTGCCTAGCCACCAAAATTTTTTCTTCCTGGAATGTTAACACTCTATTTGTTTCTTCTTTGAAATACTTACACTCATTTTTTTCCTGGTTCTGTTCATATGTAAACTCTCCTACCGATTAGCATTATATAAATATAATAAAACTTTTTATAAAATGGTTGAATAAATGGGCAAAATATTTATGGTAAATTTTCATATACTTACAAAGGCCTAATTATTTTTCCTTAAAATGGAAATACAACAGGTATTTTACATTATAGTAATGGGGGAAAAAAGAAATAAATAATAAATTTATACATTTTTATTGAATGAAAGAAAAGTCTATCTGATCTCCTTGGCTGAGGCCATAACATGAAAGCATCTATTCAAGTAGACAATCAACTTTTTTTTAAATATATTTTATTGATATTTTACAGAGAGGAAGGGAGAGAGATAGAAAGCCAGAAACGTCGATGAGAGAGAAACATCGACCAGCTGCCTCTTGCATACCCCCTACCGAGGATGTGCCCGCAACCAATGTACATGCCCTTGGCCGGAATCGAACCCGGGACTTTTCAGTCCGCAGACCGACGCTCTACCACTGAGCCAAACCAACCTCGGCGACAATCAACTTCTAAAGAAGAGTGATTTTGTCTATAAATTGTAGGTTTTTTAAATAGTATGAATAACCTAAAGCTCTGGATCAGAGTTGGGAGCAAAGCATTTGGTTAAACTTAAATTATTCATTCTTCATTTATTTGAAAAATTTGAGCCCATGATAATTTTTTCTAAACTCTGTGCATGATAAGGAGTATACAATGATGTTCAAATTAAATATAGTCAGTCCTTGACAACAGGTATTTTACATTATAGTAATGGGGGAAAAAAGAAATAAATAATAAATTTATACATTTTTATTGAATGAAAGAAAAGTCTATCTGATCTCCTTGGCTGAGGCCATAACATGAAAGCAAAGAGCTGTCTGCCTGAAAGCTCTAAAAGTACTTTTGGGGCTCTCTCTTTTTCAATAGTACCTCTTACTATAGAAATAAGAGAAAAATAGCAACTGTGCAAATGACCACACACATGCATCTTTGTATTTTGTAACCTTTCGCTTCCTCAAACCCAAGACCACAAACTTTTCAACACCATGAATAGTATCAGTCTTGAACTTCACTTTCCTTTTTTCTCAAGCTATCTGAATTTTTCGTTGAGTCTACTGGCTCTTTTGGTGGAAATGTTTTGTATTGAACAGTGGTCCAGTGAAGGCTGCTTTTTATGTGCCAGCCTCATGGTCTGCCCATTCTCCCAATGCCTGTTTGTCTTCCGTTTACAACGATACAATACCTTATCTACTTTGTTTGGTAACCATCACATAGTAACACATGCATCCACATTTTATTGGATTTGAGTGTGCAAGTGTTTGCTTTTATATCAGAAAAGGAAAGTTAGAGGAAGCACAGGATAAAGATGCTGCAAAGATTATCTAAGGAGCTAGCACTACATCTCAGATGAGAGTCTTTTTTTTTAAATATTAGAGAAGGAACTGAGAGACTTTTAAATGGCTGAGGCATATAACATATGATCATATTTTATGACTAAAGTTTTCTCCAAAATTTTTAAAATATTATAATTTTATCTGTGTATAGGCACTCATGAAATGGAGTTAGGGGAGGGAGTATAAACTAGTAATCAATTTTGATAAATATTCCACAAATATCAAAAAAAGTTTCTAAAGGATGGGAAAAATCTGCCTGTTTTGAATTGATTTGAAAAAGCTCATAATTCATAACTCTATATATTGTCAATAGGCTTAATAATGTAGAAATAAAGGTAGCAGATACTTAGAGAAGGATCTCTACTGGATATAAACCTGAAAAGTTTTCCATACATTTTTAAATAAAAGAGACATGCATTTACATCTCAAAAAATAAAATGTATTATTTTATCAACATGTAAGAGAAAGAAAGCACACTTTAGTGTTATAAAAGGGAGTTGTCACCTGAACATACCCCATGGCTTGTTCCTCGCCCACAGGCTGAAATTTCCTCTCTGGGGTGATGTCTGTGAATCTGGCAGAGCATTACTACTACTAATAAAAGCAAATAGGTTTACCCAGCTGGATGTTCTCAATGGTTGAATTTCAACCTATGAACCAGAAAGTCAAGGTTCAATTCTCAAACACTTCCAGGTTGTGGTCTGATCCCCAGTAGGGGGCATCAAGGAGGCAGCCAATCAATGATTTTCTCTCATCGTTGATGTTTCTATCTCTCTCCCCCTCTCCCTTCCTCTTAGAAATTAGCAAAGTATCTAAAAAAATAAATCTTACCTAATAATAGAGAAACATGTAAATTGACTGTATCTTCACTATACCCACACAGCCAATCAGAGTGAGTATGCAAATTAACCCAACAAAGATGGTGGTCAATTTGCATACATACCTGGGTCTGGGGAACCTCCTCTGCACCCAGGTCACTCCCAGCAAGCCATCAGGCAGAGGCTTTAGTTCCCAAGCCTGGGATAAGAGGTTCAGGGGGTTGGTGGGGGGGGGTGGGGGGGGGGAGAAGGATGACCCCTTCCGAAGCCTAAACCTGGGGTGGAGGCTTTAGGCCTAGGAAGAGGCCAAGCCTACAATCAAAGGTGTGGGGGTGGAGGGGAACCCCTTCCAAAGCCTAAACCTGGG
Source organism: Vespertilio murinus (assembly GCA_963924515.1). NCBI lineage: Eukaryota > Metazoa > Chordata > Mammalia > Chiroptera > Vespertilionidae > Vespertilio > Vespertilio murinus. The sequence continues at coordinate 109,637,472 of OZ004706.1, read as the reverse complement.
GTCGAGGCTTTTGGTTTGGGAAGGGGCTGAGCTTGGAATCAGAGGGAAGGGGGAAATATCCTCAAGTGAGGATAAAAAGAAAAATAAAGAAAGAAATGACATATCCAATGAAAGATACATCTTGAAAATGCTTAAATAAAGTTGTCATTTTTTTCTTTTTCTTTTTTTTAAATATATTTTATTGATATTTCACAGAGAGGAAGGGAGAGAGATAGAGAGCTAGAAACATCGACCAGCCGCCTCTTACACGCCCCCTACCGGGGATGTGCCCACAGCCAATGTACATGCCCTTGACCGGAATCAAACCCGGGACCTTTCAGTCCGCAGACCGACGCTCTACCACTGAGCCAAACCGGTTTCGGCAAAGTTGTCATTTTTTCATGGTGAAGGGACTGGAGTTGTGTTTAAGAAAATACATTGGTGGTTGCAGTGACTGGCAGTGGCTGCAGCAGTGGGGTGTTGGGGCTGTGGCCTTCCCGTGATCAGCCCGGTCATCTCAAGCAAAGGGAGGCCAGACTGCAGCTTAGGTCCACTCCCAATGGAGAGTGAGCTTAAACCATTTGTAGGACATCCCCTGAGGTCTCCCAGTATGTGAGAGTGGGCAGGCTCAGGGACCCCTCCCCAGTGCATGAATTTCATGCACTGGGCCCTTAGTAATAAATAAAAGCAAATAGGTTTGGCATAAAAGTAGATAAATCTTTAAAACTTAGCGTTTTAAATTACCTGTTTACTTCATGTAACAAAAAATATTGGAGGATAAGCTATGCACAAAGAAAGTTGGGATCATCTTGCAAAATAGATAGAGGTTACTTGGAAAAAATGGAACTGAGAGGTAAAGTCTGATGGTGGGAACCAGAGAAAAGTAGGAGGGGACTTCAAGAAGGACAGGCAGGTAGAGTCATTAGAATTTGGGAGAAGGGAAACATGCCAGCCACCCAGGGCCAGCACAAAGCTCAGGTAACCAGGGCCGGCCGAGGCTTGCGCTAACAGCAGTGGCAGAAGCAGAGGTGTGATGGGATGTTGCCTTCCCCTGATCCCTAGGTCGCCTCCCACCCCTGAGGGCTCCTGGACTGTGAGAGGGGGCAGGCCGGGCTGAGGGACCCCCCACACACACTCCAGTGCACGAATTTTCATGCACTGGGCCTCTAGGTATTGTTTTTTAAAAAAAGTTAAGAACTTTAGAAATAGACAGATATCACAACTAAAGGTGAGATATGAGGAAGACTCAGTTTACTTTTTTTTCCTCATACTGTGTTTCCCCCAAAATAAGACATCTTCTGAAAATAATACCTACTTACAGGTTTTCTTCTGAGTGAAATATAAGGTATCCCCCTGAAAATAAGGCCCCCAGGCTCTGTCTCAAATGAAAATTAATTTACTGTAAACTGGTCTCTAGGGCCACCCCAACTGGCATCTAGCAACCAGTGACATTATGCAGAGTCCTGACGTCACTGCTATGTGAATGAAGAGAAATCAGCATGGAAACTTTTTGAAACCTAAACTGCAAGAAGTTGTGACTTGGGTGAAGAATTCATGGGAGAAAATCACTGACAGTTGCATTGCAAATGCACTGCGAGCAGGCTACCTTGACAAGAAGTACTCATTTAAAGATAGCTCTATTGCTAAACATGAGATATTGGTCCACTGATTCTGAAAGAAATGGAGACACAAGAAATTCACCAGGAAATTCAGGACTTGGATTGTTATGATGATGTTCCAGAAGATGATGACATGATTGTCATTGAATAAATGAGTAAATTCTTGATACTGTAGGATTCAGTTTGTCAGGTTTGTGTTGACAACTACCGTACTACCATACTGTATACAGGAAATAAATTTCCTTTGTTTTCATTTAACAATAAATGTGTACCGTATTCTTCTTCATGGAAAAATAAGACATCCCCTGAAAATAAGACCTAGCGTATCTTTGGGAGCAAAAATTAATATAAGACACTGTCTTATTTTATGGGAAACAGGGTAGTTTTATTGAAAGATAATATATATGCTATACAGTTCACCCATTGAAAATGTATACTTCAGTGGTTTTTAGTGCAGTCACAGTTATACAACAGCAATTTAAAAATCTAGTGGCCCAGTGCACGGAATTCATGCATTGGCGGGTGTTTCTCTGAGCCCAGCCTGCACCCTCTCCAATCAGGGATCTTTTGGGGCATGTCCCACTACCAGCAGTCAGACATCCCTCTTGCAATCTGAAACTGCTAGCTCCCATCTGCTCACCTGCCTACCTGCCTGATTGCCCCTAACTATCCCCTCTAACTACTCTTCCCTTCAGGCCAATTTAATTCTGATTAGTTGGTTTCTATGCTGGTAGGCGTCAAAAGATCTGCCTCCTAGGCAACCATTAGCTGCTCACAGTTCACTCAGATTTGGTTCTGATTGATTGGTTTCTATGCCAGTTAGCGTATCCGGTCCTATCTCTGGGCATGATCAGCAGCCCTTGCAGAGGCCTGGAAAGAAACAGAGGCATAGCTGCTGCAGTGGGATCCCTCAGCCTGGCCCTGCAGGATCAGGCCAAAACTAGCTCTCCAACATCCCATGATAGGTCCTGGATTGTGAGAGGGCACAGGTCAGGCTGAGAGACCCCACTGGTGTACAATCAGAGCCAGGGAAAGATGCAGGAGGTTGGCCAGTGGGGAGGGACCACAGGAGGGCTCAAGGACTTGTCTGGCCCATCTTGCTCAGTTCTGATCAGCCGGACACAACAGCAAGCCAGTGAATTTCTTAGCAACTGGTTGACTGGCTGACTGTCTTCCCTGATGGTCAATGCATGTTATAGCAAGCAGTTGAGCAGCCCTAGCATATTATTAGCCTATAACTCTTTTACTGGTCGAATGGATGACCAGACAACTGGACACTTAACATATTAGGCTTTTATTACATAGGCTAGATGGTCTTACTTTTCCACATAAATGGAGTCTTCTATACAATACCTTTTACAATTCTATGAATTAGAATTGTAACTCTATTTATCTACTAAACTGAGACTCAGAAATTTTAACTTTCCCAAGGTCACAAATTGAGTAAATAAATCACAAAAAGGATTTTTAAACTTCGCTTGCCTCACTCCAAAGCCCAAGATCATTTTAATTCATACTTCCATCTTCTATTTCCTGTGGTTTCCTTTCTATTTCATTAACTTTATTATATATGAGCAATTTTTTAATTCTTTCCAATAAATTTGGAACACAGTGTATTAGAGATTAGAGCAATAATAAATATAATTCATGAGAAACTGTGATGAAATAACTTCAAAATATGCAAATACTAAAGTAATTCAATTAAAAAATATCTTATTGCAACACATTTAGCATAAAACAAGGTATTCTTTCAAATTAGAATTTTTACCTTGTATTTCTCAAATGGAATCAGGTTATTAATTGACAAAATAATTCCATAAACAGCCTAAAAGTTAAGAATAAGAATTCCTATATAAGGAAAGAAAAAGAGCATAAGTATGACACAGGAATGACATCTGTAAGAATCATGGGAATTCTATCTGGTATTTCATATTTAGTTCCATATACAGTATGATCACAACGAAGTGCCTGCACCATTCACTGTGCATAATGGGACAATAAGTCACCTCACTAGATTTGGAGATATGTAAAGATTTACAGTCTAGGAAAGTCTAACAGGTATTTTCACTTATTTCTTAGACTGTACCACACCTAGCATTCCTTCTTTCCTATAGGAAGATGCACATGAAAAGCACTGACTTTTTAAATTTAAATTCTTTATTGTTTAAACTATTTCACATGTCTTCTTTTCCCCCATTGACCTTTCCCCAGCTGATCCCATGTCCCAGCACATGGCCTCATCTCTTTACTATCTATGTCCATTGGTTATGCTTATATGCATATAAGTCCTTTGGTTGATTACTTAGCTCTTCCTCTCCCCTGCCTTCCCTCTGATGTTTGATGGTTTGTTTAATGCTTCTATGTCTCTGGACCTATTTTTGTTCATCAGTTTATATTGTTCATTAATTTCAAAAAGCACTGAGATCCTGTGATATTTATCTTTCTTTGATTGGCTTATTTCGCTTATCATAACGCTCTTCAGGTCCATCCATGCTGAAAATCTTTGACTCTTAATCCATCAATGAATGTTACTTCTGTGTACCCAGACATTTTAAATGGAAGATTGGCTTCTAAAATGGTAGCATTATGACCTTGGTCTTTTTGTTGGAGAGAAGTATTCCCTAGACTTACTCTAATTTGCCCAAAGCACACTTGTGTTGGTTTTCCTTTATCCCTGGCTGTCACAAAACGCTTCCCCATCTATTAATTGGTTTCTTGAGGAAATTGCAAAAAACCCCCAAAGGCAACTGAGAAAAAAATACAAAATATTATGTAGCAGTTGGATTCCATGTTGTTAGTTAATATTTTCATGTGGAATTCAATCTTCATATAAAGACACTGGCATTTACCACCTAGAGTACACATTCTAATAAGTAGATGGGCCTTAAAAGACCTAAAATTAGATTTGTCAAAACTGTCTTATTAGAAATGAAGGTGCTAAGGTCTGGACTCAGCACAGAGCTTGCCTGAAGTCACCAAGCTAGCTAAGCTTCAGTGGATTTTTTTTCTCTTTGACATATATTATTGCTCTTTAATTATTTCAGTGTATTTCTGGTCCATAAAGGGGAAGCAATCTCCATATCAAAGGCTTCATTTTCTCTCTGAATTCCCTTTATATGTCCATCTTTTTAGTATTATTTTGGAGCATTACATAAAATAATCAGCAGCATTTGAATGAATATTTTATATATACTTTGAAAATTATATAAAATATCAATGATTCAGAAACTATAAAATAAATAACAGATAAAGAAAAGTTATATTTAAACTTCCATGTGATGTAAATGTGTATAGTTACATCTGTATATACAATATTTTTTTAATTTTTCAATATGTAAAATGTAAATTTGCAAAGATGAGGAGTGAAAATCGGGCTAAAAACCAGTAGAGGATCATCCTCAGATCTTAAAAGGATTCTCACCCTGAAGATGCAGGAGAACTTGAGCATGGAAAGTGCACTCACCTAGCTATTCTGATAACTGGAAACATTTTTGAAAGCTCTTGGAAAGCATGGGAATGTTTTATCTATTCATTAAAGCGCTACTGTGGTGTTTCTTAAATATCAGCTATTTTTAAAATTCCAGATGACAATGTTACATAAACATGGAGGAAAAAGATATACCCTACAAAGGTGGTAATATAATTCTGTTTTCAACTGTAAGATATTCCTAAGCACACATTTGCTAATCATGTTGATGTGTATTTAACTTATTTTTAACTTACACCTGTCAAAGTGGCCAAAGCAATCCTTCACAAGAACATGTATTTTTTCATTGCTGGCAAATATGTTTTTCACATAACACTGTAACATTTTATTTCATTTGAAAAATATTTTCATGTTATGTATACATTTACTGGAAGTCTGACTGCATATTAATTAAAATGTATCTTGTTCCAATAATGACATTTTTGTAAATATTACAAACCTTTAAACTATCAATTCATATAGTTATCAATAAACATTTTGTCCTACATATTCATTATTTGAAATGCATTATCTTAGTATAACTTTTAGTAACTTAATTTCAATATAATTTTTGAATTGGGTTTTATGTGAAATCATAATACACTAAGCAAAGTTAAAAATGGGAAGAAATTGTAAATAAAATGTTATTTATAACCATAAGATTGAGAAAGTCAATAAAACATCTAAAATAATTAGAACTATTTTAATAAACAAGGTATTACCTAATGGGTAAAATATTACTTTGGCTTGCTAGATGATTTTGACAGGTAACTATAGTTTCTGAGCCTCAGTTTGCTCATCTCTATAATGCAAAGATTGGACTAGGTACTATTTCATGTTCTACTGTAAAGCTACTTAATAAAAATGATATTTGTATTTCTTTATCTTACACCATACAATAGAATTGTCCCTGTTCCTACTGTAAATATGTTTTTAGAGTATGGGATTTAGAGTACAGCTTCTTTAAGTTTTCCAGAGAATTCAAAAATCCCCTTCATATCCTGGAGCCTTCACACAAATGGTCCCACCATGCAATCCAGTTTCTCAGTCCCAAACTCTAGGTGTACTTGTTGGCATCTCTTCCTGCCCCATCTTATTATGCATATCCCATCTGTGGTCCTACTATTTTAAATTGGAAAATATGTCTAATTCACTCCAATAAAAAAATGTCAACTCTTAAATTCAATATTCCAATGGATTCTTACTGTATCTGTGAATTTCCACTTTTCCTCCTCTACCAGCTATTCTCTAAATGGCAATGAGAGAAATTATATTTTTTAAAAGTGGAGGGGCAATTACATGGTGTCATTGCCCTGATTAAACATGTAAGGAGTTTCCTGATGCTTGTGGAAGAAATTCCACACCCTACATCAGAGCCCCCAACTTTAATTACATGTACAATTTCATACCATTCACCACTTTCTTGTTTATTATACTCCACTTACTCATATACAAATATCCTCCTAACACAGGGCCTTAGCATATACTTTTCTCATTCCCTAGAATTATCTTGTCATCTTTTTATCTTTTAGTCCTCACTTTACATATAATTTCCTCAAAGTGTCCTTTCTCGATCCTATGTTATTTCAACTCCACCTTTAACTACCTTACCCTTCATTGTACTTACTTGAACATCTAAATATCTTGTCTATTTACATAATTACTGTTTTTCATTTTATTTAGGGGAGCATTCTAACTAATAAAGAGGAAATATACTAATTGACCCTCACACCATCACAAATACGGTGGCACCCACAACCAATAAGGAGGGAATATGCTAATTGACTGCCCCTCCCTCAAAGATAGTGGTGTCCACAGCCAATAAGGAGGGAATATGCTAATTAACTTACCCACCCTTAAAGATAACAGCTCCCACAGCCACAGCCACAAGATGGCCACGCCCAATCCCCTCAGCTGGATGGGGCAGCAGGTGTGAGGCAAGGCCAGGCCTGACCCTCTGGAGTTCCCCAGTCTCCTCAGCCCCCAGCTGACCAGGGCCAGCCTGAGGCACAGGCAAGTCTAGGATGGTGGCTACCCAGCTTCCTAGGACCACCTGAGGCTCAGGTAACCAGGGCCAGCTGAGGCTTTTGCTGCCAGTAGTGGAAGCAGCAGAGGTGTGATGGGAAGTCGCCTTCCCCTGATCACTGGGTTATCTCCCTACCCTGAGGGCTCCCAGACTGTGAAAGGGGGTAGACAAGGCTGAGGGACCCCCTCTCCAGTGCATGAGTTTTCATGCACTGGGCCTCTAGTTTTTGATAATATTTCAACTTGTCATGGCTCTATCTCTTTTTTCATCAACATTTAATCAGTGGCACTTGGCCCAGAATCTGGTACAACAAATGCTTATTTATTTAGACAATGAACATCACAAAGAAAAATCAAAGAAACCTTAGAAAATTGCAGGCATGTTCTTTTATGCTCTTGTACTGAAGTTAAAAATAGATTCAGATAATGTCAGAAAAATATATCCAACTATATTAGTACCAAAGAGGATTTTTTTTAAAAATCCATATTTCCAGTTTGTTTTGGTTACCTAGGAATCTGAAATGGAGATTAGGGCATAAGAAGGTTATTAGGAAGTGTCCTGAAAATTAAAACCTATTAAAGGGAAAAGAAGAAAACAATACTGGGCAGAGGAAGAAGATGAGGGATGATGCAATCTCAATAAAGCGCCCAACCAAAGTTATAGAAAGCTCTGGAAGTGAACTTTCAGAGGTATCCAAAACAGGAAGAGAATATTGGGCCTTTATGCCCTACACATCAATCAGTCATTGAGTTAAGACTTTCCTGTGAAGGGACATGACTATGGGTGAGGTAGCAGCTTTCTGCGAAAAAGGAAATTCTGGAAGAAAGTTGACAGCTAAGGGTTTTCTTTCTACAACAATGCAGCAGGTAGGAAAATATGTCCTTTTTTCATGATATAAAGTATTAGGATCCAGTATAATAAATATATTTAATAGTTGAATCATAATTAAATTAGAATTGGTAGTTTTTAATTTTTTTAAATATATATTTTATTGATTTTTTACAGAGAGGAAGAGAGAGAGATAGAGAGCTAGAAACATCAATGAGAGAGAAACATCGATCAGCTGCCTCTTGCACACCACCCACTGGAGATGTGCCCACAACCAAGGTACATACCCTTGACCGGAATCGAACCCAGGATCCTTCAGTCCGCAGGCCAACACTCTATCCACTGAGCCAAACCGGTTTTGGCAGAATTGGTAGTTTTTTAGTACCAGTCATGTTAGCTCATAAATAAAACATTTGAAAAACAACAATGGTAGATAACATTCTGAGTGACAGCAGAAAAATTTTATTATATTCCTATAGTTTATATTTAACATTTAGATAATAAATGGAATACATAGGTAAATATCTAGATCTGTTTGCCCATCTAAATAGCCTCAGAACTCAGTCAAGCTGAAATTTAGTCTCTTAAAGCTCTTATTTTTAAAAAATATTTTTGCTGACAGATTACTGTTTGAGAAAAATTTAATAAAATGATATTTTCAGTTGCTTTATTGTATGTGTTAATAGCCTTCAACTACTAAATGGGCGAGTACAATTCTTAAGCTAATGGTGGTATTTCTTAGTTGCAAAGTATTTTTCTCTGAGTAGCACCAATATGATCTAAAATATTGACCAAATCAATAAAATGAATAGAAACAAGAAAAAAAATAACTTCATATAAATTACAAAAGTAATGACCAAATTCAATCAACTTGGACAAAGGATAAAGCAAAATTTGGATGCTGAAAACTTTGCCACCTCATTCTTCTCCTAGATGTTTTTGTTATTTTTTAAGATTATTTCTTTAACCTTGAGATATAGTAAATTTACAAGAATTTTCACAGTAGATGCTCTTCATGTTTCATCTCAGAATCTTTATTGCCAAGAGGCAAGTAAATATTTAATCTGAGAACAAACAATTATATAACTAATCCATGTGTTCTTTATGTATTCCCAGTTCTTTATGTATTCCCAGACATTGCTTAATGCCCCAGCTGGGTGGTTCAGTGGTTTAGAGTGTCCTCCCATCCACCAAAGGGTTGTGGTTTGATTCCTGGTCAGAGTACATACGTAGGTTGAGGGTTTGATCCCTGGTTGGTCAGAAAGCAACTGATTGATGTTTCTCTCTGACCTCTCTCTCTCTCTTTCTCCTTCCCTTACTCTCATTCTCTAAGTACAATAAAAATATATTTTAATAAGAATTAAAAATGAATATAATAAAATATAGAGTTATTTTAAAAATATGTCAAATTACAGCGGGAAGGGTAGGGAAATATGAGGGAGATAAGTGATCAACTGAAGGACTTGTATGCATGCATATGAACATAACCAATGGACACAAAATTCTGGACTGTAAGGGCATGTATGGGAGTGGGAGGGGCAATGGTAAGATCTGTACACATATAATACCTTAATAAAAAAAGGGAAAAAAAGATGAAAAGCATTGCTTAAGAATAAAAATTGGGAAGTATATCACCCACATACCCTTCTCCTTATGAAGTTTATTTGAGGATAAGAAATAAACCAAAATAAAGAATCCACAAATAAATGCGCTAAAACAAGTATTGATATTAATATTATATTAGTGCTTTAACTGGTTTGGCTCAGTGGACAGAGCATTGGCCTGCAGACTGAAGGGTCCCAGGTTCAAATCCAGTCAAGGGCATGTACCGTGGTTGCTGGCACTTCCCCAGTAGGGGGTGTGCAGGAGGCAGCTGATTGGTCTTTCTCTCTCATGGATGTTTCTAACTCTCTATCCCTTCCTCTCTGTAAAAATCAATAAAATATCTATTTAGAAATATATATTATATTAGTAAATAAAACTAGCTCTTAAAAACTGTACTTAGAGGAATAAAACAGGATGTAGTTTAACAGGTTAATAATCTACAGTTAAAATTTTAATGTGTTTACCCCCAACAAATGAGCCAAAAGAAGTATATATGTAAGCACTCTTCATTGTACAAAAATTGCTTCATTATTATATTCAAATATAAGAAATAAATGTTTAAATTTATAATTAAAATATAAACTTAAACTTTAAAATTATTTTTCAGTCTTATATTTTTTCAAATTCCTGGGAAATGGCAAAAATATATATGCCAAAGCAATTGAACAACATGGCATAGATAGTCTAAACAGAAAGCAAGCATTACAAATTTAAAAAATTGACAAAACTATTATAACAAAAAATGGAAAGAAAACTGACTTATGAAAAATGAGACCATTAATGTGTTATAAACACATCAAACACCTATAATGACTATATCTTGTGAACCCAATAAGGGTAACTAAATAAAAAATAAGATGATGGGTAAAGATGTAATCTGGGAAATATACCAAGAAAGAAAGTATTAAAACAATAGTCTCAAAAGATAAAACAATACTTTATCCAGAATAATACCCTATATAATAAAGAGCTAATATGCTAATTAGACAGAACAGCAGAATGACCTTCTTTTTCCGTCAACCTTCCAGAACAACTAGTGGGCAGGGCCACAGAGCTGCAGGGCCAAAAGACAGCCAGGCTGCAGGACCACGAGGCATCCAGGGATGTGAGGACTAAGCCCCTTGCACAAATTTCATGCATCAGGACTCTAGTCCTATATAATAAAAGGTTAACATGCAAATTGACCAAATGGTGGAACAATCTGTGACTATGATGTGCACTGACCACAAGGGGGAAGGTGTTCAATGCAGGAGCTGTCCCAGTGATCAGTGTCAGGGAGTGCCACTCAACCAGAAGCTGGGCTCATGGTTAGTGAGCACAACAGCAGTGGCAGGAGCTTATCCTGCCTCTGTGGCAGCACTAAGGATATCCAATTGCCAGCTTAGAGGAGTGGGCCTAAGTGGTCAGTCGGACATCCCCCAAAGGCTCCTGGACTGCCAAAGGGTGCAAGCCAGGCTGAGGGACACCCACCCCCCTCTATAGTGCACGATTTTGTGCACTTGGCCTCTAGTGTAATTATAATTTTTATTATAAATAAACAGCTATAACTAAACTCTGTACTTTATGAGACCTACATCTTCTATTTATCAATAGCATAATTATAAAAATTACCATAAAGTTTCAAGAAGGAAACTATAATGAGTCTTCTGAATAAGCTTGCACATATGTAAAACATCTAGAATTATGGTACAATTATTAAGGGGACTTTTCTTTTTGTGTCCACAATTTACTTAGGAGGAGAGGGCCTTTAGGGGTTTTACACCTTTGAGGGTTACAGGATGTATAACTTATTCAATGCTTTGTCTGTGATGTCTGACCAAGACCAAATGAAAGGAAAAAGCACTGAGGCCTCTTAAAAACAAAGATTTATTGTAAAAGTAGGAAAAGCATGAATTTATTGATGGCTTCTTGCCCTAAACCTAGATCGAGAAGAAATTCTAGTTTGATGTGTACAGAGCAACTGACATCACAATATCTTCCTGTCAAGACATCCTGTTGGCAGGGATGTGTGCTTGAGAACTAGATGCCACATGAATTCAAAATTTAGCTAAATCAGTTAGTGCTGGGAACTCAGCTGTGGCATTAAATATAGCACTAGAGGAATGAACATTCCTCCTTTTCTTGAAACCACTGTGCCAAAGCAAAAACACTGGACAATAATATGTGTAGTTACAAAGCACAGTTACTGTGAGTGGCTCCAGAGGTCCATCTCTTCTGACTAAAACATTTTTCATAGAAGGCAGCACCAAACCGTTTATGTTTTGGTGGCCACTATAGCAAGTTCTGAAAATTATGAGTGGCATGCTTATGAGAGAAACATTATTCTAAAAACCATGCTAATTACTGGGAAAATTAAATCTTTTTTTAATTATGCAGACCAACAAAAAGTCACTAGTAATCTGTTTTATATATTTTATGAAAAGACATTGGCAGAAAGTAAGGTGAACAGTCTTTATTGGAATTGAGGAAAAAATAAAACATGCTGTCTTAGACATTAGGGAATATATCCTAAAACCCTGAAACACCAATCAGAAAAAATATATGCACCTTATGTTCATAGCAGCATTATTCACAATAGCTAAGATTTGGAAACAGCCCAAGTGCCCAATAGTAAAGGAGTGGATAAAATTTTTAAAAATCTATGGAACATTTATACTATTGAATACTATGCAGTTGTAAAAAAAAAAAAAAAAGTGATCTCTCTTTCCCTTTGGAACAATATGGATGGACCTGGAAACTATTATGCTAAGTGAAATAAACTAATTTGAGAAAGACAAATATCACATGATGTCACTTATTTGTGGAATCTAATGGACAAAATGAATTGACCAACAAAATAAGACCCAAAGCATGGAGGCATGGAACAGACTCACATACCTCAAGGTAGGGTTGAGAGAATAAGAAGAGATAAACCAAAGAACTTACATACTTATATGCATAGCCCATGGACAATGACAATAGTGTGGTGAAGACCTGGATTGGAGGAGGGGGGAGATAGAGTCTGGGAAGAGGGGAGAAAAGGAGGGGAAATGGTAGATATCTGTAATCCTATCAAATATACAAATACACACACATACACAAACACACACGCACACACTAGAGGCCCAATGCATGAAGATTTGTGTAAGAATGGACCTTCCTTCCCCTGGCTGCCAGAACCGCCTTCACTCCAGGCCCGGAGCCACCTTTCTGCCTTTGCTCTGGCCCAGAGCCGCCTTTCTGCCTTTCACGCTGCCCAGGAGCCAGGAGCAGCTGGGGTGGTGTGGAACACCTGTGTCCTGCCCCTCCCCTGGCTGCTTGGCACCTGCCTATGCAAATTAACCCCCATCTTTGTTGTGTTAATTTGCATGGTCATTCCTAAGTGGCTTGTGTATTAGTGTAGATATATACGTATATACTATATATGAATAAATTGGAAGAACTTAAAAAGGTACTGTTACTTTTTAGTTAAATCTTAGTGGTTCTGAATATTCCCTTTTAATGGAGGAAAGCCAGTGCATGAATATAAAAGGAGTTTATTAAACAAAATTCACTTTAACTTGCTTCTGGAATATTTTGATGTGACCTTGTGCTTATTTTGTTTTATTTGCACTAAAACTAAGATGAGCTTCATTTTATAGGACAGAAAATGTTGGCATTTAGAGGAGATACTTATATGTGAGGGTAACAAGGGAAACCAGTGAGGGATTTAAAAAAAGATACCAATAGGCATTTAATGTTTATTTAAGTATTGAAAAGCAAAATTGTTGATAATTTAAAATTGTTTATTCATCTCTTAAAATCATGTTTTATTCAAAAACATCTTCTCAGTAATTTATCATGAGCCTTAAGCTTTGGCCCTAGGTAAAATTATTAGCTCTATTCTTTTTTAATATTTTTTATTAAATTATTATCTGTGTACATATATTACCATTGATCACCCCTCCCATATATACTCTCCCTCCCCAGAGTTTTATGTCCATTGGTTGTACTTATATGCATGTATACAAGTCCTTTGGTTGATCTCTTATCTCCCCCAGATCTCCCAACCCTCCCTGCTGTAATTTGACAGTCTGCTTGCTGCTTTACAGTCTCTATATTTATCTTTTGGTTCATCAGTTTATAATGTTCTTTTTTATCCATAAATGAGTGAGGTCATGTGGTATTTTTCTTTCATTGACTGGCTTATTTCACTCAGCATGTGGTTCTCCAATTCCATCCAGGTTTCTGCAAATGATAAGAATTCCTTCTTTTTTATGGCAGCATAGTATTGCATTGTGTAGATGTACCATAGTTTTTTTATCTAATCATCTGCTGATGGGCACCTAGGCTGTTTCCAAATCTTAACTATTATAAATTGTGCTCCTATGAACATAGGGGTGTATATATCCTTTCTTATTAGTGTTTCTAGTTTCTTGGGATATATTCCTAGGAGTGGGATTACTGTATCAAATGGGAGTTCACAACAAGAAAGGCCACTGTATGGGAGAACATATTCACAAATGTTATCACTGATAAATGTTTAATCTCCAACATCTTCAGACAGCTTATACAACTTAATAAAAGGAAGATAAATGATCCAATTAAAAAAATGGGCAATGGACCTAAATAGAACTTTCTCAAAAGAAGACAGAAGGGAGGCCAAGAGGCACATGAAAACATGCTCAAAGTCACTAATTATCCGAGAGATGCAAATCAAAACAACAATGCGGTACCATCTCACACCTGTCAGAATGGCCAACATCAACAAATCAACAAACCACAAGTGTTGGTGAGGTTGCAGAGAAAAAGGAACCCTCGTGCACTGCTGATGGGAATTCAGACTAGTGCAACCACTGTGGAGAACAGTATGGAGCTTCCTCAGCTCTATTCTTGATGTTCTCACCATAACCTCTATATAGGCACCCTTTATTGCACTTAGAATAGTTGTGATTCTTTTTAAATATACCTGTTTATACACCAGCTCTATTATAAGCCCCTTATTAACTTTTCATGCCTAAAAATACTTAAAGAATGATTGATTTTAGCTAACTTTCTTAATTCATGTTTCTCCCATCAAAATTATACAAAGATTGTGTATATATACAATAACTTAAAACTCTGCAGTTCAGAATTTATTTTGTAAATTAACATATTGCTACATGAAACACAATTTTTAACAAATCTATCAGTATCTCCTCCTTTTCAAGATAGGAAATAAATGGCAAAGGGTGCTGTGACTCAAACTTAGCATTGAGATTTTTTGAATTCTGATTAGTGGAACCTGGAGAAAAAAACAACTATTTAAAAGCCACATCTAATTTTAGTTTAACAAGAAGAGGACCCAAGTTCAACTTAAAGGAATAGTGCTCCTTTTTTTATGAAAAGTTCATAAATCAATTTTAACATATATATGACGCAAATACTTCTTATTGTTTTGGAAGAAACTACAGTGTCCTAATTGCACATATTCTGAAAATGTAGCTATAAAAGGTAATTCAAATCACTGTGCAATTGTTTTAGTTGAGCTATGGTTGTGAAGATATTGCAGCTTCTTTGGGGGAAATATTCTAATCTAATATGGGATCAGATGCAATAAACTATTAATATAAGATGGTTGTTTCTTGTTATCAGGCACTTGTGAAGTTACCCTTAAGAGATAAGGAACAAAGAGAAAGGAACTGCAAAAGAGACACATAGCATTGATTTTTTTATTCTCAGGTAAAGACTATAAGAAAACATAACCATCATGTCAAAGCTCAACCACGCCTGCACTGTTGATGTACTAACTGTGTTTTCATTCAATGAATGTGATTTTATAGGGTGTCCTATTGGCACTTGGGATACACCACTACAGCGAGATAGATATGTGGTGGTATGGTAGAATAAGATTTATCTTAAACAGCATTCATACTTCTTTAAATCAACTTGGTAAGAGTCAGATCCCCAGGTTGGAGATAAGATTGGGGATGGAGAACCCCAGCAGCAAGCCAACTACTGGTCTGAGTATCTTCCCCCTGGTGACCAGTGCACGTCATAGAGACTGGTCAAATGGCCTAATGAATGGTCAGGTACTTAGCATATTAGGCATTTAGTATATAGGATATCTAATGTTGAACATATATTAGATTCTTGGTAAATATTTAGAAAATATTTGAAGATATATTGCCCCATAATCATATCATAAAACAACCATAACCTATAATGTTCAGAGAAGAAGTAAAATCTGAAACATTCTTTATAAATTTCCATACCTAATTAATGTGTTAATCTTTATTTGTTTGATGGACTATATTTAAGGAATACTTGTAATTAGAGAGAGGTCTTCTGAAATATGTGATAACTTCACATTTCAGTAATAAAATTCCATTTTTCAAGACCTTTCCTCTATAGACTGTATTTTTTTAAATAATTGTTTTCCCATGAAATCTTCACTATAAAATCATTCAATATGAGATTGGGCCATGATGAGACTGAGATGAATGGCTCAGGTTCCCATCAGTTAAGTGCTTAAACTTGCTAGCCCCAATGACTTCCTGAAGCTTTTATTCACTTAAAAGCATCTTTATCTAATAATTCAGCAATGATAACATAAGTTGTATTGAACTGGTTGTATTGAATTACACTCGTATTTATCTGCTTATACTACCATAAAGGGAAACATCAATTTAAAAGGCTTACATCAATACATTAATACTGTCTTTAAGGATGACAATATTTAAATAATGATAATAACATTAATAAGAGACCTTATTAAGGAACTTTACTGGTTTGACATAAAAATATTAAATATATATTCCTCTTACCTTACAATAAACAGAGCAGAAAATAAGCAAATATGATACTGAAAGATTATTGCATCATGCTGTGAAGGTACCAACCTCTTAGAAAGTTGCTGAAGGAACTCTGTTACAAAGTTAAAAAGAGATGGTTAATTTATTCATTCATTTATCCTTTCAACAAGCATGTGTTAAGCTTCTACTAAGAGTCAGTTATCAAACTAACTAATTTTAACTCAGTAACTTCCCCTCCCTCTACAATATGTTATGCAGCACTGTTTTTTGACTGAAATGATGTAAGGTTCATTTTAATCACATTTGAAGGTATCTAGGATATTGAGTTTAAGAAACATTTAAAAAATTAGTTTTTATAAACATGATTGGAAAAATCAATCATTATTAAAAATGGGCTTCAAACATGGGCAAACATGGGCAAACATGGTTTCAATTTCAATCCCATCACCTAAAAGTAGAGCAATCTCAGAAGTTACTGAACTTCACTTTTTCATGTATAAGTAATGTTAAAAATACCTGTCTTTTAGTTTATGATAAAGATTAAATAACTGTGTGGAAAATTCTCTAAGTCCACTAACTTAACATAAGAAATTATCTTGATAATTATTGGTTTTTTGTTTTTGTTTTTCTGTTTGGCTATCACTTCACTATAGCCACCCTAATCTTAGTGGTATAAAGTAGCAAAAATTTTATGATCATCGTGGTTCTGTGGATCAGGAGTATGAGCAGGACACAGAGAGGAAAGCTTGTCTTTGCCCACAAAATCTGGGTATCAACTGAAAAAACCCAAGTAGCTGGATTCGCCATTCGCTTGTTTGACTTGATTCACTGGGTTGGAAGCAGTCAAAACCGGAACCGTCATTTGGAGAACCTATACGAGTTTTCTCCATGTGATGTGGGCTTCTCACAAGGTGACGTTAAGTAAGAGGGAATGCCCAAGAGACCAGGAGAACCAGGTAGAAGCTGCAGCCCTTGTCGACCTAACCTCAGAAGATACATGGTGTCACAAGTCCACCAAGATTTCCATGGGTAGGATTCATAGACCATACTTATTAATGGGGAAAAATTTCAAAGAATTTGTGGAGGCCAGCTTATAAAATTATCACAGTTCTCATTCCCCACTACCAGTTAAACAAGCTGATCACTGTTGATGCTTTCTGGAATCACTGCTTAAAAGTATTGTGCAGCCAGATGGGGATATCTTCATAGTCACAGCTATTAGAAGAAGTTTGACCAGGTCATTCCTAGGAAACGTGATTTCTAATTCTGAGCCATATAGAAGTGAATGCCAGCTGCTTTTTAAAGGGACTTACTACCTTTAAATGCAGTGCTTTCATTTTTTTTCATTTAAATTTCTTTATCTATAATTCTAAACAATGAAAATCATGTCTCATTCACAGTATATGTACTAAAGATAGGGTCTTTCTTAACAACCACCATGTCTACTTTTACAGATTAGAATTTGTAAAAAATTGAGTACTGCGTTTTGAATTTCACGGATTTTTTTTAAATATCCACTGCATTAGAATGCCAAGTATTATACAAAACATGGAATAAATTTCCAAATTTTAACAATTCAGTTAGCACAATAAAATTATGGATTTCATGCAACACATCAGTATTTTTTTTATTTCTTAGTGAAAACATAAGGCTTTCATATTTTAAAAGTCACTAAAGCTATAGTGGTATAAAATTTCTACTCTATGTATTTTATAAAGTATAATTTGAAAATTGCTAATACTAATCTCATTATTTTTAACTATTTTCACTTTCTGTTATGAAAGTAAAAATAACTTTCTTCTGAAAAGCATATTGGCATGATTGGCTAGTTCTGCCTTATTCTCCAATGAGAGGAAAGGGCTCAACTGGTGAGACTGTTGAATGCCTTACACTATTTGAGACTTGGAATCTAAAGCTGCTGCCATGTGATGCAGTAGTAGCTAAATAATCTCATTATTTGACTTTTGCTCAGTTTTTAATCCATCTTGATGTTTTGTGCCTTTTAGATGTGTTTCAACTCTGATGTAATTGTAAACAGCTGCTTCTTTTTCAAGAATTGTAGTTTTCTGACAATATGGTTATGTAGGCAGCAAAAGACTGATGGAATTTTCTCACCTACCTAACTAGTTGTGGCTTTCTTCTAATCATTGTTTTCTAAGAGCAATGGTGCTCCTTGTTTGGTTTAGAATGTCATATTGATAGCTGAAATGGCCAGCACCTAATCACTTTGATGTAGAACTTCCTTATTGAAGGTGAGTGGGGTAGGCAGAGGAGAGTGATGAAGGGTGCCTAGACATTAATGTGCTCCTAAAGATATTAAAACCACAAAATGTTTCTTTAAATTATTCATTTATTCTGACTCAGCCCACTGTGTGGAAATGGCTTCTAATCTGGTTCTTTCTTCCTTATGTTTCCCAAGGATGGGGCAGTGGGTCCCCTTCAGATTCTGTTTCTTCTTTATTTACATTCTTAGTTTGCTAATTTGAAATCATGGCTTACAGCTACATTACAGGGATGAATATAGACATATTTTTCTGAAGGTTAAAACAATGCAAAGAAGGACTTTTAGTATGCATTATAATTTCTCCTTAGAATTTGAATGTTGGGTGAAATTTGGTCTATGTGACAGCTCTACATGTTCATGTAGTTAAGCATGTAGTTAAGTGTGGTGTTTAGTATGTTTGTAGGTGGTGGGTAGGTTCAAACATGACTAAGATTCAGTCCCTGCCTTTCAGTGTAGTTGGGCAAGAGTGTGGAAGGGATATGGATAGCTACTTAGTTGCACATAAATCTAAAACTATGTACAAGCTAACTTTGTATATCTCAGGTAAACTTTAAGTTTGAGAGCATGGAAAGACAATATCAGATGCCAAAGTTAGGAAGACTATTTTAGCCGGTAGACACCGACAACAATGTGGTAAGTTCTGGAGGGAGAAAAGAGTGGAATTTGGGTTGAGGAGGAGCAAAAGGGGGAAAATGGGGACATCTGTAAAAATGTCAATGATATAAATAAAATATAATTTTATAAATAAATATTATTTTGAAGCATCGTGTAGTATTTGGAGATGGGAGTTTGAGATGGAGGGAAGGAATTGATTCAGAGGTTTTGTGATTAGTCCTGGAATGGAGCAGAACAAATGACAAGTGTATGAAAGTAAAAATAAAAGCTTGAAATAAAAACTGTTAAAGTCACTAATAGTATTGGAGGATTGGTCATAAAAGGTAATTTTGAACCATCAGGCATAAAAATAACTGAAATTTGCCAAAAATAAAGTGTACTGGATATTTTTTAAAAAGAAAGATGAAATTTGGACTCTGAAGGCTTGAATTTTCTAGGTTTAAAACTCACCAATTGTGTCTTCTCAAAAAAGACATTTGTACCAGGCAACAAATAAAATTTTAAATATTATTTTAGAATATAGTTTGAAAAGAGATCTAAAAGATGTTGTAATTGCATAAGGAACACAGCCAGAGGTGACGGCCTGAGGGGTGAAGAGTAAGGGAGAGAAGAAAGGGGAATTCCAGACAGAGGAAATGAGACCACATAGTTCAGGGGCCGGTAGCAGAGTACAAGATGAGACAGGGGAGCCTTGTCCCTCTGATAGACAGTTACCTTA
Organism: Vespertilio murinus; assembly: GCA_963924515.1. Lineage (NCBI taxonomy): Eukaryota > Metazoa > Chordata > Mammalia > Chiroptera > Vespertilionidae > Vespertilio > Vespertilio murinus. Next base: position 109,617,580 of record OZ004706.1, on the reverse strand, counting down.
CCTTCACAGTAAGGGGCAGGAGAATTTTTTAACAGGCATGTCTTCCTGAGGGTGAACAGACTAAAAGAGGTCAAAGAGGATACAGAGAGATGTAAGAAACTATGGCAGGAGTACCACTGAGAGTCTACATGTAAGGTAAGGGAGAAGCAAAGAATAATCCATCTCCATGGACAAGCGATTGTGCAAAATTTATCACTTAAATTGCTGTAGCTTTAACCATGGTCAGAGATCATTGGACATTATTAGAGTTACAGTGAAGTGTTCAATGTCCAACTTTGTTAAATAATAAAAACAACAATAGCAATAACAATTACAAGTTCAATGTATTGAACAAAACTGTCCAAGCTTTTTATTTTTGTGATCACTCAAAGGGAGGTTTGTGTTTATTTACTGTTTTATATTAGTAATCTGCACATTTTCTGTTTGTTTGTTTTTAATACTCTTTTTGTTTTGACTTTATTATTATTTTTTATTTTATTGATTATGGTATCACATAATTGTCCTCATCCCCCCATTCCCATCCCAAACCCCTCCCACATATGCCCGTACCCCCCTGTTGTTCATGGCCACTGGCTAGGCCCATGTGCATGCACACAAGTCCTTTGGTTGATCTCTCTTCCTTACCCCAAACCTCCCCTACTTTCCCTCTGAGGTTTGAGAATCTGATCACTGCTTCTCTTTCTCTGGATCTGTTTTTGTTCATTAGTTTATGTTGTTCATTATTTCCTCTAGATGTGTGAGATCATGTGATCCAAGAAATACCCTTGTAAGAACCGAAACTGAGACAAGCCATAATGGTTACCTAAGTGTGTTCCATTTATTTCTTACTATTGGCCCGGTGTATGAAATGTATGCACATGGGGAAGTCCATCAGCCCAGCCTGCACCCTCTCCAATTGGGGACCTCTTGGGGGATGTCCAACTGCTGGTTTACAGGGATCAGGCCTAAACCAGAAGATGGATATCCCTCTCACAATCTGGGACCGCTGCCTTCAAACCACTCACCTGCCTGATCACCCCTAGCTGCCTACTCTTGCCTGCCTGATTTCCCCTAATCTCTCTGCCTCCCTGCCTGATGGCTCCAAACTGCCTCAGCCTACCTGATCACCCCTAACTGCCCTCCCCTGCTGACCTGATCTTGCCCCCAATTGCCCTCCCCTGCCAGCCTGATCTAATTCCCAACTGCCTTAAAACCCCTCCTCAGTCCCCACCATTGGTTCTGCCTTTGAAGTTCACTCAGATTAGGTTCTGATTGGTCAGTTTCTATGCCAGTCAGCATCCACAGGCCTGTCTCTGGGCCTGATCAGAGATGTGGGCTGATCAGCAGCCCCCACGGAGCCCCAGAGAGAAAGAGAGAGGAAAGGGCTGATCAACAGCTGCCACAGAGGCTACGGATCAGACCCTGCTTCTCTCTCCAGGTCTCTTTCAGGGCCTGAACTGCAGTTTCCTCAGCACTGACTACAGGTCTGACTTCCCCAGCCTTTAGTCATTATGGTCACTGCCTTTCTATTTATTTAGATACCAATACAATGGGGTTAATTTTATTAGCCCAGTTTTACAACTCAGGCAAATGATGCTCAGAGAGATTTAGAAACTTGGCCACATTAAAGACGCCTCTAAAGTGCAAGCCCAACTTTTAACAATTGATCATTGTTAATTGCTATAAGGCATAAGACCAGCACTATTATTTTCTCCTCAATTACATCATTCCCCTGCTTCTTTTTTAACTCACTTACTTAGCAGATAGAACTTTTTAAAGTGCACAATTTAGTTTATATCTGATGACTGCTTTTTAGGTTGACAGTTACCTGAGGACCTTTGGAGAGGTTCATTAATTTATTGGCAACATGTTAAACTATTAGAGGCCCAGTGCACAGATTTGTGCACAGGTGAGATCCTTTGGCCTGGACTGTAAGGATCGGGTGGAAGCCAGCTCTCTGACATCACCCAAGGGGCCCCAGATTGTGAGAGGATGGTTCTTGGGTGATGCACCTCAGAATCGGGCTCCTTCCTCTCTGGTTCAGGGTGTATCATCTGAGAACTGCAGCTGCCAAGTCACTGCGGATTGGCAGCTCCTACATTGAGTGTCTGCTCCCTGGTGGTCAGGGCTTGTCATAGCTATCAGTTAGAGCTTCTGCCCCCTAGTGGTTATTGAACATCATAGCTACCAGTTGGTTGCTTAAGCTTTTATATATAGAGATAGTTTATATTCATTTCCACTCAAAGTCAACAAACCACATCTGAAGTGATGGATCCTTGTGGACTTAAGATAAAGAACTCATATCTTCATGCCTTTCTTCTGACATATTGAATTTTTTTAGATCTTAGAATCCATTGCTTCTGGGCCTAATGATGTCTACCCACTAACAACAATTCTACACTGTATGTTTTTAATCTTGTAAGGTCATACATCATGATATGTAGTTATGAAGGAAAAAAGTACAGGTAAATTTAGTTGTAACAGGGTTTCATTTATTAGTATCTATTATTGAAGCCCAGCTAGCCTTAAAATGATCTCAGATTGCAAATGAGTCATTTACTTTAAATGCATAGCCTAGATCAGCAATAAATGAGGACTTGCTAATCTTATTTTACTAGTCTTATTACTGAAAAAATGAGCATTTAAGGAAAATAAGGATGAAGAATAAAATATCATGTTAGATTTATCTTTGTGTAAGTTTGAATGGTTTAATTTTTTTAGTGGGTACTAATCAAATGGTATTTAGACTGGGCTTTTTTTTTAAGGTATATTTTTATTGATTAGAGAGAAAGGACAGGAGAGGGAAAGAAATGGAAACATCAATGATGAGAGAGAATCATCAATCAGATCAGTCGCCTCCTGCACACCCCTACAGGGGTGGAGCTAACAACCTGGGCATGTGCCTGAGAGGGGATCAAACTGTGACTTCTTGGTTCATAGGTCAATGCTCAACTACTAAGTCTCACTGGCCAAGCTAGGATTGGGCTTTTGAAACTATTTTGAGGGCTAAAATTTTAATCTGAAAAAATATAGACCATTTCAGAAAAAATAATTGAAAACAAAATAGAGATATTTTGTTGTGACATCAAGTTTAGCAATAATTTTCCACTATACATACAATTTGAAAGTCATTCAAAATTTAAATACTAGTCTTCCTCTTAATTTTTGGGGGTCATAGCTCATATTGACTAGTACAAAGTAGGGTTCATTCAATTTATCATTGAGTATTGAAAGCTTCCACATGGTTCTTTGCAAACCTTTATTACTTTACAGTGTGTAGAATGCCAACATTCATACATGTCCACACACCTTAAATTATCTATGCTGAGGAAAAATTACTGCCAGAAAAAAGAGAAATGTTATATAAAGATATTTAAGGTATTCCTTTTAAGGTAGACCTCTAGAAAGTATTAACTATATGAAGCTTTCAAAGTTACTTTTTAGGTTCACAAGGCAAACACCCCCACAAAGTGTAATCTCTGTATCACACAAGCAGCCATACTTAAAGTATGCAATTATGGTCTGTGAAATTTTGCACACCAGAGTTTATTTCTATTGTAAGTCATTAGAGACCTGGTGTATGACATTCATGCACTGGGGGTGGGGGGGGGTCTCAGGCCAGCCTAGAACCTTTCACATCCCAGGCCCTTCGAGGGATGTTCGTCTGCTGGCTTAGGCCTGTTCCCAGGGGGACATCCCCCAAGGGGCCCTTAGCACTTCTGGAGAGGCAGGAGAGGCTCTGCCACCACCACTGCACTTATCAACCATGAGCCCAGCTTCTGGATGAGTGGCGCTCCCCCTGTGGGAGTGCACTGACCACCAGAGGGCAGCTCCTACTTTGAGCATCTGCCCCCTGGTGGTCAGTACATGTCATAGACACTGGTCATTCTGCCATTTCGTAGATTGGCATGCTAGCTTTTTATTATATAGGACTAGGAGCCCAGTGCAAGAATTTGTGCACTTAAAGAAACTGTGGACCAGGAGGCTGCAGTGGTCACAGGGGCAGCTCTCAGCCCATCCTCTGAACCCCAGCACGACCCCTTCTGATACAGCCCCCAGTCCCCTGTCTGCCAGCAGCCCCACTCCTGCTGCCACTGCTCCCACAAGCTGACAATCCGCTTGAACCCACTGACAGCACAGAGCAATGGGAGCCGGCACTAGCAGTGGGTGCGAGTAGTAGATACTGTCCTGATCACCTTCAGGAGCAGGGAGAGGGGAAGAAGCCCTCACGGGTGATGAGGCCTGGCAGCCGCAGCTTGCACCCACTGATGGCTCTGAGCAATTGGGACTGGTGCCAGGTGCTAGCAAGGGGGCCGGGAATGATGGCTGTGGCACCAGCTGTGGGCGCAAGCAGGGCCAGCACTGGCAGTGAGTGCAAGCAGTGGGGCTGGTGCCAGCAGCAGGTGCTATGCACACCCACTGATGACACCCAGCAATTAAGGCTGGTGCCAGTGGGGCCAGTGCCAGCAACAGGTATGAGCACCTGGCTGGACCTTGGTGCACAGAAACAAATGATTTTCAGTAACCACTACAGGATTGCACAATGACAGTGACCAGTGCCCCCGGCTTAGTCTGGCGCCCCCATTCACCTGCTCCACCATCCCAATGAAGCCAACGACCACCATGTTCTGCACACATTCCCTAGTGGTTCATGCACATCATTGTGACCAGTTGTTTGGTTGTTTGCTTGTTCTGCCCTTCGGTCTGTTTGTGTATTAGCCTTTTATTATACAGGATGAAGATGCTTCTAGGAAGCAGTGTTTTGAAAATGCATATAAACAAATTTGTTAAAATCTAGCCTGGCCAGTATGGCTCAGTGGAGGAGAGTCAACCTATGAACCAGGAGGTCACAGTTCGATTCCTAGTCAGGGCACATGCACCGGGTTTCAGCCTCCATCCTCACTGTGGGGCATGCCAATCAATGATTTTCTCTCATCACTGATGATTTTATTTCTCTCTCCTTCCTCTCTGAAATCAATGAAAATATTTTTAAATAAAAATAATTGTTAATGTATGGAATAAATTCATGGTTATTGCTTTGATAAAGACACTTAAATGATGTGTGCTAGTATGTGTATTATATTTTAAACCTATAAAATTAGCTACATGGTCTCATCTTAATATCTGCCAGAGGATCAAGCTTAAATTGGTGAAAAGAAAGTACCACTTAACATTCTATATTACTTATTATATGCTAGACTTGGTCAAAAAAGCTTTAGATATATTATTTAAGAATTATTAAATGTATTAGAGTAATAAAATTATATAGGTTTCAGGTGTCCAATTCTTTAACACATCATCTGCATACTGTATTGTCTGTTCATCACCTGAAGTTACCAATTATTAACCCCTTTAACTTATTCTACTTCCCCAACTCCCTTCCCTCTGGTATACCATACTATTGTCTGGGTCTATTAGGTATCTTATTTTTTCCCTGTTTGTTTGTTTGTTTGTTTGTTTTAATCCCTTCACTTTTTCACACAGTCCCCAGTTCCCCTCCCCTATGACTGCTGTCTCTGTTTTCTGTATCTATGAGTCTATTTTGTTTGGTAGTTTATTTTGTTCATTAGATTTCACATATAAGTATGATTATATGGTATTTATCTTTCTCTGCCTGGCTTATTTCACTTAGCGTAATACTCTCCAGGTCCATCCATTCTGGTTCAAGAGGTAAGATTTCCTTCTTTTCACAGCTGAGTAGTATTCCATCGTGTAAATGTACCACAGCATTTTATCCACTCATCTCCTGATAGGCACTTGGGCTGCTTCCAAATATTGGCTATTTAAATAATGCTGCCATAAATATAGGGGCACATATATTCTTTTGAATTAACATTTCAAATGTCTTCCATTATACTCCTAGAAGTGGAATCACTGTTCACAAGGAAATTCTATTCTGTACTTTTTTGAGGAATCTCCATATGGTTTTCCACAGTGACTACATCAGTCTGCATTCTTACCACAGTTCCTGAGAGTTCCCCTCCCCTATTTTCTCCGCATTCTCACCAGCTTTTGTTGTGTGCTGTTTTATTAATGGCAGCTATTCTGACAGGTATGAGGTGATATCTTATTTTGGTTTTAATGTGCCTTTCTCTGATAATTAGTGATATTGAGCATATTCTCATATATCTATTGGCCATCTGTATGACCTCTTTGAAGAAGTGTCTATTCAGGTACTTTGCCCAATTTTTAATAGGATTGCTTGTTTTGGTGTTGCATTGTATAGATGGCTAATAGACATGAAAAGTTGTCCAATGTCACTAATCATCAGAGAAATGCAAATATATTGAGTTATTTAATGGAATAAAAAACACAATATTTTTCAAGATAAGCTAAGTAATTTTAACCACCAAGCAGCTGATATAAAAATAACTGGCTATAGCCCTATCCAGTTTTGTTCAATGGTCAGAGCATGGACCTACATACTGAAGTGTCAAGGGTTCAATTCCCAGTCAAGGGCATGTACCTAGGTTGTAGATTCAATCTCCAGCTTTGGTTGGTGCCATGTAGGAGGCAACCTATCAATGTGTCTCTCACACATTGATGTCTCTCTCTCTCTCTCTCTCTCTCTCTCTCTCTCTCCCTCCCTCTCTCTCCCTCTCTCTCTCTCCCCTCTCCCCCTCCATTCCACTGAAGCTTATATATATATATATATATATATATATATATATATATATATATATAAATTTAAAAAAAACTGGCAACAGATGGAACTACTGAGTGAAGTAAACGTTTGCCTGTTATTAATGTGGTAAAAACAGCAGTCATGATATGACAATTCTATGGAGGGATGTAATGTATCTGATCATGACACCACACATGGTTGTTGGTTTTATTGTGTGTGTGTTTTTTAAGTTTTCTTCTTGGTACATCATCATGCTAACAGAAGGAGTGTGGGTGAAACTATCTCCTGTTATACAATCAACTGAAAAAGATACATCTGGACACCTACCACAAATATGAAGTTCAATAGAAAGAAGCTTAATTTAATGAAAATTAACAGGTAAAGTATGTACAGGAACACTTGAGTATCTATCATAAATAATTACAAAATGCTTTGAAATATCTACCACTGGAAATATAATAAACTCATGACTGGGCTTCTCCTTTCATATTAGTTAAAGGCATGGCAATTATTGTAAGTAGTATGAATTGATAAAATAAATATAAATACAAACCAAATCAAAATAAAGTATACATATAAGAAAAATACAAGAAAATTAGATTTTTATACATAAATTTCATATGTATCCCATTTCTAATCTTAGCAATGCAAGATATATCAATACAAACTGGGTGTTAACACCTCCACTCATATCAGAAACTAAATCTATGAAAATGATGTGTGTAAAAACCACCTCTGCACTCACATGTTCTCAATTATTCTACTCAACTTCAAATAAAATAACCTTCATTTTATCTAATAAAATTATCAACATTACTGTAACATTTTTAATCTAAAAAATGCAAGCTTTGAAAAATAATCCAAGTTCAATATTTTCAGTATAAAATAAGAAGTTAACTTTAATTTAGAATATATTATAGATAAACTATTTCATCATATTGAGCATAAAAACATTACAATAGAGTATAAAATATTTATGTACAGCACTAAGAATAATATTATAAATAGGTCACTAAAGGATTTGCACACAGACAAACTTTAGTTGCTGAATAGCAGTTGGCTATGACACAGGCATTAGACAATCAATCCTCTTTAATAGCAGCCATTATAGATCTCATGTCTAACCCAAACCATCCATAATGTTTGCCATAGAGGTTTTTCAAAAAGCCAAACTGTGGGCTGGTAAAGGTTATTTACAGGTCATCAAGAGGCTGTACAGTATCATGGCTAAGAACATGTACATGGAAGTCAGGTTGCCAGGATTTGAATTTGGCCCTACTATCTGTTTCAGTTATATGGTTTTTCTATTTTTCTACTTATTTGTCTCTGAATTGAGCATAGTCCCATAACCTAACTGTTTGAAATACTGTGTTATTATATAAATTCAAAAACACAAGAATTGTTAAGAACACCACTAATTAAATTAGTTTTATTTGTATTAAAATATCTCAACTTTAAATTGTACCAACCTCCTTCAGACTAACTCATTCTAATAGAAAAATTATTCCAGTGAAACAGAATCAGACTTGGGAAAAAATATTGAATTCAGGTTGAATGTAATCAATAGCTAACTGTTTAACTCAAACTTTCTAATCAAAGGCATTGTCTTAAGAATTTCATTTCTTTAGTTAATTATTCCCATCTCCAAGTCAAATTTTAAGATATATTTTTCTATTTGTCATTCTTACCCCCCCGGGCCTCTTTTCCAACATATGTAATTGAGCTTTACCATATTCCATAATGTTCTGATCTTGGTAAATTTTTAACACCTTAATTTCTCATTTAAGAATACAGACTGGTTTTTTGCATAAATTTTAAGGCAGAGAAGAAGATGGGCCATTAATAGCGATATTACATAATTTTTTTTGCATGACCTTGTCTTTTTACTTTTCATGTGAGGGCTTAGAGGTAATCAGGCCCTAAGAAAGTCACACCAATAAATATGTATGCAAATTTGGGAAGGATATATTAATAACAAAAGTATTAGTTTCCAATGAGAAATAACTACCATAATTATCAACTCTATACCCTTTCAAATCATAACCACTTAGCTTTGGCCAAAATAATGTGAAAGCACAAGAAATTTTTATATCTGTTTCTAAAAACTTTCACTGCACCAACTATCCAAAAAATAATAATAACATTTGAATGGGCTCCTAATATTTTTAACAAGTTTTCATTATTGAAAGTATTATAGATATCTATCATTATCCCCCTCCCTCCTTTTCCCTGCCCCTACCTAATCACTCCCCAGGTCATCAATACCCCATTGCCCATGTTCATGGGTCTTGCATATAAGTATTCTAGGGGCCCAATGCATGAAATTCCTCAGCTCAGCCTGCCCCCTCTCACGGACTGGGAGCCCTCAGGGGATGTCCTACTGATGGCTTAGGCCCATTCCCTTTATGTTCCCATCCCACCCTCAGCCACTTGGCACCTGCGTCCATAGGCCCAGAGTAACAGGGGGCGTTCTGGCACCCCAGCCGCTCAGGGCCTACATGAGGGCCTACAACCTAGGAGTGGCCTGAGTCCACCTTTGCCGGGTTAATTTGCATACTCACTCCTGATTGGCTGGTGGGCTTTGTGGAGGAACAGTCAATTTGCATCTTTCTCTTTTATTAGTGTAGACTAGAGGCCTGGTGCATGAAGTTTGTGCACGGGGGTGAGGGGGGGGGGTTGTCTCTCAGCCCAGCCTGCACCCTCGCCAATCTGTGACCCCTCAAGGGATGTGGGATCTCTTTTCATTTTATGGTGGTTTCTTATACTGTGCAGAAGCTTTTTTATTTTGATGTAGTCCCATTTGTTTATTTTTGCCTTAGTTTTCTTTGTCCTAAGAAATATACCTATAAACATATTGCTATGTGAGATGTCTGAGTTTTCACTGCCTATGTTCTCTTCTAAGATTTTAATGGTTTCATGTCTTACAATTAAGTATTTTAACCATTTTGAGTTTATTCTTGTTTATGGTGCAAGTTGGTGGTCTATTTTCATGTTTTTGCAGGTGTCTGTCCAGTTTTCCCAGCACCTTTTGTTGAAGAGACTATCTTTACTCCATTGTATGTTCTTGCTTCCTTTGTCAAATATTAATTGACTATAATGGTGTGAGTCAATTGCTGAAGTTTCTATTTGATCCATTGGTCTATACACCTGTTCTCATGCGCGTACCAAGCTATTTGGGTTATAATGTACTTTAATATCCAGTATTGATCCCTCCTACTTTGTTCTTCCTTCTTGATTGATGCAGCTATTTTGGGTCTTTTATGGTTCCATATACATTTTTTTGGAGTATTTGTTCTAGCTCTGTGAAGTACACCATTGGCATTTTAATAGGCATTGCCTTGAATCTATAGATTGCTTTGGATAGTATAGGTATTTTCATAATGTTAGTTCTTCCAATTCATGAACATGGTACATGCTTCCTTTTATTTGTATCTTCCTCTATTTCTTTTTTCAATGTCCTATAGTTTTTCAAGTATGCATTTTTTTACCTTCTTGGTTAAGTTTATTCCTAGGCATCTTATTATTTTTAATTTTCTTTATTGATTAAGATATTACATATATGTCTTTATCCCCCAGTTCCCCCACACATAATCATGCCCTCACCCCTTTGGTGTCTGTGTCTGTTGGTTATGCTTATACTAGAGGCCTGGTGCACAAGATTCATGCACAGGAGTGAAGGGGTCCTCTCAGCCCAGTCTGCACACTCCCCAATCCAGGACCCTAGGGGATGTTCAACTGCTGGTTTAGGCCCAATACCAGGGATCAGGCATAAACCTACAGTCGGACATTCCTCTCTCAATTCTGGACCACTAGCATCTAATTGCTCACCTGCCTGCCTGCCTGGTTGGCCCTAACTGCCCCCACCTGCTTGCCTGATCACTCCTCACTGCCTCTGCATGCTGGCATCATTGCTCCCAACTGCCCTCCCTCCCTGCCAGCCTGGTCACCTCTATCTGCCCCCAACTTCCAGCCATGTTGCCCTCAATTGCCCCCTCTCCACCAGCCTGGTCAACCCTTACTGACCCTGTGCTGGCCTAGTTGCCCCCAACTGCCCCCTTCTGCTGCACTTGTTGCCCCTAATTATCCCCCTACCAACCTAATTGCCCCCAAATGTGCCCTCCTGCCAGTCTGATTACCTCCAACTCCCCCTTGCTGGCCTGGTTTCCCCCAACTGCTCCTCCACTGGCCTGGCCACTCCATGCAGCCTGCTGTTCAGTCATTTGGTTCTTCTCCACTAATCCCCCCCTCCTTCATCCTGGTTGCCCCACACAGACAACCAAAAAAGACAACAGGCCAAAAATAGAGTCACTTATGCTAAGCCCAGTATCACCAAACAAGTCTTAATTGCAGTTCTAGCTCTCCCCAAAATAGAATCTTAAACCAGTAAATTAGGAATTGCCTGATCTGTACTAGTTATATATGCCTGATAGGCTCTGCAAGACCCTAAAGGAAAATATCCTTCCAGTAATCAACCCGCTTATTGGCTGAACATAGTACTTGTTGATGATGTTCTTTAGACATATTCTGTCATCACCACCGCCTTCTTTCAACTTCAAAGGCACGTTGGTTTTTAGACATTTTCTATCAATGACACCGCCTTGTTTTCAGCTTCAGAACTATATTTTGCCAATAGCAGCTCCTTTTATTCCCTCTGCTTGTAAATGTCTTTTATCTTTTCAACTCTCTGGAGCTCCTTTCTTTCTGCTAAACTGGATGCTGTTCTTGTCTGGGATTTATAGCATTAGATTTTCTGGTTCTTAGGCCACAGACTCAGACTAGAATGACAGAACCAGTTTTCCTGGATCTTCAGTTTGCACACAAGAGATGGTGGGACTCTCAGCCTTGATAATCACATGAACCAATTCCTCATAATAAATCCTTAATATCCCATTTCATATATCCTATAGGTTCTGTTTCTCTGGAGATCCCTGATACATCTACCTTTTTTGAGATATGTGTCTTAAATAGCCTTGTTCTTATTCCTTTTCATCTTAGAGAAAGATTCCTATAGCATCTTAGGATGCCACTTTCCTTTGGAATTTCCTTATTCATTTTTTTATCAATGATATGGACTGCAATCATTATGTTGGATTATTTAATTCAAGATCCAAAAATAAGATGTCAAAGTATATAAAACCAAATTTAGTAGAAACAAGTATCAATTTCTATATTTAAGTTTATAAAATGTACTTTTTTATATATACAAAGTCTACACATGCCACAGTGTTGCATAATTTTTGGTTCATCTGTCTTGTGCTCCCTCTATATGATAAGTATAAGATTGTTATATTAATACATAAAATTTTACCAGTCGACAAGCCTAATATTATGATTGTTTTCTGAGCCTCTCATTTCAAGAAAGATGCTAACACAATCCAGAGCATCAGAATATACTGTAAAATATGATGAGCACTTTGCAATTAATGACAAATATAGATAAACTAGAGTCCTGGTGCACAAAATTTGCACCCTCTGCACCCTCTCCAATCTGGGACCCCTCAGGAGATGTCCATCTGCCAATTTAGGCCTGATCCCAATCCAGGACTGCTGGTTTCCAACCACTCACCTGCCTACATGCTTGAATACCCCTAACTGCTTCTGTCTGCCAGCCTGATCACCCCCTAACCACTCCCCTGCCAGCCTGATTGCTGCCTAACTGCTCCTCTGCTGGCTCAATCTTCCCAAGTGCTCTCTCCTGCAGGCTCACTCACCAACAACTGCCCTCCCTTGCAGATCTGGTCCCCACCACAACTATTCTCCTCTGCTTCCAAGAAACACCATCCAAGGATGTAAAGTTCCAGTACGGTGATCAACTTGTCTGTGTATTCTGAAGCAGTATGGCCCATATCCTGATGGCAATGGAATATTTGCAACCATGGAAGCAAAAGCAAAAGAATTATTTATGGAACAAATATTTTCCATGAAATTGTTACTGTCAGAATCTTTTTAAATATGCTGAGTATTCTGGAAAATGTATATCATTTGGCCAAACTTTGCCTTTGCTAAAACATCGAGTAAATTTCTCATCAGATGGTTTTTCAACAGAGAAATTTAGTGATAGGCAAAATTGACATCTAGCAGTCATTCCATGTTTGAGAATTGCATCCTCATGTACTCCATTTTTGCTGAGATGGCATCTCCTACTAGTATTGGTAGTACTTGTTGATGAATGTTCTTTAGACATATTCTGTCACCGCCACCGCCTTCTTTCAACTTCAAAGGCACATTGGTCTTTAGACATTTTCCGTGAATGACACTTGCTTTTTTTCAGCTTCAGAGCTACGTTTTGCCAATAGTAGCTTTTTAGATACATTCTGTCACAGGCACCAACTTCTTTCAACATCAGAAGCACATTGGTCTTCAGACATTTTCTGTCAATATGTTGTATCAATAGCTGTTCTTTAAACATAGTTCCACCTCCCTGCTGTCACGATCTGAGATGCTGGTGAGAGTCCTGGCTGTCAGGCGCTGAGAGCTGCCTGACCAATGGCTCAATCTGGCTAATTCTGTGGAGGTGGGACTTTCTCCTCCCGGCTGTCAAAGTCTCCGAGGCAGCGATGATGAGGCACTCCGCCCGGCTGCTCCAGGCCCAGTCTGCCCAGATACCCTCCACAGCCAGGCCGAAACACTTGCCTCATAGCCGGGGCGACAATGCAAGCAACCCCCCATATATCCAGCCTGCCCAGGGCCCTCCGTGGCCAGGCCAGAATGCTTGCCTTCATCACCTGGGTGGCAATGCAAGGATTCGGTGCCCTGCCTGCCCAGAGGCCCTCTCAGGCCAGAGGCACTCCACAGCTGGAGGGAAGCAAGCTGCAATGAAGCAAGCTTTCCGCCAGGCTGATCATGCTGCCTGTTCTCAACAGCCACCCCCCTACCCCACCCCACCCCCACCCCCGCCCCAGGACTTGGGACTCTGGTGGGGCTGAGAGGACTGGGCACACAGCCATCAGTTAATTTGCATATTTCCTCTTTATTATATAGGATTTAGGATATTCCATGTTTAATTAAAAGAAAGAAAAAAGTCAACAAGTAATGTAGCAGAAAAGTCAAAATAGTGCTGCTAACAAGTGGTAAATGCACATAACTTCCTTGCTCAGTAGTCACAGTGCTAGGACTTGTGCTAAAGATGTGCTTAGAGTAAATACAGAGTGAGCCTAGGAATTGGCCAGAGGAACAATCTAAACATTAATCTGAAAATGTCAGTTACTCTATGCATTGTTGGAAGTTCCTGTGTGAGTGACATTTAATTTATCACAACACTGAGACCAGAATTTTTTAAACTGATGACAGTAAATGCAAATGAATAGTATTCTCAGAGGTAACAAAGTAAGATGACTCAGAGATCAGTCAAAAAAAAAAAAAAAAGAACATGTGAGCAGGAAGAAGGAACAAGGAAAATGCAATACAGAGAAAACAGAGGTTAAGTATTTCTAAAAGAAGGAAATGGGTGAGCATACCAAGGGCATGACATAAATAATTTTATTTCTAACTTACTATTTTTTTTTTAGTCTACCAAAGCAACAATGCTGACTTTCTCTCAAGGACACATTCTAGAAGTTAATGGCATTTAAATCCTTGAGAAGAATAATGAAATACATGGAGATAGTTTTGAAAAAAAATAAGAGCTATAGACAACTGATATTTACATCAATATTAATTTTGCTTTAAAGCAAAGTATTAATATATAACTCTTCCCAATGAATAAAATAATTTATGATGAACATAGTGTAATGAAAATGAGCACAGAATTGTTCATCACACCAGTGAATATAATTAGAATGATGAAACAGGAATTGAATTCCCGAAATTTCAGTCCCCTTTATTCAGTTAACTTATTTAATGTATTGAGCACCTATGTTGGGGCAAAAATTCTTCTCAAGGAGATTAAATTCCAAAGTAGATGTGAATGAGTGAATGAATGAGCAAGTAATGAAACAATATAAACGAAACAATTTAGTATAGTAACACATTTCATGGAGAAAATAGAACAGAAATAGAGATACAGTAGAAGAGGCTGTTTTCTATAAGGTGATTAAGAAAGGCCTCTCTGAGATTTCAATTGAACAGAGATGTAAATGATGTGAGTGAATGAGCCATTTAAATATTTAGAAGTAACACCTATAAGACACCCTAAACAAAGGTCTTGAGATGGAAATGTATTTAGTATCTCTATGATCCATGTGCTGGCAGGAAGCAGATGACGCATATTAAAGGGTTAACTTAGAGAAATTTAATGAAGGGGCTATTTGTAACTAACAAGACTTGGTCAGGGAGGCCAGATACTGAAAACCCTGGGAGACATTTAACACCCTAAACCTAACAGTGCCTGAAGGAGAGCTGTGCCAGTGGAACTCGTGAGAGTAGGTGGCTTAGATGAAGAGTTTCCTTCAGGAACTGTAGCTATAAAGCAATGCAGCCATGCCAGGGTGAGGGTAAGGAAGATAGCTAGTGGGGGATAAATAGCCCAGATTCTCTCCTGTCCAGTCCCCCAATATCCCACTTTGGCCTTCTATTTCCTGAGCTAAAAGGAAGCCAGAGGGCAAAGGAGCCCAGGCACTTGGATCAGAAAGTACAGCCAACAAGGCAGAGAAGGGAGAAAATTGTAATGGACGTGGGAAAGGGGCTAATGAAGCACCATCATCACAGGAAGTATAAAGAAGTAAATGATAGTGTCACTGCAATTCAGTGAGCAAGGGGAATTCTCTTAGGAATTAGCCAAAGAAGAATCTTAACAATATAATGAAAAGTCTCTGGAATGGTTCATTTTAAATTATTACTCTTCTATGGTGCCAAGAAAAGATTGCAAATGGACAAGAATCTGAAAGTAGCTGACCAGTTAGGAGTCTGTGGAGAACTAGGGGGTAGCAAGGGGAATTATAAGAGTTGCAATTTTGAATTATTTTGACATAATCCAACATAAATAAGAGCATGCATAGTATAAGACCTTAAAATCCATTTAAAGATTGTTGGATTGGTATCTACCCTGACAATGGGATAGAGTGAAGATCCTCAGAGCAAATTAAGACACACCCCTTTCTTTTTAAAAAAATATATTTTATTGATTTTTTACAGAGAGGAAGAGAGAGGGATAGAGAGTTAGAAACATCGATGAGAGAGAATCATTGATCAGCTGCCTCTTGCACACCACTCACTGGGGATGTGCCCGCAACTAAGATACATGCCCTTGACCGGAATCGAACCTGGGACCTTTCAGTCTGCAGGCCAACGCTCTATCCACTGAGCCAAACCGGTTTTGGCAAGAGACACCCCTTTCTTAAAGGAGCTTGCAACCTAGCAGAGGAGACAGAACAAATGTAACAATTCCCAAAAAGTGCATATGCTGCAATATTGTTAGAGAAGGCAGGGACATTCTAGAGCTTCATTTGAAGGTGTATAAATGATACTGACTTTTCAGCTGTTTTTGATACAGTCTAGCAGATTACTGAGAACGGGGGACTAGAGGTGGGGAGAATAAATGAGAAGAAAGGGTATGTTGGGCAAGAATCATGCGTAATACGTAAGTCATAGCGGACTGAGCAAGTAGAAAAGGAGAATTGAGGAGGGCAAGTGAGAAAGGTAAGAAAGGACTATATCACAGGTATTAAGATTTTTCTTCATAGAATTTAGAACCCTTGGGTGTTTTAGAAATACTTGTGCAGAACCCTAGCCCAACCCAATTAAATCAGAATTTCAGGGACAGTGGCAAGAGAGCCCGTGTCTTTAAAGCTGGGGTGGGGAAAGTCTGGTTTGTGGGCCACATAAGGCCCACAAAATCATTCGGTCTGGCTCTGCCAAGAAAACACGGGCAGGACTTGAAATGCAATAAATCTAGGAGCTTTTTTTGGTAGCAAAATACATTTATATTAAGTAAATGATGTTATAAATATCCAAATGGCCCTTGGCAGAAAAAAGTCCTCTCTCCCTTGCTTTAAAGTATCCTTTGGCAGTTTGGGTTTAAAACCAAGGCTAATAAGCTACTACGTCTAAACCCTAAAGTGCCTGCATTTCTGAATAAGAGCCTTGATTTTATTCTGAAGATTTGAGAGACAATAGCAGCATAAAAGAATATAGATCTTGAGGAGTAAAAAAGGGAAAGGGAAGTATATCAATTAAGAGAGATATAACACGGTCCGTGTGAGAGGCAATGAGGGATGTACCAACAAGAAGAATGAGAATAGACAGGGATGAATGCTTTCAGGGTTAAAATCAAGAGGGTTTGGTGAGTTGTTGGATGTAATTGGGGCAGGAGGGTTGATGAGTGGATAGAGGGAAACAATGAGCTGAAGTGTCTGGCTTTGATGTCCATTGTGTGGGATCCCAAAGACCAGGATGTGGAAAACAGGAAGAAGAGAGGTGGGAGCGGAAGGCTTGGACAGGAGGTAGAGATGAGTTCAGTAATGGGCACAGTGAGTTTGCCATCAGTACAGGACTTCCCACTGGAGAGACCCAGAAGGGAGTCACTTGAGTATCATTAAAAAGTGATTTGAAAACATGGTTACAGATTCAAGAGTCATAAAACTCAAGGGGTTCTGAATCATGATTATAATTAAAATCAATCAACAGGGGTATATATTATAAGAAAAAAGAATCGAGGGCAGCTCAAGGGTGGTGGAGGGCAATCAGAATTTAAGAGTAGATGAGGAAAGAGAAGACTAGAAAGAATAGTGTGTGAGTTTAGAAACATAACAAAGCCAATCAAAGGGAGCCCCAGAAGCCTAAAAATGAAAGAATTTAAATAATGAGTAACCAACATTGGTTTACTTACTTCAGAAACAAAGCAAAACATAAATTTGAGTTTGTAAACAAATGGAGTCAGAAATCAGGTTAGGTAAAGATCTCAAAGCTGGCAGCAACCACCTTGGGAGGTACAACGTCCACATCAGTTGCAACTGTACCTGCATTACAGTGCACCCAGGGTCATCTTCAAGCAAGCCGGGGTCAGTGATTGTGGGTCACTCGTTTTTTCTCTTGCTGTTTCCCCAGATATACCACAATACCTAACGTAAGAGGAGCAATTATACATCTCTATAAGTGCTGTTTTTCAGTTGCAGAGTGAAATGCAACCAGGGAATAATTTATTCATGGTTCTCGGTATCTGAAGAGATGGTAAATTGCCTGAATTGCAGAGTGCTTGTGCTTGTTTCATGTGGAACAGGGAGTAAAGCAAGTTTTTTAAATAAAATTTGAATAAACAATATAGCTCATAATTTTATATAAAACAAACTGCTCTAAAGATCCCTAGTAAAATTTTAACGCTCTAATTTCTTAATTTAAATTCCCTAATAAATGAGGAGAACAATTCTCTCATACCAGTCAGGAAAAATGGCTTTTGTAGAAGGCACTCTTTTGAAATTCTATCATCCAGTACATTTTCAGAAAAATTTAGCACTTAATGGAATGCTATGCAAGCCATATTTGATAGCATGAGGAATTTATTTATCAGATATTTTAGCTTTTGTCTTTTTTTTTTCTTTTACCTGTTTGTGTATGAGTAGTTACTATTGGTACTTAGTTTTAAAAAGGATTGAAAATTTTACATGTAAAAAGATTTCATCAGTCCCTCAATTTATAATTGACAGGTTTAGAATATCACAGTTAAAAATATAAAAACAAAGTGATCATTTATCTGCTGAATCTTCTTACAAATAAAAGAACAATAAATCTTATGCTGTTGCTTAACATCTAAGCTGGAAAATGCTTCACTTGCCTTAAATAAAAATGGTACCTCAAATTCAAGTTATAATCAATAACAAAAGTATTTTCCCAGATTCAATGGCAGGATACACTCTCATTTATATATTCTGCATTTTCTGATTCAAGTTATTTGGCAATTCTAAAAGAGAAACAAAATAGAATAATTATTACAAAATAAAACAAAAAGAAATTGAGGAAGATAATTGAACAGCTTACTCTTCAGCAACCAAATTTATTAGAAATAAAAAATGCACTGAAAGTACTGTCTAGTTATTTAAATCAGGCTAAGATCTGAGTGTATGACCTTTGTGTGTGTCATAGAGAAAAAAAATTACTTTTAGGAGAGCAGGGTGGTTACTTTTCCAAGATTTATTGTTTAACTTCCGAAAGACTATCAGTTACTTTGTATAAAATGTATGCATTTAATGGAAGGCATGCTATGCTTCTTATGAGGATTTGTTCCAAGTCTTTGTGTATAATTAACGGCTTGCCTATATATTTTTTCAATAAAACTATTCATGCAGAATTTCAAGTAGGCATTTTCAGTACGAGGATGAATATATCTTTGTGAAGATACCATTTATCTACCACAACATCCAAAGCATAATAAGGAGACTTTGATACTCTGCAGATTTAGAACCGACTTGAAAACAAAGCCTCAAATACTGTCCTATCAGCACCAAATAAATAAATTCATCACAGCATGTAAAGATTTACATTTACAAACTTGCCAGCAATGATATTAAAGTGTATTTTATAAAGTCTTTTGATTCCATATCATCAGTTAGAGAATTTATTTCCTAATCAGGAAATTGAGGTATATAAACCTGAGGAGTTTTGCCTTTTAATTAGACACACTGCATGCAAACAATCATTGAAACAGTAATTGAGAGCCATCTCATTTTTGCTATTCTCTCTAAAGACAACTTCTAGAATTTATTTTTATAACAACAGAGCAGATAATTTCAGATATTTACTTAATTTAACTTATGATTTTGCACTTTGATAAAATTATTAAAATGTGAAAAGAAAAACTTGCTTTTTTCAGTATAGCAGCAAGTAAATAAAATTCTTTATTTACATGGTCTGAGAGAAATAACATGGAATATAAAAGTAGATAATTGCCCCAGTCAGGCGGCTCAGCTGGTTGAAGCATTGTTCCTTACACCAATGGGTTTCAGTTCAATTCCTGGTCAGGACACAAACCCTAGTCTGAGGGTTTGATCACCTGTCAGGCATGTAAAAGAGGCAAGCAATTAATCTCTCTCTCTCTCTCTCTCTCTCTCTCTCTCTCTCTCTCTCTCTCTTCAATTAGCATATTCTTGGATGAAGATTAAGGAAAAATGTAGCTAACATCCTAGCCAGTTTGGCTCAGTAGATAGTCAGCCTATGGACTGAAGAGTCCCAAGTTCAATTCAGGTCAAGAGCACACGCCCGGGTTTCAGGCTCAATCACCTATAGGGGGCAATGTAGAAGGCAGCCAGTCAATGATTCTCTCTCATCATTGATGTTTCTATCTCTATCTCCCTCTCCCTTCTTCTCTGAAATCAATAAAAATATATTTTTAAAAATGTAGCTAACTAGTCATTGGAATTGATCATTTACTGCGGAATCTTTTACAAAATCACATATAATCCTTGAAACCAAATTAATGTTTTATAGTATGTGCTTCAGGAATAAGAGGAGAATGCCATTTGGAGCTCCTTTCCCGACAGTTATTAACTTTCTCTGAGGAAGTGCAGTAGTTAAATATCTGGCTCCCAAATTATAAAAGCCAAAATGTTGATGTTAAATAAGTTATCATCTGTGAATAACAACTCAGAATTGTAATGTCTAAACACTTTAAATTATAAGTACACACAGAAAGAAAATTCTTATACAGGGATCCATGGGTAGAACCACAAAATTTTGTCAAAATCTGTATACAAGCTGTTTTTGTTTGTTTAAGGGTTATAAATTCAATATATGATCAAATCTATTTGTGACCATTAATAAATCTTAATAACCATTATCAGTTTTGCTCTAAAGCTGGCTTGTATTGGCCTATACCTACTTGTGTTAGCTGATTATTAAATTTTTAGAAATTTGTGAACTGGTTGTTGAGCTGCTGGTAGCTTGAAATTAACCATAATATTCATACCTTATAAATGGGCAAGCTCCACATACCAGAGCTTGTCCCCTTTCTCCACTTGCCTCCCTAATCAGTTTCCTAGCACACTACTTATTTTCAGAAGGAAAAAAAAAAGATGTCTAAGAGGAATAAAGGTAAATTATATACTTTTTTATTTCATTTAAGCTTACCACGTTCTAATATTTAATGGAATACATTAACATTAAGATGTTACTAATAACAACACTTCTTTTTTACTTATTTCCCCTGGGTGAGAGGATAAAAATATTGCACCAATGGTTGCATAGAATGATAAAAGAATGTCAGTCAACTCCCCCAACATTTAAGATATTTTTTCAGGAATTTATACGCAGACTTTAACCTATAAGTAAATACCTTACAAAACTACTAAAGTTTTTTTTTTTTTAATTATAAATAAACTACCCCATTCATCAAGCTGCTGAGACATTTTCCTTCCTGGTATTTGAAATAAAAGCAAAACATAAGAATGTGTTGAAGCAAGTGAAAATCAAAAGGGTACAGACTTTTGCAAGTATCATGAGCTAAAAATAAAATAAAAAGTTTGAAGTCTTAAAAACAAATTTGGAACTAAAAGCCTAGGCAAGATAGAACTGCAATAAATTTTGAAAAGTTAGAAAAAAGAAGGAAGTGACAAAAAATAAAGTGAAAATCTTTCATAAAACCAAAAAATTTGGATGGCAGTCAAGAACTGTAAGAAAAAAAAAAACCTTTATAACAAGGCAACTGTAGAAAGGCATCCTCTGGAGAAATATAATAGAGTTGTGAGCTAGGGGAGGTGGACAGACAATGCAAGACTTTAGGCAGTGAAATGGCTGTGAATATAACGATGGGAATTCTGTAGCTGAAGATATCAAGTCTGAAGTATGATGTAATAAAAATCAGTGTTATTTCTATTTCATAGAACTAGTTTTCAAGAGTTGATTATACAAAGTAAAATTTTGGTATATAGAGTTCAAATTTTCTGTTAGTCAACCAATCTATTTTTATTAAGTACTAAAGGCCTGATGCATGAAAATTGGTCCACTGCAGGGGTAGCCCTCAGCCCAGTCTGCCCCCTCTCACAATTCAGGAGCCCTCAGGGGCAGGAGGCAACCCAGCAATCAGGAAAAGTCCCACCTCTGTTATTGCCACTGCTGACAGCACTAGCCTCAGCCAACCCGGTTACCTGAGCCTTGGGCAGCCCTGGGTGGCTGGGCAGCTACTATCTGAGGCTTGCCTGTGCCTCGGGCCAGCCTTGGGCAGCTGAGGGGATGAGGGGACTGAGGGGACTGAGGGAGAGCAGGCATGGCAAGTCTGAGGGAACTGGGGGCCACCATCTTGTGGCTGTGGGCCCTACCATCTTTGAAGGCAGGCCAGTTAATTAGCATATTCCCTCCTTATTCGCTGTGGGTGCTGCCATCTTTGCGATGGCATGAGGATCAATTAGCATATTCCCTCTTTATTAGATAGGATTTTGTAGAAACTAAAGAGCCACTAAAACATAATAGACATTTACAGCTTCCACTTTGTATTAGCTGCACATAATCTAGATATTTTATCAGGGTTTAACCAACGTCAATTGTGTAATATTTTAAGAGACAACTAGGGAAGTATTTATTTATTTATTTATTTATTTATTTATTTATTTAAAGATTAGACTATAGCCCTAGCTGGTATGGCTCAGTGGATAGACCATGGGCCTGCAGACTGAAGGGTCCCAGGTTCGATTCCGGCCAAAGGCATGTACCTTGGTTGCAGGCACATCCCCAGTAGGGGGTGTGCAGGAGGCAGCTGATCTATGTTTCTCTCTCATCGATGTTTCTAACTCTATTCCTCTCCCTTCCTCTCTGTAAAAAATCAATAAAATATTTATAAAAGATTAGAATATTTTATATATATATATATATATATATATATATATATATATATATATATATATATATCCTATATAATAAAGGCCTAATATGCAAATTGTCCCCACCCCACAACTGGGAGTTCTACGGTTCACTATGATGTGTGCTGACTACCAGGGGGCATTGTGGGACATGGCGGTTGTTGGCAACACAGCACTGGCAGTGGAGTTGCTGCTGATGAGGCCCTACAAGAGTGAGACCACGAAGGGATGATGGAGCAGATGAGCGGATGGTGCCAGGCCAAAGCAGGTGTGAGCAGGGCCTGATCACACTGCCAATCACCACCCTGCAGAGGGTGACCAGTGGTGCTGGGGGGAGGGAGGGTGCGTAGCGCACCACCCAGCTCCCAGGTGCTGAGGGAGCTGGGCAAGGGCCCAATGACTCAGGCAGAGGTAGGGGTGCATGGGGATCAAGGGTCCAGATGTTTCCCAGGGCCCGAAGGTCAGCTGGGGCCTGCCTTACATGCCAGACACTCACACTTTGATCACCAGCCAAGCTTAGGGACCACATATGTGCATGAATTTTTTGCATGGGGCCTCTAGTATATCCTATATAATAAAAGCCTAATATGCTAAGTGTCCAGTCATCCAGTCATCTGTTCAACCAATCAAAGTGTAATATGCTAAGGCTGCTCAACCACTCACTTATGACATGACTTACCTGTAGGGTGCAGGCAGTCGACTGATAGGCTAGCTTGCTGCTGGGGTCCAGCCAATCAGGACTGAGTGAAACAGGCCGAAAATGCCCTGGCGCCCTCCCATGGCCCCTCCCCAGCTGGCCAACCTCCTGCACCCCTCTCTAGCCCTGACTGTTCACTGGTAGGGTCCCTCAGCCTAGCCTGCACCCTCCCACAATCTGGGACCACTTGATGATGTCAGAGAGCCAGGTTCAGCCCAATCCTGCAGGCCAGGCCAAGGAGCCCCACTGGTGTACCATGCCTCTAAAATATATACTAAGATTTTATATAGATGATAGATAGATAGATAGATAGATAGATAGATAGATAGATATAGATATAGATAGATATCACACATACTAGAGGCTCGGTCACGAATTCGTGCACTGGTGGGGTCTGGCTGGCCTAGCCCCAATAGGGGCAGATCTGGGCTGGACCTGTCAGGAGGAGGAAATGGCAAGAGGTTAGCCAGCTGGCCCACCCCAATCGGGGGCCTGATCAGAGCCAGGTCGGCTAGGGGAAGGGGCCACAAGAGATTGGCCTATGGGCCAATTGGGGGCTGATTGGGAGTTGGGCCAGGCATGGGAGGGGCTGTGGGCAGTGGTCTGGCTGGCCCTGTCCCCGAATGAGGTGGGATGCCTATCAGGGGCCAGCAGACTGGGGTAGGAGTCATGGGTGGTTGGCTGGCTCGCCCTGTACCTGACTGAGGTGGGGGGCTGATCTGGGGTGAGGCCAGGCATGTGGAGGGGATGCAGGAGGTTGGCTGGCCAGCCCCGACCCCTATTGGTGTGGGGAGTTGCAATCAGGGGCGAACCGCTGGAGGGGGAAGTGCTGCGGGCCTATAATCGTAGTACGGGCTGATCGGGTTCAGGGATGGCTGGGGAGGAGTGGGGGGAAGGAAGGGGCCTTTGGCCAGCCAGCCCCGCTCTTGATGGGGGTGGGTGAGTCTGATCAGGGGCAGGCCGGCAGCAGGAGGGGCTGGCCAGACACATTGATCCACTGGTATGCTGGCCACAGTGGTGTCATAGCGACTAGTTGTTAGGACTTTATCGCCGTGATGGTGTTACAGTTTATATAAATAGATAGATTAGATGATAGCTAGATGATAGATTAGATAGATAGAGATAGATGATATATAGATAGATATACAATAGTCAAATCTTTTAAAAGTATCTTTGAGATACTTTTTTCTGAAATTCAATTCAGAGTCTGGATTTGGCTACATTTGCTATTATAAAATGAAATCAAGCAAAATCATGAGCCAATATTTATGGTGGTATTGTCATGGAGCAAACATATTGTATAAAGTTATTTATATGTAGAGTTGTCTGATAATATTTAAATTGAAAATGTTAGCCTTTTTACACCGTTTCTTGAGAATTCAATGAATACATTTCTAAGAAACAAAACTTTTTATTGAAATACTGTTAAAAATGAGCATATACATTTTATAAAATATTACTGAAATATTAGTGAATGGCAACCTTATTTTCACACAGTCCTCAATAGTTTCTGCATAATATTGACATTTTATCACAAAGGTTTAAAAATTTAGTTTATTTTCTCTGTCCTTAACCTTCCCTTTCTGAGCCCTTTCCTTCCCTGGGGATGTAACATTTTCTTACCAGGTATCTGGGAGAGCTCTGGGTTTTCTCCACTTCTCCCACTGATACAGAGAGGAATTGATCAGATAGCAGGTAATGATTACAGTTGCATTTGAACAGTGAAATATGTTTTAAATTCAATTTCCTTAAGATAATGTGCTTGGTAAGCCTTTCACCTCTAATGTCTGCATGAGAGTAATTGTTCCTTGACCCTTGATAAACTATAAAATCTCAAACCCTGGTCAGCTTTCTCATTTAGCCCAAATGAGAATGCTAATGATCTATTTCAAGAGGCTTATAGAATTAAGTGTGTTTCCATAGTCAGCAGCTTCATTCATTCCAGCCCTCTGGTTTTGAACCCAAGCTCTAGAAACAGATTCTGTGGATGTGAATCTAAGCTATAACTTCATTATCATTACTTTCAACTGTAAAATGAGGGTCATCAAAGAATGTACAAATAGGGGGTCAGTTAATAATAGAGAGAAGGCAAACTATATGGGTGCAGATGTAGTAAAGTGAGAATAAGTGGTTCTAGGAGTCCATGAAAGTTCTCATCTGGTTGACTCATTGTTCTCAGGGAAGTAGAAACCAAAACAAAAAAAGGTTTCTGGGGAGGTGTTAGAGGTATAAGAAGAGACAGAAGAAGATGTACATTACCTAAGCTGAAACCGGTTTGGTTCAGTGGATAGAGCGTCTGCTTGCAGACTGGAGGGTCCCGGGTTTGATTCCGGTCAAGGGCATGTACCTTGGGTGTGGGCACATCCCCAGTGGGGGATGTGCAAGAGGCAGCTAATCAATGTTTCTCTCTCATCGATGTTTCTAACTCTCTATCCCTCTCTCTTACTCTTTTTAAAAAACCAATTATATATATAATTGATTAAATTACCTAAGTGACTTAGAAAGTGAATGGATGGAAACATACGTAGAAGTCAGTACTTCTTATCCCAGAATTTTGCATCTGCAGATGCAACCAGTCATAGATCTAAAATATTTTTGGGGGGAGGGGGACTTTTACATTGGTGCTGATGTGTCTGTGTAGTTAGGCCTATGGTGGTTGCATCTTTCCTGAACACTGAGCACAAAGTTAAAACTTCCATAATTTTTTTAGTTGCCAGATTTCATATCACTGAGCAAGCTGAATTGTTAAGCAGACTGCCTGGGGAATAAAGTCCTCTGTTCAATATAATTTTCTTACTAGTTAGACAAGATCTTTGCGGTTGTAAATCTTAATCTTCCTTTGATAATTCAGCTTTCGTAGCCTGATATGAATGATTCATGGAACTCTCATTAAATGCAGCTGTGCATATAATTTAGGAACTATGAGGAAGATTTTGGTCAGGTGTTCATAGCAATCTTCTGTTACTATGTCACTGGACATATATCCTAGGTACCAATTTATTACTTTTAAATGTAATTTGGGTTTTGCTCCCCATTTCACCTTCAAAGTTTAAAGATAATTCATTTTTCTGATTTAAAATTTTGTTTTTTGTTACAAAAGAGTTTAGTTTTTTCTTCTCTGTTCAGTATGAGAATACAAAAGCATTTGATTTTTGAAGTCTGACAAATTTGAGTTTTACTGTGGTTTCTTTCTGTTGTAAACTATGAAATATCCAGCAAGTTAGTGAACCTTTCAAAGCATGGAAACAATGACACTAATGGTAAGTTGCAAAAATGTGTGTGATAATTTTAAAAATTATATCAATACAATCTCAGGAATATAATTCTTACAAATGTTAACTTTCTTCTTATGATTCAACATCTAATGATCTGTATCCAATACTGATGTATGAGTTTTTGCCACTACCAAGCAATGCTTTTATGCCAGCTGGGGAGGGTCCTATAATTCAACTTAATTCTGATATTTTACAACAAAGATTTACCTGAGATTATCATATCCCACCAGATTTCTGCTACTTCAGATGCTAATCACAAGTCCAGTTGTTACATGTGCTTTTTAAAAATTGGCTATAAGTTAAAACCTCCCAACATTTCCTCTGTGGGTTTTATTAATTTGCTAGTGGAGCTCGCAGAACCAGGAAACCAATTTATTCACTAGATTATGGGTTTGCAAAAATAATCAACAGCCAGATGAAAAAATTCAGAGAGCGAGGCATAGGAAAGGGCACTGAGCTTCAATGTACTCCGAGTGTGCTACTCTCCCCAGACTGCCACGTGTTCAGCTACACAGCAGCTCTCCAACCCCCACTTCTCTTTGGGGTTTTATGGAAGCTTCATTATAGAGGCATGATTGATTAAATCATTGGCCACTGGTGATTTATACGGCCACCAACCCTCCTTAACTCCCCAGAATTCACAGAGTAGGACTGAAAGTTTTAATTTTCTGTTCTTGCTTGGTTCCCCTGGAAACTAGCCTTGCACCATCCTTAAGGGATTTCCAAGTCAACTCACTGACAAACTCAGGTGTGGTTGAAAGGCACTTATGAATATCAAGACACTCATTTCACCTTTATAGCTAGGAAGTGATTTTTAAGAACTGAGAAAGAGACCAAATATTGTAACAAATGATGTTCCCATTGTTCTAATTGCTCAAATAATTCCAAGGTTTGTGGTAGCTGTGAGCCAGGAACCATGGGGAAAGATTAAAGTATAAATTTATTATAAATCACAATATCACACCATCTAAATAAAAACCAGCTGGTAATTGTAAGATATTAATTAGTAAGATGATAAAAGAAACGTTGGCTGGCAGACTTTCAACCATTGAGACCTTATTTTATTAAAAATAAAATGAACCAACACTGTCCTCAAACCTACACAAACTCTAAGGAGACAAGGAAAAAGCATTCCACAAGAATGGAGACAGTGTTCTGTGTACTCATAAGGAAGAGAAGAAGAATAGGAGAGATGAATGGCTTTATTACTAGGTGCTCTCCTTTTACTGGCAATAACATTTAAAGAGCTTAAGGGTATATGTAATAGACTTAAAATGGACTTAAGTGCTGGGAAATTTTTATCAGTGTGTTTTATTTCTTCTATGGTAAATCTGGGAATGAATAAAATTGCTTTGATAATTTATTATGTTCTTACTAAGTGAAACTATATTCTAAATTTTATAGATAAGCTATGCTTTTGCATTAATAATTATGACTGGAAGTAAATGATCTCCTTAAGTAACTTGAATGTGAAATGTTGTTGTAGTGCTGTGCCATGATTACAAAGAAATCACTTAAAAGTAAAAACAAGGGTATAGGTTATTAACACATCATTTTTTGGATTGCATATGCAAAATTAAGCCTTTCTTTTAAGGACAAATTAAAGTTGGTTGTATATATGGAGTATAAATTGGAAGTATACATATTCTACTATAATTATTTAAAGAATAATATGTAATTCACACTTCAAATTCCTGTTACAAATTAGCTGTGTACTATGCAGTTATTCAGAAGTGTCAAAATTATTATCATTAATTATCAAATAGACCTTTGGATAATTAGAATATGATGATCCAATGATCCAAATTTGACAGTTAAAGACATTTTGAGGACTTTAATACTTTGAAAATTCAGCAGTTCTAATAAGAGCAATATTTGCAGAATACTATTGCTACTCAAGCACATTTTTATTTATCATTCACTTTATAAATGTGAAGGGGGAAGAGAGTAAGCCACCCCAAAATGTACCACTTGGCATGTAGATTATTTTGAAATGAAGGCAATAAAGACCCTGCAGACTCAAGAAAAACTTTTACCTCTCTCTTAAGGACCTAAAAAAAAAATAGATAGGGGAGCTGGCCCAGAAAGACAGCTTTTTCCAGAGATAACTTTTTTATCTGAAAGATTTATTTACAAGGCAGGGCAAACATCCTAGTACCAAACATCTGTTCTTATCTTCTCGGATATGCCCTCCTTCCTGTTGAAGCCTGACTACTGTCCATTTCCTAGCTCAGGGTGGCATATAAGTCTGAATTGACAACTTGCCCTTCAGTCTCATGTCTTTGGAGGTCCCATATGTGTGAAATTGAATTTGTTTTTCTCCTGTTAACCTGTTTATGCTAATTTAATTACTATACAAGCCAAAGAACCTAGAAAGGAAGAAAGGAAATTTTTTTCTATCCCTATAAAAGTTAACCATAACAAATACTTCTGAGTAGCATAACAATTATGTACAATTCTCCAGGGATAAATTAAACATGCCAATTGAAAGCATTAAGGGTCACAAGAATAAATGTTACTTCAGGCATGTCTTATTCTATATGTATCATTTTTCTTACAGAAAAAAGTACCTTGGATGTCTAAAGAAAAATATTTATCAAAAGAAATATATTTGGAGGGATTATTATTTCATAAATAAGCCATACATGTGAATTAAGAGCATAAAACCTCTACATTTAACAATGTGTCAAAGATAAAAAGAGTCGTCATAAAGGAGTGGGCAGTAGGTTATGGGTGCCATTATAAGACTACTCCAATGACCTAGTAACAGGAGGACCTTTGGTACTAAAAAAGCTTAATTATCCATTGCACCATGAAGACCATCATTGCTGACATCAGTTTTTATTCACAAAGGCAGTTGGTAAAGATAGAGAGCAATGTAGTACCCCACGTGTAGTTAAACCATGTAAAGCCAACTTGGAAGATGCCATCTAGAAGTTGAAAGATGTGGCCTTCTTCTGGAGAAGCTACTATTGAAATAGACAGTTCTACGTCCCCTCTAGAGGTAAATTTACTCTTTGGGATTTAAGGCAGTTTACTCTTAAGTGATTGGAAATGAAACATATCCTTGAGAGAGCAGAACTTATCCTTCTTGGTCTACTCTAGATTTCATATTATACAGTTCAAATGCAAAGTAGGTTTATCCTTATGGCTTAACACAACAAATTAGCTATTGTTTTAATATCAAAATTTGGTATAACTCCTGACAGGTAATGAAATGTTCCACAGTTAGGAACATGCTTTCAAAGTTGATGATTGACACTACATAACATAATAATAGAGTAATATGCAAATCACTCGGACACACAAGCCATGCCCACCAGCCACACACATCAGCCAATCAGAATGGGTATACAAATTAACCCAACAAAGATTGTGGTTAATTTGCATACAATGAAGGAGGGAGGAGTAAAGACTGAAGACACCATAGAAGGGAAAGGGAGGGAAAGTGGAAAACAAGGCAGCTGTGGCTCCTGGAGGGAAAGCACTCCTGGAGGCAGTGCGTGCGGGCCAGGCAAGGTTCACAGTGGAGGCACGCACAGCTGTGGAGGTGGCAGCTGCAGGAGGCAGTGAGAGCGGAGGTTGCAGGCGGTCGGGTGGGCAGGGCATGATACGCAGCAATGGCACAGGTGGCCCCAAAGGCGGTGGCAGTGGGTGTGGAGGGTCGGGGCAAGCAGTGGCTGCGGCAGCAGTGGCAGGCTCAGCATGCTGGGTGTTCTGAGGGAGACATGCACCAAGGAGACAGTGGTGGCAGTGGCCATGGACGCGGTGGGGTGGGTGGGAGAGGTGGGGGGCGGGAGAAGTGTTAGTGGCAGGAGGGAAGCCCTCTGCCCTCTGGAAGTCTTGCAGGAATATTCCTGCAACAGGTGCCTAGTATAGTATATAAACAAAAGATGATGGTACGTAGACTTTCACAGAATAACCTCACTTTATAAACACTATTAGGTGAAAATCAACATTGAGTGATTATTTGTAATGATAAGCTATTACACAAAAAGAGGAAAGTATCCACTATGGACAAGAAAAAGGTATATACCTTTGGACCCACGTGTAATAAATGTAACTCCATCTCTCAAATAAATAAATAAATAAATAAATAAATAAATAAATAAATGGAATATAAATTTAGCTCACTATATGATTCAGATTTTAAAAGACAATTTAGAATTATTGCTTTTTTATTATTTTTAAAATATATATTTTATTGAGTTTTTACAGAGAGGAAGGGAGAGGGATAGAATGTCAGAAACATCATCGATCAGCTGCCTCTTGCACACCCCCTACCGGGGATGTGCCTGCAACCAGGGTACATGCCCTTGACCGGAATTGAACCTGGGACCCTGGAGTCTGCAGGCAGACGCTCTATCCATTGAGCCAAACCAGCCACTGGTTTCAGCTGCTTTTTTATTTTTAAGAAGCCATCAAAGATCTTCAAAAAAGTATCTACTATTTGGCAAATAGAAAAATAAAATTAGGTATGCAGAATTAAGTAGTGATCAAACTTGTAGATGGTAAAGTATAAGTTTTAAAGTCCTATTATATATATATATATATATATATATATATATATATATATAAAAGGCTAATATATATAGCCTTTATATGCCTTTATATGCAAAGTGTCCCCTTGGGAGTTCAACCGGGCGTTCTATTGCTCGCTATGATGTGCACTGACCATCAGGGGGTGGCGTGGAATGAAGGAAGGCTCTGGCTGGTAACCAGCAGCCAGGGAAGGAAAGCCCTGGCCAGAAGATGGAAGACCCTGGCCAGGCCTATGGACCCTAACCATGTACGAATTTCATGCACCAGACCTCTAGTCTTAAATAAATGAGACACTTTCCTAAAAATGTTAAAATGCTTGACTTATGTTAAAATACCAAGACTTTCCTAAAATGCAAACTATCTATATACTAGTATTTAAAATCTTAATATGCAAATAGACCCAATGGTGGAACAACCAAACAACCAATCGCTGTGATATGCATGCACTAACTACCAGGGGGCGCGCACGGGACTTGGTGGGCCTCAGCAGCAGGTGGTAGAACGTGGAACATAGTGTGTATCAGCCTTGGCAGGACGGTGGAGCAGGTGAGCAGGGAGACCAGACCAAGGCAGGGTGGCGATCACTGTCATTGGAGCAAGCCTCTGGTGGTTACTAAAAATTCTTTGCTCCTGCATGCTGCAGTCCCACCTGGTTCTCGCACCTGCTGTGGGTGCCAGCCCTGCTCACACATGCTGCCAGTGCTGGAGCCACGACTTGCACCTGCTGCTGGCACCTGGCACTGGCCCTAATCACTGAGCACCATTAGTGTGTGAGTTGCGGCTGCTGGCCAAAATCACCCCTCAGGGCTTCTCCACTTCCTCTTGCTCATGAGGGGTGATTGGGACAACAACTGCCACTCACACCTACTGACAGCGCTGGCCCAGTCACACCTGCTGCTGGCACTGGCCTCAACCGCTCTGCACTGTTAGTGGGTGTAAGTGGCAGCAGCAGGAGCAGGGCTGCTGGCAGACAGGAGACCAAGAGTAGTGGCGGGCTGGGATAGCTGGGGGCACAGAGGATGGGCCGAGACCTGCTCCTATGCCCAGCACAGCCTCACAGTTCCTTTCAAGGTGCACAAATTAGTGCCCTGGGCCCCTACTCTAGTATTTGTGTTTTTCTTGTGTTTTTGAACAGTAATTCAAAAAGATAGTTTTGCATACTATATGGAATTTATACTTTTACTGATTTTAAGTAAAAAAATGTATTGCTTGCTGTTGAAGGAGAATAATAAGCTCTCATCAGGACTGGTTTGCACAAATGCAGCTTAAAATATAATTGATGTAGAAATCAAACAATATATTTAGCTCTGGATGTATAAAGAACAGAGAAATTTTTCAAAGGAGTTGGGAACTACATTCCTTCCCCAAAAGATCATTGAATCAAGACAGCTTCAGTCATTACCTATCTTTAGAGTATTATGTCCCAAATCACATTCTAATGTGTCTCTAAAATAATCATACATTGAAAAAGAAACAAGCAATAAAATATCTGGGTAGGTGGTTATGGTGAGGGAGGTTGGGAGTAGAAGGGAGTAGAGAGGAGTGACAGTAGAAGGGAGTGAGCCAAAAGATGGGCAGGGTATCAGAAAAATTAAAAAAAGTAAACAGATCAATAACAGAGGTCCAATTATAACTGGAGGCCCAGTATATTGCATTGGTTCTTTACTTTTCTTAGTCAAAAGCTATGGTTTTAACTTTCTCCATAGTTTAGGGCTATGCCTTAAACTTGATAGCTTTTTCTTGAGTAAATGAATAATTAACAGTGACTAAAATCTGTCATGTGTGGTACCGAGAAGGGACTTCAGCTATTAAGGCATCAGAATTCATACTTTCTAACAAGCTTCTAGTTAATTATTGATATGCATTGCTCACAATTTCACTCCCACAAGGTAGAGAAGGCAGTGGGGTATCTGGCTCATGGCTCCTCTTCCTTTGCGTTCCACAGCCCTATCCCCTGGCCCAGAGGGGCATTCTGGTGGCTCTCAATTCCTTTTGCACTTTTGTAGAACTTCTTTCCATCCTCCAGTACCAACTTGTCCTCAGAACAGCGACCAGCAAGAAGAAATTGAACTCTTCCTGACAAAAGGGAAAGAAACATCATTTGGTCCAAAATGACTATCCTCTGTGCTCCAATAGATATTTCTGCTGGGTCTCAGCGATGTTTACATTTGGCCCTCCAATATCAAATTGGCCCTGAGCACAGGAATAAAGATGGAAAACTGCATATTCCTCGCTTAACTACTAAGCCAAACAAATGAAAGGTTCATCTAATCATCTTTTGTTTCTCCCTCTCTGGGTGCTTGGTGATGTTGAAAACTTGATTCCTAACAACCCATAGTTTAAAATTTAGTAACTTTGCCTGATATTTTTTCTCTCCTGCTTTACTTACATTTGAAAGCAACCTGCTAGCACCTCAGTTTCAGCCCAGATGCCCAGCCATGCATCTCAGATGAGCTCTCACCACAGCCAACTTCAATTATGACCAAATAGACCAAACCAGAGGCATGCTACCATTGCAGTGGCAAAAGGGAGGTGGGGGACAGACTTTGGCATCTAGAAGAGCTATTATGCATGCAATGGCCAGTAAAGATCATTTATGATATCATCAGGACCACATACCTTAAATCAAACTAAGCTTACATTTAAAGGGGCTAACATTATTTGAAGAAAACTGTGGTAATTACTTATTCACAGGAACTTTTTTTTTAACATATTGCTTTTCTTGTGTTTTTCTTTTCCTTGTATCTTTTAAATTTAATGATTTGTTTCTATGATGCTATCTTTTCTAACAAAGTGTGTTTAAAAAAGTAAAAGGGGAATGGAAACACACTGTAATATTTATATCATCAGAGCTGTACAAAGACTAGCTGTATGTCTCAGAAGCCTCCATCATCTACCTGGTGGCCATTTTCCCAGGTTAAAACCTCAATACGAAACAAGTAAATAAAATTTAAGTTTCACTGGCCTGATAAGCTTCCAAGCACAAATCCATAAAATGAAGAAACTTCCTAATTACATGTAATTTGCTCTGTGGAATTGAAACAGATGGATTATAAAAATGATTCCATGATAAACAACTAAATGTGGTTACTACCGTCTGTACTTTCTTGGTTCGTATTTTGGTTGTTTTATTTTCTTCTTTAAAGTAGATAATACTTTTTGTCAGCAGCAGTGCAAAATTTGCAGATGCATTGGAAATGCCATAATGTTCTTTTATCTTTATTATAGGTGTCTTTTTAAAAACATAGAAAAAAATAAAGCTTGCAAAGAAAAAATGAACATTTTTTTAAAAAAAAATATATTGAAAGGGGGTTAGTTAATTAGATTAAGGTTCTTTTTCTAGTTGCTCATTTTAAGAAGATACTTATTGATATAAGTAAAGAAAGAAGGGTATAAGAAGAAAATACCTAAGATGCAGAGAAAAAGGAACCTTCATGCACTGCTGGTGGGAATGCAGACTGGTGCAGCCACTGTGGAGAACAAACAGTATGGAGCTTCTTCAAAAAACTGAAAATGGAACTCCCATTTGACCCAGTAATCCTACTCCTAGGAATATATTCCAAGAAACCAGAAACACCAATCAGAAAGTAAATATGCACCCTTGTGTTAAAAGCAGCACAATTTACAATAGCTAAGATTTGGAAACACCTTAAGTGCCCATAAGCAGATGAGTGGATTTAAAAAAACTGTGGTACATCTATCCAATGGAATACTACTCTGTGGTTTTAAAAAAAAGGAATTCTTACCATTTGTAACAGCATGGATGAAACTGGAGAGCATTATTCTAAGTAAAATAAGCCAGTCAGAGAAAGAGAAATATCATGTGATCTCATTCATTTGGAGAATATAATGAACAACATAAACTGGTGAACAAAAACAGATCCAGAGACAGAGAAGCATCAATCAAACCTCAAGGAAGGTTGGGGAAGGTGGGGGTAAGGGAGAGAGATCAACCAAAGGCATGAGTGGAGGGAGGGGGAGTAATGGAGGGATAAGGACACTCATGTAATACCTTAATCAATAAAGAAACTTTAAAAAAGAAAAAGAAAATATCTTGGTGAGGCGATTTGACAAGCTCATGAAAGCATTACTGACAATGCACTTTTTCCAACATTAGTCAGCATAGTATTATATAAATGTGCAATGCAAAGGAAAGTTAACACACATTGTTGGATGGTTGATCAAATCATGGTTCTCAGAACAGAATCAGACACTGATTCATTTTCCTCTTGAGATTCCATAATCTTAATATAAAAAACTCAGGTGAAGTTGAATATTTATAATTGTTTCTAAATTAAAAATTGTAGGAGCCTATTATTACAGATACATGTGTTTTGCTTCACAGCCAATACTTAAGAACATCATAGATTTAAACTGTATTTTCATAGATATTATAATCTAATATCAGATGTATAATATGTCATTGTTTTTCAAACATGAAAATTGATCTTTAATGCAATTATGATGGGATAATTTTGCATGTCAAAAAAAGAAATGGTATTGTGAAGTAAGGTATGTCTATATTTAAATTGCAAGATCCTAAACAATATAATTATCACAAAAAAATAGCTGTACTCCCATGAACACAAAAATAAATAAATAAATAAATAAATAAATAAATAAATAAGGAAAGAGCATTCTCAAGTTAAGAGACTTTAACAAAGGTTTATTGACAAAACGACTACTAACAAAGATGTGTGGGAACAGAAGTACAGGAACCACAATAAGTAGCACTGTAATGCTGGGCTAGCAGCAGCAGAGAGGATCACAGAGAATAAACCACTTTAAAAGAAGGGAGCTCTAACCTTATGAAAGGCACAGAGTGGCCAAGAAGATCTAGTAGGAAGCAAGTTCTGGAGATTATACCTGACCCTTTTTTCCTCCTTACCTCCAATATTTTTTAACCCAAACAGAAGCCAAGCATAGGTGGGGAGTGGGGGGAAGAGGGAGCCAGGGAGGTGTTACTGATATATTCAACACAGGCCATTCACTTGGATAAAAGCAGGTTGTAGGATGGAGTACATCTGGGGATGAGGGACAAACATAAGATATCCACAACATATGACAGTCCCAATCAATCATATCAACAATGGGAGTGGCATTTTCAGTATTTGAGCTCTCCAGTAAAACTCACATGCATTGCTATATTTATAAAATTATTTCCTCTTCATATTAGTAGTGCCATTATAATATTTGTAATTACTTAAATACATAATGTATTTATGCTTTCATTAACATTTTAGAGTGTTGAAGAAGCCAGTAAAGATTAAGTTATGAATTACAAGTATTGGATGAGTTAAATCAGATTACCATTGCTCAGATTTGTCACAATTTCTCATAAGGCTGAGGAGGGCCTGTTGAAGCACATGGTGTCCAATCCCTGTATGAAGTGGGAGCTCTGTTAATCAAAAAAAGAGAGAATGTTTCATGTGAGGTAACAAGTGTGTCTTCTATGGTTCATAACAATAATAATTATAGTTATTAACAATCATATAATTAAAATGTAAAGCCCCCATAATGTGATACATTTTATAAGACTTAGAGGCAAAAAAAATATGCTCCCTCCTTTCAAGTAGTTGGCAGTCTGATTGCTGATGTAGAATAACAGGCCTTTTGAAGAACATTGAAGCAGGACAGAATGTAAGAAACTCACCCCTAGAGCAGTGTCAGCAGTGTGGCCTTACTGTGCATCCTGTTAAGAGAACATTCATATGATCTAATATCAACTGAGCATAGAGCAGCCTGAAGGATAGTTTACTATTTTATTTATGAATTTATTTATTTACTAAGCAATAAAAATTTCTAGATGACAAGTCCACTATTCTTTCTGGGTAGTGGAGAAGCTGAGAGTAGTTTCAAGGGCAATTATAGCCCACAGTAACTTTACCCTGGAAATATTCAGATTATCTATTTCTATTGTATACTTTTTTTCTATCATCCAGGTAATAAGGTCTTGGAGGTAAGCTTGGCACAAGTCACTAAAGAGAATCTCTGCTGCCAACTTTTCATCCTAAGTGCTCTCAAAACACCATTTAATGGGGCTTCCTGAAATTCTACACAGGATCAATATGAAACTCATTGATATAGCATTTTTTGAATTTACCATGTGTTCCTTTATTATACCTGGAATAGTTACCTATCTTCAGAATTTTAACATTTAACCTCTTTCCATGACTCTCAAAACCATCAATATTATTTCCAACACAATCCCTAGAAGATTTTTTAATTGAGTATATTCATGTGACACTTGAAATCTTTTAGGACAATGAAAATCTAATACCATCTCCTCCTCCAATCTAAACACACAATTACAAATTCTGGATCATTTTTGAGGGCCTTGCACTCCATACCACAGATCTCTTCTTTTATAAAGTTCAGCTTTAGAAATTATTTAACTGAAATCCTGCTATCGCCAGAATGACATAATATAATGGAGGAGGGTAAAAACTGTCCAATTTTATGATTAGACTAGAGGCCTGGTGCATAAAATTTGTGCCCCAGGTGGGGGTGTGGGGGAGGCAGGTGTGTGTGTCCCTCAGCCCAGCCTGCACCCTCTCCAATCTGGGACCCTTTGAGGGATGTCCAACTGCCCCCTCACAATCCAGGACTGCTGGTGGGATCGGGCCTAAACAGGCAGTTGGACATCACTCTCATAATCTAGGACTGCTGGCTCCCAACTGCTCGCCTGCCTGCCAGTCTAATTGCCCCTAACCACTTCTGCCTGCCAGCCTGATCACTCCTAACCACTCCCCTGCCAGACTGATTGATGCCTAGCTGCTCCCTTGCCAGTCTGGTTGCCCCTAACTGTCCTCCCCTGCAGGATTGATCACCCCCAACTGCCGTCCCCTATAGGTCTGGTTCTCCCCAACTGCAGGCCTGCCCCCCCCAACTGCCCTCCCTTGAAGGCCTGATTGCCCTCAACTGCCCTCCCCTGCAGGCCTAGGTCCCCCCCAACTGTCCTCCCTTACAGACATTTTCACCCCCAAATGCCCTCCTCTGCCAGCCTGGTCACCCCTAACTGCCCTCCCCTGCTGGCCTGATCACCCACAATTGCCCTTCCCTACTGGCCATCTTGTGGCAGCCATCTTTTGTCCACATGGGGGCAGCCATCTTTGACCACATGGGGGTGGCCATCTTGTGTGTTGGAGTGATGGTCAATTTGAATATTACTCTTTTATTATATAGGATTCATTTGGAAATAGGAATATATCCCCCCCCCCCCCGTTTTTTCCTAATTAGGCAAAGATTCTGATTTCTCATGAAAAAATACAGGCTGAGTTAAACATTCAGGCTCTGAGATTCTGAGAGACTTGATACAACAAGTGGACTTTATCTAAGTAGTTTCTAAATTATAATGAAGACATCTATAATTATAAAAGTAATATGCTAATTTGACAGCCCAACTACCTTCTAGATGAAGCCTAGGCTATGAGGGCTGAGCCCCTCACATGAATTTAGTGCATCAGGCCTCTAGTATTAACATTCCAGGGGAAGACTTCAACTGCTGACTTGCTAAACAACGCCTTTATGATATCCAATGGAAACCATGTGGCCTTATGCTTGGACTCACAGAACAAGAACATTCAGCTTTTTTGGATGTCACCAATGTAAACTTTTGTAATTATTAGTACAACTCTAATGTATTTAAGCTATCTTGTAAGTAGCACACATGGGTAAAAGAGCACATGTAAAGTTCATTATTTTTTGATTTAGCATTCTCTGGATTAAATTTAGTACTTTCTCTTGAACTCTCTCCTTTGCATATACTATGTGATAAATATCCATCCTACCTTCTAACTATACAACAAGAGCTCCTTTCATAGGAAGAGATGAAGAGCCCTACACCCACTAGGGATAATTGTGCTTAATTCTGCTCAGCTAGGTCACTTTATAAACATGTGTCCAAACAATGTTCTTCTGGATTCAGATTATTCACTCAAATGTGCCCTGAAAAATCTGATCATTTTGTGGCAGTTGCAAAGCTAAATTAAGAAGTCACAAGTCTAGCATTCAGTCTTCAAATTCTGACCAAAATTTATAATGATAATTCTGTATTGCTGGGCTGCCATGGCTCAGTGGTTGAGCACTGATGTATGAACTAAGAGGTTACTGTTCCACTCCCAGTCAGAGCACCAGCCCAGAGCTCGATTGCTAGTGTGGAGTATACTGGAGGCAGCAAATCACTGATCCTCTTTCATTATTTATGTTTCTATTACTTTCTCACTCTTCCTCTCTGAAAACAATAAAAATATATTAAATAATAATTATTATTATGTATTTAATTTAAAAAGAAAGTTTTTGTTTTGTTGGAGTTTTTTTACAGTTAAATGCTGTGTTACTAACTGCCCTCTAGGAGCAAAATCTTACCCATCTCAAAAAAAACTAAAAGAGTATATTTATTATTCTGCTATGAATTCTATCTCTTATTATGCTTTAAAGATATTATAAATGTAATCTATTACTATGTAGATGAAATTTCTAGCAGGCCCCCAAAATAACATTTTATGAGATTCCAAATGCCATGATTATAAAACAATAAAAAACTTTAAAAAAATAAAGAAAAACAGTATATGTGCATAAAGTATTAAGATACAAATTTGAAATTATCAGGGTTTCTAAAAAGGAGACAATTTTATTCTAAACACCAATTAAATCAGAACCACCACATAGGAAATAGAAGAACAATTAAACCATTGTGCCAACAATTAAAAAAAACCTCTCATGCATGTCAGATTTTAGCATTTAGAGGGGGTGTAGGGGCAGGGTGTAGGAGGTGGGGAAAAGGATCTGTAACACTTTCAACAATAAAGATAATTTTTTTTAAATGCTCATGCAAATCCTTCCACAAAAATTAAGAAATGTATGCACTATTGAGAAGACTTAAGTCCCTGGCCCCCCAAAAGCACTATGTATATATATGTCATCAATTAAATATCTACATTTATTAATGTGATATTAATAAGTTTCATGTTATTAATAATATTCAATATTATCATTAACATTTCATTTATTCATTGAGTGAAACTCATTTAAGATTAACTAAATAACATTGATATACTACTGAGAAAATACACTGAGTGGCCATGTTATTATGATCTTTGCTCGCATAATAATCTGGCCACTCAGTGTATATCTACACTAATAAAAGAAAAACATGCAGATTAATCATCACTCCCCTATACCCACCAGCCAATCAGGAGCACGTATGCAAATTAACCCAATGAAGCTACTGGGAACCACAGAGCTGGAGCAAGCAAGAGGCTTGGATTGCCCCTGGCAATGGAGGAAGCCAAGCTTCCTGCCTGTCCTGGCCATCCCTGGCCTCTGCTCAAGGCTACAAAGTTTCAATTATAGAAGATAAATAAATCCCAGATACTTGCTTCCAGCCAGACCTGGTCTCCATTCAAAGAGGCACTGAAAAGAAAGAAAAGAGGAAAGAAAGAAAAGAAAAGAAAAGAAAAGAAAAGAAAAGAAAAGAAAAGAAAAGAAAAGAAAAGAAAAGAAAAGAAAAGAAAAGAAAAGAAAAGGGAAGGAAAGAAAACATAAAAGGAAAGAAAAGATAAAAGGAAAGAAAAAATAAAAGGAAAGAAAAAATAAAAGGAAAGGAAAGAAAAGAAAAGAGCCCCCCACCCAGGCTGGCCACATCCCCATGGGGTGAGGGTCCCTGATGGGGGCTTGGCCAGCCTGAAAACAGCCCTCAGCCCCTCACCCATGCTGGCCATGCCCACCCCAATAGGGACCCTCGTCCTATGTGGGCATGGCCAGCCTGAAAATGACCACAGGCCCCTCACTCAGGCTGCCCTATGCCCCAAGGGAACCCTCACCCTGATCTTAGACACCCTTCAAGACAAACCAGAGGGCCCCACCCATACACCAGGCCTCTATCTATACTAACAAAAGGGTAATATGTTAATTAGACTGGGACACCTTTCAGGAGACCTTCTGGACCAAGCCATGGTGGTGGAGCCAAGAGAGAGGTGGTTAGAGACCAAGAGGGGAGAGCAGTTGTGGGTGATCAGGCCAGTAGGGGGGGGGGGGCATGGGGGTGATCAGGTTGGCAGCGGGGGACAGTTGGGGGTGAGCAGACCAGTAGGGGGGCCAGTTGGTGGTGAGCAGGCCATCAGTGGGGGTCAGTCGGGGTGATCAGGATAGCGCTGGGGGAGAGGCAGTTTGGAGTGAGCAGGCCAGCAAGAGTGGGTAGTTGGGGGCAAGCAGGCCAGCAGGGGAGGCTGTTGGGGGGAGCACACTGGCATGGGGAACAGTTGGGGATGATCAGGCTAGCGAGGAGGGGGCAGTTGGGGGCGAGCAGGCTGGCATGCAGAGTGGTTAGGGGCAATCAGGCAGGCAGGTAGGCAGGTGAGTGGATAGGAGCCAACAGTCCCAGAGGGGGATGTCCAACCTCCAGTTTAGGCCCAATTCCTGTAGACAGTCAATAGGCCATTCTTTGAGGAGTCCCAGATTGGAGAGGGTGCAAGCTGGGTTAACACGTGGCCATATTATTATGCATTCAGAGATCATAATAATCTGGCCACTCAGTGTAAGAGCTTACTATCTTTCAGTTCTTTCCATCATCTTTACATGTGATATCTCATGCAATATTTCCAAAAACTCTATGAGGTATGTACTAACTTTATCATTTTACAGAGTAGGAAATTGGGTCATATAGAGAATAAATTGTAATGATACCCAGATAATCACTAGCATAATTGAGATTATACTCTGACTAGTAGAGTATGATTTAGGGAGGCAATACAGTGATGGTTTAAAGTATGGACTCTTGTCAAATTCTGGGTCATCCCATTAGTAGCTCTGTGATTCTGTGATTTTTACCCCTTTAGGTCTTAATTTTCCATATGAATCAATCTGTACCTTTCTAATGACGTGGTGAATATTATAGTAGTTTATGCTTGTAGGACCCTTAGAACAG
This sequence comes from Vespertilio murinus, assembly GCA_963924515.1. Classification (NCBI taxonomy): domain Eukaryota; kingdom Metazoa; phylum Chordata; class Mammalia; order Chiroptera; family Vespertilionidae; genus Vespertilio; species Vespertilio murinus. The sequence continues at coordinate 109,575,816 of OZ004706.1, read as the reverse complement.
TGCCTGACTCTTGATACGTATTAGCCATCTTATACCATTTTCTTCACCTGATTAGTTCATGACCTGATTAAAATCAATGTCAACATGCATAAGTATATATAAAGACAACAAGAAGAAATACAAAATCATATAAATAGCCCCATTTTACTGGAAAATATATTTGAAAGTGTGTGAAATTGAGAGGAGGAAAGGAAAGTCTGTAAGAATGAGATCACAATGGTGAATCAATCAGTGACTGGAAACTATTGAGTGCCTGGAATGTTCTGATGGAGACCCTGAGAATATAAAAAAGTTTTGAGAATGTGAAATGTTGAATATGATCCATAGGTCTTCGATGGCTAATGGCTGGTGGCAGCTTTTATAAAGGATTGAGAAGTAACAGCCAGAAAAGTATGGGAAAAATAATTTCTTTTTTAGTAGAAATTTAAGCAACACTTTCCAAATACTTTACCTTTTAACTGGTCTCTAGTTATTATTGGCTCTGAATTAACATACTTTTCTGCCTGAAAAACTGCTACCCACTTAAGACTGGCTTGTTTCTTGCTATTATAACCAGACAGGTCTGCTACCACCATCTGAGTAATAGTTACCAAGGTGCTAAGTTGTTCCACACCATAGACACTATTTTCTCTTATACACACAACATTTAATTATGCACACAACATTTAATTAAATATTGTGAACACCAATAATATGAATGTAATTGGTAGTAAATGCTGTGATGATTAAATTGATGCCTTTTCAAAGATCATCACATATTCAATGCTGGCTTTGGAGGATGTGTTTCTAATAGATACTGGTTTGCTTTAGTCATTCTGACACATGATTTTAATATAGCAGAGAGGCTTCCCCTGAAACTTAGAAAACATAAGAGGAGTGAATGGTGATTCAGAATCTGCACCACTTCAGAAAAAAAAACACAATTTACTTGAGTCAAATGTTATTTTTTAAAAACTATATTTTATTGATTTTTTACAGAAAGAAAGTGGGAGGTATAGAGCTAGAAACATCGATGACAGAAAAACATTGACCAGCTGCCTCCTGCACACCCACTACTGGGGATGTGCTGCAACCAATGTACATGCCCTTGACCTGAATCAAACCTGGGATCTTTCAGTCCACAAACCAATGCTCTACCCACTGAGCCAAACTGATTTTAGCTAAACATTGTTATTTAAGTTGTTGCACTTACCAGTCAATATTTAAAATTTACACTTTCAAAATTAGAACATTGGTTTCAGAAAATCACTATTGCATATATAAATTAATGGAGAAATCTACTTGAGCAAAACAATTCTAATGATTTCCTTTTTCAGTGGTTCCCAAATGCAAGCCCATGGAAAATCTACATAGGATAATTTGGAAAGACATGCAAAAGATATACATATGACCAGGATCCCTAACCCAGAGCTCTAAGAGAAAGGTCAAAACTCTGCCCAATCTGAGATAGACAGGTAGGTAGATAGGTAGATAGATATCTTTATTGATATATCTATTACTACACAGTGTTGTCAGTGAAGATCTCTAACAGTGACTCTTTTTCTTTTTTAAATATATTTTTATTGATTTTAGAGAGGAAGGAAGAGGAAGAGAGAGATAGAAACATCAATGATGAGAAAGAATCACTGACCAGCTGCCTCCTGCATGCCCCCCACTTGGGATCAAGCCTGCAACCCAGACATGTGCCCTTGACTGGAATTGAACCGGGGACCCTTCAGTCCGCAGGCTGAAGCTCTATCCACTGAGCAAAACTGGCTAGGGCATGACTCTTTTTCTTTTAAATTAAATTTTATTGGAGTGACAATGGTTAACATGTACATATAAGTTTCATGTGTGGATTTCTAAGTTAAACAATCTGTAAATTGCACCAGGTGTCCACCACCTAAAATCAAATCTTCTCCTGTCACCTCATATTAGGACTCCCCTTTCCCTCTGGCAACTACCACACTGCTCTTTGTGTTCATGGGTTTCAGTTTTATATCCCTCATATGAGTGAAATCATACGGTTCTTAGCTTTTCTGTCTGACTTATTTCACTTAGCATAATGTTCTCAAGGTCCATCCATGTTATTGTAAACTAGAGGCCTAGTGCAGAAAATTCATGCACTGTTAGGGTCCCTAAATCTGGCCAGCGATCAGGGCCAATCAGGGCCTTCTGGCTGCTGGCTGTGGTCTCCCTTTCCTGGCTGCCAGCTGCCAGCCAGAGCCTTCCTTCATTACATTCCGTCCCCTGGTGGTCAGACACATTATAGCGAGTGATGGAACTGGTTGAACTCCTGAGGATATACTTTGCATATTAGCTATATATAATGCTATCTCATCCTTTCTTGTGGCTGAGTAGTATTGTGTTGTGTATATGTATCACATCTTCTTTATCCAGTCCTCTATTGCAGGGCACTTTGGTTGTTTCCATGTTTTGACTGCCCTAAATAATGCTGCTGCAATGAACATAGTAGTACATATGTGTTTGTGTATAAATGATTTTGAGTTTTTGGGGTATATACTCAGGAATGGGGTTGCTGGGTTGTATGGTATCTCTATTCTTAATTTTTTTAGAAATTGCCAGACTGCTTTCCATAGTGACTCTAGATTTCACTGGATTTGACAATTAAAATGCTGGGAGATAGACTCTTATAACTGGCACTTACTGTTTACATCAAATACTAAAAGAATATTTTTAAAACTAAATATTGTCTTTTTTGATAAGTAGGTAGAAAATTATTATGACCCAATGTTAGTCCATAGCTACAGAAACTTTCAAGACAAACACACATTTTGTTTAATGATTAAAAAGAAAATACATGTCCTTATAAGGAAAGGTTTTGCTTTATTTGATACCAGATGATCTTCATTATTCAACAACAGAGAATTCCAGGATTTATAAGAGATTCCAGATTCTCAGAAAGCTGCAATATTTCAACAGGACAGCCATGAGAGCAGGCAGGAAGTCAATTCATTTCAAGTGATCAGAACTTAGCAAACATATTTCTTTTATTGAAATCACAATGGACACTTCAATACTATCATGAATTAATACTTTTACTATATAACAACTTAGGAATTTCATAGTAAATGGACATTATAGCTTCCAATTGGAGCAACAAGGTTTTGTATATGACAAGAACTACATGAAAGCACATTTTCAAGATTACGTCTTCCAGATATTTTACTTAGATTGCAAACTGTCTGAACAGCTTTCTCGGATTTTCACTTGTTCACATTTATGTCATCATTTTATTGGTTGTTAGAGAAGTGTATTACATTAGCTTTCCAATAACTGTATTGTATTATATAACCATTGCCATCTTCAGCAACAAAAAATAGGCTCATACAGTGAGATGATGTAGATGCTGACCAGTGAAGTCTTACTATGAATTTCAGTTTTCCACCAATACCAAGGCAGACATACCTACTGCCGTCTAGAGATACTGAAAAAGGAGAAACCATAGATAAAACAGCAATAATGAGTGGCTGGTACAGAATAAATGGGCTACCCAGACTCCTACTTAATCTGAATCTAAATAGATTCAAAGTGCTTATGCCATTTATGTCTCTTCAATAGTTCCAAATCTATTGATTTTCTGGGCTGCACCTTCCATTGCTACATTTGCTAAGTGTACAGAAAATATCACTGACTATTTATAACCTGGTTCTGTACCTTTGAGTACCAATGATGTAACTTGTGTGTTCCAATTATCTAAATATGATGGTGCCCACAGCAAATAAGGATGGTATATGTTAATTTACTTCCTTGCCCCCTCCAGTGCATGCATTTTCATGCACCGGGCCTCTAGTAATTTTATAAATTGCTACTGGCCCTTTGCTATTAAGAATCAATGAGCATGTTCTTATATGTTTCTTGACATTCTGTATGTACTCTTTCGAAAAGTGTCTATTTAGGTCCTTTGCCCATTTTTTTATTGGCATATTTACCTTCCATTTGTTAAGTTGTATGAGTTCCCTGTAAATTTGGAGATTAAACCTTAATCAGATGTAACATTGGCAAATATGTTCTCCCATGTAGTAAGCTTTCTTGTTGTTTTGTTGTTGGCTTCTTTTGCTCTGCAGAAACTTTATATCTGGATGTTTATTTTCTCTCTAGTTTCCATTGCCCAAGGAACTATATAGGTAAAGATATTGCTACAACATATGTCTGATATTTTTCTGCCTAAGAAGTCTAAGATTTTTATGGTTTTCCATCTTGCATTTAAGTCCTTTAATCATTTAGTATGGTGTAAGATGGTTTCTAGTTTCATCTTTTTGCATGTATCTGACCAATTTCCCCAGCACCATTTATTGAAGAGACTGTCTTGATTCCATTGTATGCTCTTGCCTCCTTTGTTAAATATTAATTGAGTATAATGGCTTGGATCTATTTCTGGGTTCTCTGTTCTGTTACATTGGTCTATATGTCTATTCTTATGCCAGTACCAGGCAGTTTTGAGAACCATGGCTTTGTATATATAGCTTGATATCTGGTATTGTGATCCCTCCTAATTTATTCTTCTTTCTCAGGATTTCTGAAACTATTAGGGGTCTTATTCCAGATGAATTTTTGGAAAGTTTGTTCTAGGTCTGTGAAATATGCCATTAGTATTTTAAGGGGAATTGTATTGAATCTATAAATTGCTTTGGGTAGTATGGACATTTTACCAATTCATAATTGATTTTACCAATTCATAAACACAGCATGTCCTTCCACATGTTTATGTCTTCCTCTATCTATTTTTTCAATGTCCTATAGTTTTCCAAGTATGGGAATTTTACCTCCTTGGTTAAGTTTATCCCTATGTATCTTAATTTTTTGATGCAATGGAAAATGGGATTGTTTATTTACTTTATCTTTCTGTGAGTTCATTATTGGTGTATAAAATAGCCATAGTTTACTGGGTGTTAATTTTGTATCCTGCTACATTGCTGAATTCATTTAGTAAGTCTATTAGTTTTTTTTATGCAATCCTTGGGGTTTTCTATGTACAATATCATGTCATCTGCAAATAACGACAATTTTACTTCTTCTTTTCCAATTTGGATGCCTTTTATTTCTTCTTCTTGTCTGATCTCTGTGGATAGCACTTCCAGTACCATGTCAAACAGGAGTGGTAAGAGTAGATATCCCAGCCTTGTTCCTGTTCTTAGGGAAAATGGTTTTAGTTTTTGCCCATTGAATATTATGGGGGGAAAACAACAAACAAACAAACAAACAAACAACAACAACAAAAACCTAATGAGGTACCATCTCACATCTGTCAGAATGGCTATATCATCAACAAATCAACAAATAACAAGTTCTGGTGAAGATATGGAGAAAAAGGAACCCTCATACATCGCTTGTGGGAATGCAAACTGGTGCAGCCACTGTGGGGGGGAAGGGGATATGGAGTTTCTTCAAAAATTTAAAAATGGAACTCCCATTTGACCCAGTAATCCTGCTTCTAGGAATATATCCTAAGAAACAAGAAGCACCAATCAGAAAGAATGTATGCACCCCTATATTCATAGCAGCACAATTTACAGTAGCAAAGATTTAAAAACAGCCTAAGTGCCCATTGGCAAATGAGTGGATTAAGAAACTGTGGTATAGCCAAAACTGGTTTGACTCAGTGGATAGAGTGTCGGGCCTAAGAACTCTCATTGACGTTTCTGACTCTCTATCCCTCTCCCTTCCTCTCTGTAAAAAATCAATTAAATATATTTTTTTAAAAAGAAACCTTGATACATCTACTAGTACAGAATGAAATACTACGCTGCAGTAAAAAAGAAGAAACTTCTACCATTTGCAACAGCATGGATGGAACTAGAAAGCATTATGGTAAGCGAAATAAGCCAGTCAGAGAAAGATAAATATGTGATCTCACTCATATGTGGAATATAATGAACAACATAAACTATTGAGTAAAAATAGATCCAGAGACAAGGTAACACTGAACAGATCATTCAACATCGGAAAGAAGGCAAAGGAAGGGTTAGACATCAACCATAGGACTTGTATGCATGCATATTAGCATAATCAATGGATATAGACACTGGAGTGGTAGGGGGTTGTCCTGGGGGATGGAAGTGGGAAATGGGGGGGGAGGTCAACTGGGGGAAAAGGAGACATGTGGAATACTTTAGACAATAAAAAAATAAATAACTTTCAAAACTCAATAACCAGTGAGTAATGGTGAACAATTTAATATGCATCCTGAAAAAAATTCTGTCCTCCTTCTTTACTTTCTAAGTCCTTATTTAAGGCAGGTTTATTTCACAGCTTTTATCAATTCCATACATGGCCCTGCCTCATGAGCTGTGCCTTGGAACTTTGTGGGGATGATCTAGTTACTGAGAACCCAGCTTCGGGCAAAGAAAGGTCAGGCTTTGACATTAGTTCTCACAAGGAGTGGGACACCAGCTGCGACAGTGATTCCCCCTTCCAGATTTGGTAAAGAAGGTCCTTGCTACTGGGAAGTAATACAGATTAAACTATTTCAATTGCATTTAAGATGAATTGATTGGCAGTGATGTCTAAGATGAAAAAGCATATCACCCACAAAAGTAAGTTTAGAATAGTATTTTGAAATTCAGACAGAAATTGGGCCTCTTGCTAGACTGAAACTACCAAGAAGGAAAGTTTATAATTCAAATACTGGGAAGAATACAAAGCAGAATGCTGTATTCTGGGGTTTCCAGGCAGTGAGAAAAACTGGATTACTGAACCAATTACCAAAATCGAAACCTAAGAATAGGATTTGGGGAGGATGGGCAAGAGCTTACTTACCAGATCATTGAGGTAGTTATGAGGGAGACAGTTGTAGAAAAGAAGGTCATAGGACATGAAACAAATGGTTTAACATCATGATAACAACCAGAATAACCCATACCTGTCAGAGGCGATGCAGAAAAAATTTCAAATGTGACCTCTTTCAACAATTCTGCCATAATCATATTGGTCCTAGAGACTGGGAGGCAAGTATTAGACTACAGTTAATTATGTGTTAGAGGACTGTGTGGGGCTTAAAGGACAAGGCTGTGAATAGGAGAGTGGTATCAAAGCTGAAAACTAGATGCAGTCTTTAAACCACACAGGAGGATTTGGCCTTTGTTGCTATCTGCCAGGAGCTGCCCATAGTTCTCAATCAGAATATCCTAGTTGTCCTGTTCAATCATTAGAGAAACACAAATTGCAGCAAGGTGGGCAAGGTGGGGCCAGGCATTTACCATGCCACCGACCCCTCCTGGAAAGGCATCGTGACTCTGGGAGAGGTAGCTCTATTCAACTGTAAAACAGACCAAGATCAGCCATACACCAATACAACTTGCAATTTACTCTTCATCAATATGTCCAATGGCAATGTGTCTTTTACACACTTCAAAAGTTAAAAATTAGAAACATGCAATCCAATGACATTTGCCCTTGGCTAATATATCAATCTGGTTGCTTCCAGATTGATTGGTTAGAATTTTTCGTAGATCAGAGGAGAATTCAAGTTTGTTCATGTAATTTTTTAATGCACTCAACTCAGCCATTGACCTGATGTCTTGATGTTTAAAACACAATCTATTTAAACACACCTTTTTACCTAAGACAATTCTGCACTTGTTTTCCTTATGGACTATAAATAGTATTTGAAATAAGTAATGCAAAAAACCCAGCATACATAATACCAGATATCTGTTTCAATGTTTTGTGTTGCTTTTAGTATTATTGAGTTGTGTAATTAAAGTAACTGTCTAAAATTTAAAGAATGCCTACAAATTGAAGAACAATTCTAGCGAAAAGGCTGCCCTCTTGTGACAATGTATTGTATGTGCTACTGGAAAATCAGCTTCTTATCTTCTTGAATCAAACTGATAATACTATTAGAAAGAAATAAAACCTTGATAAAGTTTTTAATTTAAAATGTGTATATATTGCTTATGTGGCAACTTTGGATAATGAATAGTTCTGATTAGACAGATGTTCCAGGGAATTGAACATTTAAATACATCTCAGTATTTAACTCACTTAATGAATTTATTTCTAACATATACAACCCTCTTATCTGCTCTTAATAAATAAATTAGTCAAATTTATCTATAAATTTGAGATGTCAGTGACATATATGATAAAATTAAATAAATTGATTTGTTATTTATGTTATAGTAACTATGAATGTCACCCTCAGAATGAATGATTAGTTAAACAATAAACATTACTAATGGAAAGATAAACAGTATATCTTCTGGCTTTGAAAAGCTCTTGGTCTAATACAGGCGATAGCTGATATAACCAAACAATTATAAAGAAAAAGTATAAATGGATATATGTATGATTTTTGCCAGGAATAAATAAAAATAAAAATTACATATTGAAATGCCCAGAGTGGGCTGGGGCAACGTACCTATGGCATGAGGCCATAATGTACCAAAAGAGATTTTATTCCAGGCACCTGGGTGCAGGTGGACTGAGCCAGAGAAAGGCATCAGCAAAGAGAGCAGGGAGAGATAGGTTTCCATTAATTTTTTCTGGCTCCAGCTGCTCTGCTGATGTAAGGGTCTGGTCTGTCCTTGGTTCCTCCCATGCCAAGTGTCAGCAGGGAGGGGAAGGAGACCTGGGGGGAGATAAGAGAACAACCGAAGGACTGGTATGCATGAATACAACCAACTAACACAGAACTCTGGGAGGGAGGGCATGAATGGGAGGTGGGGGGGGGGCAAGGGTAAGATATGTACACATATAATACCTTAATAAAAAACTTGGGGGGAAAAATAAAATAAATAAAGTAATAACCGATAAATTGAACTTCTTTAAAATCCAAAACTTTGCTCTTTGAAAGGGAATGAGACAAGCTACAGACTGGGAGAAAATATTTATAAAAAATGAGCTGTGTGTCCCAGGGGGCCATGTGCCCCTGGTGAGCCATGTGTCCCAGGGGGCCGTGTGCCTCGGGAGAGCCATGTGTCCCAGGGGGCCGTGTGCCTCGGGAGAGCCATGTGCCCCGGGGAAGCAGTGGGACCCGGGGGGGAGGGGTGGTGAGAACCAGAGGAGGAGCGGACTCTATTCGTGTGGTCCTGAGATAGTCACCGTAAAACAAGCAGACTGCCAAATGAGGAGCGGATTCTATTCGTGTGATTCTGATATAGTCACCATAAAACAAGCAGATTGTCAAATGACAGCGGGGAGGGGAAGGAGACCTGGGGGGAGGTAAGAGAACAACCGAAGGACTGGTATGCATGCATATAAGTACAACCAAGGAACACAGAACTCTGGCGAGGGAGGGCCTGAGTGGGAGGTGGGGGGTGGGCAATGGTAAGCTATGTACACATATAATACCTTAATAAATTTAAAAAAATACATCTGATGAAGGACTTATCCAAAAAAGAATTATTAAAACTCAACAATAAGAAAGAAAAAAACCCAATTGGAAAATGTCCAAACACCTTAACAGATACCTTACCAAAGATATAAGGGTGGCAAATGAGCATGTGAAAATATTCTGAACATTATATGTCACCATGGAAATGCAAATTAAAACAACAGCAATAATCTGAACAATAAAGATTTATTAAAATAAATAAAATAAAATAAAATAAAATAAAATAAAATAAAATAAAATAAAATAAAATAAAATAAACAACAGTGATATTCCACTACACATCTATTGGAATGGCCAAAATTCAGAACGCTGACAACACCATGTGGGTGAGGATGTGGAACAATAGTAACTCTCATCCATTGCTGGAGACAATGCAAATGGCAAAACCATTTCATAAGACAGGTTGGCAGTATTTTAAAAACATTAACATATCTTGACATATGACCCAACAATTGTGTTACTCATTGTTTATCCAGAGACAGTGAAAATATATGTCTATACAAAACTTACATGTGAATGTTTATAATAGTTTTATTCATAGTTTCCAAAACTTGGAAGCAAGTTAGATGTCCTTCAGTAGGTAAATACATAAATCAACTATGATATATCTGGACAATGAAATATTATCCACTACTAATAATAAATGTTTATTTTCTTGACTTGGTCATCCAGCACTGTTGGTTGCCATCATCATATCTCTGAGGAGTCTTCCAAATCATTTTGCTTTACCAGTCTAAAACTGTGTCTATATACAAGTCTGTAAATTGATCAAGTGTTACTTTTTGGTACAGCTTGTTGGGGGAAAGGGTTGAAATAAGATTGTCCCTATGTTCAATAACTCACTGTTAACAGAAACAGTATGTTGTTTGGAATGAAAGTTTCTTGGGGACAGTGTCCTAGGTCATGTGGTTCTGAGAATACATTTAGTTTGATCATTAAAATAAAAGATATTCTTAATAAATTCTAAGTTTCTCTCTGTCTCTCTTTCATCCTATTTCTCCATTCTAAAATAGTGTCTTGCTAAGAGTAAACCTACTTTCTAGTTCTCCATTTGCCATTCACTTTGACAACCCTTATCTTAAAAGACATTTTCCCAATTAAATATGTCTGTCAAGTGTTACAGGTAAAATAACACTAACAAATATTGAAGAGTAAAAATAGGAAAAAAAATGAAAATAAGGACAACCTCAACTGACAAAATCTAGCTATTTCAGAATCTGGGCCTGCAGTAGACTTTTTAGAAAAACCTTTAAATTGTCTCTCTACCCAAAGAGTTATTAAGGCAAGACCTGGAACTTAAATTCCTCCATGTGTTTAGAGTGTTAATGAATGTTTTAATATTTTAATGATATAGTGGGAAATTTTTAAATTCAGTTCTAAATGAAAAAATATTCTTAAATACCATATTAAAATCTGGTTTTACTTCATTCTTATAAAAGAGCATAAGACATAGATAATTTGCAGAAACCAGTTTGACTCGGTGGATAGAGCATCGGCCTGTGGACTGAAAGGTCCCAGGTTCGATTCCAGTCAAGGGCATGTACCTTGGTTGTAGGCACGTCCCCCGCAGGGGGTGTGCAAGAGGCAGCTGATCGATGATTCTCTCTCATCTATGTTTCTAACTATCTATGCCTCTCTCTTCCTCCTTGTAAAAAATCAATAAAAATATTTTTAAAAGACATATAATTTTAAATTTGATGTACTAGGGGAGCTCTCTGATCTCTCACCAGAACCACTTTTAACATCTTGTTCTTCTAAATAGCCTGCACACACTGGTCTCTGCCCACTCTTCCCCAAGTAAGCTAAAAACGTACTGTTCCGCTTATTTATTTTTCATTTATCATTCAACATGTATTTATGGAGTCCCTGAAACAGGCCAGTCATTCATGTGGACCCTGAAAATGCAAACATGTATAATGAAAAACTTTCTATCTCAGGAAAATTCCATTCTAGTTATGGATACAGACAAGTAAGCCCAGAGTTTTAATGCCTGTGCTGTAACAGACATAAAATGCCATCTCTGGGAAACAGAAGAGGAGGCAAAGTCAAAGGAAGGAGTGACACTGATAGAAATAACAAATTAACCATGAAAAAATTCAAGAAAGGGCCCAAGAGATAAGAAAAGTGTGAGGGCAAATTATGAGTTAAGAACTGGAAGGAGCTAATGGAGGTAAGTATAAAGCTGGAAGAATATTCCACAGAGTTCTAGTGAATCTGAATGGGTGATTTGTTGTTTGAATCTTCAAACAATCTGTAATATTATGTTACATTTTAAGCCCTTTATCATAACTGCTAGTCTACATGCAAATGCATTCTTCCATGTCCCTGTGAGATATAATTCAAATCCTAGACAAGAGCCTAGTATTCCAAAAATGATACAGAAATCCAAAACCAATTAATCAATACCATCTGAATCACCAGCTATTCACCTCCACTCCCATATCTCCTTCTTTTTTCATGTACCACATGTTCATAGGAACAAAGAAATTACCTGTGCTTTGAAGTCCTACATTTTCTAGCCCCATAGTCATTCTCTCACTGTTTTCTAACAATGTTGTTTATGCCGCCTGGAGAAGCAGGTTTATTGTCAGAGGCAGGACTCGGTTATTTGGTAACTTTTAGCAGTGCCCTTATCCTGAGATCCTAAAAGCACAAGTCAGAAACCAGCGTGTGTGTCTAGAGGTTTGCCAGGACGATCAGATTCAGCAAGCCTCGTGGGCAGTCGGCAGGGACTCACGAGCCACATTGCAGTTTTTGAGTCAGGATTCCCTTTTTGCCTATGCTTCTTTCCCACAGGATTTGACTTCTAATCGACCCAGCCACCCATTTACTTATTCACCAAAACTTACCTAATGCCGATGATATAATCAGCCAGAGGCCCCCATGCACTGGTGGGGTGCTCAGCCTGGCCAGCTCATGACGGAGCGGTGGCACAGAGGGAGTATCCTTGGGAGAGGCTCATGCCACTGTAGCTGCACTCACCAGCCATGAGCCCTTCTGGCGCCCTTTGATCAGCTGAGTGGCGCTCCCCCTGTGGGATTGCACTGACCACCAGGGGGTGGCTCCTGCATTGAGCGTCTTCCCCCTGGTGGTCAGTGTGGCATCATAGCTAGGGGCCGGTCATCCAGTCCTCAGGTCGTCCGGTCATTTAGGTTTTATATAGATAATCAAATTACAACAATTCAAGTTGGAGCTAAAATTGACTGGTAGAAAATAGTAGTCATTCTGTATTTGCTATCACTATAATGATGTAAAAAATAAAATAACAGGGTTCATGTATAAGCCATAAAAGTTAAGACTTACAAAAATTTTATGAATATAATTAACTAGTACCGGTAGTAAGAAGTTTTAAATAGTTGTGCTTCATCTGTATTGGACACACAATTAAACAATTACACAGTAGATTAGAATGATATTACAACCTCTCTGGGTGGTGCAATTTATTTTTTAAGTATTGCTTATTAAAATAAATATAGTCCATTTGGCCTTTGATTATTTCCACTTATCATATTAGTTGACTACTCTGATTTATGGCTTTGTTATTGATTAATTTTTAATATAAAATTATATTATTCAGTGGAAACACAAAGAAGTCATATAAATAAAATAGGGTAGATATTATTTAATTAGATAAATCCTAAAATTAACTTCAAAATAATCAAACTAACCCTGGCCAGGGTTGATTCCCAATCAAGGGCATACATTTGGCTGCAGGTTAGATCCTTGGCCCCAGTATGGAGGCAACCAATCTATGTGTCTCTCTCACATCGATGTTTCTCCCTCTTCCTCTCTCTCTCCCCCTTCTTCCCTTCCACTCTCTAAAAATCAATGGAAAATATCTTCAGGTAAGATTTAAGATAATAATAATCATCATCACACTAAATTGATTTTATAGGTTTACTGTTAACTTTTTTTCAATTACCACAGACATTTAATATTATATTAGTTTTGGGGAGTATTCATAGTGGTTAGACATTTATATAATTTAAAAAGAGATCCCTTAGTAAGTCTTATACCCACCTGACACTATATTTTTATTACAATATTATGGACTCCCTAAACTATACTTTACATCCCTTTGACTATTTTATAACCGCTAATTTGTACATCTTAATCCCTTCATCTTCTTCACCCAGCCCTCCAACCCCCTGCCATCTGGTGACCACAGGTTAGTTCTCTGTATCTATGAGGTGTTTTTTCTTTTCTTTTTTGTTTGTCCATCTATTTTGTTTTTAGTTTCCACATATAAATAAAATCATATGGCATTTGTCTTCCTCTGACTTATTGCACTTAACATAATACCCTCTAGTTTTATCCATGTCACAAATAGTAAAATTTCATTCTGCTTTTTATGGCTGAGCAATAGAATAATATTTAATACTAGAGGCCTGGTGCAAGAATTTCATCCATGAGGGGGACAGGAGAGGGTGTCCCTCAGCCCAACCTGCACTCTATTCAATCTGGGACCCCTTGAGGGACATCCAACTGCCTGTTTAGGCCCAATCCAGATAGGGTCAAGCCTAAATGGACAGTTGGACATCCCTCTCACAATCCAGGACTGCTGGCTCCCAACTGCTAGCTTGCCTGCCTTTCTGATTGCCCTTACCCACCTCTGCCTGCCAGCCTGATTACCCTCTAACCACTCCCCCACCAACCTGATTGATGCCTAACTGCTCCCCTGAGCCTGATTGATTCCTAAACTGCTCCCCTGACAGTCTGATCATCCCTAACTGACCTCCCCTTCAGGTCTGATCACTCCTAACTGCCCTCCTCTACAGGCCTGGTCCCACCCCCGCAACTGTTCTCCCCTGCAGGCCTGGTCACCTCCAACTTCCCTCCTCTGCCGGTCTGGTCACCCCTAACTATCCTCCCCTACAGGCTTGATTGCACCCAACTGCCCTCCCTTGCAGGTCTGATTCCTCCCAACTGCCTTCCCCTGCTAGCCATCTTGTGGTGGCCATCTTGTGTGCACATGGGGGCAGAATCTTTGACCACATGGGGCAGCCATCTTGTGTGTTGGAGTGATAGTTAATTTGTATTTTATTCTTTTATTAGATAGGATAGAGGCCTGGTGCATGGGTGAGGCCAGCTGGTTTGCCCTGAAGGGTATCTTGGATCAGGATGGGCATGGGGTAGCCTGGACGAGATGTCTGTGGTGGTTTGCAGGCCGGCCATGCCCCCTCCCAGTAACCCAAGTGGAGGCCCTCGTATCTGGGATTTATTTATGGTCTATAATTGAAACTTTGTGTGCTTGAGTGGAGGCAAGGGCAGGCCAGGGCAGGCGGGAAGCTTGGCTTCCTCCATCACCAGGCGCAACCCAAGCCTCCTGCTCTCTCCAGCTCAGTGGCTGCCACTATTTTTATTGGGATTTATTTATAAGCCTTAAGCAGAGTCCAGGGACAGTCAGGGCTGGACAGGGTATGCTGGAAGCTAGGCTTCCTCCATTGCCAGGGGCAACCCAAGCCTCCTGCTCTCTCCAGCTCTGTGGCTGCAGCCTGCCACTGCCACCTGCCACTGCCTTTGGTAGCACTGTTTGCAGAGACCATAGAGGCTCCCACAGCTACACCAGCTGTGATACTGGCTTCTGGGTGAGCTGCATTGAGCATCTGCCCCCTGGTAGTCAGTGCATGTCATAGCGACTGGTCATTCCAATCTCTGTGGTCCACAGGTCATAATGGTCACTTAGACATATATTTAGAGAGATTATTATTATTATATTATTATTATTATTTTGCAGTTCTGGTTGGGTGTTTTCTTCTACCTCATCTTGTAAATCACTGACTTGATCCTCTGCTTCATCTAATCTGATGTTGATTCTATAAAATGTAGTCTTCAGTTATTGCATTCTTCATTTATGACTGGTTCTTTTTAATAATTTCTATATACTTTTTACATTTCCTCTTTGTTAAAGTTCTCAAAGAAATTTCTATTATTTGCCTAAGTGAATTGAGCATTCTTGTAACCAGTGTTTTTGAACTTTGCATCTGTTAGGTTGCTTGCCTCTATTTGGTTTAGTTCTTTTTTCTAGAATTTTGTTCTATTGTTACATTTGTTTATTTGCTTCTTTGTTTGTTTATTTGTTTATTTTAATCTTTGTTGATTCTACCACTCCATGAACATGGCATATTCTTCCACTTGTTTATATGTTCTTCTATATTTTTTATTTTTTAATGTAGTTTTCTGGGTACAAGTCTTTTACCTCGTTGGTTAAGTTTATTCCTAAGTATCTTAATTTTTTGTTGCAATGGTAAATGTGATTGTTTAGTTTCTCTTTCTGAGACTTCATTATTGGTGTATAAAAATTCTATTGATTTCCAGGTGTTAATTTTGTATCCTGCTAAGTTTCTGAACTAATTTATTAAATTTAGTAATTTTTTAATGGAACCCTTAGGGTTTCTATGTATAGTATCATTTGATTTAGGAATAATGAGAGTTTCCCCTCCTCTTTTTCTATTTGGATGCCTTTTATTTCTTTTTCTTATCTGATCACTATAGCTACGACTTCCAATACTATCTTGAACAAGCATGGTGAAAGAGAGCATCCCTGTCTTGTTCTGTTCTTAGGGGAAATGGTTTTTGTTTTTGCCCATTAAGTATGATTTTGGCTATAGGTTTGTTATGTATAGCTTTTATAATGTTGAGGTATGATCCCTTAAATTCCCATTTTTCCAAGGATGTTGGATTTTGTCAAATGCTTTTTCTGCATCAATTGATATTATCCTGTGATTTTTGTCTTATATTATGTTAATGTGATGTATCACATTCATTGATTTGTGAGTATTGTGCCAGTCTTGCATCCTTGGAATAAATCATAATTGGTCATGGTGTATGATCTTTTTAATATATTGCTGGATCCCATTTATTAATTTGTTCAGGATTTTTGTATCAGGGATATTGGACTATAGTTCTCATAGTTCTCTTTCTTTATGGTGACTTCCTCTGGTTTTTGGAATTAGAGTAATGCTGATCTGATAGAAAAAGCTTGGAGGTGTTCCTTCCTTTTGAATTTTTGGAATAGTTTGAAGAGGATAGGAGTTAATTCTCCTTTGAATATTTAGTAAAACTCCACAAAAATGTAAACAGGGCCAGGGCTTTTGTTTCCAGGAAGTTTTTTTGTTTGTTTGTTTGTTTGGGGGAGGGGTGTTTTTTTTTGTTTTGTTTTGTTTTATTACTGCTTCAAAGTCATCGATAGTTATTGGCCTATTCAAGTTTTATGATTCTTCCTGATTGAGATTGGGACATGTCCATTTCATCCAAGTTTTCAGAATAAAGTAGCTCATATAGTTTTGGAATAAAGTAGTTCATAGTATTTTTTTTTTTTACCATCCTTTGTATTTCTGTGGGGTCAGTTGTTACTGCACTTCTTTCCATTATGATTTTGTTTATTTGGATTCCTGGTCTTTGTTTCTTAGTGAATCTGGCTAGAGGTTCAACAATCTTATTGATCATTTTTTTAAAAAAAACAGCTCTTGGTTTTATTGATCTTTTGTATTTTGGGGGGAGGAGGTCTCTATGTCATCTATTTCTGATCTGATATTATGTCCTTCCTTCTACTTATTCTTGGCTTTTTTGTAGTTTTCATTCTAATTATTTAAGTTGTAGTGTTAGACAACTTATTAAAAGTTTTTCTTGATTTTTTTGAGATAGGCCTGTAGTGCTGTGAACTTCCCACTTAGGACTGCTTTCATTGTATCCTCTTTTAGATTGTTGTGTGTTCATTTTCATTTGTTTCCAGGATGTTTTTTATTTCTTCTTTGATCCCCTTGGTAACCCATTCATTGTTTAAGAGCATGCTATTTAGCCTCCATATGTTTGGGTTTTGTTTTGTTTTGTTTTTATTGTAGCTGATTTCTTACTTCATGCCATTGTGATCTGTGAAGATGCTTCATATGATTTCAACCTTTGTGAATTTGTAGAGACTTAGGTTGTGTCCTAATGTGTGGCCTATCTAGTTCTATCTCATGTGTCATTTAGGATTACTGTTTCTTTGTTGATTTTTTTTTTGTCTAGAAGATTTATTCAGTGATGTTAGTGAGGTACTAAAGTACCCTATTATGATTGTATTGCTGTCAATCTCTCCCTTGATATCTTCCAGATTTTTAAAAATATATTTGGATGCTCCTGTTTTGGGTACATGTAGCCTATTGTTGTATAGATCTCTTTAGTATTATGGGGTGCTCTTCCTTATCTCTTGCTATGGCTTTTTTAAAAATATATTTTATTTATTTTTTACAGAGGAAGAGAGAAGGATAGATAGTTAGAAATATCAATGAGAGAGAATCATCGATAAGCTGCCTCTTGCACACCCCCTACTGGGGATGTGCCCGCAACCAAGGTACATGCCCTTGACTGTAATCGAACCTGGGACCTTTCAGTCCCCAGACCGACGCTCTATCCACTGAGCCAAACTGGTTTCAGCATGGCTTTCACTTTGAGGTCTATTTTGTACTGCTGCCCCAGCTTTTTTTATTATTATTATTTGCATTTGCCTGAGAATATTTTTATCATCCCTTCACTTTCAGTGTGTTTGAGTCCTTTGTCCTGAGTGGGTCTCTTGTAGACAGCATATATACTGTATGGGTCATGTTTTCTTATTCATTGAGCTATCTTATGTCTTTTGGTTGGAGCATTTAATCCATTTATGTTTAAAATTATTATTGATAGCATTAATATTGGTAATGGTATTGCCATTTTTATTCTTTTTTTTAAACAAATCTTTATTGCTCAGATTATTACAATTGTTTCTCCTTTTTCTCCCCCATAGCTCCCTTCCACCTGATTCCCACTCCACCCTCTGCCCTTATCCCCTCCCCCCACTATTGTCCTCATCCATAGGTTATACAATTTTAATCCAGTCTCTTTCTGCACCCCACACCCCTTTCACCCCGATAATTATCTATCCATTCCCTTTCTTTGCCCCTGATTCTATTATATTCACCAGTTTATTCTATTTCTCAGATTTTTAATTCACTTGATTTTCTTCCTCTTCTTAAGTAATACCTTTCAGCATTTCATATAATACTGGTTTGGTGGTGATGAACTCCTTTAGCTTTTACTTATCTGTGAAGCTCTTTATCTGCCCTTCAATTCTGAATGATAACTTTGCTGGATACAGTAATCTTGGTTGTAGGTTCTCACTATTCATCACTTTGAATATTTCTTGCCACTCCCTTCTGGCCTGCATGGTTTCTGTTGAGAAATCAGCTGATAGTCGTATGGGTGCTCCCTTATAGGTAACCAACTGCTTTTCTCTTGCTGCTTGTAAGATCTTCTTTTTGTCCTTTACCCTTGGCATATTGATGATGATGTGCCTCGGAGTATTTCCTTTTGGATTCCTCTTGTTTGGGGTTCCATAGGCTTCCTGTACTTGTAAGTCTATTTCTTTCACCAGGTGAGGGAATTTTTCTGATATTATTTCTTCAAATATGTTTTCAGTATTTTGCACTCCCTCTTCTTCTGGCACCCCCATAATTCTGATGTTGGTGCGCTTGAAGTTGTCCCAGAGGCTCCTTACACTAACTTCAACTTTCTGGATCCTCTTTTCTTCTTCCTCCTCCAAAGGAGTGTCTTTTGGCTCTTTGACCTGATTCTTGTGTTCCTCCATTCTGCTGTTGGATCTCTGCATAATATTTTCCAATTTAGTCAATTTATGTATACTTTTTAGTTGGGTCTCATGAAGTTTATCAAGCTTTTCTAGGATATTCTTGCATAACCTTAGAACCGTAGTTCTGAACTCTATATCCTCCATCTCTTTTGTTTGAGATCTATTTCCTTGTCTCGGCATTATCACTATTTTTCAGAGTTGGTAGGATGGCTTTGTGTGTTTGGTGTCCTATATAGCACAGTGGGTCAGCCTCCTCAGTTACCTGAGGTAGACACTCTTGGTGATCCCCTTTGTGGACTGCGTGCACAGCCTTGTTGTAGCTAAGTCTTTATTGTTGTGAATTGACCTTCAGGCCAATTGGATGTGGGCATCAGCTGTGTCTGCTCTGGGATAAATTCTGTATTGGAGACAGTCTTATAGGATCAGACTAGAAAAACTGCAGAAGCCTCTGCTCAGCTTGGATGGGGCGGAGTCTCAGGGCTGAATTGACAGTCTTGGCTTACGTCCTACCCTTGTGCACTGGCCTGAGTTCCGCCTGACCTCTGCCTTCCGGGGCTTCCCTGAGTTTCTGCCTGACCGGCCCAGTTTCCCCAAGCAAGAGCGTAGGTGCCAGGGGCTCGCCTGGACTTGGGCTGGTCTCTGTAGTCTGGAGCTTCTGACTCCTTCAGCTACAGAGAGGCCGCCACCTTGTACAGAGAGGCAGCAGCAGCCTCCGCAGTCAGACCTGGAGTTTCTGACTCCTTCCGCTACGGAGAGGTGGCGGTCAGACCTCAGCGCGTTCTCATTCGTGCGCGAGCGCGCCTGTAGACCCCGCCGGCTGCGGCTCCTGGTCCTTGGTCTCCCAGTCTCTGAGTCTCTGGGTGCCTTTCTCTACAGTTCAGACTCCACCTGTATGAGCCTGGGACCACGGAATTTCAGCCGGGGTTGGGTTCAGTACAGTCGGAAAGAGAGAGTTCCGTGCAATCGGGAATTCCTCCCCTCCCGCCAGGCAGGCATTCGGCAGCCGCACTTACTCTCCGCGAGCGAGCGTCTCCCTACCTCAGAGCTTTTCGGCTCCCAGTCCTATCCGTGAGCCTCTCTCTTTCTTTCTAGTTGTAGCTATCCCACTCCGCCAGCTTTCCTGAGGCTTTGGTGAAGTCCTTTTTGATTTTAGTTGTTTTTTAAATTAAATTGTTGATGAGGCGATAGCTTAGGAGACTGCCTAGGCCGCCATCTTGGTTCCGGATGCCATTTTTATTCTTTATCTTTGTGTTCCTCTCCCTCTTTCTGTTTCTTCTTTATTTTCATTAAATCTTTATTGGTCAGATTATTACAGTTTTTCCTCTTTTTTTCCCCATAGCTCCCTTCCACCAGGTTCCCGCCCTACCCGTTGCCATTACCACCCCCCCCCCACTGTCCTCATCCATAGGTATATGTATGATTTTTGTCCAATCTCTTCCCACATCCCTCACAACCCTTTCCCCCAAGGATTGTTAGTCCACTCCCTTTCTATTTTCTTCTTCTTCTTCTTCTTCTTCTTCTTCTTCTTCTTCTTCTTCTTCTTAAAAAATACCTTTCAGCATTTCATATACAGTAATACTGGTTTGGTGGTGATGAACTCCTTTAGCTTTTTCATATCCTCGAGGGTTGCATTGAATTCATTGGCCTTTTCTAGAAAATTCTTGAAAAACCTTATAACCATGGTTTTGAACTCTATATCCAGTAGTTTGCTTTCCTCCATTTCTTTCATTTGTGACCTGTTTCTTTGTCTTCACATTTTGGCTGCTTCCCTGAGTTAATATAGTGGCTTTGTGCACTAGATGGCCTATAGGGCCTAGTGCAGTCATGGGCAAACTATGGCCCGTGGGCTGGATCTGGCCCATTCGGCTGTTCTATCCAGCCCGTGGAGCCGAAAGAGAGGAGGGTTCTCTTGCTCTCCCCTCCGCTCCCTCACCAGCAGCCCAAGATGAGAGTGCCAGCATGTCAGGTTGCTTTTGTTCCGGCCCTCCAGTCCAGTTTAAAAACTCATTGTGGCCCTCGAGTAAAAAAGTTTGCCCACCCCTAGCCTAGTGGCTCAGCCTTCCCAGTTACCTGAGGTGGCCACTCTTGGTGCACTCCTTTGTGGGCTGTGTGCAGAATTGTAGTTAAGCCTTAATTGTTTTTGATATCACTGGGAGGAATTGACCTCCAGGCCAATTGGCTGTGAGAATCAGCTGTGTCTATGATGGGTGAACTTCTGTGCTGGAGACACCCTTATGAGGCAAGACTATCTTTAGTGGGGCTTTGGTACTCACTGAGTCTGCCCCCTGAGTGTGTCTCTTATGGATCTGAGGAGTTGTAATGTGGATGATCCTATTCTGACCCCTGGGTGTACTAGCTCTTAGATCTCTTAGGAGGTACTATTTTAGCCTCTGCCTGAGGCCACCCAGTAGGAGCTACGGAGAGATCTTCAGATTCCTCTTATTTGTTTGGTTTTTGTAGATGCCCAGATGAGGCCCAGCTATGAAGCAATGCAAGCTGCTGTGGGGCCTTGCACCTTATTTTGGATGTTCTGGGTCTCTCTGACTCAGCTGCAGTTTGGGTGGTTAAATTGGGTCATTATCACCAGTGTGGGGCAAGAGTGGCTTTAGCCAGATTAATGGAGACACAGATTTAATGTTCACTTGCTCCTGCCAGCTGTGTGGGGAGGGGTCAACAAAAACAATGGCACTTACCAGTACTTTAGTTCAGAGAGAGCTGCCCCTCCAGCCCTCACCCTGAAGCCAGACAATTCCTTTCCTCTCCTTTGTAACCCAGGCTTTTTTGAGCTGCTGCCCCATCTCTAGAGTTTAGGGCTAGTGTTTGTAGATGCCCGGATTCACAGCAGCCCTGTCTCACCTGCCTGGGTCCACAGCAGCCCTGTCTCACATAGATAGAAACACTGCTGGCTTTCACAGCCAACTGTTTGGGGGATTCTCTTTCTCACACTGGTACTCCAGGCTAGGGAACCCAGTTTGGGACTGCTACCCCTTTCTCCTCAGTGGGGACCTATGCAGCCAAGATATTCCTCCTGATTCTCAAACACTGCACAGGTGGATGTGGGACCTGCCTGTTTCACATCTCCGTCCCTCCTTACCAGTCTTGACATTGCTTATCCATTATATCCTTAGTTATAAGAGTTCTGTTCAGCCAATCTTTACACAGTTCTCATGGGTGGCTGTTCTATAATTTAATTGTAATTTAAATGTGGTCATGCGAGGAGATGAGCACAGCATTTGCCCACTCTGTCATCTTGACCTAAAATCTTCAAGCTATGTTAGTGAGGGAACTTTTTAAGAACCTGTTGAGTTGATTCTGTGACCTGTACCAAGTAGACATTCTTAAGGATAAATATTTTAAACACTTCATCTCTCCACTCTCTTTGTATCTGAACCAGAATTTCATGTCTTCAAAGCAGCCTGGCGTAACATATTTTGTGAATAATAGCTATTTGTTCTCTTTGTTGACCAGATAATTCCTATAGAACATCTGTACCTCTTTATGGGCCTCTGGAAAATACATACTTTTCTTCTTCTATTTTTGATCTATGATCTCCACAAATTTTTTTAAAAGTATGATTAAAATATTCCTAGAAGATTATGAACTTGAATGTCAGAGGAGTTTATTTCCCTCACCACCAAGACAAGCTTCAAGGCTTCGTTCCCTTGTTAACCTTTACCTTGAAAAACAAACAAACAAAATAAAAGTGTAAGTAATTAGGATATTGAAGATGATAATTTAGTATGAACACCTAACAACATTTTATAAGTTTATGTCTTTGACTTATCCTTGAAAGTTTCTATCACCCATGGCAAGGAAGTTTTATTCTGAGGGTTATGGAGTCATTTAATATGCTCCAAGAGAAGTTGGCTAGTGTTTCACTGTAATCAAGAGGCCTGATGCAACCAAAGCACTAAAACAGGATTTTTGCTCCTGATAACATATGCATAATGCTTTTTTTCCCCCTTCATTTTATATGTAATTAATGTAACTGACTGAGATTCAAACATTTGCCAAGTTAATTGGGGGCGGGGAGGATTGGAAAAGTGAAACTACCTAACAGTTTGTGGTTTTAAGACTGTGTAAAATTTGTTAGCAAATGCCTAAGTGATAGAGGTGAGAGAGAAGGTGTCTCTGTGTCTGGAGACAGACGCTGGAGTGAAGGGCTGTAGCAAAAACTGAAGGAGCTCTTTTCAACGACTGTCAGAAAGTAGAGGTGCTGGCAGCATTGTGAAGCCAATGAATCATAGAAGGTATTATGGGCTGAACTATGACCCCTCCCCAAATTCATATGCTAAACTCCTAACCCTCAGTATCTCAGAATGTGACTATATTTGGAGATAGGGCTTTTAGAGGTGACTAAATTAAAATAAATTTATTAAGGTGGGCCCTACTCCTATCTGACTGGAGTGCTTATAAGAAGAAATTTAGAGACACCATGCACAAAGGAAAGGCCATGAGAACACAGCAAGAAAGTGGCTATTGAGCTTCCACCCATGCACCAAAAGGTCACGGGTTTGATACCTCATCAGGGCACGTGCCCGGTTGCAGGCTCGATCCCCAGCAGGGAGTGTGCAGGAGGCAACCAATTGATGTTGATGTTTCTCTCTCATCAATACTATTTCTCTCTTCTTTCCTCTCTCTAAAAATCACTAAAAACAAATTTATAATTTCTTTTTATAAAAGAAAAAAAGGAAGGTGGCTATCTATAACTCAAAAAACAGGCCTTAGAGAAAACCAAACCTGCTGATAGCTATCTTAGACTTCTAGCCTACAGAACTTGAGAAAATATATGTTGTTTGGGCCACTCTGACTGTGGTATTTTGTTAAGGCAGCCCCAGCAATTCCCCCTAATAAAGAGGAATTCAGAAGCTTAGAGACTAAGTTGATAGATTGGTTTAAAACATACATAAAAGAAATCTTAGGAGCATTCGCACATAAGTGAGAGATCTGAGACCAGGAATTCCTGGACTGGACAGGCAAAAAGGAGAATGCCAAGGACATTTACAACATTTACTCTGAAAGTAATACTTGTAAATATAGCTACTAACATTTATTAAACTGGAGAAACACATACTATAGCGGTTAAAAATATGGACACATGAGCCATGTTTTTTAGCTTGCAATTCTGGTTTTGTTTATGATCCTGAGTAAGTTAGTTAACATTTCTGTGCCTCAGTTTCTTCATAAATGGAGATAACAAGGCCAATCACATTGTTTTTGTAACAATTAAATGAATATGAATATAGTAATTTATGTGTTAGCTATAATTTTTATTATTATAAATAGATACTAGTCAAAGTATTGAATCAATCTTCACAAAAATTCTTAAGTAACTGAAACATGGGGAGGTAAATTTAATTACTGATGATAATACCATCAGTAGTAGTGGGCCTAAGATTTGTCCTTAAATATTATGGACCCATAGATTATTATGCTCCATAAGAACAAAATATTTTTGTACAAACCATCATAAAAATGCTAAATAGACCACTAAACAGAAGGTGTATTTGTGTTTATAAGATTTGCATTAATCCAAGTGACTTTTCCAAGTGACAAATTTACAATTTAAAAATATTTATTTATTTTACCACTGCTATCTGAGAAGTGGAGAATGTTTAGACTGTGTATTAAAGCAATGCTCCTCTTCTTTCTAAAGATATATCATCTATTAACTAGAGGCCTGGTGCACAAATTCATGCATCGGTGGGGTCTGATCTGGGGGACCAATTGGGGTTGGGGCTGGCCAGACCCCAGCAGCAAGCTAACCTACCAGTTGGAGCATCTGCCCCCTTGTGGCCATTGCACATCACAACAACTGGTTGACCAATGGACTGTCTGCCCCCTGGTGGTTAGTGCATATCATAGTGAGCAGCTGAGCGGCCTTAGCATATCATTAGTATATTACACTTTGATTGGTTGAAGGATGACCAGACAACCAGACACTTAGCATATTAAACTTTTATTATATAGGATAAGTAATTAAGGGAAACATCAGATGATAAACAGTTGATTGAGATAAACAGAAATAAACAGCTTTTAGAATATATTCAGAATGATTTGCCATATGCATTTTTAAAATTTTTGTACATTTTTTATTCTTAAAAAAATTTTTTTTAAGAAATAGAAATATCTGAATCCCAGATTGAACAGTACATTCTAAAAGAAATATTGATTATACTGTTCCCATTTCTTTACTTCACAAACAAGTTGTTACAATTGATGTAAGAAGGCATGCTATATTTCCTCTGGTTTACAGGTATGTGGATTGAGAAATACCTCCTCATTTTCTTTAAGTACAATATCATACTTGCAGAGTGGGGGTCTATGAGAGAGAAAAAGGAAAAAAAATTCTTGGTAAAACAACAAAGTTTCTTTTTTTCCCCCTCATAAATATTAGATTATGTTATGCCTATAACTAACTAGTTCTCCAAATACTGGGAGTTGGAACACACCTACATCATAATTTCCACTCTCTTATTGGGCTATACTGGGATGAAGTAGACACAATGAGGAGGTTGGGCAGGGAGGATTCTACTTCTCTCTTTGCTGCTTCATTGGAATATTTACAATGTATGGTAGATATTATTGGATACTCAAGTAACTGAATAACTGAAACCTGAACTCATCTCAGTCATCAGGCCACCTCTTGTATCCTTGATCATCGTTGTGGAAGAGTTAGGTTGAATAGCATAGACAAATGCTAAAAAATGATTTAATCAATTTTCTTTGCCATGTACTCAAGTGGAAATAATGTGTAAACTATTCTATATCTTGGAGAGATTGTGTAGTTGGTATTTGAAGATTTTTGAGAAGTCAAGTAAATCAGGCATCTTGTCTAGTTATCTTCTTGCTAATATCTGGAAAACCTTCAAAAAAGTAATTAGAATAAGACAAGACTGGCAAAAGTTCAGAAAAGTAGCTAACGGAAAAAATGGTAGCAATAAATAGAAATTTTCTTTATCAGCAATAGAACGTAGTCACGGAAAAAAGGGTAATTCAACTTCATAGATGCTGGTCATTCACCTTTATTGTTCATTTTCACTTATCTAGTTCAAGAGACACATTGCTCCCTGTTTTCTCCTAGCTTAGTTAAGACATCATTGAATAAAGTTTTAAAATATTCAACAGAGAGATTAAATTATTCCATTTTTAAATAAACCTATTTTCTATTTCTGCTAATATACTTAAAATGATAAAATTTAGACATTCATATCTAATTATAAAAGCTGATATACAATACTATAGTATTTTACACTTAAAATAATAAAAGTATGTTTAAACTTTATTGTTAACTAGAGGCCTGATGCACAAAATTCATGCAAGAGAAAGCCTTCACAGCCAGGGCGGTGGCCTCAATCCCACGGCTGCAGCCTTGGCTTCATCCAAAAGGGCACCCATTAGGTTGTCTGGAAGGACGTCCAGATGGTCGTTCTGCTGTTCTGCCATTTGGTCGATTTGCATATTTCACTTTTATTATTATAGACTAGAGGCCAGTGCATGCAATTCATGCACTCATGGGGGGTTGTTTTCTCAGCTTGGCCTGTGGCCTCTCACAGTTCAGGAGCCCTCGGGGATATCCGACTGATGGCTTAAGCCCACGGGGATTGGGCTTAAACTGTTAGTTGGACATCCTTAGTGCTGCTGTGGAGGTGGGAGAGGCTCCTGCCACCATCGCTGCACTTGCCAGCCGTGAGCCTGGCTTCTGGCTGAGTGGTGCTCCCACTATGGGAGCACACTGACCACTAGCAGGCAATTCCTGCATTGAGCGTCTTCCCCCTGGTAGTCAGTGTGTGTCATAGCAACTGGTCATTCCACCATTTGGTCAATTTGCATATTACCTTTTATTAGATAGAATAATATAGCAGTAAGTGTAAAATGACTATATTTTAATCTCATAAGGTTTTTTAGATTTAGCAAAAATATATTTTTATTACATTACTAGAGGCCTAATGCATAAAAATTTGTGCAAGAGTAGGCCTTTATTTCTCCCCAGCTTCTGGCACTGGCTTCCCTCTCGAACACAGGACCTGGGCTTCACACCAGCTTCTGGCAGGCACCTGGGACCCAGGCTTCTCTGCAGCCCAGGGTTCATCTGGAAGGTTGTCCAGAAAGAAGTCTGGTCTAATTAGAATTTATGCTTTTATTATTATAGATTACAGATCAGGATATTTATTGAAAAATCAGATTCATCCTTTCTCCATTATTAAGAATTAAGTAGAGGACTGACTTAACCACTCCCCCAGCCAAACTTATCTATACTTATATTAATTATTTATCCTGCTACATCCTTTATTCACTGAACGTGCCTTCAGTATTTTGGATCTCCCTCCACCTTATTATTTTTTTTTTTTAATTCACATGTGACTAAATGTTTTTAAATGGTTTTAATAGAGAGATAGATACAGAGAAACACAGAGAGAGAAACATCAATGTGATATAGAAACAGTGATCAGTTACCTCCAATAGGTGCCCTGTTTGGGCTTCGAACCCGCAAACTAGGTAGGTGTCTTGACTGGGAATCAAACCTGCAACCTTTTCTTGTACAAGATGATATTCCAACCAACTGGGCCATCCGGCCAGGGCTTCCCCTCATTTTTTGACTTGCCATATTAGGACAAGTGTGTCATTAAATTTGCTAATGTACAGATTACCTCAGTCATTAAATGATTCTGCTATTCACATATGTATAATGTTAGAATTACCCAGAATGCAAAGAAGCAAGAAAATAGACCCACATGATGGTCAATCAATTGAAACTAACCCAGAAGTAGCACAAATATAAGAAACAACAGGCAAGAACATTAAAAGGATTATTATAACTGTATTCCATGCATTCAAATAGTTAAGTAGAGACATAACAGATTTTAAAAGTCAACCCAAATCCAATTTCTGGAAGTAAAAATTACAATCTCTCATATGAAAAGTGCCTTGGATGAGATTCATATCTGATTAGACATTCTAGAAGAAAAGAATAGTGGTCTTAAAGATATTGCAACAAAAAATATTCAAAATAAAGTAAAAAAGGAACTAAATTTAGAAATTAACAAACCATTAGTGAGCTGTGGGATAATTTCAAGCAGTCTAATAAACTTGAAATAGTCACCAAAGGGAGGGAGAAAGGACACAGGAAAATATATTTCAAAAAATAGTTACAAATTTTAATAAAACTTGATAAAATCTATAAAAGCATACACCCAAGAGGTCAAAAACTCAAAATACAAGAGTATGAATAAAATTGCATGTCACAGAATCAAACTCTCTATTAGTGATGAGAAAAATCTTAAAACTAGCCAAAGGGGGAAAAATGAATATTTTCTTCGTGGGAACAAAGGAAGATAGTAACAAATTTCTCATTAGAATAAATTTACGGTCTTGCAGACAGCGCAGCAAGATCTTTAAAGTCAAAGTAAAACAAATTTGTCAAACTAGAATTATATAACAAGGTAAATTATCTCTTAAAAGAAGGCATCTAAAAACCTTTTTAGACAAAAGTCTGGGGGGGAAAATTAACAACCAGCAGACCCACACTACAAAAAAATTTAAAGAAAATCCTTTAGACATAATATAATTAATACCACATGAAAGTATACATCACATAAGGTTTAGAAGTACACCAGAAAAGATAACTAAGTGGATACATATATAAGTTTTTCTAATTATTTATATTATTTTTAATAATTTTAGTCATTAAGAATATGACACTTTGCATTTTGAAATTTATAGCATATGTACAAGTAAAATGTATGTCAACAACAAAACAAAAGCTAGAATGGAAGAAATTGAATTACATTATTATATAGTTTTATGCTACATGTTAAGTGGTAAAATTCACTTAAAGGGAGGCTGCGATAAACCTCTAAAATAATTTTTAAAGTGTTATAGATAACAAACTTACAAAAGAGAAAATGGAAGCATAAGGCTACTCAATGTACACAAAATAAGGCAGACAATGAGAAAAATGGAAACAATGAACAGATAGGAAAACACTAAAACCAAATAGCAAGATGATAAATTGAAACCAACCACTTTAACAATCGTATTACTGCTATATATCTCTTTGTGATATCTAAATACCTATTAAATAGAAACAAAACAAACAATAAACCTGGCAAAGATATAGTTTTGGGTACAGGAGAACAGTGGAATTCTGATGTGTCAGTGGGAATGCAAAATTCACAATCACTTAAAAAAAAACAGTTTGGAAGTTTCTTATAAAGTCAAACATATACTTAAAATATGACCCAGCAATCTCATTGATATATATTTATTCAGCAGAAGTAAAAACTTATGTTCACATAAAAATCTACGTGCAGATATTTATGTTGGCATTATTCAGAGACAAATATCAAAAACTGTGAACAAACCATGGTGAATGGTGAATGGATAAATGAACTCTGGCATAACCATACATAAAGTACTATTCATCCAAAATTTCCATTGATATCAGAAACAATATGGGTACATTTTAAATATATGAAGCTAAGTGAAAGAAGCCATACTTAAAAGGCTACAACTATCTAATTCCATTTAATAATGTCTTGAAAAAGGCAAAACCAGGTACAGTGATTGCCAGGGAGTAGGAGAGGGGAATGAGGTTGAAAATAAAAAATAAAATATAAAAAAAGAACAAGGCAATTTCTGTGAATGATGGAAACGCTCTGATCGTGATGGTGGTGGTGTTTATATGACTATGAATTTGCCAAACTCATGGAACTCTATGCCTAAAGGAGTACATTTTACTGTTAAGTTTCTAAATGTAGCTTTAGTCCATCTTAGGAAGTCATACCAGGTCCCTCCACTGTGAACATCCTTCTCAGTCCCTACACTTGAAGGCGCTGCTCTACTGGGGAAACCTAGAAGAGGATTATGTTGCCGTCTCTACCACAGTCTGTTGCAGAGTGCTTAACAGTTTAATCTGTACCATAAGGCCTCGCATTTTTATTACTCATGTTCCCAATAATTTGGCAGTGCTAATCCTCATTAATTGCACATTATCTGTTTGGACAGATCTAAATAGGAAAAGCAACTAAATGGTTATGACAATTATCTAGGTAATTAAATCTAAAGCATACATTTTGTCTCAGCATCTGTTAGTATCTCCAGCCAGCAGGGAATAGTAAGAGTTTTGCTAAACACTACAATACATTTCCGTTGTGTTTTATTCCCTAAGTAGAAAATAATTGTACTTACATTTTGTAAATTTAGTAAATATTCATAGTCTAGTATGACAATTCATGCTACCTTTTTCACTGTGGCATATACCTATGACTTCACCCTAATGAAAGAGTTGTATATAATGTCTCTATATAACCCATAATTAAAAAGATAATGAGTCAGATATAATAGTGGTCACACATCTGTCTGTCTTTCCTTTCCCCTTATAATAAGTCACTTAAAAAAGAGAAGTGCTCAGAGAAAGCAATGGCTGTCTGTAAGCTTACCAACTTTCTGTATCAAAGAGAGAGCAGCATGAAGTGAGGGGGAAGATTTGAAAAGGTTCCCCCACCTTGATATTTCTTCTATGAATATAAAACAAGGGAAGTGTTCAAATGCATGTCTGTGTATAGCCAGTGTTTCTGATAAGCAAACACTGAGAAAAATGAAGTATCCAACAATAAAGGAAAAACTAAGTTGAATATTCCACAAAAGATGGCAGCAGTTGACTTACAGTTAGACAGAGAAAATTGCTTATAACCAGGTCTACAATGTTGCAAAGCTTCAGGGACATTATGGTCAATTGTTGTCTATATGAGCAGTGACCCTTGAAGCTACTGCAATGAATGAGCTACACGATTCTACAAAGATTTAAACAAGAGTATCCAGTTCTAGCATTTGCCTAGATACACATGGGTGGATTGCCTTTGGATCTTTTTTACTGTTCACATGTATAGAATTAAATGTATCTTTCTTATAAAGCTTCTGTGCTGTATTATGTGCAGAGATTCTAGCTAAATATCTTGTGTCTGTCCAAGATTTATATTATATGTTTCTTCTACACTATGGAATAATCATTTTTGTTTCTCTTTCCATTTATGATATATAGGAAGAAGACTTTATTCATGGACAATATGCATTATTTACATCTAAATGCCAGAAACAGAGAATGTAACTGTAGTCTCTAACTTCACTGTTCATACTCACCTTTCTTTTTATTTATGGATTTTTTAATTATTAAATTTGTTGAGATGACATTGTTTAATAGAGGCATATAGGTTTAAAGTGTGTATTTTTATGATAAAAGATCAGTATATCGCACTGTTTGCACACCGCCCAAAGTCAAAACATTTTCTGTCACCATATATTAGGCATACTCACATTTCTTATGTTCACAGAAGTATTAATGGGGGAGAATAGGAAAATATGATGGTGCAACAACCCTGACTTCTTTAAACCTAGCTGTTAGAAATTATAAAAATACAGTTGTTCTTGAACAATGCAGGGATTAGGAGTACATGTACCCTGAGCAGTCAAAAATCTGTTTAACTTTTTTAAAATGTTGATTTTTAGAGAGAGAGGAAATAAGGGGAGAGAGGGAAACATTGATCAGTGGCCTGCTGCATGCCCCCACCAGGGATCAAGCCTGCAACCAGGAATGGAACCAGCACTCTCTGGGCACATAACTATTCTCAACCACTGAGCCACACCGGCTGGGCTGTGTTTGACTTTTGACTCTCCTAAACCTTAACTATCAATAACATACTATTGACCAGAAGCCTTACTACTAGATAATATGAACAGTTAATTAACACATATTTTGTACGTTATATGTTTCTTACAATAAAGTAAGCTACAGAAAACAAAATATTAGAAAAATCATAAGAAAGAGAAACTATTTACATACTAGAGGTCTGGTGCACAAAATTCATGCACAGAGGGGCAGGAAGGGAGTCCCCTCAACCCAACCTGCACCCTCTCCAACCCAGGACCCCTTTGGAGATGTCCCAAGGGATCAGGCCTAAACCGGCAGTCAAACATCCTTCTCACAACCGGGGATTGCTGGCTCCCAACCGCTCGTCCGCCTACCTGCCTGATTGCCCCTAACTGCTTCTGCCTGCCAGCCAGATCAATGCCTAACTACTCTCCTGCCAGTCCAATTGCTCCCACCTACCCTCCCCTGCCAGAGCAATCACCCTCAATTTCCCTCCCCTGCTGGCCTGGTCACCCCAACTTCCCTCTGCTGCTGGCCTACTCACCACTAACTGCCTTCCCCTACCGGCCTGGTTGCCCCCAACTGCCCTCCCCTACCAGCCTGGTTGCCCCCAACTGCCCTCCCCTGAAGGTCATCTTGTGGCGGGCCATCTTGTGACCACATGGGGGTCGCCATCTTGTATGAAATTTTGATGATCAATTTGCATATTACTTCTTTATTATATAGGATTATTCAAAAATTCTTACTAAGTTCAACATTCATAGAAAGGAATTTAGGAAATCAAATATATCAACACAGAAACATGCAGAGAAATAAGTTGGCGTGCTGCAATCAGCTAAAGAAAAGAGATTTCTAGCAATCCAAAAACCTATCTTGGTTGATGTACAACATTAGAACAATTCAAATTTCATATTGGCAGTTGATCAGATCATTAAAGATCTCTCACATGAGTGTTTTGTGGAAATACGGATTCTGACATGGTGAAAATGTGCATCCACACCATGTGGACAAGGATAGTGGGAAGACCTCTTTGGTTGTGAGGACATGAGACCAAGAAGAACATAGTAAAAGGCCTTGGAAAAATACCGATAGAGTCTCTTATCTTTAAAAAATGGTACCCACACAGTAAAGATGGTGTCATAATTTTTGGAATGAAGATGTTTGTGACATTACTGATAAGCCAAGACAAGTGACTATAAAATTAGAGTGTAAAGTCATAGTCTCCTCATGCTGTTATTGTGCACATGCTGTTATTGTGCTAGAGTCTCACTCCAGTCAGCATATTCTTGGGGTTGAATCTCCAGCAAACTGTAGATTCTTAGATACAGAATATGAAAATTGACATTTTTCTCTTCTCAAATAGTTTATAGAGTTAGACAAAAGAAGAGATGTCTTATGAAGTAATTGTGTGTGTCTTCCCTCACTTGGGTAATGCAATTCCAATGAATCTCATCCAAATAAAATAAAATAAAAACAGAATAGATTTTACACCTTTTAGATATATCTTGAAATATACAATAAGCCAATATTTGAGTACAAGAATTCTTAAATCATTTTTTAGAAAGCCAATATTTTCAAGTTCAAAAGATGACATATTTAAATAACATTTTAATTTTCTTACCTTTCTGGATATGTAAGTGATTTTAGCATGAGACGCTGGATACTATGTTGGCATGTGGAACATTGCTGGTTGGAGCTCTGATAATATACCAAACCAATGCTTGAAATATTTACAACATCATTTAAAAACTGAGCAAGAATCTTGACTTCTTGAAGTTTATAAAATGATTTGTTCTTCCTAAACATAAAATTTTATATACCCAGCAATTAATAATTTGAAATATAACTTCACTCTAAAATCAATATAATATTAACAATGCAGGATAGAAAGAGTCCAATTTTCTAGGAAAAGGCCAAACAATATGTTTGTTAAAGTATTTGTTAAAATAATTTATACAGTATTTTAAAAGAAAATAATCAATAATAATAACATTTACATCCTCATACACAATATTTGGAAATACTTTTTGGGAGTAAATTGGAAAATTTTATCTTTCTGACTAGATGTTTAGATTGTTGATTTGTCTAAAATTAGAAAAGTCATCATATGCTTCTATTTGTAGACTTCTGAACAGCTATCATGGTGTGCGTATTCAAATAATAACCCTTTGTTGTTCTCTGCTATTTTATAAAAATTTTATGACTTAAAGGAATAATTCTTAAAGCCTGATATTCAAAAGAAAAATAAATTTAGTATTTAATAAGTATAATTTCCTGAGCATTTATTATGTACCCAGAACATTAATCTAAAGTACACCTTCCCCAACACCATCTACCTCTCATTAAAAAAAAAAATCATTAAATTTACAAACTTCCTCACCATTTTAAATTGTACCACTACCTATTGCCCAAACCAGACAACTTGAGTTCATTTTTGATATTATCCTTTCTTTCAATCCCTCCATCTAATCTATCATAAATTCCTACTGACTTTACCTGTGAAAACTCTAGAATCTGTTTTGAATTCATCCTCATTTCTCCAACTCCACTGCAAATCCTCTATCTCAGGACTGTCTCTTGCCCATATTCTTGCAACAGTACCCTGTCTTTCCTGCTTTCAATCCACTGTCTTTCCAAAATAAAAATCCAGTCCTGACCCAACCAGATTACCTCAGTTAAAACACCAATGATTTTCATTTTCCCAGTGACTAAAATATAAATCCTGAAAAATGTCCTACAAATCTAGTACCTACAAAACCTAGGTCCTCTCTACCTCTCTCCCTGCCTCCATTTGCAGATATAATGCACTTCCTTCAGCCCCTGAAAAGGCCTATGCTCCCTCCTGCTTCAGGATCTTTGTTTGTATCAGTCTCTGCCTGGAATACAGCAAAGCAGACTAACTCTAGTTCATCATTTCATTCTGACCCAATAAATGTAAAACATCCTTAAAGAAACTTTCAGTGGCCCCACTAAATAATCCTCATCCCCAATTTTATGTTTCCTTACACATTATAATGTTTCTTAAGACATTTTGAAGGATAGATTATATTTACATATTTTAATAATTATTTCATTATATTTATATCCTTCATTAGGCTGTAAGCTTAATGAAGGTAAGACCATATAATATATATTTTTCTTATCTCAGCATCCTCAGCATTTAGCACAGTGCCTACATCCATGTGGATATTCATTAAAATTATTTGATTAGAAAAATAATGAAGAGCATTTTATTTGTATTATATATTTGTAAAGTCTATAGGTTGTACTAGACAAGTTATGTAAAAAAATATATAATTTGCCCCAAATTTCAGCTCCAATTTTAGTGCAGTTTCTGTCCTACAGAAGCTCTCAAGAATTTTTATTGACTGATTAAATTTGTTCCTTTCCATATATCTCCTAGCTCAGTGAATGGCACCATAATTTAAATCATCATAAAGATTAAAACTTGAAGTCACTCTAAATTCATTAATTTCCTTCATTTTCACACGTTTAATCATAAAATAGATCTATTTAAATCCTAAAAACCCATTTCCACTTACTGGGTTTATGCCCACATCATATCAATTATTACACTAGTCAACTCTCTGATCTTGTTCCACTCTAATTGCCCCATTACTCATCTACTTGGGGTATTGTTCCAACCTGAATATCTGTTATTAATATCCCCTGTTTAAAATCCTATATTGGCATAATATATTTGGTATTATATTTAATGTATGTGATTTTTTAAATGTTTTTATTGATTTCAAAGAGAGGAAGTGAGAGATAGAGACATCAATGACAGGAGAGAATCATGGATCAACTGCCTTCTGCATGCCCCCTACTGGAGATGTAGATCACAACCCAGGCATAAGCCCTCACCAGGAATCCAACCATGACCTCCTGGTTCATGGGTTGATGCTCAACCATGAGCCACACTGGCCAGGCATACCTAATGTATGTGATTATAATGACATAGAGAAGTGATCACACAATAATGCTTATATAAAAATCAGGATGCAGAACACATTTGCAATAAGATCATAATTTTGCTAAATAAAAAGTAATATGTGTGTGCACAAGAGTATATACAAGAAGAAGATATAGGAGGAAAAGGAGGAGGTAAAGAAGAAAAGGTGTAGAAATTGGCTATAAACCAAATGATAAATCTAAATATCCCTAGATTATATAATTATAGATTATTCTAATTTGCTACTATATTATAGGACATGCTTTTTACAGCAAAAAACAATTCCTATTTTAATTTTCAAAAGAAAAATAAAAAGTCATGTAGAAGTCTCTTACTTCCTTGGCATCTAAAACAGTTTAAATCCCAAAGCAAGACTAAATTTATTAGCAAAGAATTATTAATAAAAATATAAATTAATTGGCCAGGTTTAGAAGGACAGATTTACCATGGATACATGTTTCATATTTTATATTTCTTTATTTTAAAATCCATAAATTCACACATTTGAATAAAACACATTAATATTTCATGGTGTTTGCACAGAACATAATGTTTATAAAAGTAATCAAGACTTCCTAACAAGTGTGAAACAACTACTTCTACAACTGTAGTCTGCGTGCTATTATTGAAATTAGGGACATTCCTATCTCCATGCCTTTGAAAGCACCCTGCATAGAAAATCCACGCTATTTGGATTATCTTCCAAATTGGATCCTCAAAAAAGCAAACATTTAATTTATGAATAAAAATAATATTAAATTATACTTACTTATAGAGCCTTGGTTCTTCAACCCTTCCAAGCTGGTTTAATAATTTAAATGTAATATAGCCATCCTTCATGGTGTTATTCAAAATAATTACACTGAGAACAAAATAATAAGCTACAAAACAAAAATACAAAATACAGTTCACATTTTTAAAATAAAATGTATTGGCACATACACAGATACACACACACACACACACACACACATATATATATATGTGTGTGTGTGTGTGTATGTACATATCGCATATGTAAATAATCTCAAGAGGCACTTATTTGGTATATGGATAATATATTTTACTTATTATCAATTTTTAACTAATCTTGAAAATGAGGAATGACAAAGCCTGCCAGACATCATGGATATGGTGAAGAGATTAACAAATAATTAGTGACTACTAACTTTTCTGCAAACCAAAAGTTTTCAGAATTTAGGTCAATTAAACTATTTTTAAAAATATATTACCTATAAAGTAAATATAACATTTCCTAGTTATCAAATTAATAGTCCTAGCTAAGCTTGCTTGACAAATATAATTCCCAATTTCACTGGTTATTTAGGATTGACTATGAAATTAAATAATCATAGGTAGAGTAAACTCAATAGTTCTTATTCAAAATGCTCCTATTAAAAATTGATACAGTATATCTTTCAGAGACAAGGATTCTGAACTTACCACTATCCTATCTAATAAAGAGGAACTATGCTAATTGACTGTCATGCCTTCACAAAGATGGCAGCACCCACAGCCACAGGATGGCAGCACCCTCAGCCCTGCTGGGTTGGAAGGTGTGTGGCACAGCTGGGCCCGCCCCCCAGGCGGGTCTGGCCACTCCACATGCCTACCTCTGGAGTCCCCCAGTCCCCTCAGCCCCCCAGCTGCCCAGGGCTGGCCAGAGGTGCAGGCAAACCTCAGATGTCAGCTGTCCAGCCAACACCAGAGGTGCAGGCAAGCCTCAGGCATCAGCTGCCCAGCTGCCCAGGGCCACCTGAGGCTTGCACTGCTGGCAGTGGCAGCAGCAGAGGTGTGATGAGAGCATCACCTTCCGCTGATCACTGGGTTGCCTCCTGCCCCTGAGGGCTCCCAGACTGTGAGAGAGGGAGGCCAGGCTGAGGGACCACCTCCCACCCAGGGCATGAATTTTCATGCACCGGACCTCTAGTAGTCTTTATTGACTGGGCTGAACAGAAAGTTCTGACCCTCTGAGAGTTTTCCCAAATACTGAACATCATGCCCTAATGACAATATATAAACAGGACATGGAATGCATGAAATTTTCTTGTGAAAAATACATGTAACTTCTTGTCTAATTCTTAGTACTTCTTCAAATAAGGTAATGGATTTATAATTGGACC
This sequence comes from Vespertilio murinus, assembly GCA_963924515.1. Taxonomy (NCBI): domain Eukaryota; kingdom Metazoa; phylum Chordata; class Mammalia; order Chiroptera; family Vespertilionidae; genus Vespertilio; species Vespertilio murinus. Next base: position 109,538,151 of record OZ004706.1, on the reverse strand, counting down.
TCACCCATTTCTAACACAATAGATATATAGGAATGCTTCTTACTTTGAAGTAACTGTCCTGCTTTAGACAAAATCTCTTGGTTCACCTCACCCAAAAAAGATAGGTGTGCAGACATGCTCACGTGAACTGTGGCAGCATAACATATTGAGATATTACAGAATAAGCCTTCTTTCTGCTAAAACGCATAGACATTTTGGATGTACAATCCATAAATTAAATTACAGCAAAGCTCAGATGAAGAAGAGGAATATTAGGAGGCACTTAAAAACTGGGTGTAGCATGAAAACAAAGGCTTAAGTGTCAACTCCCATGCTGGAACAGAAGATGTGATGATAAGTAACATGAAAAACATGCTCACCTGTCTGAATTCAAATAAGGACTCAGACTTTGAGTCACAAAGGCAGCAAAAGCAAAATTTTTAATGGCAGTCTTGCAAGATCGGGTGTCTGGTTGAGCAGGCACACCTTTTTGAGCAGTTACACAAGCAATTTATCCCTAATGCTCATGAGTCTCTCCCTCGGTTCCTCATCTGTTGAGTACTATGAGGTTAACATTCTTCCCTGAATGTCACCTAGGTCTTATTGTTTCCTATTGGGTTATTCAAAAAGTAGGTTGAGGATCTTTCTAGCTGTCCCCACCCCCCTGTGCTGAGATCTTCCTAGAATAGCTGCTGTTGGTCACATATACAATTCCTTGTTCTTACTGCAGTTTGCCCTGGGACTTAATTTTGTAAGCCTTGTGGTTCAGTAACTGGCTGGTATGCATGCTGCTAGTATATTCCCACCGAAAGCTAACTGCACTGCAGATGGACCACAGAGGCTTATTTTCTACAAGAAATAAGGCTAAAATAAAAATCTCTGCACGGTATTTTATTTATTAGGGTCTTAGGTTAAGAAAAAAAAAAAAGACACAATCATCTGAAACTAAATAAAATACCACATAATATGGAATTTAAATTTACATTCACCACTTGATGAGGCCCCTCTCCCCAATTTGTATTAAAAATGTTCCAGGATTATGAAAGATAAATTTTGGGTGGAAAAATCCAACTTTCTCTGATGGGAGAGATTTTGAAGAAGACCTGATTGTTAAGAATTTTCTGTAATAGAAGAATAGATTTTTATTTTGATGCCACAAATATTTTTCTTTCCTTTTGATAGAGAATGAGACTAATCATTAAGACTATAAAATGATAATAAATCATGTCTAGATTAATAGATATATAAATATAACCAAAAAAACCCAAAGATTTCTGTATAGAATAATTGCATTGACAATAATTTTTTAAAACTTATATGAAAAAAATTAATATCCTCAAAGTGCTGAGCAAAAATAACTCTCAATGTAGATTCTATCCTGAACTAACTTTATATTGTAGAGTAAAAGAAAGATAATGTTATTTCAAGAAAACACAAAACAAAAACTGAGAGGGGCTAGTAATGAAAACTAATTAAGAATCTATTTCAGCAAAATAGAAGTTAGACCCAGAAGAAAAAAATGGGTGAAACAGGGTAAGATAAAATGTAAAAAACTGAAATGCTTAAATATAAGTGAGCATTTTATATAGTAATGATATTCATAATAAATATTGATTGTTAGGTAAGAAGTAAAATAAAATAGTACAGAATATAATGTAGAAGACAGAAAAGAAGACACACAATTCAAAAGTTCTATGAGGCAAATTCTTGTGACAGAATCCAGTCAATAGTTTTTGAGGCAAGATGCATTCTTATATTAAAGCAAAAAAAGAAGCAAGTTGCCAGGGAAATATAACAATCCTGAAACTTTATAATCTAAAGAATTACATCACCAGAATACATAAGCAAAAATTTAAACAATGTGACTGTCTGCTAAAAAAGATATTTAAATATAACTCAAAATCCTAACATAATAGATAAGAAGTCCAGGATGTGATTGAAAATTACCCATTATACTTAGAACAAAGAAAATCACATCTTTGGTGAGAAAAGACAATCAACTATTGCTAGCACTGAGATGACTCAGATGCCAGGATTTTCTGACAAGAATTTTAAGGAAGCTATAATAAAAACACTTCAAAGTCACAGTCTTTTTTAAAAAAATAACAGAATAGAAAATTCTCAGCATATAAATAGAAGCTATAAAAGAAAACAAAGTAGAAATTACATAAATAAAAATATAACAATATAAAAAAGGAATTGGATATGCTCAGTAGAAGAGTGGAAATGACACAGGATGGAAATCAGTGAACTTACAGACAAGTAAATCTGCCACTCATTCTGTACAACAGAAAAAACAGACTAAGAAAAAAAAAATGAACAGAGTCTCAAGACCTGTGGAACCATAACAAAGATGTAATATGTGTGTTAGCAGAGTGTAAGAGGACAGAAAAGAGAGTGGAACAAATAATATTCAAAGAAATAATATCTGAAAGTTTTCTAAATTTGGTAAAGAAAAAAAAAACCCACACAGATTTAAGAAGTTGAGTAAAACTGGATAAACCTAAAGAAATCCTCACCAAGATATATCATAATTAAAGTTTAGAAAATTATAAATAAAAAATATAATCTTGAAAACAGCCAGAGAGAAAAGATGAATTACCTACAGGATAACACCAATTTGAGTCACAAAAGATTCCTTACCTGAAACCACAGAGGCCAAAAGGAAGTGGCACAACATTTTTCAAGTACTAAAAGAAAGAGTATCTTATATTCAGCCAAACTATCCTTTGAGAACAAAGAAGAATTAAAGACAATATCAAAGAAAAACTAAAAGAATTTCTCATTACCAGACCATTCTTAATTATTAAAAGAGCGAATTTCTTCAAACATAAATTAATTGATAAAATAAATATTCTTGGAATGTAAGAAACAAAGAGGGAACATGGAAAAATAAGATATATGGGTACATACAATAGATAATCTCTTTTATCATGAATTTTTTAAATCTCATTTTATAAATTGATGATCACAACAAAAATTATCATATAACCTAATACTAAGAAAATGACATTTAAAAGCGGAGAATGTAAAGGTAACTAAACGGAATTTTTAAACCTAAATTTCTTCTAATGCCACTTTTTCAAAATAGAGTCATCCAGGCCGTGGTGTTTTGTGGAAAAGCCACACTCAAGGGGCCAAAGAGCCACATGTGGGGATCAGGCCAAAACCAGCAGTCTGCATCACTCAAGGGATTGCAAGAGGGCGCAGGCCAGGCCCAGGGATCCCACCAGTGCACTAATCTGTGCTCGGGGCCTCTAGTAGCTAATAGAAGTATTCAGATGGAAATATATACCACCACTCATATAAAAGTAAAAAATAAAAACGGATAACTCTGAGAGCCTAGAATATGGACTTGTGAAAACGAAGGGCAGAACCCAGGGTGAATTAACCAGAAGGGACTATTCCCTGGCCTTGAAACCAAATGAAATTTTTCTCACTGAACTATAAAATTTCTTAAGATCATTGACTCCATTTTCCTTTTATTTTTTTCTCTTTGAATATGAATGTCTATAATCAGTCTCCTTTGCCTGCCTCACCACTCTATTTTGGAAGCAAGTAACTTAATTCTTCAATTTCATAGGCTCACAAGTGGAGACAAATTGTGTCCCAAAATAAAAGTTTATCTAGAGTCTCCCTCAAATCTGATTTACATTTAGAATTAAATTATAAGATTTCCAAATTTTATCTGATGAGATTAGATGAGATTATTGATTTTTGAGTTGATAATGTTTGAGATCAACCAACAAAATCGTATTGACATATATAGACCATTCCACCCAACAAACACAGAACACATTTATTTTAGGTGCCTATGAAGCATTCACCCAAATATAGCATATTCTAGGCTAAACAAAAATAACACACTGATTTTATTTTATTTTTTATTTTTTTTTAAATATATCTTATTGATATTTTACAGAGAGGAAGGGAGAGAGATAGAGAGCTAGAAATGTCGATGAGAGAGAAACATCGACCAGCTGCCTCCCGCACACCCCCTACCAGGGATGTGCCCGCAACCAATGTACATGCCCTTGACCGGAATCGAACCCGGGACCCCTCAGTCCGCAGACTGACGCTCTATCCACTGAGCCAAACCGGTTTCGGCAACACACTGATTTTAAAAAAATGAAATTGTACAGTTCATTCTCTAACCATAATGACACTATATAAGAAATTAAAAACAGATAACAGGAAAATCTCTAAACATGTGAAATTAAACAACATGCTTGTTTTTAAAAACTATAGCCAAAGAAGTGTCAAAAAGAAATATATAGAACTAAGTGAAAATGAAAATACAATCTATCTGAATAGGTGCAATACAGCTATAGCAGAGATCAGAGAAAAAAAAATCATTGGAATAGAAATGAAGAAATATCTCAAACCAACATCTAAGATCCTGCCTGAAGAGAGAGAAAAAATTAAAACTATTCCAAAAAATGTAGGAGGAAGGATATAATAAACAATAAAACAATGCAGTACCATCTCACACCTGTCAGAATGGCTATCATCAACAAATCAACAAATGACAAGTGCTGGAGAGGAATGGAGAAAAGGGAACCCAACTATACTGCTGGTGGGGATGCAGACTGGTGCAGCCACCATGGAAAACAGTATGGAGTTTCCTCAAAAAATTAAATATGGAACTCCCATTTGACCTAGGAATATATACTTAGAAACCTAAAATACCAATAAGAAAGAATAAATGCATCCCTATGTTAATAGCAGCACAATTTATCATAGCTAAGATTTGGAAATATCCCAAGTGCCCATTAGCAGATGAGTGGATAAAAAAGCTTTGTATGTTTGCCCAATGGAATACTATGCAGCTGTGAAAAAAAATTCTTACCATTTGCTATAACAGGATGAATAGACCTGGGGAGTATTATTCTAAGCTAAATAAGCCAGTCAGAGAAAGACAACTATCACATGATCTCGCTCATATGTGGAATCTAATAAGTAAAACAAACTGATGAACAAAATAGATCAGGAAACAAAAGAATGGGGCAGACTGTTGGATCTCAAAAGTAAGGCTGAGTGGGTAGGAAGAGATCAACTAAAGAACTTGTATGCATATATGCATAATCCATGTGCAAAGACAATTGGGTGGTGAAGGCCTGGGACACGGGGGAGGGGACAGGGGCAGACTAGAGGAGGTCAAAGGTGGTATAAAGGGTATATATTTAATACTATCAATAATAAAGTTTTTTAAAAAGATTCATTTCCATTTCTTTATTTTAATGATGAACATGAAGTTATCAAAATTTTAAATATCGTTTACCATCCCTCAAAAAATGAAATATTTAGGAATATATCTAACAAAAGATACACAGAATCTGTATGCTAAAAATTACAAAATGCAAATGAAATAAATCGAAGATTAATATGAAGATGTCAATTTTCTCCAAATTGATCTATAGGTTTATTGTAATCCCTACTAAAATTCCAGTTACATTTTGGTACACAAAATGTATATTGAAAGGCACATGCGTTAGAATTTTTAAAATAATCAGGACAAAACAAATAAAGAAGAAATAATAATTCTACCTGATAGTAAGGCTTACTACATAGCTCTAGTAATTAATACAGTGAGGTCTAGATATGTAAATCAATGCAACAGAACAGAGAATATAATATTGACCCAGTAGACATAGACCTAAACAAATATGCTTAGTTTATTCTTTATACTAGTAAATGTGCAAAAGCATTTCAATAAAGTAAGGACAATCTTTTGACAAATGCTGCCTGATAAAAAGGCGCATTCATAGACAGCAAAAAAAAAGTGAACTTCAACATGAATCGTAAATATTATATGAAATTTAAACTAAAATGGATTACAGATTTAGATATAACACTTAAAACTAGAAGAAAATCTTCAGGACCTAGGGCTGAGTTTGACATCAAAAGCATGTCCCATTAATGGGAAAAAAATGATAAATTAGACCTCATCAACAGTAAATACTTTTGACTTTGCAAAAGCCTTTGTGGAAAAAATAAAAAGACAGTCAAGTTATAGACAAGTAGAAAATATTTGCAAAGCGATTATTCAACAAAGGATACTATCAAAAATATATTAAGAACCCTGAAAACTCAACAGTTTTAAAAAATCCAGTTGGAAAATGGGGAAAAGACATGAACACTTAAAAAGAATATATAGAAAAGATATTCAATTGTCAGGGCAACAAAAATTAAAAACTGCACTAAAGGTAGCATCATTTGCTTATCCGAATGCATACAATATTTAAAATATTGGTAATACCAAACACAACTAAGAACTCAGAGGAATTGAATCACTTGCTGAAAGGAATGTAAAATGGTACTGCCACTCTGAAAAACACTGTCAATTTCTTATAAAGTTAAATCTGCAATTAGCTTCTGACCCCAGCCAGAAATTGCATTCCTGGACTTTTATAATAGACCAGAGGCCCGGTGCATGACATTTGAATGGGTGTCCTCTCAGCCAAGCCTGCACCTCTCAGGAGATGTCCTCTGCTGGTTTAGGCCTGATTCTGGAAATCAGGCCTAAATCAGCAGTTGAACATCCCTCTCACAATCCTGAACCGCTGACTCCTAATCACTCACCTGCCTGCCTGCCTGGTCACCCCTAACTTCCACCCCTGCTGACCTGATCACCCCTCACTGCCTCTGCATGCCGACCTGATTGCCCCTAATGGCCCCACAGCAGCCTGATTTCCCCATGCAACCTGCTGTTCAGTGATTTGGTTGTTCCTCACTAATCCCCTGCTGACCTGGTCACCCCATGCAGTCCTTTTTTCAGTCATTTGGTCATCACTCACTAGCCTCCCTGCTACCCTGATTGTAGGCAGCAATCTTATGAAAGTGTGAAGATCAAGTTGCTAATATGCTAATTAGATTGAACAGCAGGATAACTGTATGGAAGACCTTCTAGGTGAAGCCAGGGCTGTGAGGGCTGAGCCCCTTGCACGAGTTTCGTGCAATGGGCCTCTAGTATAGGACAAATAAAAATTTAAATTCACACAAAAACTTACACAGAAATATTTATAGTAGCTATATTAATAATAGCTATATTAATAATTAGCTGAAACCTAATATTCTTCAACAGATGAGCGATTAAACAAACTATAGTACATACATGCGATGGAATACTAGTCAGCAATTTTTAAAAAATGAATTATTCATACATACTAGAACATGGATGAACCTCCAGAGAATTATGGTGAGTGGGGGGAAGGCCACATACTGAATTATTCCCTTTTTGTAACATTTTCAAAATATAATTTTAGGAATTTATTAATGGATAATAGGGGTTAGAACAGCAGGTTGGAAGAAATTTGTTGTATGTGGTTATAAAAGTGCCACCCAAGGAATACTTGTGAAAAAACTGTTTCACATCTTCAGTGTTGTTGTAAATACATAACCCTATATTTGTGATTGAATTGTGCAGAGCTAGACACACACACACACACACACACACACACACACACACACACATGCATATTCTTTGGGGAAATATAAATAACATATATGGATTGTATCAATGTCAGTATCTTAGCAGTGATATTATATTTTACAGTGTTATGAAATTTTACTATTGAGGAAAACTGAATAAAGTGTATACAGGGTCTCTCTGTATTATTTCTTATATCTTTATGTAAATCTAAATTTAACTTGATGAAAATTTAAGTTAAAAATTTTAAAGACATCACTAACATTTAAAGAATTATAATATCTTATAATGAATAACAACTGTGACTATAAAACATTTACACCTGACCTAAACATATTCTTAAATATGAGAATATATTTTAAATATTTACCCCTCAGTAATCAAAGTCAATGACTGTGACTAGAACATTTTATTTATAAATTACTTCAAGCTTTTCATCTCTAAACAGAATATTTTTGCTTTCTTATCTATCACCCCATAAATTCATTATGTCATAGATTTCTAAAAAAGTATCTCTTGTTCTTGAAATTTTCCTCTTGTCTAATTCTAAATATGTTAGAAAATTATTATTTACTTGCATTGTTTTCATTTATATTGTTTAATTTAGTTCCCAAAAGTGTGGAATAGTGTATAATAGTCTTATACTTATAACTGTTACATGCTGACATAATTCTAAAAATGGTAAGGATAGTCACAAAAATTTTGAAGAAAAAAATAAACAAGAACATTGATTGTTTCTTTGGGAAAATATTACCCAAAGCATATGTTCAATTTTGCTAAAAAAATCAAGTGTTTATTAAATGTGTAGAACTGACTCTAACAACTTTTAAAGTTTCTTAAAAGTACATGATGAATTTGAGTCGGTAGAAATAATATTTTGGATAATATATATAGATAGTATATAAGACAAATCATTTTTTATTTGTTAAAAATGTTGACTTACTGGCCTAGCTGGTTTGGCTCAGTGGATAGAACATCAGCCTATGGACTGAAGTGTCATAGACTTGATTCTGGTCAAGGGCACATGCCCAGGTTGTGGGTTCAACCCCCAGTGTGGGGCATTCAAGAGGCAGCTGATTGATGATTCTCTCACATTATTGATGTTTCTATCTCTCTCTTTCCTCTCCTTTCCTCTCTGAAATCAATATATATGTATACTTTTTTTTTACTTACTACAGAATGGATTTATGCCAGTAGTATCCAAAAACACAGTTGTCCTAAGAGATGTTTTCATTCTTTCCTCTAACACATCTTTCCATAGCTCAGATTGATAACCTGATATTTGAGAAAAAGAACATTAGAAATTGGACTTCCATCAAAAAGCATGTAAAAACTTCAATTTCCTAAAGAAACTAAAGCATCAATACTTATTATTATTATTGCTATTATTATTCATGGATTTTTATAACTTAAAACTTTTCAAATAACTTCACATTTTTAAATTATAATAATTAGTATTAAATTGAAGATTTACAAATAAATACACTCCCTGGAAATCTTATCAGAACTTAATGTACTCTGTATGTCTATAGTCCATTTGTACACATTTTCATTATTGTATTACAAGTTCAGAATTGTATCTGTTACTCTTTATAGTAAAGTTATCAGAATAAATCAATTAGATAAAACTTTAACATTAAATTTAGCTCTATGACTACTTCCCCCAATAATTCTATATACACATTCACATAAAGATGGTATGCCTATGTATACATTATGTACAATATAATAAAGTATAGGTAGTATTGATATGCACTAACTATTATGTAAGTGACATATATTTTAGATACATACTGTTGTGAGGTACCCCGAATCTCACAAAGGATGCCTCAAAAAAAGTCGAATTATGAAGTCATTTATTAAAAGCCAGCAGCTGACGAGGAGCTAAAGCTCCAAATCTCGCAGCCTCGAACAGCTTGCCACTTCTGGCTTATATTGGCAGAATATCACAAAAGTATCGATTACATCTCTGAGCCTGGAATGAGGAACCTGTTTCTCGATTTTACAGAAGTGAAACTGAGCAAGTTAGTTATCGAAAGTATCTACGAATCACTGAATCAACAGAAACACATTATCTGGAACCACCGAGACAATTTAGAATAATTGTGCTGTCCAGATTCTGGGGTCACTGAGCCAGCAGAAATGCACTATCTGTAGCTACTGAGGCAATTTAGGCTAATTGAACTGTCTTGGGTCCCAGGAATGTGCTTCGAGTGCTTTGATGACTAGTGAGATCACAATCAATGGGATATTCAAAGCATCATCAATGGAGTATTGGGATAGCATACATAAGTTCAGAAAATAAAAATAGCTTTTAAATGAGTACAGAACCCAAAACAGCAAGGTTAAAATATTAAACAGCAATTTTTACCCAAGTATGGTTGCTACTATACTTCAATACATTATAAGGAATATGTATTATACAAATATGTACATATTAAAATGCTTCCTACGTCATGTATTTGTCTGCTTCCATATTGCTATCTCTAAATTTGAGACCTGAATATAGTAGAAAGGATACTTAACTTGGAATTCAGAAGTTTAATGCTAGTTCTCACTTGTGCCCTGAAGCAATCCATATGTTCACAGGAGGTTTCCTATTTATATGGAAAAGCAATGGGACCAGAAAAGCAACCCCCAACATAAGGTATGAAGAAAACAAATTCTAAAAAATGTCTTGTGAACTGACTACAAGAAAAATAAAACTGGCAAAGCTTGTTTATCCCCTACCCTCCATAGCAATTCTCTGTACCTCAGTGCAAACCTCCTGCTGAAGAAAATTGCAGGAAGCTGTTCAGTTCAGCCTTTGTAACTGCTGCCCATTCAACTGAGCCCCTCGGCTTTGGAAACATTCCAGCAGGTCTTGTCAGGACACTGATCCGATGTTTACATGCTCATGACACACTTGGGGTCTGCTATTCTCATTAGAATTTCTGAACAAATGGCTGTTGAGATTCTTTCCAGCTCTAACATTCTATTTTTATGTGGAATCTTTTTTCACTAAATTTCCCACTGGCAGGCTTTAGTTCTCAGAAGTGGCAACACTTAAATGCTCTTACCAAGCTTTATCACTTCAGAAAGTGTGAATCATGTATGAGTCATGTCTACTTGCTTGTTTCCCCGAAAATAAGACAGTGTCTTATATTAATTTTTGCTCCCAAAAATGCGCTAGGTCTTATTTTCAGGGATGTATTATGTTTCCATGAAGTAGGTCTTATTTTCGGAGGATGTCTTATTTTCAAGGAAACACGGTAGCAACTGAAAAGTTAACAATGATTATGATTCATACCTCTTCACTTTCTGTTCACACTAAAAAAACAAAAAACAAACAAACAAACAAAAAAACACATTTCAGAAATCACCACTAAGAGCCAAAACCGGTTTGGCTCAGTGGTGGAGCGTCAGTCTGTGGACTGAAAGGTCCCTGTTTCGATTCCGGTCAAGGGCATGTACCTTGGTTGCTGTCACATTCCCCAGTAGGGGGTGTGCAAGAGGCAGCTGGTTGATGTTTCTCTCTCATCAACATTTCTAACTCTCTATCTCTCTCCCTTCCTCTCTGTGAAATATCAATAAAATATATTTAATTTAAAAAAAAAGAAAAAAAAGAAAAGATAAGGACCAAAACAAGATGGCGGCCTAGGTAGTCTCCTAAGCTGCCACCTCCTCAACAATTTGGAAAAAAAACAACAGCTAAAATCGAAAGGGATTGCACCAGACCCACAGGAAAGCTGGCGAAATGGGAAGGCTACAACTAGACACAAAGCAGGACGCCGCTGCTACCATGTGGAGTTTAAAACTACGGTGAAACTGGACCTGCTGGAGCTGCTGCCGCCGGGAATGAAGGAAGCCAGACCTCGCTCTGCCCCGGGGCCCAGGGAGTGGGTCAGCCCTGCCGGCCACCGTGGGACCCAGGGAGCTGATATGGGACCTACGCTGCGCCTTTGGCTCCTGCCTGGATGAGAAGCCCATGAGCGCGACCTCCCTGCCCGCAACCATCCCAGCCCACAGCCGTCCCAACCGGCCCATCATGCTGGTGAGGAGTGGGTGCAGCGTCTCACCATCCGCAGCCAGCTCAGCCCAGCCCCCGCACTTGATAACTAGACATCAAGCAGGGCACCCCTGCTGCCCTGTGAAGTTTAAAACTATGGTGAAACTGGACCTGCCTGAGACGCTGCTGCCGGGAATGAGGGAAGCCAGACCTCACTCCACCCCGGGGCCCAGGGACTGGGCCAGCCCACCGGCGGCTGTAGGAACCAGGGAGCTGATATGGGAGCTTCACCACGCCTTCGGCGCCTGCCCACAACCATCCTCAGGAGCTGGCGTGGTGTCTCCCGGCCTGCGGCCGGCTCGGCCTGGTCTCCTTGCGCACCTTACTGGTGGGGAGCTGGCGCGGTGTCTTCTGTTTGCGACCCTCGGCGAGTCCTTGCATCACCACCACTGCCCGCAGCCAGATCGGCCAGGTCTCCGCGCACTGTGCTGGTGGGGAGATGGTGTGGCGTCTTCTGTTTGTGCCCTACCGAGTCTTTCTGCCGCCACCAACAGCAGCGGGCTCCAAAGCTTCCGCCACTACCACCATGTGGATTTTAATACTACAGGGGAAATTGAGACACAGGAGCTACCTTCGCTGCCACAACCACTGCCGCAACCGCTGCCACCCCCACGAATGGGAATCCACCGAAATCAGAGCTCACTATGCCCCGAGCTCAGAGAGAGTGTGGCTTCAGAACTTAGCCTCTGCATCCACAGCAGCTCCACTTCCGCACCAAGGAGACACCATTGAAGGCAGACTCTCAGCCCGCAGCCATCTCAGCCCGCCCACAACCTTACCAGCACACCCGCCGTGCTGGTGAGGAGCCGGCACGGCGCCTTCCATTAGCGGCCCCAGCAAGTCCTCCCTCAGCCGCCGCATGGCTGAGCTGAAGCTCCCGCCACTACAGCCATGTGAACTTTAAAACTACAGTGGAAATTGAACCACAGGAGCGACCGTCGCTGCCGCACCGGCCACCGCCACCTGCCACCACCGCCACGAATAAAGGAAATCCACCGAAAACAGAGCTCACTATGCCCCGGGCTCAGGGAGTGGGCGGCCTCAGAACTTAGCCTCCGCATCCGCAGCTGCTCCACTTCCACACCGAATGAGACACCTTTGAGGGCAGTCTACCCGCCTGCAGCCATCTCAGCCCGCCTGCAACTGTCCCAGCCTGCCTGCCGTGCTAGCAAGGAGCTAGCTCGGCCCCTCCAATACGTGACCACAGCGCCCCAGAGGGGCCGTGTGCCCTGGGTGAGCCATATGTCCAGGGGGCCGTGTGCCCCGGGTGAGCCGTGTGTCCCAGGGGGCCCTGTTCCCCGGGTGAGTCGTGTGTCCCAGGGGGCCGTGTGCCCCGGGTGAGCCGTGTCCCCCAAAGGGGCCGGATGTCCCGGGTGAGCCGTATGTCCCAGGGGAAGCAGTGGGACCCAGGGGGAGGGACGGTGAGAACCAGAGGAGGAGCAGACTCTATTCGTGTGGTCCTGAGATAGTCACCATAAAACAAGCAGACTGCCAAATGAGGAGTGGATTCTATTCATGTGAATCTGAGATAGTCACCATAAAACAAGCAAATTGTCAAATGACAGCAGGGAGGGGAAGGAGACTTGGGGGGAGATAAGAGAACAACCGAAGGACTGGTATGCATGAATATAAGTACAACCAACGAACACAGAACTGTTGGGAGGGAGGGCATGAATGGGAGGGGGGGGGGGCAATGGTAAGATATGTACACATATAATACCTTAATAAAAAAAATAGTGGGGGGAAAAAACCACACACCTCACAAAGAAGGAAATGAAGAGATAACTAAAAGAAAAAAAAAAAAGAAAGAAAGAAAGAAAAGAAATCACCACTAAGAAATCACCACTCTCTTTCTTTAGGGGAAATATAGAAGATGACAAATAGATAATGAGTCCTTTTGAATATAAAGAACATGGGTCATCATGAAACCACCAAATTTTTCCACTATATCAAGAATAGAAAGGCAGTTTATCAAGTTCCCTTCACTACACATATTAAAAATATTTAGTAAAAAGTGAACTATTCTTTCTGGTTACTATTCAGATAATTTTTCCAGAAAATGTTGGCATACAAATAAATATGAAAACTTACAGCAGCAAAATACTAATACAATTATGCTATACATTTCCCACAAAGAATTATAATAATTATAATAATCTCTCTTACCTAGCCTAGGACATGAATTCTTCTTAAAGTTATCACAATCCACACATGAACCAGTCTTATAATCTTTGTATGAATGACAAGGAAATGAAATAAAATTGCAGTTTGTTTCCAAAGCTGCCATGAACAAGTGGACTGCTCTCTGGTGATCACATTTAAGAAATTTCACTCCTTACATGTTAAAAATCAAGCAAAAGAATTATAGATACATTAAACTAAGTTCAAGAAAATTGGAGAAAAATTAAGTTCTACTCAATACAGTTTTATGAATATAAAATTGTTGACTACAATGAAGTGTTATTGTGAGCAGCTAAATAAGTCATACAAATTAAAACTTAAGTTTAACATTCCCTTTATATCATATTTATAAGACATTTTTCTAATCATTAACAGCAATTTTTTTTAATTTCAATAATTTAACAAGCTCAAACATGGTGCTATCATCCTTAATAACTAGTATATGCATTTCTCTTTTCTAACCCCATACCCTTAACATTTCTACTCCATGTCATATATATCTATACAATATTAAAGCTTTATCATGTCCCACCCTGGCCAGGTGGCTGAATTGGTTGGCGTATCATCCTGTACACCAAAAGGTTGCTGGTTCAATCCCTGCTCAAATATGGGAGGCAACTGATCAATGTTTCTCTCTCACTTCTCTCTCCCTCTCTCTTCCTCTTTCTCACTTCCTCTCTCTGGAAAAATATGTTCTCAGGTGAGGATTTTTTATAAAACTTTATCATGTCTATTTTCCTTTGTCAACTTCTCAAATCCTTATCCCCTTGACCAAACTTCTGTTGCTGCAGTGGCATTTGGCAATGTGTTACTTGACTACTAACAACTCAGAGCATTCTCTTTAAGGCTCTGAAGTTAGCCCAATCCCACACCTGGAGCAGTTGCTCAGCTATTTATGCACAAAACAACAAAGTGCAATAATTTATAAATCTTTGTTTACATAATATTATGGTGACATTAAAGATTAAATTGTGAGGCCAGACTTGTGTTATATGATACTTGGCTACCTGTGCTCCTTCAATGACGTAAAACTTTTCCTAGTGTTAAAATTAAGAACTAAAATTGCTAAAAACATAACATACTCATTCTCATCCATGACCTTTACAAACAAAGAAAGATAAAACTTAACCATTTTTCACCAATAACTCCTGATTCATGGACAATAGTGATCAAAATAGTTTAAGAGGAGAAAAAATATACTGATTTCCTTTCATCATTTTGAATCACATGTAATTCATCTGAAAATACTATTGATATACCTGCAAATATTGATTTAGGACAGCCAGGCTGCTTTTTTCCTCCATTTGGATAAAAATCTATATGTCCCAACGGTTCTTTAATGCCTAAACCTGAGAAGAAAAACAACCAAGAATCATAAAATGCATGTAATCAGATCAACAATACTTGTATAAAATAAATTCTACTATAAATCTATTGAAAAAGAAATTTAATTTTTTTAATTGAAAAAAATAAATACAATATTTAAGAAGATGAGTTTTTCTGTTACTAATTCCTCAAACTACAAGTGTTAGCGAGATGCGGAGGAAAAGGAACCCTCATGCAGTGCTAGTGGGAATGCAGACTGGTATAGCCATTGTGGAGAACAGTATAGTGTTTCCTCAAAAAACTAAAATTGGAACTCCCATTTGACCCAGAGATTCCACTTCTAGGAAAATATCCCAAGAAAATAGAAACACCAATCAGAAAGAATATATGCATCCCTATATGTTGATAGCAGCACAATTCACCATAGCTACTAAGATTTGGAAATAGCCTAAGTACCCATCAGCAGATAAATAGATTAAAAAATGGTGGTACATCTATGCAATGGAATACTATGCTGCAGTAAAAAAGAAGAAATTCTTATCATTTGCAACAGCATGAATGGAACTAAATAGCATTACGCTAAGTGAAATAAGCCAGTCAGAGAAAGATAAATATCATATGATCTTACTCATTTATGGACTATAATGAACATAAGTGATGAACAAAAACAGATTCAAAGACAGAGAAGCATTGATCAGACCGTCAATATCTCAGAAGGAAGGTAGGATATGGTGGGGGTAAGGGGATAAGAGATCAACCAAAGGATTTGTATGCATGCATATAAACCTAACCAATGGACACAGACACCAGGGGGTTAAGGGCATGATGAAGGTAGGGGTGAGGAGGGCAATGGTGTGATAAGGACACATATGTAATACCTTAATCAATAAAGAAAAATATTATATATATATATATATATATATATATATATATATATATAATTATTATTATATAAAAAATACCAGTAAAGAAATAGTAACTCAGAAGCCCCTAGTGTACCCTATCCAATCACAGTTTCTCTCTTTCCTCTAAAAAAATATATTTTCTATTAATAAAATCCTTCATTTATTTATTCTTTATCATCTCAACATGCCTCACAAAACACTACAATTAGATTTGGCCCTTTTAAAAAATACATAAATTGATTCATACTTCATGTGTGATTTTGTGCCTGGCTTCCTTAGACTACTAGTATACAGGGTGGGGCAAAAGTAGGTTTACAGTTTTTCATATTGAAAATAATAAAAAAATTAACAAATAATGCTACAAGAATAAACTCTGTCTTTCATGTACTCACAACTGTAAACCTAAATTTGCCCCACCCTATATTTCTTATCAAACCACATTGTCAGATGAATATGCAGTGTCAAAAATCTCTGTTCCCCATATGTGATTGTCATAAAAAGATTAGCAAAGATATCAACTCTGTGGCATCTAGTGGCAACTTAAATATGATGAGCTTTTCATCAAAAGATGTTGAGTATACTGAGTTGGCACACCATATCCATAAGTTCCACATCCATAGATTCAATCAACCACAGATCAAAAATATTCCACCAAAACTGGTTTGGCTCAGTGGATAGAGCATCGGCCTGCAGACTGAAAGGTCCCAGGTTCCATTCTGGTTAAGGGCACGTACCTTGGTTGCGGGCACATCCCCAGTAGGGGGTGTGCAAGAGGCAGCTAATCAATGTTTCTCTCTCTTTGATGTTTCCAACTCTCTATCCCTCTCTCTTCCTCTCTGTGAAAAAACAATAAAATATATATTTTTTTAAATATTAAAAAAAAAAGTTACATTGCTTCTGACATGTGCTATGTAGTTAGGCCTGTTATGGTTGCATCTCTATTGAATAGTCCAGACTTTTTTCTTGTCATTATTCCCTAAACAATACAGTATCACAGTTATTTACATAACATTTACAATATATTAGGTATTAGTAAGGGAGAGATAAAGTATGTGGGATGATGTGTGCAGCTTATATGCATACCGTATACTGTGCCGTTTTATATATAGGACTTCCATAAAGCTGTGACTCTGGGTATCTAGGGGTCCTGGAACCAATACCCCATGGACACCAAGAAATGACTGTCTATGTCAATACAAAAAAAGTTATTAGTAAAGTGAAATATGCAAACAAAAATAATAAAAAGTATACAGAACTGACACTCCTATACAGCTGCTGGGCACAAGTTCAAAAAATACTATAGAACAAATGTCTATCTCCCAAAAACCAAACAAAAGCTGGCTGAGAGGAAACCCTACATCTTGACTGAAAGAGAAAGAGGAGAATCCAGGGCACAAGCACTGAAAAACTGAGGTGGGAGGTGAGGACCCATTATGGGCTGGCAGCGGATCCAGGCTGGAGGAGGGCAGTGCTTTCTTCAACTCAAAGAGAGACAAGAGCCTAATCTCTCTGAAATCCAGTTTCTGGGGAGAGGCTAGACTCTCTGCCATCAGGTCAGAAAGTGATGCTGGCTTGCTTGCAGAGCTGAGATTGTTTGCTGTGCTGTCGTGTGAGACTCGGGGAGACTTGGGGATGCCTTTGGAGAGGCTGCAGACAGGCCTCCATCACTGTTAGCCACGCCCCAGCCTAGTGACACCCTGAGACTCCACCCCTCACAACACATCCAAGCTCCAAGCAGCAGACTTTGCATATGAATGGCCCTCTCTGTTGCAGTTTAGCAAAATTACAATCTGGGGCAAACAGATCCAAGGAGGACAGGACTGTGGTTCACGTTGTAGCTTCTGCGACAGTACTGGCCTCAGACAGTAGCTGAACTGCACCTCATTGTGACCCAGAAACCAGAGTTCTAGTACTCAGTTTCAATCCCTCACACCCATAGGTGATACATTCAGGAGAAGGTCTCAGTGAGTACCAAAGAACCACTGAAACAAGGAGTGTCTCCAGCCCAACAGTTCTTCCTTTATAGACACAGCAGGTCCTCATAGACAATTGGCCTGGAGGTCAACTCCTCCCAGTGTACCAACAGCAATCAAGGCTTAATTACACCAAGACTTTGCACTAAGCCCACAAAGGGATATAGCAAAAGCAACCACCTAAGGTGATTGGGGAAGCTGAGCTACTGACCTCTATAGATCACTGACCACACAAAGCTATTCCATCAACACAGGGATACAGCCAAAATGAGGAAACACAGAAGCATGACACAAATGGGAGAGATGGAGGAGAGTAAACTACTGGACGACACACAGTTCAGAATCACATATATAAGATTACTCAAGAATCTTCTAAAAACATTTGAGAAACTTGATGAGGCCTTCAAGAAGCTTGGTGAGACCTTCAAGGACCTTAATGAGAATACCAAAAAATAGAAAAGGACCAGCCAGAAATTAAGCATACAAAGTCTGAAATAAAGAATATACAGAAACTAAACTATAGATCAACATGCCCCAAGAATCAAACCAAAGATCTGGAATACAAGAAAGCAAAAATCACCCAATCAGGGAGGCAAAAAGAAAGAAGAATCCAAAAGTGTGAGGATAGTATAAGGAGCCTCTGGGACTTACCAACATCCAGATTTTTTGGGTGCCAGAAGAAGAGAGCAAGCTGAATATTGAAGGCTTATTGGAAGAAATAATGACAGAAAACTTTCCCTACATGGTGAAAGAAATAGACCTATAAGTTCAGGAAGCACACAGGACCTCAAACAGGAGGAATCCAAAGAGGAACACACCAAGGCACATCATAATTAAAATGCCAAGAGCAAAAGACAAAGAGAAAATCTTACAAGCAGCAAGAGAAAAACAACTAGTTACCTACAAGGGAGTACCCATATGACTATCAGCTGATTTCTCAACAGAAACTATGCAGGCCAGAAGGGAGTGGCAAGAAATATTCAAAATGATGATCAACAAGAACCTACAACCAAGATTACTCTACCCAGCAAAGCTATCATTCAGAATTGAAGGTCAGTAAAGAGCTTCACATACAAGAAAAAGTTAAAGTAGTTCATCAACACCAAATCAGGATTACATGAAATGTTGAATGGTATTCTTTAAGAAGAGGAAGAAGAAGAAAAAGGTAAAGGTAAAAAATTATGAACAAAAAGGCATCAAATACATACCTACCAAAAAGCGAATCTAAAAATCAAGAGAATAAAAAAAAAATCTGAATAACAAAATGGACTGGTGAATATAATAGAATCAGGGACATAAAAAGAAATTGAACTAACAATTCACAGGGGGAAAGGGATATGAGGGGTGCAGGAAGAGATTGGACAAAAATCTTACACCTATGGATGAAGACAGTGGCAAGGTAAGGGCGTGGTGTGGGGTTGGGAATCAGGTGGAGGGGAACTAATGGGGGCGCAGGGAGAGGAACACCTGTAATAATCTGAACAATAAAGATTTAATAAATAAATAAATAATAATAATAAATAATAATAAAAAAATAAAGTAAACAGAACTGATTCAAAGACCATAGGCAGAATAGATATTGGGATTTCAGGAAGAAGAATTCAGACAAAGACAAGAGTAATTGGGCAACAAGTGTGCTGTGTGTAGGAATGTTAAGCTGATATACAGAGTTAGAGATGAAGGTGGCTTGAGATGTTGGGGCTATTGTACTCAAACTATGAAACTTTGGGCATTGTATGTGAATTTAGAATACAAATAAGGAGCAGAATTTCTCCCACTATAGTTTCAGTCAATTGGCACATAGACATAGTTGAAAAATTATTATCTATGGCATATATGGCATTTATATTCCTTATAAAGTCATTGCCACAAGGTAAATTCAGAGGACTATGGGAGTAAATAAATTACCTGGACCAAAGAAAAAGAAACTCAAGGAAACAGGGAGTATGAGCAGCCCAGAGTCACTTCCTCCTGTCTCTATCTTAACACCATATCCTTCCTATCTATGTCCACAACCACAACACACCTTAATCAGAGCAACATACTAGCAAAGTGTAGACTCTGCAATCAAAAGGTTTCGTTTTAGCCAAAACCTATTTGGCTCAGTGGATAGAGTTTTCTGCGGACTTAAAGGTTCCAGGTTCGATTCCGGTCAAGGGCATGTACATTGGTTGTGGGCACATCCCCAGTGGGGGGTGTGCTGGAGGCAGCTGGTCGATATTTCTCTCCCATCAATATTTCCAACTCTCTATCCCTCTTCCTTCCTCTCTGTA
Source organism: Vespertilio murinus (assembly GCA_963924515.1). Taxonomy (NCBI): domain Eukaryota; kingdom Metazoa; phylum Chordata; class Mammalia; order Chiroptera; family Vespertilionidae; genus Vespertilio; species Vespertilio murinus. The sequence goes on along the minus strand of OZ004706.1, from coordinate 109,518,037 downwards.
AATAATCAATAAAATATATTAAAAACAAAACAAAAAAAGGTTTCGTTTTAAATTCTGCCTCCGCCACTTGCTGGCCTTGTGACCTTTACCTTAGCTTCCCCATTGGTAAAATGTGAATGATGATGTTTACATATCTCATAGGGACCTAGAATTCCATAATTAATTCACATACACCTAAAGCATTGTCTGATGTATAGAAAATGTTCAAAAAATCTGTATATATAAAAGGCTAAGTGTCCATCCTTCCCTCAAACTGGTAGCTATGATACACACTGACCTCCAGGAGGCAGATGCTCAATTCAGGAACTGCCATGGCACACACTGACTATTTAAAAAATAAATGGCACCATGGACCTAATACCAACAAACCAACACTTGGCTTCCTCCAAGTGGGACACAGGCCCTGCCACCACCCCGGAACAACACTCCACCTAATTGAATCTAACACTTCCAAGATCCCATGGTGCAAAATGTTGTCCACAGCCCAGCCCAGTCCAACCCATAAATGGTCCCTGTGGGCACCAGGTAATGACATCATGTAGCAATGACTGGCTTCCTCTCCCTAGCAACTAGCCTCCTTGGAATTTCTTCAGCCCAGGAATAAAACTTGCTTTATAGCCCAGTGCAAACATTTTACAGTTTAACCAAATGTTTGTGAAGCATTTTCACATGCCTAATCTCATTTGATCCTCACCGAAGTCCTACAGTAGGTGGATAGGAGACTCGGTAGAATCCTATTTTCTTTTCATTAGCAAAAATGGAGATTTGGAAAATTTAGAAACTTGTCCCAATTGAAAAGAAGTAAGAAATGGCGGACCTTGAAAATGACTTCAGGTTTTCTCACAGAATATAGTCAAACACTACTACAGTTAAATATTTTACCCTTTGTTCTTCCTGCATGATCTACAATATTGTGTTAATATTTACTGGAAATAGTTTACCTCAATCAGAAAGCAGATCTAATTAAGTGAATTTATTTTATATATATCTATGGCTAAGTTGATTTGCACATGCATGATACATATAAAACTCTTGCTGGCACCAATTGCATGCATGTGTTTTGATCTGTCATTGTTGATCATAAATTTGGTTGTTTTTGTTGACATTATGAAGCCTAAAGAAAGCAGCATCATTGACAGAATATGTCTGAAGGCCAACTATTGTCACAACATGTCTCTGAAGCCAAAAGAAGCTGGTGGCATTCATTGTAAGTCAGATACCAATAATCCAAATGCCACTAAAATGAAATAAATTAGCATCCTGTTTCCCACATTAGATTCAATGATGTGTCCTATTCTTTTTCCACATCGTGAAAAATGCTGAGGAATGGATATTGCATTAAGACTCAGAGACAACAGTGTAATAGACAATAATACTAGACAAAATGTAAGGAAATGAGTCACACAAATGCATTATTATGGATTTTCTCTCTCCATCCAGGACACATTCAACCCTATTTTAAATGTTATTATATCATTTTGTTATTATTCATTTATTATCAATTTATATATTATTTTCATATACATTTTACTAATTTTCTTTCATCTCTGACACTTCTATTACAGAGATATGGCAATAGCGATATTAAAATATTTCTTCTAATTAATTTCCTTTCAGTGTGTGTGAACCCATGCACCAGGCCACTAGTATTATTATAATCAGTGTCAAATGTATCAGGGTCATCTGAATTATTTCTTGTAAGTGTCTGTCTAGTGTATTCTGGCTCAAACTATCAATAATCTATTAGAAATTTTCAGGAAAATTAAAGAAATTATTTACCTACCAGTAAGGAAAGGTATTCCTTACCTGTGCCTAAATTGCTATGGTCAGTTCTAGTTGATAGAACTAGAAAGTGAGTGGAGAGAATGGTAACTTAAGCATAAATTCATTAAGCATGGGGGAAATTGTGATCAAATCAATAAAACTGTCTATAGAAATAAATTTTTTATAATTTTTAATTTTTTTGGATGACATGACAGTTCTTGAAACCTGAAGGAGGGACACTGAAGGAAAAGAGTGCCATTTGACACCCCAGAATTTCACTAACTACAAAAAATACTGCTTGTGGGAAATACAGTCACTACATAGTTATAGATGTATCATCACTTTATCTCCTACTTCCTCTTCTTAGGTTCTCCTATCCAAGTGTTTATATCCCTTTTTTCATTTTCAAATAATTAATCAATAAATCCTGCATTGTTACCATCAGTATCAGAATGGATGACATCCACAAACTTTGCATCAGTGTAATGTAATCTGCCATTTGATGATTTTCTGGAGAATTTTGGCCCAGCAGGGTCAAGTCCTGAAATTTAACAAAGAAATTATCAATCTATTATTCAAGTTCTATTATAATGTTTACTAGATCATATGATTGCATTATTACTACATTATAAATATAAACCTGCATGGTTTTAGCTTAAATCTGTCTAAAAACTAATTTAAAGATAAATAAAATTGGATGAATAGCAAACATCTTTACTATGTTAATAACTAGAAGCTTGGTGCATAAAATCCATGCATGGGGAGGGGGGGTCCTTCAGCTCAACCTGTGCCCTCTCACAGTCTGGAAGCCCTTGGAGGATGTCTGCCTGCTGAGGGAGATTGGGCCTAAGCCTGCAGTCAGACATCCCTCTCCCAGTCTGGGGTTCTCACAGTCTAGGAACCCTCACTCCTTATCACCTGCCTGCAGTGAGATGGGAGAGGCACCCGCCACCTCCACTGCACTCACCATCCATAAGCCCAGCCTCTGGCTGAGTGGCACTCCCACAGAAAAGCACACTGGCCTCAGGGGGCATCTATCTCCTGCCTTGAGCATTTGCCCCCTAGTAGTCAGTGCTTGTCATAGCAACTGGTCATTCCACCATTTGGTTTATTTGCATATTAGGGTTTTATTATATAGGATACTTTTTACCAATTTTCAGAGTTTATCAACAATACAGTATTAATAAGTCACATTAGAGATGCCTCAACAAAATATTATAGTTTTTTTTTTAGCAATTTTATTTAAGAAGTAATTAGGAAAAAAAGTGGTAGAACTTTAATAATAAACTAGATGCCCGGTGCATGAAATTTGTGCACAGAGGAGGGGGGTGTTCTGAAGAGCCAATCTGGAACCCTTCGAGGGATGCTAAACTGCCTGTTTAGACCTATCGGGATCGGGTATAAATGGGCAGTCAGACATCCCTCTCACAATCCAGGACTGCTGGCTCCCAACTGCTCACCTGCCTGCCTTCCTGATTGCCCATAACCCCTTCTGCCTGCCAGCATGATCACCCCCTAACCACTCTCATGCCAGCCTGATTGATGTCTAACTGTTCCCCTGCCAGCCTGTTTGCCCCCAACTTCTCTCCTCAGCCGGCCTGGCCACCCCTGACTGCCTTTCCCTGCAGGGTTGATCACCTCCAATTGCCCTCCCTTTGCAGGCCTGGTCCCTCTCAACAGCCCTCCCTTCCAGGCCTGATGCCTCCCAAATGCCTTCCCCTGCTTGCCATTTTGTGGTGGCCATCTTGTGTCCACATGGGGAAGGATCTTTGACCACATGGGGGCAGCCATATTGTGTGTTGGAGTGATGGTCAATCTGCATATTGCTCTTTTATTAGACAGGATAACTACTACTACTTCTAAGGGGGAAAAATCAGTACCATCCCAGTCATGCGCATTACTAGTTCATCCTGGATCTATCTATAGGTCTAAAATAATTGTTAGGCATCAGATGTAATTTGGGTTGTGAGATAAAATACATTTATTACTGTCTTACATATTTAGATAGACATTTATCATTTATTTCTCACAAAAGTTTTCTACACACATAAGAAAAATATATTAAAAGTTCCATGAAATATGAATATATTTCTGATATATTTGAAATTCTAAATAAAAAGTCTAGGCTTATAATCTTCTGGATAGTGTCAGAAAAAAAGGCCTTGATAACATACACAATGGAAGACACATCATCTTAAAAAGAGATTTTAAAAGGTAAAATATAATGTTGATTATCTCAGGACCTTTTATTATACTTGTTTATTTAGCCTACTTACTGAATAAGGCAGAAAATTCTCTCTTCCTATAAGTGATTCTGATGTAGAAGCACACATTTCCTGGACTTGTAAACTTTCATACTTGCTTGACATGTATAACCTTTCAAATTGGACTAATATGTGAGTAAACACACCTTAAAATAAAGTAGGTTTACCACCAATTGAAACTGAGTTAATGTGACGATTGAAAAAGAATGGGCTTTGGGTGCTAGAGACCTTCGTGTAAATTCTGGCTTAGCTGTTGGTAATTTTTTAACCCTTTCACATTCATTCAATTAACCTAATTTTTCACATCCATATAATGAGAATGACACTAAAACTGAACAAGGTAAGGAAGGTATACTAAAGGCTTGTAAACATCCTAACAATCTGTACAAGTTATCCACTCCTCTCCCCCTTTGCTTAACTTTCCTAAAAACCCTATTACCTTTTACTTGCACTTTAAATTATTAAAAATCTTCTATGGACATCAATCTCCATAACTCTTAAAAAGCTAAATTGGTTGGGGAGGGATAATATCCTACCAGTTCTCAAATCACCATTATTCTAGTGGCAGGTGAGTACTAGAATTATTGGAGGAGGTCACTTCAAAATTAAATAGCCATCTAACCACTACACTGGATACCTGAAAATTATTATTGTAATTGAAAAATAAATATTAAAATAATTTAAAAATTAAAATGAAATTCTCACTGATTGGCACTTAGGTTAACTGTGAGGTCTGGGAAATCACTTGGACCCCTAGACCACTTGGTGCTGAGAAATGGGGCCTTACTGGCTGGATGGCATCACGGGCAGGGAGAGAACCTGGGTACCACCTTCCAGTAACACCTCCACACTAACAGAGTGGAGCATATGGCCCTGCCAAGCGAGGCCACTTCTGCCACTGTCCCCAGAAAGTTGGTACATGCTTCTAGAAGATGGCGAGCAGAGAAAAAGAAGCCCTGCATTCAAATTCAGGTTCTCTCACTAATTAGGCTATTGCTCAGAGTGAGGAAGACAAGATGGCCCTGATTCTCCCACAGGGTGGCTGTGCTGTGTGGTTGTGGACTCAAGAACTCAAGGGAGCACCTTTTCCATCGTATCCTAGAGAAGTACAGAGCACAACCTATGTGGCCATGCTTTGTGGCCTTAAGCCAATTCACCCCTACCATCAATGAAAGTGTCCCAGTATAAAGAAAATCTGTAATTCCAACAAAATTCACCAGCATTCCTAAAGGGAAGCATGAAAATCCATGTCAGCATTATTTGGTTATCAAGCTTACTGGATGAGGTACCTTTGTTATAGAAATATGAGGGTAACTGGAATCTGGAACCCCTTAAATTTAAATACCAACTCCCAACTCTCCTATTGTTCCAGTAAATTTTTTAAAAGAATTAAAATACATCAAATATTGTATTAAAATTTGAAATTAAATATAGTACATGTTTATATTTTCATTTAATACGTGAAAAAGCTTTATATTTAATGGACCAACTTTTTCTCTGTATTGTTAAAATAATGTTTTTAAAATTCAAATGGGGCTGCAGAAGCTGATCTGATTCTTTTCAATTCTGTAACATGCTCAGCTAAGAACCAAACAAAACTCTTAAATCTAGCTAAAGTAAAGACAAGCATTTGACTATACAGTAATATAGAAAAAATAAATATTTGTGCATTATCATTTTTATGGCTTAAATATTATAGCTATTAAAGTTTAAATAAGGTAACTTCTAATTCTTAAATATATGCAAACACATTAATTGTTTTAAAAAAATTTACCTGTTATTCTTCCAAGTTGACCTTGAAATATCTTTCCAACAAATCCACTAATATGAGCCCCTAAGCTCATACCTATGAAATGAAAATTATCAAGAGATGCTCCATGCTTCTGCAATAGAAAGTGCTGTGTTACAATTTTTATTTCATAAAATCAAAGTATACCTTTTGCATCAATATTCTAAAATTTATTATTTTATTTCTAGTTTAATCCATTTCTAGAAAATAGAAAATTAAGATTTTATAATTTTAAAATAACTATATCTTTGTTCAACTTCTTCCATGAAATATCTTATTTTTCTCTACATGTTTTTAATAATTACATTAATTTTTTTATTTAAAAACCAGAGGCCTGGTGCACAAAATTCATGCATGCGTGGGGTCCCTCGGCCTGACTGGCGATCAGGGCTGATTGGGACCAGGGTGATCAGTGCAGGTCAGAGAGGAGACAATGGTCACCAGGCTGGGTGCAGAAGGAACAGTGGCTAGATGCCAATCGTTGGCACCCCACCACTGTGCGATTCCCCCCTCCCCACACCTCCTTCCCTCACCATCGTGCCACCACCATAGTGGACAGGTGGCAGGCCAATCAGGGCCTACTGGCCGGGAGGAGGGACAGGGCACAAGAGGTTGGCCAATGGTCCCGAGGATGGAGCCGGCCCTGGGCCCCTCTTGGAAAGGGGCTGCGTCCACCACCACCCGTCCCTGGTTCCCCGTCTCAGCTTGGGTTTGGGAGGGAGGGAGGGACCATGGGAGGTTGGCTGGCCTGAGGAGGTTGGCTGTGGGAGCACACTGATTGTCTGCCCCCTGGTGGACAGTGCATGTTATAGCGACTGGTCATTCTGGAGACTTAGGCTTTTATGTACTATATATAGATGTTAAAATTGCTGTCATCTATTATCTAGAATAATATATGCAAAATAAAACATTTAATTCATAAATCATTGTATAACAATAATAATTAGACATTATTGGGTACTTACTTTGTACTAGCTACCTTGACAAGTGCTTTATAAATCTCATATTTAATATTCACAATAGTTCTGTGAGTAATTTATTTTTTATCCTATTCTTCCTAGAACGTATGAAATGCACAGTAAATATCATTTGATCTTAAGTTGCCCAAAGCCACATGTACTTATTTCTAAAAGAGAAAAAGATGTAATGCTAGTCCAGGTCTGTTTAACTGCAAAATGTATCCTCATCAGATTGTGTCAAATATTCTTGAAAGACTGAACAGTGTGGATCATCTTCATTTCTTAGATGATAAAATGGGTCTCATGGTGTGTGAGTGATTTCCCCAGATCACAACAAGCTGGAGAATGATGAAATCTGATCTTTCAAACCCAAATTTTAGACACCTCTCTGAGCTTCAGACACCCCTCCTTATTGGGGGTGGAGGCCAATTAGGAGCTTAAATGAGGGAGAATTTCTTCCCCCAAACTCTCAGGAAGCAAGTGAGGGTCCATTTTACACAGTGACACATCCGATGGCTTGTTGAAGATATAGAGCATTTACTTTTAATGAGAAATTGTACTTAGGCTTTACAAGCTCAGGGTGATAATTTTCTTCAAAATTTCAGAGCAGTGCCCAGAAACCTGAAGGAGTATCACTTTCAAGTTTAGCACTACTGGTCCTATCATCTCTTCCCCTTAATATGAAGCTTTTGCAAGCAAAGCTTGCTAACATTAGAAGCATATCTAACGTTACAAATTTTCCTAAATTTTTGTTTCACATTCACATTTCCCGTACTTTAAGGTCCATGTTAATTAAAGAGCACTGCTGTATGGAAAAATCAGTTATGAAATTCATAGATTATCCATAACAACAGGTGAATCAATTGCTTCTCTCTAGATGGATGGTTTGGCTTTGTCCACATTTAAGTATATAAAAATAATTAGGATAAATTATTTTTGCCAATGATTATTATATAACAGCCACTGGTTAAAAATTAATTTTATTTAAAAGTTAAATATTAGTTTAAAGTTTTATTATTCCAAATGTATAGCTAAGGAAATGAGGCAGAGAGGTTAAGCAATTGCTCAAAGTCACACAGATGATGGGATGAATTTGGTCTTGGAAACCCTCCAGTCTAGTTCCTAACCACTGCATGTAACTACTTGGATGTGACATGCTTGCTCAATTTGAGCAGAGACTTGGCAGTTAAGCACAACACAATTCAAAGGCCATGGATGTCCCCCAAATCAAATATCATCCTTCTTTCTCTCCAGTGCACATCATCACCACCTATATCTGAAACAGACATGGATCTCCATATGGATTGACGTAGTAAGGACAGATGACCTAAAAATGTCCTGAATTTATTTCACTCACCCCAACCCTGGACCTAAATGCTGAACAAGTATGAATGAAACTAAGACCTCCTCCAAGGTTGGCAGAAATAAGCTACTTTTCAAGTTGTTTTTCTCTAATTTTTACCAATTTATACTTGATTAACTATAAATTATAAACATACTAGTTATATATTAGAAAGACTAAAGTATCTAATGACTATACAGTTTATTCCCTATGTCTATACAGAATCATTACTGTATCTTGAAATCTGTATAAAGATGAAAAGTTAAAAATCTTAAAAGATAAAACACAATAACTTAGTCTTTAACATTTTTTTTAATTAGACAGGTCACATCTAGATCTAAAAGTATCCATTTACATAAACAAAAAAGGATGACTGCATACATTAGCATATCAAGCAGTAATTGTGAATTTTGAGAAAAAGCATTAAACTTTAAAAGTATGAAAAAAGCATTCTTTTATTAACACTTGGTAGTCTTGCATAACCCACTGTATATTGTATTACATATGTAATATATAACATTCCAGACTTACCAACAGCTTCTGAATGCACTCACTCAAACTCACAGCAACTTTTCTGGTGTTTTTAACTGCTCTATCATAAATAAAAGTTGTGGCACCCCGGTTCCAGTCCACCACAACTATGTTTACATCATGTTGATTCAACAAAATCCTTAGGAAGTTCTGAAGCCAAGATGGAATGGAGCCTAGTGGTCTGTATCCATGAACAAGCCAGACTGTTTTCTTACTTGTGTTGAAGTTAACATTAAGTGAGTTATCCTGCTCCAACAGTGGCTCAGCACAATTTTGGTTGTTCCTTGTATACATTATCAAAAACATCTCCATTTTGGGATTAAATAAATCTCTGAAGGAATCCTTTATAGTTAGCTCAGAAAACTTAAGGCATGGTCTTTTATTCTCTGGAAGAAAAAAAATTCAGTCAAGCTGAGTACTGAGTACTGAGATAATATTTGATTCCATTCCCATTGCTCTTGCAAAAAGCAAAATTGAACTTGAAGGGTAGGGAGAATTTACCAGTAATTTCATTAGCACTTTACAATTTACTGAGTAACTACAATGTTGATGTGCTGATTATATATAAAGAATTTTTGAATTAGAAGTATTTAAAATTTACTATAAAATATAGAAATAAATAAGATTTGATTAAAAATTGAGAATTATTTTATCTGTACCATATAGCAATAATTTGAGTAAAATTATTAATATTATTAATAAAGCAATAAAAAACCACTTAGCATGGTGGAGAAGTTTTCAAGAAGAAAAGCTGGAGTGTTGAAAACGATATATATTTATAGTAAAAAAATATACATCTGTGGTTTTGAATTGTTTAATTCTTTGAATTATAATTTTTATACTGGCTATTGCTAACATAGGCTAAAACTATTGATTTTTAAATATTTATATTTTTAAATATGTAAAATAAAGCCAGTGCATGAAATTTGTGCACAGGAGGAGGGTGCTCAGCCAAGCCTGCACCCTTTCACAGTCTAGGAATCCTCAGGTGATGTCTCACTACATTTTTTTAAAAACACCCTGTACTTAATTTTATTACTAACTCCTTTTAAACTCCCCTCACACTCACATTCTGTTTCTTCTTTTTATTTAACTATTTTCCTGGCTTCACTCCATTTTAGCATCCTTCACTTTCCTGATTTCTTTCCCTCCCTCCCTTTGAACTTCCCACTGCCCTTCTCCCTCCTGCCTTCTCTCCCTCATTCCCCATGTCTGTCTCCTTTTTACTCCTCCCCCCTCCCCCATTCGCCTGTCCCTTGTGAGCCTGAATCCTGCCTCTCTTTCATTCTCTGCTATTAGCGCCCCCCCTCCCCCCCAATGTTCACTGGTTTCTCTTTCAAACCTCCCCCTTTCCTCTCTGGGACTTGCTTCCAGCGTGCACTTTGATATCAAAGCTTCCATTGGGGGGGGTGGGGGGATTAACGCCCAACCCAGGGCCAGCCCCAGGCTGGCCTTCACTGACCCCCACCCTTTCCCACCCTCCCCACCGCCATCCTCATCCCATTCCCTGCCCAGGATGCTCCAACTTCTAGAACAAAGTACACTTAACGCACTACCAATCTAACCCTGGCCAGTGTCTTTGAGGTCCAGCCTTCAGGACGAAAGTGGTAACCTCTTTAGTGTCTGACATTTGCGCACCCCTGGGGGGGGGTGTAGGGAGGGTCCTCTCAGCCTGGCCTGTGCCCTTTTGCAGTCTGGGAGCCCTTGGGGGATGGGGAGTGGGCCTAAGCTGTCAGTTGGACATTCTTAGCTCTGTAGTGGATACAGGAGAGGCTCCCGCAACCACCACTGGGCTCACCAGCCTTCAGCCAGGCTTCTGGCTGAGCAGCACTCCCCCTGAGGGAGGGCACTGACCACCAGGAGTCAGCTCCTGCATTGAGCATCTGGCCCCTGGTGGAAAGTGAATATCATAGCAACAGGTCTTGCAGCCATTCGGTCGATTTGCATATTACCCTTTTATTATATAGGATACTATATACACAGATACACATACACACATATTTATTGTAATGGGACTGGTAGGAAATAAAACAATTTATTATTATTTGTAATGATGGTGATATTAATGAAGATGTTTTATGTTTTTCTCTAATTTTGTATTCTGTATTTTAATATTTTCTGAATGTTCTAGATCTAAATTATTTATTTTTTAGTTTTATAGTGACAAAAATTATTTACAAAGACTTCAGGTAATTAAAAATGATAGTAACAAAAATAATATTATTATCAGCTCTGAGCCTTGGTTTCTTCAAATAACTCAGGTTATTCTAACTTTCTTTGATTTCAAACCAATCTTGGAGTTGGTAACCTTCAGAAACATGTAGCCTGTTTTGCAACTTTCAGCGTTGACCAAATCAAAAACAGAGAGGCCTCAAAATTCAGCTATAAAAAGCTACTAATCCTAACACATTCTGGAAAGACTTAACCCTTCTTCCTCAGTAGTCCTCTCCAACCACATGAAATCTCAAAAGCCACACAAAAACCTCTTTCCTTCTCTGGCCTCATTGCTGAAAACAAAATGTATTTCCTAACAGCAGTAACTATCAATTAACAACAATAACAATGGTATATGATCGTTAGCGATCATTCCATGTGAGGCACTGCACTGCTCATTTAATACATGCAGCAAGTGAAGTTATGAGATCGAACACCTGCGCAGGATCACACAATGAGAAGCAAGGGGGCATTTCTGGGTGTGATCTGAAAAGCATGGACATATTTTTGGCACGTGTCATTATATAAACAGTTGAACAGCAAAATGAGACTATCAGAAGTTCACTAGTTTATTCATGTGTAGTAAAAATGAACACCTTTTGGGGCCAGCAGAATTCCAGGTACAAGCAATCGACTGACTGATGCTACAAAGGCAGAGGCTTGTGTGGCCATGAGCCCTGTTAAGGTGCAAAACTGTAGGCGGAACTTTAAAATCTCTGAAAGCTAGTGGCAGCACACAAAATTAGATGATGTAAAAATATCTCGTTCTAGTTCTGAAGCGATCAAAGTGCATTTAGAATACATATAATTATTTAATATGTCTTAAGAAATCAAGATATTCAATCAGTAACTAATTTAGCTAGGCAAAATGTTCAGAAAGCTGTTGAAAATGAATCTGACTATGCAAGCAAAATAAGTTTTAGAGCAAGAATTCCTAAATATGGGTTTAAAAATGAGTGTAAAATGACTGGGAAAGCCATTGAAAATGTAGCTTCCTAGGGCCATCCCCAGAGTTTCCAGTTTGATAGCTATCTCTGCACTTTTAATTGCATAATCCAGGAGACCCTGAGACAGGTGGTCCACAGGCCACACAATGGCGAAGCCTTACACCTGCATGTTGAGAGAATAACAGAGAACGTGGACATGGAAGAAAATATAGTGGTTAATCTAACCTGATTTATACTGTTTTATAATTAACCAAATCACACATTATGTTATCTCCTTGGAGCTTCATAAGACAGAAAAAGAGTACTATACTTTCATTTCCATTTACAAGTAAGAAAACTGAGGTTCAGAGGGATTAAATAATTTGGTTTGGGATAACAAGCCACTAATACTGCAACCCCATGTTCTTTCACATTTTCCAAAATGTCAAGAATCAATGTACAGTAAATCAATTAATTTTTTAAATTAATGAATTAATATTGTTTGTGGCATCTGATTCAAGTAAATCAACTAAAATAAATAACTAGTCACATCAAAAATATTTTTATACATTTTAGAGAAAAATAATAAAGAATTTGTTGAAACAATGGGCTCAAAATTCCACAAGTTTTAAAAAAATCATTGCCCTACAAACAGCCTACGAAGCAAGGTTCTTCAAATTTCTAAACTCTTACCACCACTAAATGTGTGGCTCCGATACCCTTGTATTAGAATTCCAAAATCTTGGGTTCCACTCCCACCAATAGATGAGAATCTGCATTTTATATAAAATTCTAGATTTCTACTATCACAGATAGTAAGTTCGACCATCTTAGAAAAATGACTCTATTTTTCAGAATTTCACTTTCTTCAACAATGAAATGAGAATGAATTAATGTATTTTTAACATCTCTTCCAGCTTACTGAAACCCAAGCGTTGGCTAACTAGGCCTGTGGGACAAATCTGGATGGCAAGCTAAGAATGGTATTTACATTTTCAGATAATTTTAAAAAATTAAAATATATATTTTATAGCATGTAAAAATTATAATAAATTCAAATTTCAGCATCCATAAACATTTTTTTAGAACCCAGCCACACTCATTTCTTTACAAATTGTCTATGGCTGTTTTCATACTATGATGGCAGAGTTGAATAGATGCAAAAGACTGAATGGCTCTCAAGGCCTAAAACATGTATGAATCAGAAACTATACTAACAATATACACACATATGAATACAATTTGGATGTATATTCACACATATTTATATGTAGTTTGTTTAGCTACCACTTTACTCCCCTTTTACTCTATTAAATAAAAATTTAAAAAAAAAACATTTGACTAATCTGTTTTTTAAAATATTTTTCCATTTTTTTTTAAAGCAGACTGGATAAAAGAAGATGATGGAATTTGCCAAAGAACATATAGTTTAGTGCAATGCCTAAGAAACAGACAACAGTGTGGTGAAGGCAGGGTGAAAGGTGGCAGGGGGGGAGGGGGGGAGTGGTGGACATCTGTAATAGTGTTAACAATAAAAATAAAAATAAAAATGCAAGGAAGCCTAAGAGTTTCCATAGGTTAAGAATGATTTTGAGAATCACTGAAATATTTAATTTCCCTATTTCCTATTTCCTATTAATAACTGAAAGGTCTACTATTCTATTTTAGTCAATAGTCAGAAACACATGTGCAATTATATCTGAGTTTTTCCAATTGAAAATATAGGCAACTGCTTAGCCAGTAATGAAAACAATAATAATCTCAGAAAGTCAACCATATAAATTTGATGTACAAACTGTGATATTAAAATGATATAAATATTAATATGACACAAATCTTAGGAGCCTAAGACTTCATATTTCTCTGACTTTCAAGTAAAGGTGCTACTATTATACATTACAGAAACATGAAATACTATCAAGAAACTTCCAAATGAGTAAAATATAAATGATAAATTCCATATTAGTACCATTTAAGTCCTGTATTTTAATTTTGGAAATGTAGACAAGTGATTCAGATGTGATTCTGTGGTATTCAGTTTGCTTGAGCTAAACACAACCAAGATATTATACGCTTAATGTAAACTTCTGCCCCCTCCCCTTAACTATTTAGAGAAATTCTAATTAGGGGCCTTGCCCATATAAGAGATTATCTAGAGATATCCTTTTCTTTTTCTTTAAATCTATCTTCCAATTGCTAAACAGCTGCTCTTCTCATCCTGTAAATGGCTTTCCTCCCTCTGAAGCCCAAGGTGCCTTACCTCATCCTTAGTTTGAATGTCATATACACTGCTTTCCCTTTGCTCTTTGAATCTCTCAGGTGTGCAAGGAAGGTTCCCATGCATATGCATATATCAAATTTGGCTTGTTCTCTTGTTAATCTGTCTCATGCCTATGTCATTAGCAGATCAGCTGAAAGAACTTTGAGAGTAGAGGAAAGTTTCCTCCTCCCCCACAGAATATAAAAAGCAACCATTTCCAAAATTTATAATTAGCTGGAATATCTAATTTCAAGATAAAGAGAAACAAAAAATAATTTAAACTTTTAGGTTATATTTTTAAAGAGATTCAAGTATGCAGTAAAGAATTTTAAAGAAATCAAAACAAAGGAAAAATATTTGCTTTTGTAAATCCCAACAAAAAACTATTCAACATGAATTTTAAATTTGTTACTTTTTTTATTATCATAAAGTGGAACAAGTAGTTCTACTTTATTGCTATGAAGTAATAAGTGATATTATTAAAAATAGTAAACTGTATTACCATAAACTAGTATACCAGAAGAAGAAAGTTTTGTTTTATTACCACATATCAGTTTGGGTTTTACTTTAGCATAATAGGATACATATTTTTTTAAAAAAAAGGAAAATTGTAGTATATTTACTTTGTTTGCTTTGCAATTGACAATATACCTATGTAAAATTTAGTTATTCTGATTTCTCTTGAACATTTCTATTTGTTCTCTATTTATGTTTTTTTGTAAAAGGTTTTCTAGTTACTATTACCTGGAAAGGAAAAATAAAACATATTTTACCAAGACATACATTATACATATATATAGATATATATAACACAAATGTTCTTCATAGTAATCTGTTTGATATCATTTGTATCCATAATCATAGCATATTTTTCATATCATGTCCACAGTCCTATATCCCACAATATAGACCATACTGATTATTTTATACACAATTTTTAAAGATAATACAAATTATCAAGTTCTTACCAGAGCTTGCCCAGCACATCAGACAGAGAAATATGTACACTCTCATTTGGAATCTGATAAAAGAAGCACTTAGATTCACCATGAAAGAAATTGTGATAGTCAGAGAGGTTTCTCTTTGGTAGGACTGTTACAGTCTAGTAGGTTTTAATGTAAAAGATCCCTGACCTTTGCTCCACCCTGTTTGTTGAAAAGGTGAGGCAGATTGTTTCTACCCAATTAGCTTGTGGTTGTGAGAAAGACTTTTAAGTCAAAGACTTTGTAATAAGTCACAAACATTCAACTATACAAGTTGGATTTAAGGGAAAGAAAAACCTAATTATATCTTTCTTTATTCCTCTTAACCTCAGGATTTCAGAAGTGGTTAGGAAAACATATCTGTTGAAAACCTAGAGCAAATGTGATGTTAACAAATGCTAGAAATGGAAAGAGTCAGAAAAAGTTTTGGTTTTATGCTAATTTTGATTATAAGCTAAGTTGTTTTTATACACCATAAAATCAATAATGAAATTCATATCCATAAAACTGTCAAGTATAAAATATGGCTTTTTCATGCTTGTCATTATGTAACCCAAATTCAGTGGCTATTTTAAAAGTTAAAATGCTAGCCTGTCTCTCTAAATCTATAATTTGAAAATGTAATATATATATATATATATATATATATATATATATATATATATATTAGTATAGCAAACATATTTTAAAATTATTATAGGTTTTATTTTCACAGATTTAGTTAATTTTTCTCTTATTTTCCTTCAATAGGCAAGGAAAATAAATAATTGTTCTAAATACATGCATTACAAGTTCAAAATTAAACTTGTCTTTTTGACATTTAAGTCTATACATTTCCAAAGATACTTTAAGAAAAGAAGTGTTTAAATTATATCATTGATCAATAGAAACCAGTCAGCAGTCTGGGGATGTGTTTCATTGGATTCACAAACAGAATAGGTTATTCATTTAAAAATCAAGAAAAATATAACTGCTGATGAAGCCTCATCATTATTTTGTGAGACTTCATTTTTAAAAGGGTGTCACCATTAACATTTTTGTATTATTACAGACGTCCCCTATCCCCCGACCCCACTCTGTCCCTCTCCAGCCAGGCCTCACCACCCCTCCCTCTGGCTCTAACCACTTGTTGTCAGTGTCCATTGAAATTTGACTGAAGACCACCAAATAACCCAGTCCTTTCATATTATTGAGCTGTAGCAGCTGCCCTTTCCTAACCAGCATATAAATAGACAACATCACTTCAAAATTTGGAAAGAAAAAATATATAATTGTCATACATGTTCAAAGAGATTTTCTTAACCAGAGTATACTCAAATTAAAAGATACATCTTTACTATTTAACATAAATTATCCTTTTGCTTTGTGCTTTTGATGTGACAGGGTAATATGAACCTTGCACATTATTTTCCAGGTTACAATAAAACCTGAAGATACATCTTCCAGACAAGCAGTGCCTGAAGGGAATAAGGAAATATATTGGTTTGGATGAGATTTATAATGTAAATGAATTTTTAAAAATCAATAGGGGTAGTCATAATAGAAACTTGCAAGTATGTATTCATTTGATCAACATATATTTATTATGCACTTACAACATAGTTTCCTTCACCCCTTTCTACCATACTGTAACAATGTTGATGACAGAGGAAAGAAAGAACAGATGCAGATAGGATTTATATAATGATATATCAACTGAAGGTGATTAGTAAAGTTGCTGGCACACTACTTTGTATTTAAGTCGGTCTCTCGCATTATGCGGTAAGTTCAGGAAGGCAGATCTTTATATACTTTATCTTATATTTCTCAAGGATTAAAGGCAGTGCCTGGCACAAAACAAGCTCTCAGAAAATACCTATTAAATGAATTAATTATATTAGGCCATTCAATTTAAGAAATGAAACTTGAATTCCAAAAGGTAAATTTACTTATCTAATATCATAAAATTAAGTAATGTCAGAGTTCAATTAGAAATCAGGGTTCCAAAGATGTGTCCCTTTTCATTTGAAGAGATTATTAGTTTTTATTTTTTTGGTCTATCAGCCAAGCAAAAGCATGCCTCGTCAAATCAAAGCGAATTCTCTCCATGCCTACCTAAAGGCCAAATGGAATCCTGATAACTTAAATGATACTAACACAATCATTTCAGGTTTCTATATGCACATATGGTATCTTCAGAAAGAAAGTCAAGTTAACAGATAATTGCTTTACTGAAGTACTGAGATTCTATGTTTTCTTCCCCCTCTCTTTAAATTATCTTTATTATTTTTAAGACTTAAAAATCCTCAAGTAGAAGTCAATTCTTTATTTCCCCATTTATATTTATTTTATTTCATTCATTAAAAACATACATTCATATTACTTTTAAAACATACATAAGGTACTATATCTTATCAGCTTATAAGATATACATTTGCAAAATCTATATATAAAAGCTTAAGCAACCATCTGTTTATTTGCATGGTAGTTATAATGCACAATGACCACCAGGGGGCAGACACTCCAACCAGTAGAAGAGGGAGCCTGATTCCTCATAGAATTGGCCATGGGTTAGGTTGCTGCTGGGGCACTGTTGGCCCCAAATCTGCTTCACCCACACCCCAGACCCGTAGAGGATGTCAGAGGCCTGGTCCCTGGGCCTGACCTGCATGCTCTTACAATCTGAAACCCCTCAGGGGATATCAGAAAGCCAGTTTCCACTCAATCCCCACAGGCCAGGCTGAGGGACCCCATCAGTGCACAAATCTGTTACTATATAAAATTGTTTGGAGACTAGTTTTTTAAGCACTACTGATATCAAATAATCCTGGCAAAAGATTTAAGGGAAGTATGCTGAAGATGTGTTCTATAGTCCATGCACCATACATAACTGCTTGCATAAAGTAGGTACTTAATAAATAGAATGGAATAATTTTCTAAGGCTTAACTTATACTTCTTGATTATCTACCTGGCAAATGAGTTGGATATCTTTGAATATTCCTATTTGTGTTTTACATGTGTATTTTTTTATTATTATTAATAGTATTACAGATGTCTCCCACTTACCCTCCTTTACCCCTGTCCTCCCAGCCCGTACCCCACCTCCACCCCCCAGGTTTTCACCACCCTATTGCCTGTGTCCATGGCTATGCATATAAGTTCTTAGATTTATCTCTTCTCATTTCCCCAACCCCACATCAAGGTGTGTCAGTCTGTTTCATACCTTCATGCTTCTGGTCTTATTTTAATGATCAACCCATTTTGTTCATTAGATTTCACAAATAAGTAAAATCATATGATAATTCTTTCTCAGATTGGCTTATTTAACTTAGCATAATATTCTCCAGGTCCATTCATGCTGTCCCAAAGGAGTCAATTCTTCACACTGGGACACAATATACGAAGTACAGTCCTAATACAAGGTACACATTTTTGTATCCTGCTACAGTGCCCAGCAGCCATCCTCAAAAATTCTGGCTTCAGTCACAAAACTTGCTAAATACACTTTCAAGTATTCCTTGGTAGAGGCTGTTTTCTCAAGTCCAAAAGTCTACTAGTGTCCAACTAAAACCTCTGCAGCCATTTTCAGACTTTTCT
Source organism: Vespertilio murinus (assembly GCA_963924515.1). NCBI lineage: Eukaryota > Metazoa > Chordata > Mammalia > Chiroptera > Vespertilionidae > Vespertilio > Vespertilio murinus. The sequence continues at coordinate 109,499,428 of OZ004706.1, read as the reverse complement.
AGTTAATACTATCTAGGTGAATAAAATTTAGTTTTAGTATTCTATTGTAGCCACATCCATGCATGCATTCACGCATTCATTCTTTCAAAAAAATTTTTTATAAAGAACATAATTTTAAAATCCTAATGATTCATTTACTCTTTGGAAACTGATTTTACCCCCATTAGTAATCTCTATATAAACTTTATATAAAATGCTGGTTGAATAAATCCAGAATCAGTGAACAATGCTGCACCCAGGAATATGCACAAGCAACCCTGCAAAGCCCCTTTCACACTAACCTTACTTGCCCCCTCCCCCCCGAGTCCCAGCCAATCCTGGGCGCGGTCGGCGCGGGGGGATTGGTCCCTCAGGCAGAGGGGCGTGGCTCCGCAGCCTGGCCCCGCCCCCGCGCCGCGCTCTAGTCGTGCCCCTACCCCTGGCCCAGGCGGCGCGTTGCATCCCCTCCTTCGTCCTTCGCCAAGACCGGAGGGATGTTCCCTGCCCAGGAGGAGGCCGACAGGACGGTGTTTGTGGGGAATTTGGAGGCCCGAGTGCGGGAAGAAATCCTTTACGAGCTGTTCCTTCAGGTGCCGCCGGTGGGGAGGGGGCGGCGGGGGGCGGGGCCGCGAAGCCGGAAGCGCGGCCGGGGGGCGGGGCGTGCCTGGGCCTCGGGGAGCCGCCCTCCCGCCCCATCGGCCTCGGCGGTGCTCGGGTTCGCCGCCCGCCTCCGGGTGAGCGGCCGGGCAGGTGACATTGGGGGCGCCCCCCCCACTTCCAGGCAGTGACGGGCTCCGGCCCCGGGTAAGGGCGCCGCGGGGCTGCGGGCCTGCGCTGTGCTCGGGGAAACAGAAAACCGCCCGTCACCGCCCTCAGGTGAGGGAATGAGCATCCTCCTGCCTCACAGCCGCCAAGTGGGCCTTATAAATGCTCCCCATCCCCTGCCTTATCCAGGCCCTTTACTGTGCGGGATGTGTGGTAAAGGAGATTGGGGGTGATCTGCTCAGCTAAATCATGGCTGTGACCCATAAACTCCCGGCTCAGCTCCCTTTATCTCATTCCGGGAAGACCCAGGAAGATCCCCGGCCTGTGGCCACCAGGGTTCAGCCTTGTCTCCTGGGACACCTATTCCTAGTCTTACACCGGGGCTCCCGTGCTAGAGAGATACTCAGACCCAGAGGTACATGGCAGACACTAAGCAAGGTGCTAAGGACAGACTTTGGCCTTTTAAAGTGGGAAAACAAAATTAATTGCCCTGATTTAGGATAATCTCCAGAAGAGCGGGATATAGAGTATAGCGACGTTTTTTGTTTGTTTTTAATGTCAGCACTGTGACCTTGGGCGAGTAGCTGAGTATCAGTGCCTCGATTTCCTGAAATGTTGCGTGGGTGCAGTAGTGTCTCCAATATGATGTGTGCAGATTGAATAACTGAATCCAGGTAAAAGAGAACCGAGCCTGGCACCTGCTGTGTGCTGCCGCCAGGACTGCTAATACTAACATCGAGAGAAATCAGGAAAGAGTGAGTTCACCCTATCAGAATAAGGACGAGTTCCCATTGAGACAAGAGCAAAACCTAAATTTCCATGAGTAAGGATGAGTAGCAGCCATGAAAAGGGTTCTTTATTTAGTTTTTGAAAGGCCCTTTGTCTCTGAACTAAAGTTCCCCCCTATTAATTATACAATAATAGATACAATTTGATAGAGACAATCCCTTCCAGGAATACAGCTTCCTGTCCTGGACATAAAACTTTGTAATATTTGAAAAATATTAAGTAGAAGGCTTTTAAGCTTATCCTTCCAGTAACTTGCCATCTTTTAAAACTTGCTTTTTAAAATCTGCTCTAATACTTGTCTTTTTCCTTTAGTTATCCCCCACCCCCTCAAATATTAAAACTTGTCACTCTAAAAAACATAGGGAGAGAAAAGGGAGGGAGGGAGGCGGGAGGGGAGGGGAGAAGACGGGAGACCAAACTTATTCATTTTCTCCAGAAGGCTTTTTTATGTTGGGCCTCCAAAAACAAGGTGAGGGTGGGGGGAGTAAGGCATGAAGATCCCCATGTACATATGTTATTTCTACTCAGTAAGGACTGGATCTATAGTCTCATTTTTTTATGATGTCTACCCAAACAAAATATTCATCTTTTCTAATGATAAGGCAACCAAGCGTATGTTTTTATTTTATCCACATCCTTTTCTATTCTAGAATAGCGATTTTCTACCTCTGCCGCAAGAATTTTAAAACATGCAGTGCCTGACTATTTAGTCAGGGGCACTGACTTCTTTCCCCTTAGACTGTCAATTAAAAAAATAAAAAAATGACAACAGCCAAACACAACAACCATCGGGTGTGAATGAATCAAAATTGTAACATTTTTTTATCAAATTGGTAAAAAATATAACATTTTTTGGTATGTGCACAATTTTAGTGATTAGTTTATGTGTGTCATGAGAAGAAATAAGAGAAGTTGCTAAAAGTGAGGTATCTTTTAGCAAGGCTTCAACCCAGCCAACCTAGCAAATCTTGAAAACTACAGCACTATGTATTTTATTTTGATAAAAAGAATAAGCTCATGTGATTGTTGCTACAAGCACATCCCTTGTTGAATTTTATCGTCAAATGTACTTTGGCATATCTTTGAATTTATAAAATCCAAAGCATTTAAGATAATCCGTCCCTTTATGATTTCATATATTTAAAACCAGTGGTAGAAAAGTATTGATTAAAATTGGTTTTATTACTATGCCTTTATCCTTTTACTAGTGTTTTTCAAATTTCTGATTATTCTTTGAAGTGAGAAAGTAAGTTTTAATATCTTTGTACTTTTAACTAAGGAATGGAGTATAGATTTCCAGGCGAAAGATAATGAAGTAAGTTTCAAAAATGTTGAGTTGGAAGTACAATCACACAGAAGTCTCCAGGAGAATGTCTCTTAGAAAGAGGCACAAAAGAAGAAAATGTAGGAAAAAATAGATTTGTAGATGAAGTGCTCCTTGAAGCCAGAAGGGAGGATGAGCTAGTTCATGAGAAAGCAGAGAATGAAAAGAAGACTGAATCCTAAAATACAGCATCTTTGGAAGATGATAATTAACATTTTTCTTCAGATTAAAAGCAGTTGCTTAATATAATTATCCATCTCTACAGAGAAAAGCAATCAGTTTTAATTTTGGTACAATTTAAAAATTTGATCCCTTCACTATCAAATGTTAGCTGTTTATGTCTTTGCCTCCTCTGATCATTACTGTGGTGATGCAAACTTTTTCTTAGTTATTAATATAATTAACAAAATTATTTGTTTTACAATATTTCACTCCACTTTTTTACTCCATATTTCTAATTACAGGTTCAATATCACATATTGAATATGTCCATATATAATATCTTATTTTAATAATACACCACGGAATAATATTCTCCAGTTGTACTTAGAGCCTTTCTGATTTTTCACTAATTATATGAAATAATGGACCTATATATTAAAACATTTCTTGATGAAAAAACTTTTTACAGAAAAAAATTAGGCTGTGATAAATTTTTATCAGTTTTATGTTTTGCCATAACTCAACCAACATTGGGTTTGTCAATTCATTTTTGAGTTATACACTGTTACTATGTATAGAGATACATAGTAAATGCTCTCTAAATTGTTTTATTAAACCTAACTGAAGGGTAATATAGTATTCCTTTCAAAATTTGGACCTATTACCTAGAATTTCCCATTACCTAGAATTTTCTATTCTTAACACCGTGAATGTTTCTTGATGAGCCAGAAAGTACCAAGAAAGTGTGATGAAGTATAATATTAATTGTTAGGAAAATCTGTTATTAGCAGAACTATTTAAAGCTGTTCCTGCTAACAGGTATTTTTTAAATATAAAGTTAAATGTACTTGAGTTATTTGTAAAAAAAAAAAAAAAAAAAAAACAAACACTTTAGATTTATGAGAAAATAATTTTTAAGTTTTTTATAGGCTGGGCCATTAACCAAAGTGACTATATGCAAAGACAGAGAAGGAAAGCCGAAGTCCTTTGGATTTGTCTGCTTTAAACACCCAGAATCAGTGTCTTATGCCATAGCTTTGCTGAATGGAATTCGTTTATATGGAAGACCAATTAACGTGCAGTATCGATTTGGTAGGTCTATCTGAGTTTTACTATTGTTGGTGATTTCAGACGTGTAAGCATTTTGTTTTCTATAGAGCAAAGACCAAAAAGGTGTTCCCATAGTCTCTATTAAACTTATCGGAACACATGTCTAATCCATAACAATATATAATTACTAGTAATTAGTATTGCCAATTACATTGCCAACCCTATTGTATCTCTTCTGTATTAAAAATTTTAATGTTCTATTTTAGAATCAGCCAGCACATATCTATGATAGTTGCTATTGGCTATTATAAATGAAGCAAATTTAAATGAACTGGAGACACACAATTCTAGCTTTCATATAGCAAAAAGACTTGCTCATCCATTTGTCATTGCTAATCCTAATATATAAAAACCCTGGTCCATCACATCCTCAATGATGGAGGCTTGAACAACCAGAAGTCAGTCCCACAGTCAGTGCTGGGTTGCCATGGTGACCCAGCACCTACTGCTGAGGGGGCTATGAATCAGGCCTAGATAAAGGCCTGAAGAGAGAATCAAGATCTGATCCGTAGCTTCTCTTGCAGCTGTTGATTAGCACTTGCCTTTCTCTTTCTTTCCAGGCCTGGTCAGCAGCTACACCTCCATTTCTCTCCAGGCCTCCCACGGGGCTGATGATCAGCCCTGCCTTTCTGATCAGGCCCTATTGATAGGCCCAGAGACACTGACTTGCATAGAAACTGATCAATCAGAACCAAATCTGGGTCTACTATGAGGAGCCAATGTCTGCCTAGGAGGTGGAGCTTTTGACGCTGACTGGCATAGAAACCAACCAATCAGAACCAAATTGGCCAGCAGAGGAGGACAGTTGGGGGCAAGATCAGGCCTGCAGGGGGAGGGCAAGGGTAACAATTGGAGGAGACCAGGCCATCAGGGAAGGGAAGTTGGGGGGAACCAGGCAGCAGGGGAGAGAAGTTGGGGTGAACCAGGCCAGCAGAGCAGAGAAGCTGGGGGTGAGATCAGGCTGGCCAAGGAGGGCAATTGGAGGGGAGATCAGGCTGGCAGGAGAGAGCAGTTGGGGGCAACCAGGCCGGCAGGGGAGCAGTTAGGTGTTAATCTGGCCAGCAGGGGAGTGGTTAGGGGTGATCAGGCTAGCAGGCAGAAGTGGTTAGGGACAATCAGGCAGGCATGCAGGCGAGCAGTTAGGAGCCAGCAATTCCAGATTGTGAGAGAGATGTCCCAAAGGCGTCTCAGATTGGAAAGGGTGCAGGCTGGGCTTAGGGACACCCACCCCCCAGTGGTGCACAAATTTCATGCATCCGGGCTCTAGTATGTGATATAAAATACCTATTATCTGGAAGATGTGATAGGCAACAGTCCTTCTTCTCCTTGGACCTAAGGGAAGGAATCGTTCTATGTGTATTTCCCTGTCTCTAAGCCCCTTTAAGAGCAACTGACCAAAACCAGCTCTAGAGTGACCCTTCATAGTGATGGAAGAAACCTTCTGGACATGAATGGCCTCAAGTGCCTTCTCCTATACACATGCCAAGAACTGATCATCTTTTATTAAATATCTTGAGGACACTGTGCTAATACTCTAGGCCTTTTATGTTTGAAGGGACTGATTGAGGTAATGCTCGCGATGCTTATGTTGCTTCTCTCCCCTAAATGTTTCAGCCTATTGATATACTAGAGGCCTGGTGCATAAAATTCGTTCACAGTGTGTGTGTGTGTGTGGGGGGGGTGTCCCTCACCCAGGCTGCACCCTCTCCAATCTGGGACATCCCTCTCACAATCCAGGATGGCTGGCTCCCAGCCACTTGCCTTCCTACCTGCCTGATTGCCCTTAACTGCTTCTGCCTGCCAGCCTGATCACCCCCTAACCACTTTCCTGCCCACCTGATCAACGCCTAACTGCTTCCCTGACAGCCTGATTGCCCCTAACTGACCTCCCCTGCTGACCTGGTCACCCCTAACTGCCCTCCTTTGCCAATCTGGTCACCCCCAACTGCCCTCCCCTACTGGAACAGTCACCCCTAATTTCCATTCCTTGCCAGCCTGGTCACCCCCAACTTTCCTTCCCTGCCAGCCTGGTCACCCCTAACTGCCCTTCTTTGACAATCTGATCGCCCCCAACTGCCCTCCCCTGCTGGAAAAGTCACCCGTAATTCCTGTCCCTTGCCAGCCTGATTGCCCCCAACTGCCCTTCCCTGCTGACCTGGTTGTTCCAACAAAGCCTGCTGTTTAGTCATTTGGTCGTCCCTCACTAACCCCCCTGGTGGCCTGGTCACCCCATGTAGCCTGCTTGTTCAGTTGTTTGGTCATCCCTTACTAACCCCCCTGCTGGCCTGGTTGTAGACAGCCATCTTGTGAGGGCGTGAGGGTCAATTTGCATATTACCTCTATTATATAGGATCCCTTGTTTATTTGTTTTTATTTCTCTTCCAATACAAAAACAAATAAGAATTAAAAAACCCAATGCCTTGTTGCAAAGGAAAAGTGCTTCTCTTTGCATTTCATTCTGTTAATTTCTTTGCAAAGAAAATGGGCTGCATCATGCTCTCAACACTGTTCTATTCTACCAGCTTTTAGTTAATAAGAGCTGGTGGGATGGTCCAGGACATTATGTTCTGACACTTCCCTATATAGCTGCTTAGCATCCTATGTAAGGTTGCATAGGCTTTGTCAGTGAAGTTTAAAGAACTCATGCCTTATACATGGGAGGCAAATAAACTGATGAGTTGCTATTTTTAGTTTACAGGTGTATAATACAAAACAACATGTATCTTATATGGTCCTTTGTCAATATAACTTTATTGTAGAGCCATTGCTTTGGACAAAGTCTGATTATAATTTAGTCATTTATAATAATATAAACTATTTGTAAATATTACTTGAGAAACCAATAACATGTTCATGTATCTTATATGAGTATAGAATTATACTTAATACTATGTCCTTTTAGATTTGGGGAGTTTTTATAGTTTTATGTTAGAACTCAAAAAAAATATACAATGAAATAATCACCATGTTATTCTATTTATTTTAAAGGGAGTTCTCGCTCTTCTGAACCAGCTAATCAAAGTTTTGAGAGCTGTGTTAAGATCAATTCACACAGCTACAGGTAATTAAAATATTTTTTCATGAAGGTAAAGAAAATATGTTCTTGTGACAGGAAAAGTTTTGGATTATTGTAAACCTTACCATTTAGGCATACAATAAAATTAAGGAATTCATTTTTTCTGAAACCACGAAAAGGGACAAAATATTTTCATTTAACTTCAGTCATATTTCAACAGTATGTGGTAGAGAGTTAAATCTGTATATTCTTTACAGTTTATTATGTTCTTTTCATAGCTGTTAAATCCTCTAAGCATCCAAGGCCTCATTGTGATAGATCGGTTAGCCTTTGGTGGCTATTTACAATTGGGATATACACCTATTCATCTGACTGTCTCCACTTTCCTGTGTTAATTGCACTCTTCCCCAAAGTATATTCTCTGTCCCAAGAATTAGTAGTATTAACATTAAAATTATACAATATGCTGGAGAAAGTAGACTAATGAAGACTAGCTATATAGATCTAGCCAGTTTTTGTAACATTGTAATATTTTTAACATATCCATAGAAGAAAATAGTACACTTTTAAATGAAGCTTTACACACCATAGTTTTTAAATTAGCAATTTTTATTACTACATGAATATGTAGAAGAAATCAGCAAATATGAGTTCCTGTTAATATCAAGAATATATTTAGGAAAGAGCATATTTATATAAACAGTGAATATACATTCAAAAATAAATTGAGAAAACATGTCTACCTTTTTTTTTTACTTCAATATCTATAAGATATTGAATTGAACTTCCGTAATTACTAATGACTTGCTCTGCTATCTTCATATCTAAGTGTTCTTTTCTCTATAAAATTAACATTGTTTACTATTTTGCTATAAATAAGCCAAATCTGACTCTAAATATTGAGATTTCAATATGTAGCTATTAATATGACTTAAGGTACTGCTGTACCTAATTAACTGACTATTTGTGTATGTATGTTTAAGTTAATTACTCTTAACCACAGTATCTTAGAGGATCTCTCTCTATCTCCCTCTCTCTCTCTCTTTCTCTCTAATTATTAAGAAATGTGGTTTTTATTTTTAAGAAAAAAGGACATTTGAGGGTAAGGATTTTAACTTTTTTATTTATTTGTTTTTTTGCCTTCCTAAAGAAATGAAGAAGCCATGGGCAGTTCTTTCTTTCCCATGCAGTTCTTTCCAACTAATAATGCAGTTTCACCTCAAGAATATTTTTTCTTTCAGAAGATGGTAAGTTTAACATGCCTCTGGTTCAATATATAATGTGATGCAAACTGTGAAGAATATGAAAACTATTTGGAGCTCAAATCTAACCACGGGACAAAGCGGCTTCCTAGAACACTTTCCCCCAATGACAGAGGGTTCTAATACAGTCATCTTAAGTCCAGAACATAGCACCTACATCAGCAAACAGCCAGCATGTCTGTCAAAGAGTGGATGGGAGTGATGATGCACTGTGGTCCGAGTAAAATTTAAGTAGAGTTGTCATTTAAATTACATTTTCGTTTTGTTTTGTTTTGTTTGTTAATCCTCACCTGAGGATTTTTACATTGATTTTCAGGGAAAGTAGAAGAGAGAGGGAAAGACAGAGAGAAATATCCATGTGAGAGAAATACAAGAGATTGGTTGCCTCTGACATGATCCCAACCAGGCTGGGGAGGACCCTGCAACCAAGGTGCGTGCCCTTGATCAAAATCAAACTCAGGATCCTTTGGTCTGTATGCTGAAGCTCTGTCCACTGAGCCAAACCGGCTATGGCTTAAATGGCTGTTTTAAAAGATAATTTTTAGAATTGAATTATTTTATTTAGTGAACTGTTTTTACATAATGTAAACATTAATAACAAACATTGCTTTGGGACTTGGATTAATTTTAAAATAATTTATTATAACTGGAGACAAGATTCTCAATGTAATAAACTACATTATTTCCAAAGACTCTCAAAAAATATGGTTTTAGCTTAGAAATCTTAAGTATGATCTTTATTATTAAAGGGGAACTTAGGAAATTGTTTGTTTTTCCAGCTTGTCATTTTATACATAATAAAATTGAGGTCAAAGAAGCCCAAGATGGTACTTGTTAGTGACAGATGTGGGACTATAACACAGGTAATCTGATTGACAGGGTGGAGTTTTTTTACAAACATCCAGCATACATGTGAGCTTCAGATTTTAAAACAGCTGTTTTCACTTTTGTAAAAAAGGAAAATTGATCATTTAACTTTTGGAAAAACTTTTCTTAGCTACTAGTAAACACCAGTTCTCATCTGAAATTGTCAATATCTTTTTCCCAGCATTTTTAATCTTTGGTAGATCTGAGAAAAACATACACATACAATAGTTCTCACATTATCTCTATTAATTTTTAATGTACTTTGAATAGTTAGAAATTTGAGTTAAAATTACTTTTTAAAAAAAAATAATTGTATATCATAACTATTGACAACAGTGCTATACAATATGGTGGCTATTAGCCACATGTGAGAACAAAAAACTGTGTCACCCTGTTACTTATGCTATAACCAGATAAAATTTAAAATATTCTTAATTCAGTTACTGGATAACTTTTAGTTGAAAGAACTTTGATATGTGTGTCTATTTTCTCAAATGTACATTTTATGTAACCTAAATTTAGACCAAGTATTTTCTACAAAAATTTATCATTGGAATTGAGATATACTATAAGTATAAAATGTATACAGATTTTGAAGACTTAGTATGAAAAAATAAAGTAGAATATCTCATAATTTTTTATTGGTTACATGTTGAAATGACAATATTTTGGATATTTTGAGATAAATAAAATGTATATTGCACCTATGGTTTTTTTTTAAATATTTTATTGTGCCTCCTTGAAGATTTAAAGCTGCATATGTAGCTTGCATTTTATTTCTATAGGTAAGCACTAAGCTATATTATAGTAAGCCGTATACTGCTTTAATCTTTGTTAACTATTTAAGGAAACTACCATATCCCTACTTTGCAAAATCATGGCCTTTCTTATGTTAATACACAGTTTGATTTTCTGGTAGTTATTTGTATAATGCACGTAAACTGTAAACTTTTTTAACATTTTGGTCATGTTTTGATAAATGAATGTTTGTTTTTATCCACAGCAGTGGCATCCATGTAACCCAATGCTGCAGCTTCCTTACTGTGAGATGACAGCACCACTTCCTAAGAACACCGCCGTGCCTCCTTCACTAAACCATGTTCCAAATCTAGAGGCTGGACCCAGCTCTTATGAATGGACTCACCAGCAACCACATGACCCTGACCTTTACCAAATTAATAAACGAAAGAGGCAAAAACAAACTAGCGATAGTGATAGTAGCACAGAAAACATTAGAGAAAGTGAATATAGCAAAACGTTCCAAAAATGTAAGAAGAAGAAAAGATACTAATATTATCTTCAAATGAATTTATCTACACTGGTCTTGATGCTTTTAAAAGGAAAGAAAAGAAAAGAAGGGAAAAAAAGCCTGTATTCTACCAAGTGACAAATGTTATGGCTTTCTTATGTTCTTGGAAATATATAATATTATGGCATCTGATTTGCTATTGAAATTTTGTTTTCAATTATAAAGACTTAAAAATAATATGCTACTTCTTGCTTTGGTAATGGTATTGTTGACACATTGTCAACAAGAAATATACTTTTGAGTGATATATTTTAATAGTGATAATGATATTTCATAAACTGTCTATCAAAAGCCACTTATGGTTAAGGCACCATGCTTTCCTAGAGTGTTGCTTATATGGAATGGTAGATTTTATGAGTGAAACTAGTACAAATATTTAAGAGTTACATGTTGATCCTAACAAAAATTGAATAAGCAAGCTTTAGTTTCCTTTGCTAATACCATTTTTTCATTTGTCAATATGATATTTCTCAGCCTTATGCTCCTATAGGTTTATTGTATTTCATAGGATGAGGATATATGTTAGTGATACCTAAGGAAAAATGATTACTATAGACCTATTTTTAGCATCATTCCCTTTTTATACAGCTGTATATAAATATGATCATCTGCCTCATCTCACTATATTTCATGAAAATTAGTTGGCTATATCTGAATTTATCATCAACTCTTTTACCAACTGGATTTGAGAGGGTATATTTAACAAGCAAATCTTGATAACAATAGAGTATCCCATTAATGTATGTTAAATTTAATATTTATTTTCAAATCAAGTTTCCTATTTCTGGCTTGTTTATTTAATATGTAAAATCAATGGTTTACTTGGACATTTTTGTTCACTTATTTGCTTACCAGAAACTTAAACAATGAAAATATTTATTTATTAAAGCTAATTGAAAAAAATCATTGGGAGACCCCACCCAATTCAGTAGGAAAAGCCATGCTTGGATAGTTCTTTTTCATGTTGAATAGCACTTTATAGATCTTTATTATTTAAAGTAATAAAGATGTTTTTAACAAAGTGAGTAACTGAATTTAACTTTTAGTTATAAGTATACTATGCCTTATATTCAGCTTGTTTTAAATCTGAATATTAGTCTATTTCCATCTAATCCACATGAAAAACTAAATTCTGCTTATTGTAGGTTTGACCTGTATACTTTCACATTCCTAACTATTCACACTAAAAAAAGGAAAAAAAAAGACATTTTTTCTTTTTAAGTTCACTTTTTTTTTTTTTTTGTAATTTAGAATTATGCCAAAGGGAAAATATATTTTTATGTAAATAGGGAGGGGGAAAAACCTTAGCCCTAAATTATTTCAGTATGATTGGCATAGGGAATATCTAGCTGAGTGGAAATTATACAACTAGAAGGAAAGAGAAAAGCACACTGAGACTCGGAGGAGAAGGAGTGGAGAGCAGAAGTTAACTACAGAAGTACGGAGGCATGCACAAGGAAAGGACTGGCAACTAAGTACGCTGTTTTCTTTTTCAATCAGAAGGGAGACACAAGTTCCCAAATGCTCTGAAATTCAGTTCCAGGTGAAACTCTGGGGACACAGACTCATATGGGGAGAAACTGGACTGTCTGTAATTGGGTGGAGCTCGAAGACAGCTTTCTCTCAGAGGTGCTTACAGCCAACATTGTTCCTGCACAGGGTCATGGACAGAGACACAGGTCCTCTTCCAGACAAGGCTGACAGCCATTGCTCTTTGCTCCACCCTGGTGATTCCCTCTGACCCCACCCCACCCAATTTATAACTCCACCCAAGCTGTGCACAGAGGCTTTTGCACATGTGGCCTGCAAAATGGCCTGGACCTTTGCAATCTGAAACCTAACATACCGCAATGGGTGAAAGAGCACCAGAGCCTCCAAAAGAAGACCCAAGGATCAACAGCAACTTTTATTACTTCACAGCTGGACCTCATCTGGGCATCTCCAAAACCCAAGAAAGAAGAGGAATCTGCATATCTCTCTGTAGCTCCTATTAGGTGGCCTCTATCCTTGGATAACCAAGAGCCAGTGTACCAGTGGTCAGAGAGAGTCCATCCAGACTAAAACTTCAGAACCATAAGAGACACACTCAGGGGGCAGACTTAGTGCGCACAAAATCCCACTGAAGCAAGTCTTGCCTCATAAGAGTGTCTCCAGCATAGAAGATCTCCCATCATAGACACAACTGATCCTCATAGCCAATTGGCCTGGAGGTCAATTCCTCCCAGTGATACCAAAAACAATCAACTACAATAAGACTGTGCAAACAGCCCACAAAGGGGTACGCCAAGAGTGTTCACCACAGGTAATTGGGGAGGCTGAGCCACTGGGCTCTATAAGACATCTAGCACATAAAGCCATGCTATCAATACAGGGGAGCAGCCAAAATATGGAGACAAAGAAACAGGTCACAAATGAAAGAACTGGAGGAAAGCAAACTACTGGATATGGAGTTCAAAACCACAGTTATAAGGTTACTCAAGAATCTCCTAGAAACCACTGATAAATTTAGTGAGACCTTCAGGAATATGAAAAAGAACCAACTAGAAATTAAGCATACACTGACTGCAATAAAGAATAATATACAGAGATCCAACAGCAGACCAGAGGATCCCAAGAATTAAGTCAAAGGTTTGAAATACAAAGAAGCAAAAAACACCCACCTGGAAAAGAAAAAAGAATCCAAAAATATAAAGATAGTGTAAGAAGCCTCTGGGACAATTTCAAGCATACCGACATCCAAAGTGTGGGGGTGCCAGAAGAAGAGAGAGAGCAAGATATTGAAAACCTATTTGAAGAAATAATGACAGAAAACTTACACTACCTGGTCAAAGAAATAAACTTACAAGTCCAGAAAGCACAGAAAACCCCAAACTAAAGAAATTCAAAGAGAACCACACCAAGACATATCATAATTAAAATGCCAAGAGCAAAAGACTATTGAAAGGAGCAAGAGAAAAACACCTACAAAGGAATACCCATATGACCATCAGCTGATTTCTCAACAGAAACTGCAGGTCAAAAGGAAGTGGCAAGAAATATTCAAAGTGATGAACAGCAAGAACCTACAATGAAGATTGCTCTACCCAACAAAGCTATCATTTAGAATTGAAGGTCAGATAAAGAGCTTCACAGATAATAAAAAGCTAAAGGAGTTAATCACTGCCAAACCTGTATTGTATGAAATGCTAAAGGGTATTCTTAAAGAAGAGGAAGAAGAAAAGAGGAAAACCAAGATGGCGGCATAGGTAAATGCCTAACTGCAGCCTCACTCAACAATTTCAAAAAATACAACTAAAATATAAAGTGGACAGTATCCAGAACTACAGGAAAGTTGACTGACTGGAAATTCTACAACTAGAAGGAAAGAGAAAACTAGAAGGAAAATCAGAGGAGCTGTAAAAGCCTAAGGTGTGGAGACATGGTGCATGTGTGGGGAGAGGACGGAGCCTGAGAGGAGGGGTGGCTAAGTGCCTGGCTGGTGTTCCCTAGTGGGAAAGGCGATAAAAGCTCTGGACTGTGCAACTCTGACTGCACTGAACCCCAGTTCTGGGCGAGACTCTGGTGTCCCAGGCTCATACAGAGGGAATCTGGGCTGTAAGGCAGAAGATAAGGGGAGTGGCAAAAGGCAGAGCCCCCGAGTCGCACACATTTCACGTAGAGGACAGACTGTTGATTGGGCCGCTGGATTGCTCTAGCAGGAAGGAGACATAAGCTCCAGACTGCTCTTAACCCCACTTCCAACTGCACTGAGCCCCAGTTGGGGGAGAGGCTAGACTGTCTGGTAGTGGGTTAAACTCTAGGGCACCTTTCTCAGGTGCTTGAAGCAAATACCAAAGGACACTGAGGTACACTGAGACTCAGGAACCTCAGAGGGCGGGGCTAATTGGAAGCCAAGGCTGTAGGCTCCACCCTGAAACTCCGCCCCATCCAAGCTGAACACAGAGGCTTTTGCAGGTTTCCAAGTCTAGTGGAATAAGGCTGTCTCCTGGCATAGACACAGCTGATCCTCCCAACCTACCAACTCAGGGAAGCAGCGAAAATGCAGAGACGAGGAAACAGATCACAAACAAAAGAAATGGAGGACAAAAGGTGACTGGATATAGAGTTCAAAACCACACTTTAAAGGTTGTTCAAGAATCTCCTAGAAAAGGCTGATAAAATAAATGAGACATATGAGAATATGAAAAGGGTTCAACTAGAAATAATAAAGGATCAACTAGAAATAAAGAATATATTCTCTGAAATAAAAAATATTAGACAGAGTCCTAAAAACAGAATGGAAAATTGCAAGAATCAAGTCAAAGATTTGGAACACAAAGAGCTAAAGGACACTCCTTTGCAGAAGCAAGAAAACAAGAGAATCCAGAAAGTTGAAGATAGTGTAAGAAACCTCTGTGACAACTTCAAGCAAACCAACATCAGAATTATGAGCATCCCAGAAGATGACAGAGAGCAAGATATCGAAAACATATTGAAAGAAATAGTGACAGAAAACTTCCCCCACCTGGGGAAAGAAATAGACTTACAAGTCCAGGAAGCACACAGAACCCCAAACAAAAGGAATCCAAAGAGGACCAATCCAAGACACATCATAATTAAAATTCCAAGAGCAAAATACAAAGAGAGAATATTAAAAGCAGCAAGACAAAAGCAGGTAGTTACCTATAAAGGAGCACCCATAGGACTGTCAGCTGATTTCTCAACAGAAACCATGCAGGCCAAATGGGAATGGCAAGAAATATTCAAGGTGATGAATAACAAGAACCTACAGTCAAAAATACTCTACCCAGCAAAGCTATCACTCAGATTCAAAGGCCAGATAAAGAGCTTCACAAATAAATTTAAGCTAAAGGAGTTCATCGCCGCCAAGCCAGAATTATATGAATTGCTAAAAGGGGATTCTTTAGGAAGAGGAAGAAAATAAAGATAAAAATTATGAACAACAAATACGTTACGATCAACAAGTGATTCTAAAAACCAAGGGAAGTAAAAATCATGAACAATATTAACTGGTGAATATAATAGAATCAGAGGTATGGAAGGGGAGTGGACATGATTCTCAGGGAAATGGGGAGTGGGAGAGGGGGGAAGAGACTGAAGATAAACTGCATCTATGGATGAGGACAATGGGGGTTGGGGAAAGGGCAGAGGGTGGGATGGTAACTTGGTGGAGGGGAGCAATGGAGGGGGGGAAATGAGGAACATTGGTAATAATATGAACAATAAAGATTTATTTTTAAAAAAAGAAGAAAAAGGTAAAGATAAAAATTACATAGTACACAGCACCAAGGTCTACCTCCAGAAAAAAGAAAAATTATTAATAAACTAACCCTGACACTAAATGAATTAGAAAGCTAACAGAAAAAAAAAAGAAGAAGAAAAAGCCCAGAGAAATAGAAGAAACGAAATAATAAAGGTCAGAGCAGAAATAAATGACACCGTGATAAAAAAACAAACAAACAAACAAAAAAAAACCCCAATAAAATAAAAAAATAAAGTACAAAGGATCAACAAATCCAAGAGCTGGTTCTTTGAAAAGATAAACAACATTGATGATGCCTTAGAAAGAAACAAAGAGAGAGGACCCAAATAGATAAAATCATAAGTGAAAAAGGTGATATAACAATGGATACCTCAGAAATACAGAGGATTGTAGGAAAATGCTATGAACAACTATAGGCCAACAAACTGGACAACCTGGGAAAAAATGAACAAATTCCTAGAAACATACAATCTTCCAAAATCAATCAGGAAGAATTGGAAAACCAGGGTCTCATAAGGGTGTCTTCAGCACAGAAGTTGTCCCATCATAGATACAACTGATCCTCACAGCCAATTGTCCTGGAAGTCAATTCCTCCCAGAATGTCTAAAATTTTGCTGTTGTCTCTTCACATTCTCTGTGACTTAATACTTACTATTTTAAAAAAATTCTTACTCTTGTTTAATCATATATTTGGAGGAAGAGAAGATAAAATTGGTCTCAATAAGTCTTGATTAAAAGGAAGTTGTTTACTGATTAAAATCATTTTTATCTTAAGAAAATTAACTTTTTTACATATGTTTTAGCCCAGCTGGCATAGCTCAGTGGTAGAGCATCAACCTATGAACCAAGAGGTCACAGTTCAATTCCCATTCAGAGCACATGCTTCAGGCTTGATCCTGGATCATGCAAGAGGCAGATGATCAATGATTCTCATCATTGATGATTCTCTCTCTCCCTTGCCCTTCCTCTCTGAAGTCAATGAAAAGGAAATATACTTATGTTTTATATTTTCAACTTTTTTTCATTTTCTTTCCAGAAGTTTTAATTTTCAGACAGTTAATATGTTTTTAAATCTATCAGTCCTTTTTATGGTTTCTAGAAATTTTATTATGAGTATAAAAGCATTTCAGAATGCAATATTAAGAAAAATATCTGCCGAAACCGGTTTGGCTCAGTGGTAGAGTGTCGGTCTGCGGACTGAAAGGTCCCAGGGTTCGATTCCAGTCAAGGGCATGTACATTGGTTGCAGGCACATCCCCAGTAGGGGGGTATGCAAGAGGCAGCTGGTCGATGCTTCTCTCTCATTAACATTTCTAGCTCTCTATCTATCTCCCTTCCTCTCTGTAAAAATATCAATAATATATATATATATATATATTTTTTTAAGATGCAAAAAAAAAGAAAAACATATTTTCTGTTAGAATTATATCAGATTCAATTTTATATACTGAATGGGCCATGGAGTACTTTCTTAAGATATGAGGACATAAAATATAGATTTTTGTACAACATAAGCAATTTTGAGTTTCTTTCATGGGCATGGAATACTTTCTTAGGATGTGAGGAGGTAAATTTTTAGATTTTCATACAACATAAGCACTTTTAAGTTTCTGAATGCTTATATTAAGATTTTTTATACCAAAACAACAATGATGTTTTCTCTATTATGCAACCCTGAAGAGGATACAGTCATGATGAAGGGAGTGACACTCCCATTGACAGGTATTATTTCCCCCAACCATTGGAAGAGGAGTCTGAAACAAAAATAAATAGTGAAGACAGCAAGGGGCTCAAGTGAATTTGATTCCATTTCCACCTGAGGTGACACAGTAATTTCAATGATGATTATTGCATTAAATTGAATTTAGAATAATTTGTGGTATTTTGAAGAATTGGGGATAAGGAAGTTATTTTCCAGCAAAATGAACAGTTTAAAGTTAGGAAAATGAAAAGTGTAATCAAAATATGGCAAATAAAGTGGGGAGATTTAAGGAATTCAAGATATAGTTGATAACAGTCAAAACTTTAAAAGTCAACTAAAATTTAAGTTGAGGGAGTTTCAAGTAATATGACACACTTTAAAATAGCATAAGAAATCTATCTCCTGTCATAAAATATTTTAAGTGAATAGATAAGTGAACATCTAAGAAAAGTAAATTGTCAGCTGTTAGTAAGGAGCAGAATATTCTGGAAAAGAAAAACAACAAAAAAGCAAGCATCCACTCTGATGAGAATCTAGCTGAAATAAGGATTCCCTGCCAACTTTGGCCAGCCAGGATTAAACTAAAATTCAATTTTCTGAGGGATAAGTGGCTGGCTTCCATCCCAAGCAGGGAGAACTGTAACTTACCCTATGTCTTCAAGTTTAGGACAACGGTGGTCCCTGCAGTGGCATACCTACAGCACACAACTTTAACTTCTCTGAGAGAATATTGGGAGCATGGTGAACCATGCCTTCATTGTCTTGCTCTAATATTCACTAATGAAGTCCCTTCTTCAACTCCTCTGTGGGATGGTGAGAAATTTATTCTGAGTCCTGTTGCAAGACAGTTGGTGACTCCAAAGCCACCCATCTTAAGGATACCAACTTTTAAGAAGCTACTTTTTGAAACCATGGTCATACAAATTAAGAAAGTTAATCTCTTTTCTGAACTGTGAAACTTATAATTTGTTTTTTAATAAACATATTTGAGTTTAGCATCATGAGGAGAAGTGATATATATTGAAGAGTGATATCCTCAATTAACAAGCTGGATAGTGTTGGAGGAAAATGTTTCCTCTACCAACTTCAGTCTAAGTGGTCTTGAACCTGAAAAATAATTGATGACAGATTAATTCTCTCTGACTTAATAAATTTAAGGAAAGTTAAATTCACATAGGAGTATTGTATAAGGAGTAGATTTCCAAACAGAAGTAAGGTTTATATACCAGCTTAAAACAAGGCCAGAAAAAAAGAGAATTCTGTGGGCATATTTGAGTGAAGAGCATAAAAAGATTTGATAAGAGCAGAAAAATTGGGAATTAATTATTAACAATAGCCAGCTGCCTTAAGAATGTGCATAATTGTTTCTTTGTCTTTGGAAGAGAGATAGACAATATATCAACTCAATACATTTAGGGGTGAGTATATGAATCTACTGAGATAGTTCATGATCTAAATAGCCAACAGATTTTTTAGCCCTTGAAGTTTGTATCTGGGATCTGTATAACCTCCATCAGCTGGTGTCTTCAATAACACTGTGCTTAGTTTGATTACAAAGTAGGAGATCATCAAACTTTGGACAAGAGTGGAGCCTTGGGTAAAGTTTATAGTCTATAAATCAGCTATAAAGACTTAGGAAAATACTGAGTGGAAACTCACAATAGCCTGAGGTATGCAAGTTCACATTAGCTATCTTTCTCTTTGCAAAAAAAATTTAAAAATATATCAGTCAGTGTGCAATTGTATTGAGAAGAAAGCTGAGCAGAGCTCGGCTACTAGAAACCACATTGCATTGGCAGAGATTGAAATAAGATGGTGGCTGATTTAAAGACTTATGGCATAGCATGGGATCATGATAAAGTTAATTATTCTTAGGACTTGCATAAATCAATAGCTTTTATTTCTTCTCTAATCAAATTTTCTTTCTTCCTTCACTGATAAAATTAGGGTATTGCATAGTGAGGAGGTGACGAAAAGGACACCTTGTTGTAAAAGGGTATCTATTATAGGTTTGGTTCCTCATTCTGTACCTCAATAGAGTGGGGATTGGATTACAAATAGAAGAGGTTTTCCAGGTAAGGTATGTGGGCTCTACATTTTGTAATAATGCAACCTGATTTGCATGTAAGGCCAAAAGGTAACTGGGACATCTTTTAAGACTGAATCTTTTTCAGAGGATTTGAATCAAAATGATTTTCCATTAAAGATAGCAGGAAGGTTGAGATATTTTCTAAAGGTAAGGAAATAAGGACACTCTTTTTGTTGCATTGTATTTTAACACTAAACTTATATAATACATTTCTACCTATAAGATTTGCTGGTGAGGAGTCGGAGCCCCAAGACCAGTGGTGAGTCTTAAGAGACCCTAAGGATATCAGGATAGGCTAGGACAGTGGTCAGAAAACTCATTAGTCAAAAGAGCCAAATATCAACATTACAATGATTGAAATTTCTTTTGAGAGCCAATTTTTTTAAACTTAGACTTCTTCTAATGCCACTTCTTCAAATAGACTTGCCGAGGCCTTGGTATTTTGTGGAAGAGCCACACTCAAGGGGCCAAAGAGCCACATGTGGCTCGTGAGCCCCACGAGTCTAGGATATGGTAGAAAAATAAGTTGTGCAGAGACTCAACAGCTTGAATGGAATTAGAGGTGAGAGGCAAAGATAAATCATCTGAGCAGATGATAGAGAAAGTCACATCAGACTCAATTTAAAAATCCAATTCCTGATCATCTGTTTTAATGATTGGTTCTAGGGTTGTGACTGAGGATTCCATCATGTGTCAAATAGTGGGTTTTATTGAAAACTGATCTACAGAAGGGGAAAAACAGACCTTCTGAAGATGCTGAGGTCTAGAGTAATCACTATTTACCTTTAAGCATTCCTTTTTCAAGGTCCTGGCATCATACAATATCTAAAAGTGTGCTCAAATAAATAGTCAAGGCTCTGTGGTTGATAAGAAGGATGGGTAGGTTTGGGATTTCTATTAAAGTCATGTTTTTGTTCTTATAAAAACTCCAGTCATAGGGCAAGGACTGTTGTCTTTACTTTTTTCTTTTTCTTGCTTTTCACAAACTAATTTCAAAGCATTGGATGGTAGCCTCAATGATAACACTTGATAAGGAATTGACCTGCCCACCCAACTTCATAATTTTAGACTTGTTTTTTTTCCTTTGTTTGTTTGTGTGTTTGTTTTTACAACAGAAAGATTTCAAATTAAGACAGAATCAAATCCTTCTTACATTCTTTTTTAAAAATATTTTTATTGATATTTTACAGAGAGGAAGGGAGAGAGATAGAGAGCTAGAAACGTCGATGATAGAGAAACATCGACCAGCTGCCTCTTGCACACCCCCTAACGGGGATGTGCCTGCAGCCAAGGTACATGCCTTGACCAGAATTGAACCTGAGACCTTTCAGTCCGCAGGCTGACGCTCTATCCACTGAGCCAAACCAGTTTCGGCTATGTTCTTTTTAATAAAAAATTTTTATTAAGGTATATGTGTACATACCTTACCAATCCCCCTCACCCTCCCACTCCTAAACATGCCCTCCTTCCCCATAGATTTTCCTCCATTGGTTATGCTTATATGCATGTATACAAGTTCTTCAGTTGATCTCTTATCTCCCCCATATCTCCCTACCCTCCCCACTGTAATTTGACAGTCTGTTTGTGTTGTGCCCAGATTTTGTGATCCCCAAGGACCACCAGGGAGCCAAGTCCCATTCAATAGCAGAAAGCCTGTATTCCATGCTACCATGGGCTCTGTCCCACTTACACCAACAGGGGTGTAGCGGAAGAGCGCGAGCTTCAACAGATCAAAGGGTTTTATAGGGGTGGTGATGTCACTGCTTTGGCTGACCCTGATTGGTTGGGTGAGGGCTAGGGTCCAGTTACAAAATGGAGGATCAGGAGTTAACCCTGCCCCAACATGCCCTCTCATTCATTTCTTTACTGTTTCTGTATCTACCCTGGTTTCCCCGAAAATAAGACAATGTCTTATATTAATTTTTGCTCCCAAAGATGCGCTAGGTCTTATTTTCAGGGGATGTCTTATTTTTCCATGAAGAATACAGTACACATTTATTGTTAAATGAAAATAAAGGAAATGTATTACCTGTATATGGTACAGTAGTACAGTAGTTGTCAACACAAACCAGACAAACTGTGAATCCTGAAGTATCAAGAATTTACTCATTTATTCAATGACAATCATGTCATCATCTTCTGGAACATCATCATAACAAGCCAATTCCTGAATTTCCTGGTGAATTTCTTGTGACTCCATTTCTTTCAGAATCAGTGGACCAAATCTCTCATGTTTAGCAATAGCACTGTCTTTAAATGAGTACTTCTTGTCAAGGTAGCCTGCTCGCAGTGCTTTTGCAATGCAACTGTCAGTGATTTTCTCCCATTAATTCTTCACCCAAGTCACAACTTCTTGCAGTTTTGGTTTCACAAGTTTCCAGGCTGATTTCTCTCCATTCACACAGCAGTGTGAATATATTTTGTGCACCAGGCCTCTAGTCCTATATAATAAAAGCCTAATATTCTAAGTGTTCAGTTGTCCTTTTAACCAATCAAAGCATAATATGATAATAATAAGTCAACCACTCGCTAGGACATGCACTGACCACAAGGGGGCAGATGCTCAATAGGTAGGATAGCTTGCTGCTGGGGTCTAGCTAATCAGGACTGAGTGAGAAGGGCTGGACAAGCCCTGGAGCCCTCTCTGGCTGGCCAAGCTTCCATGTCCCTCCCCGGCCTGTGCCTGATAAAAAGGCATCAGTAGAGTCCCTCAGCCTGGCCTGTGCCCTCTCACAATCTGGAACCTATTAGGGGATGTTGGAGAGCTGATTTCAGCCCTATCCTGCAGAGCAGATCGAGGGCCCCCAATGGTGCACAAATTTGTTCATGGGGCCTCTTTTAATAAGAGTCATTAGCGTGGACATTCTTGTCTTATTCCTGATCTTAGGGGAAAAGCTAAAGGAGAAAAAATATAGAGACAAAAAGATATATAGAGACAAACAAGAATGAGTATCAAAATCTCTGGGATGCAACAAAAGCAGCAATAAGAGGGAAGTTTATATCATTATAGGCTTACCTCAAGAAACAAGAGTCACATCTTAAAATACTAAAAAAAGAACAAAGGCAACCCAAATTAAATATAATAGAGAACAAAAACACTTTACAAAAAATCAATAAAATCAACAAAAATCAATAAAGCCAATAGTTCTTTGAAAAGAGCTAGTTCTTTGTAATAAAATTGACAATCCTGTGGCTAGATTCACTAAGGAAAAAAAGAGAAAAGACCCATATAAACAAAATCAAAAATGAGAGAGGAGAATTCACTACAGACACCCAAGATATACAAAGAATCATATTAGAATATTATGAAAGATTTATGCCACCAAACTCAATAACCTCGAAGAAATGGATACGTCCCTAAGATATATAACCTTCACAAACTAAATCATGAAGAATTGCAAAATCTAAATAGACCATTCAGCAGTGATGAAATTGAAACAACCATTGAAAACGTCCCAAAAAACAAAATTTCAGGATCAGATAGCTTTACCAGTGAAATTTACCATACATTCAAGGGATAATTAGCCGAAATTGGTTTGGCTCAGTGTATAGAGCATCGGCCTGTGGACTGAAAGGTCCCGGGTTCAATTCTGGTCAAGGGCATGTACCTTGGTTGCGGGCACATCCCTGGTAGGGGGTGTGCAGGAGGTGGCTGATCGATGTTTCTGTATATCCCTTTCCCTTTCTCTGTGTCAAAAAAATCAGTAAAATATATATTTTTAAAGGGAGAATTAAAGCCTGTTCTTTTCAAACTCTTCCAAAAAATAGACAAAGAGGCCATACTTCCTAACACATTCTATGAGGCCAATATAACCCTGATACCAAAACCTGGCAAAGATAACACACACAAAAAAAATAAAACTAAACACCAATATCCCTGATGAATACAGACAAAAATTCTAAACAAAATACTAGCTAACTGAATACAACAGTACACCCCAAAAAATAATATAGCATAATCAAGTGGAATTCATTCCAGGGGCACAAGGTTGGTTCAACATTCACAAATCAATCAACGCAATACACATTACAAAAGAAAGGATAAAAATCATATGCTCTTGTCAATAGATACAGAAAGAGCATTTGGTAAAAAAAATAAATAAATAAAATAAAAAACTTTCTTAAGTGGTAAAAATTCAGAAACCCTTAAACTGCATTTAATATGAGCTAAGCACTTTTGTTTTAACTAACTTATGCCTCTGTATTTATGTCAAACTATGCATCATACTTTTTTAACTGCTCAAATGCCCGTGCAATATTTGGTCTGAAAAATTGGCATGTTTCCTTTCTTTTTCTCCGACGCTGGGTGGCTAAGGGTGGACAGGGACTCAACTTTGTCACATTCCTTCTCAGGCAGCAGGCTGCCTCTAGGGCAGGGACAGGGACTGGGTCCAGCACAGGGACGCCAGAGCCACCTGATCCTCTCTCCCAAACACCATCTCTGCAGACTGGCATGTTTCTTTAAGCAGAGATTGCTAAATTACTAATTATATTGCTTTAAAATTCAATTAACATCTTCTAAATGTAAAACCTTACCTTTGTCAGTGGCAAAACTCAGGGCCATGTCACAAGACTTTTAATAGCAAAACAGATGAGCCATTTATCCGAACTCCCTCCCTAAGAATATGTACACACAGACAGAATCTGATTACATAAATATAAAATTTAGAAAATAAGAAACTCCAAAATGTCAGCCTGTGGAAATGGGAGAGAGGTTATTACAAGCCATTACTTTGATGAAAATCTCAGGTATGTCCTTCTCATAAACTGATACCACCTCCACTTTCTACCCACAGATTCTCCAGTAGTTCACACAGCAGGTTCTTCCCTTCTTGTCCCCATCAAAGTAGCAGTAAGATAATTATTCTGATCTGCTCTATCCCAGAAGTAATTGGAAACCTTATTAAAGAATTGAGCAGGATACCATAATGTACTTTTTCGGAGAACACTGAATCAATTCATTGAACTGCTTCAAAGAACTAAATTATCAGGCAACGGTAAAAAAAAAAAAAATTAATCATACTGTCTTTGTTTACCACTAGAAATGTTAATTACCTGATTTGGGGAGTAGGAATGAATGATTAAATGTATAAATGAATGAATGAACGAACAAATGAGGAACTGAAGCTGCAAAAAGTTAAAAAATTATAGCAATTACTATTTATTCAGGCCACTACCTGCCAAATATTAGTCCTGAACAAAACACTCTACAACTGAGGAAGGTGAATTCAGTTGCCAAAAAATACGTATCTTTTTTTTTAGCAAAGTATTTTCTTTTCTTATTTTTTATCCTTTGAATTAATTGTATATTTTCCTTTCAGTACAACAGCAATTAAAAATTGGTACATTTTTTATAGAAAAGTTGTTCTAAGTATTCTGACTTGATACTATTCAACACTGCATTCTAGTTTTAAAAGTTAAAATCTATGTGAGATTAAATAATGAACCCATAAATCACCATATTCACTAGTGGGTTCATTATTTAATCTCCCATGAAGATTGCTATTTGACTCCAATTGCAGTACTTTTAAAAATTATTAGACGTACTTTAAAGGAAAATATTAGGATTCTATCTATTTTTGTAACTTACTGGGCTATAGGATCATTGAGATATTCTTGCTAGATTGTGGTTTTATAGAAAGACAACATGTAAGAAAAGGCCAAACCTAGATTTATTGACTAAAACATTATGAATGTAATAGCCAACATTATCAAGTAACTTAATTAACAGAAGAATGTAACATAAGATTAGGAAAAACTCTGGCCTATTTTTAAATGTATATCTTCAAATAAATCGTGTGGTATGTCTTATTCAATAATTGAATATACTTCTTTATCAAATTCTGAAACTTATAATTTTATTATTTATTTTTAAATATAGAATAACTTATAAGACATTTCATTAAAATAATATAGGTAAGCCAAATATTAGTATGTGCAGTTTATGACTGCATAAACTGAGACCCAAAATACTAGATTGCATTATCCAGGTCAACTAGGGAGTTAATATAAAACTAAGACTGGAAATTTGACTAGGTACCTGTGTCTTAGGACTAAGCTTTCAAGATTGTAGACAATAAATATATATACAATGGTTAGCTTGTAATATCAAAATTATACTATTTTATTCTGAACACATACTTTAAAATATTTATCTTAGTTCTCTTTTTAAAATATATTTTATTGATTTTCCACAGAGAGAAAGGTAGAGGGATAGAGAGCTAGAAACGTCAATGAGAGAGAAGCATCGACCAGCTGCCTCCTGCACACCCCTTACCGGGGATGTGCCTGCAACCAATGTACATGCCCTTGACCAGAATCAAACCTGGGACCTTTCAGTGTGTAGACCAATGCTCTATCCACTGAGCCAAACCGGTTTTGGCTATCTTAGTTCTTTATTTCCTAACTAGAGGCCTGGTGCATGGATTTGTGCACATTGAAAGGAAATTAATTAGAAGGTGACTGGCAGGGTGGGACTGGGTGAGACAGGCTGGACATGCTCTGGAGCCAACTTCCTGGGGTCCCTCCCTGGTTGACCACACCTGGAGGTGCCAGGGCTTGAAAGGCATCTACGGAGTGAGCAGGGTCCATTGGGCAGGTGGGGTCCCTAGGCCTAGCCTGTGGGGATAGGACTGAAACTGGCAGTGTGACATCCCCCGAGGGAGCCTGGAGTGCGAGAGGGCACTCTGAAAAGTTGCTGTTGGTAGACAGCTCCTGCTTGAGTGTCTGTCCCCTGGTGGTCAGTGCATGTCATACCTACTGGCCACTTGGCCGGTTTCTTAGACTTTTACATATATTCTAGAGGCCAGGTGCACAAAATTCGTGCATGGGGGTGTGTGTCCCTCAGCCCAACCTGCATCTTCTCCAATCTGGGACTTCTCAGGGGATGTTTGACTGCTGGGCCTACACAGACAGTTGGACATCCCTCTCACAATCCTGAACTGCTGGCTCCCTACTGCTCACCTGCCTGCTTGCCTGATTGCCCCTAACTGCTTCTGCCTGCCAGCATGATCACCCCCTAACCACTCCCCTGCCAGCCTGATCGATGCCTAACTGCTCTCCTGCTGGCCTGATTGTCCCTAACTGCCCTCCCCTGACAGCTCAGTCACCCCCAAAAATCCCTTCCCTGCATATTCCCTCTTTATAAGATAGGGTTTTTTTCTTTAACATATTGGACAGCCCTAACTAGTTTGGGTCAGTGGATAGAGCAAAGGCCTTCAGACTCAAAGGTCCCAGGTTTGATTCCAATCAAGGCCATATACCTTGATTAGGGGCACATACCCAGTGGGGACTGTGTGGAAGACAGCTGATCGATGTTTCTCTCTCATAGATGTTTCTAGATCTCTATCCCTTCCTCTCTATAAAACATCAATAAAATATATATTAAAAAAGAAACATTTAAGATTCCTCCATATCTGGCCTGGCTGGTGTGACTCAGTGGCTGAGAACTCAGGCTGGGTTGGGAAGGGATCACTGCATAGGTGCAAAAGCCGCTGCCGGCCTAAGACCCTAGGCTGGGGGCATGGACACAAACCACCCCTGGTGCTAGCACATTCCCAAGTGGCTGCAGGCAAAGCAGGAATGTTCCGCCCTGCCCCCAGCTGCTTGGGACCTGCACTCATAAGCTCCAAGTGGCAAGAGGGCTTTCTGGGACTCTGCCACTCAGGGCCTATGGGCCTACAGGCTAAGAGCAGCCTGGGTCCGGAGGATGTTCTCGGGAACCAGGCCAATCAGTGCCTGGGTATGCAAATAAACCGCCATCTTTGTTGGGTTAATTTGCATACTTGCTCTGATTGGCTGTGGGTGTGGCAAAAGTAAGGTCAATTAGCATTTTCTCTTTTATTAGTGTAGATATAGATTATCTAGTAGTCGATTCTTATCATTTAGATAACTTATATATACTACTGAGATATAATAAATATTTTAGTCCCAACTAATGAATATAAAAACCAATCCAACTATTTGTCATTATAATATACAAAGTAACCAATTGATTTCATGCACTTTTATGTAATATCCCATCTTGAATAAAAAAAACTAGATTTTATAATACCGTATTTGCCTGCATATAAGACGATTTTTTGGCCCTGAAAAATATGCCTCCAAGTGGGGGGTAGTCTTATATGGCGAGTATATAACAAACTCTGTATTTTTAGTGGAAATGTTAGGGGGTCGTCTTATACGCCCAGTCGTCTTATACACCGGCAAATACGTATTTTTCAGGGCCAAAAAAATCGTCTTATACGCCGGCAAATACGGTACGTAATTACTATGGACTTATCATTCTAACTCCTTAATTAAAGGGTTTACTTTAAAATCAGATGTCCCATAAAACTTATGAGAAAGTCTATTTATAAGATTATATGTGTTCACATGTGTATGAATAGTGTGTTTATATACTGTGTATGATATTTGGTAACTTGTTATGTATTTTATGTTATATATCTTACATATGTATCACATATATATGGTCACATATATATCTAATATATATGCACATAACTCTATATAAATAAAATATGTATGTATTTATATATACTTACATGCATATTGTTATGAATATTTGTGGTCTTTAAAGACCTATCTATACTAATAAAAGCAAAATATGCTAGTGAGACCAGATGTCCTTCCAGACGAAGCCTGGGCTGCGAGGAA
This sequence comes from Vespertilio murinus, assembly GCA_963924515.1. Taxonomy (NCBI): domain Eukaryota; kingdom Metazoa; phylum Chordata; class Mammalia; order Chiroptera; family Vespertilionidae; genus Vespertilio; species Vespertilio murinus. The sequence goes on along the minus strand of OZ004706.1, from coordinate 109,471,135 downwards.
AGCCCAGGTCCCAAGTGCTCACTGGCAGTGGAGGGAAGCAAGCCCGGGTCCGGGTTCTAGAGGGAAGCCGGTGCCGGCAGCTGGGGGAAGGAAGGCCTACTCTTACACAAATTTCATGCATCAGGCCTCTTGTGTAATTATATAAGCTCACTTTGCATACAAATTAATGTACATTTTTGGTTCTTAAACTTTACAATGAACTCACATCACCTGGAGGACTTGTTCCAACAGATTTCTGGGTCTTACCCACAGAGTTTCTAAGTCAGTAAATTTGGAGTGGTTGGGAAGAGCCCAAAATTTGCATTTTTAACAAGTTTCACTGTTTTTGGTACCACACACCAAGAATGACTGATACAGTTAATAATATTTACCACCCTTTGAAATTACATACTTAGAACCATGGTCTTTGCTAAATGAGTGATTTCATTTATTATCCACAGACTTTTCATTTAGATAGCTATACCACAGAGTTCATTTTCGGTTTTCAATTGAAAAAAAATTTAAGTAATTGCTTTGTATGGAGATGGATATGACTGTCTTCTTGGAGTTCAGCAGTATTCATCTGTACTGAATTAATAAAGCATGGAGAGAAGAGCATGGATAATATCAGTCTGCCAACAAACCATGTCTGAGGTATCTGGTTCAGTCTGCCTTTACTGTAATGTCCAGTTGCTGTAGAATCTTTAGATACTTCAAGTAGAAGGCTGCTAAAACCACAGGAAATCCAAAGAAATGAGTTCCTTTGCCCTGAGATTTTCTCAGTTAAATTTTTTACATGTCACTTTCGGGTTATCTGGGCATTCCCCATTGAATCCTTCACCTTAAGTTTGGGTTCATAAACAAAGTGAATCTCTGCTTATTGTAACCAGCTCTTTGATCTAAGAACTTTACCTTTGAATTTTTAAATTATTTGAATAAAGTATAACATAATCATGTAGTAAATACCAAGTAAGCCATTTTGCTACATCATGTCTTTTTCATATTATTTTACTAATAATGGCCAACAGAGGGCATAGAAGTACCATGGCTTTGATGCTTTTAACTGGTTTTACAGCACACCTGTCTACAAGAAAATATCTTCTTAGAGGAAGAGTTTTGTTTTGCTTTTGAAATTAGAATTTAGCTAAAGGTCTGGTAATTCAAATTGTTCTCCAACTCCTAGTTATATACTACTGCCTTCTATAAATAAATAAATAAATAAATAAATAAAGCAAGTGTCAAAAAAGAGAGGAGGGGGAGGGGGAGGAAAAGGAGAAGAAGGAGGAGGAAGAGAAGGAGAAGGAGGAGGAGGAGTAGGAGGGGGAGGAGGAAAAAAAGAGAACCAGCCTAGCACATTGATATGTTGCACTTGGTAAACAAAACCTCAGTACATCTTATGTGATAATAATAGATGTCTCCTAACATAGAGTGAATAAAAAAGTACTAGAGATTTCATACAAGTTCATGTAAGTTAGTTTCAGGGGGAAAAATTGTTTTATTCTAATTGTACCAAAACATTTTATAGTGATTTTACTATAACTAAATGCTATTATTGCCCAAACTATTATTTTGTTTATACTCAGAAGTATAATTCATTCAACAATCCGGACATTGCTTTTAAAATTAATTTTTATATAATTATTAATATGTTTATAATGCTTTACTAGAGTGTTGCTGCATATATGACATTTATTTTGATCTTGGATCCGTGAAATTGTGCTTTCTCTATAGGGATGAACTTATTTATAATATTAAAAATATTAAAACTATGGTTACTGAATATCTATATCAATATATTCAATTTGCATCAAAATCTCAATCATAAATAACACAATAAGCTGTAAATCACAATAAACTCTTTAGTTTAAGCTTTGCTGAACTTCAAAAACATCCATCTCTGTTTATTTTGAGAGACAAGAACAGCACTGGGTTGTGTGAAAGGCTTTCCTAGCAAGGAGAAGCTTCTTCCTCACAATGTTGACACAAACTACGTAGGCAGTCAGGAGATCCTTTTTGAATTCAATATTTATTTGACCTCAGGATTGAAAAGAATTGGTTCTAAAATGCATCACTGTATTGATTTATCTTTCCAGATCATGCTATTGGTATTACATAAAAATGTTTTTTGCATTGAATTCTATAATGCTTTTTTCTTTTTTATTTCAGATATTTTTAAGCAGAAGGTGAATATATTTTTACAAGACTTTTTAACCTTTCAATGTATCTTTCATTTTTATGGTTGCTTTAAGCTTTTCTTTTTGACTCATTTCCCCTATTTCCTCAGCAGTATTTTGTTGTATGCTTTTTTTGAAGGTTGGATATTCATAGAATAAGGTGAATAGCAGCCAGCAATTTTAGGGATTAAGCTCAGTACTGTGATACAGTGACTTGTCTAAGAATATACATTAAAAACAGTTATAACAAGAACTAACCATATTGTCTCTGTCTTTTTATTGTCATGCATCTTGAATATAAAGATCCCAAAAGAAATGTTAATGGCTCTTTTAGGGCAATTTGGGTCTGGAAAATCATCTGGGCTTTCTGCTCTTCTAGGAGAAGTGAAGGAATGCATAGGAGTAGTCCAAAGGAAGTTGCTAGTAAAGCCAACAATAGATTCTTTCCACATCTCCCACTATAATAGGCTACAGCCAGCAGGTCATTAGTGTCAATAAAGATTTATGATTGAATTGAGGATGCAAGTATTTAATGGACATTTCTAGTTTGTAACAAACATTTCAATTTCCACAGAAATTGATTAGCTATGGATGGATTAGTAACAGCATTCTGTCCTCTAAATACTTTAGCAAATCATTTATGAATGCTTATGTAATTGTTTGATGATATTAACTCAATTGCAACCAATTATAGAGAAATAAATGTGATTTGTACTATAACTTGATTAGGTTTTTAATTATCATTCATTGCAAAGTTTTCTAAGTGATTAACAGCCATTCCATTTATAAGAAGTCTTGTAGTTTCTCATGGTTGGATCCTTGACTTAGAAAAACCTCATAGAAATAATAATATTAATAGCTTCCATCTAAATTTCAGCCTTTAGACTCTGGAGAGGTCTATTGCCAGCCATTTGTTCAATTCTTAAAGGTCAATAGCAATAAAGATTCAATAAATTCTTAATTAGCTGGTTCTTTTCTAAAACATGGGGCTATCTAATGAGTTTTCTCTTAGACCTAACTAATTATTTGGTACAATACTAGTCTATCCCTGCTTCTCATTTCTGACAAGATGGAGAAGATCTAAGGAGCTGAGGCCAGTTTCTTCACAGTTTATCCTCGCTCCCCACCCCTTGGAAAAATCAGCTCCAGAGAATGAAAAGACAAGACATAAACTAGGAGAAAATATAATATGTATCTTATAAAGGGCTGTATCTATAAAATATGAAGACCTCCTATAATCAATAATTAGAAGATAAACAAATAGTCAAAAATAAGGGGTAATGTATTTGAACAGACATTTCACTAAAGAAAAGATTTAGATGATTAGTAGATACTGAAGGATGCTCAATTATTAGGAACTAGAAGATTGAAATTAAAAAATACCACTAGACCCTCACTAGAGTTATTATATTAAAACCTGGCAAATACAATGTATAGGACATTGAAGTCATTTCATCCCTTTAGGACACCTACTGGTGGTAATTACTTATCCAAATGACTGCTGCCCAGATAAAGTTAGCAAAATTTTAAATGTTGAAGTCATTCTGATTCATTGTTTGGTATCTGTGTATAAAAAATTTCCTGCTAAGTTCCTTTCATTCAAAAACTCAGATTTCCCAGAGGAAAACCATTTGGGCAAAAAATGAAAAAGAATCCCAAGTCAAATTTATAGAAAATATTCCTTTATTAACATTTGGTCGAGAATATGTTTGTATATTTTCAGAAAACAACTCCGAGACTACGGATTCTGGCAACAGAGAGGAATTGACAGGACTACTCCAACCATGAAGACAGTGGAGAAGCAGTCCAGAGATGGAAATCGCTGGTGATGCCTTGCCATAATAGCAGTCAGCAGCTCTGTATCACTGCAGGTTTCCCAGGACCAAACCAGAGAGGGTTGGACCTGCATAACCACCATTTGCCCACCATCCAGAACTGAAATATCATTGCTGACAAGTACATATAAGGAACTGTTTGACATTGAAATTGGGTCTCAAAAGAACTGGTGGCCCAGAAAAGAAACTCTCTACAGACTGATTCATATGCTTTTCAGCATAATGATTATTGCTTGTCTCATTTTTTATTCTTATAAGTATATTTCCAGTAGGACATGATCTCACTCATCTAGGGGAAATGGTGAACAATATAGACATGAACAAGAACAAATCCAGAAATAAGGAGCCATGGGTCAGACTGTTGGACTTCAAAGGGAGGGTGGGTATAAAAAGAAGAGATTACCAAAGGACTTATGGGCATACATATGAGCCTAACCAGTGGTTGAGGACAATAAAGGAGTGGAGGCATGAGTGGGGGTGAGGGTGGGGAATTGGAATGGGGGATTGAAGCTAAATATGTGATAGCTTAATCAATAAATAAATTTTAAAAAACACTCAAATATCATATGAGGAAAGTTCTGAAAGTCCAGAAGCTTGCTCCTGATTCTTCAGTTGTATCCATATCTACATTGTTGTAGATGCCAACAGGAATCTGGACCACCAGAACATCTCAAAAACAAAATTTTAGAGAACTGATTGAACCCTAAACCTATTAAATAAAATGCATTCCCTTTTCTAAATGTAATTTTTTAAAGTAATATATACACATTAGAATATGTTTCAAAGTTCAGCTTAGAAAATAATGACTGCAAGAAAATAATAATTTAAGAATTTCAAAGGGTATTTCTTGGATCACATGATCTCACAGATCTAGAGGAAATAATGAACAACATAAACTGATGAACAAAAACAGACCCAGAGAAAGAGAAACAGTGATCAGACTCTCAAACCTCAGAGGGAAAGTAGGGAGGGTGGGCGTAAGGAGGAAAGATCAACCAAAGGACTTGTGTGCATGCATATGGGCCTAGCCAGTGGCCATGGAGAACAAGTGGTAGGGGCATATGTGGGGAGGGGTTTAGGATGGGAATGGGGGGATGAGGACAATTATGTGATACCATAATCAATAAAATTTTAAAAAAGAAGAATTCCAACTCCATTTACTTTTCTATATAATACTAGAGGCCTGGTGCATGCATGGATGGGGTCCCTCAGCCTGGCTGGCGATTAAGGCCATCTTACCCAGTCTGAGGGGAGGGACTGCAGGAGGGTGACAAGCCAGCCAGAGGGAGGGACTACAGGAGATTGCCCTGCCAGCTGTGGGGAGGGACCTTGAGAAGTTGGTAGGCCACAAGAGGTTGGCATTTGGGAGTGCACTGACCACCAGGGAGCAATTCCTGCATTGAGCATCTGCCCCCTGGTGGTCAGTGCACGTCATAGCAACTGGTCTGGTTGTAACAGTCGCTTAGGCTTTTTTTTTCCCCCATATTTTTTCTGTATTGATTAAGGTATTACCTATGTGTCTTTATCCCCCCATTGCCTCCCTACTCCCCTCACTCATACCCTCACCCACCTGGTGTCTGTGTCCATTGGTTAGGCTTATACACATGCACACAAGTCCATTCGTTTATCTCTCCCCCTTTCCCCACTCTCCACTGCCTTCCCTTTGAGGTTTGACAGTTTGATTGATGCTTCTTCATCTCTGGAACTGTGTTTGCTCATCAGGTTATGTTGTTCATCATATTCCCCAAATGAGTGAGATCATGTGGTATTTATCTCTCATTGACTGGCTTATTTCACTTAACATAATGTTCTCCAGTTCCATCCATGCTGTTGCAAATGGTAAGAATTTCTTCTTTTTCACTGCAGCATAGTATTCCATTATGTATATGTACCAAAGTTTGTTAATTCACTCATCTGCTGATAGGCATTTAGGATGTTTCCAAATCTTAGCTATTGTAAATTGTGCTGCTATGAACATAGGGGTGCATATATCCTTTCTGATTGGTGTTTCTAGTTTCTTGGGATATATTCCTAGAAGGGTGATCACTGGGTCAAATGGAAGTTCCACATTTAGGTTTTTGAGGAAACTCCATACTGTTCTCCACAGAGGTCTGCATTCCCACCAGCAGTGCATGAGGGTTCCTTCTTTCCCACATCCTCGCCAGCACTTGTTAATTGTTGATTTGTTGATGATAGTCATTCTGACAGGTGTGAGATGGTACTGCATTGTCATTTTAATTTGCATCTGTGGGGTGATTAGTGACTTTGAGCATGTTTTCATACACCTCTTGACCTTTCTTATATCCTCTTTTGAAAAATATTTATTTAGGTCCATTGCCCATTTTTTTCCCACCATTTTTTTTATTAAGGTATTATATGTATACATTGCTTACAATTGCTCCCACACACACACACTTTCCATACATGCCCTCCCTCCCCAGAGTTTTCTGTCCATTGGTTGTACTTATATGCATGTATTCAAGTCCTTCGGTTGATCTCTTATCTCCCCCAGATCACCCTACCCTCCCTGCTGTCATTTGACAGTCTGCTTGTTGCTTTACTGTCACTATATCTATCTTTCTGTTCATTAGTTTATAATGCTCTTTATTATCCATAAATGAGTGAGGACATGTGGTGTTTCTCTTTTATTGACTGGCTTATTTCACTAAGCATGATGTTCTCCAATTCCAACCAGGTTGCTGCTAATGATGAGAATTCCTTCTTTTTTATGGCAGCATAGTATTCCATTGTGTAGATGTACCATAGTTTTCTGATCCAATCATCTGCTGACGGGAACCTAGCCTGTTCCAAATCCTAGCTATTGTAAATTGTGCTGCTATGAACATAGGGGCTCCCCCGGTTCCACCGCCCCCTCAGGTCACACTGCTCTCCCAGGGCACATAGCTCCCCCGGGTCCCACCACTCCCAAGGGGCACAGGGCTCCCCCAGGTCCCACCGCTCCCCCAGGTCACACTGTTCCCCCAGGTCACACGGGTCCCTCTGGTCCCACCGCTCTCTTGGGGCACACGGTTCTCCTGGGGCACACAGCTCCCCTGGGTCCCACTGCTCCCCTGGGGCACACAGCTTCCCCGGGTCCCACCACCCTCCCCCCCAGGTCACATAGCTCCCGCGGGGCACACTGTTCCCCCGGGTACACGGCTCCCCCGCATCACAAGGGCCCCCCCCCCGAGGCCACACGGCCCCTCTGGGACCGTCGATTGATGTCCTCCTATCCTGTATCCCCCAGGGCCCAAGCTGCAGGCGAGCAGGAGGATGATGAGGGGGAAGAACAGGGAGGCTCCAGCCAACTCCACCCTAGCAACCACAGGAGCTCTGATTTTACACGTTCAGGCTTTTAGACCCCTGGGTTTAGGTGTTTAGAGTCCCAGGCCGCAAAGAGTGTTTTGGGTACTACTCTCGGTCCTCCATCATGCTCCATGAGTGTGCTCCGCCTTGGCGCTGGCTCTCGGGGGCTCAGCAGAGGCTCTGGCCAGGCCCGGAGGCGGGGGGACAGATGGGCGAAGGCCTCACTCGGGCCATGAGTGGAAGGCATGGCCAAGGCCCTGCGCTGGCTCCCTCGCCAGCAAGGTGGGCGGGCCGGGAAGTCTGCAGGCACGGAGGCCAGGCTCCGAGGCAGCCTACTCCCTGGGCCTGGAGCGGGCGTGCTCCTCTCTAGGTGGGCCTTCCTCACTGGCAGTGGCGACTCAGCTGCGGCTTTAAACTCCACGTGGCAGCAGCGGCACTTCTCCTTCTTTCAATTGTAGATTTCCCCCTCCACCAGCTCTCCAGTGATTCAGATAGGATCCTTTTTGATTCTCCCCCGGGGCCCTGGCCCGCTGCTGCCAGGCGAGCAGGAGGACGACGAGGGGGAAGAATGGGGAGGCTCCAGCAGCCTCCATCACAATATTCTCCGCTGCCCACACTTCATGTGTTCTGGCTTTCAGAGTCCCCTGGGTTTAGGTGTCAAGAGTCCCAGGCCGCAAAGAGTGCTCTGGGCACAACCTCTCAGTCCTCCATCACACTCCACGAGCAATTCTGCTCCACCTTGGCTCCGGCCCTCGGAGGCTCGGCAGAGGCTCTGGCCCAGCCAGGCAGCAGGGGGAGGACTGGGGACGGGATGGACGGGCGAAAGACTCGCTGGGGCCAAGAGCGGAAGGCGCGGTTGTGGCCCTGCACCAGCTCCCTTGCTAGTCCAGCGGGCAGGTTGGGAAGGCTGCGGGCGCAGAGGCCGGGCTCCAAGGCAGCCCACTCCCTGGGCCCTGGGCGGGGTGAGCTCTATTCTTGGTGGGCCTCCCTCACTGGCGGCGGTGGCTGCAGCTCCAGTTCCACTGTGGCTTTAAACTCCACATGGCAGCAGCGCACTTTTCCTTCCCTCTCGTTGTAGCCATCCCATTCTGCCAGCTCTCCTGCGGATCTGATGTGATCCCTTTCGATTTTAGCTGTTGTTTTTTTCCAAATTGTTGATGAGGCGGCAGTTTAGGAGACTACCTAGGCTTCCATCTTGTTTCACAATCTTCCATTGCCCATTTTTTGATTGGGTTGTTTATCTATCTTTTGTTAACTTATATGAGTTCCCTATACATTTTGGAGATTAAACCCTTATTGGTGATAACATTGGTGTGTATGTTCTCCCATGCAGTGGGCTTTCTTGTTTTGTTGATGGTTTCCTGTGCTGTGCAGAAGCTTTTTATCTTGATGTAGTACCATTTGTTTATTTTCTCTTTAGTTTCCATTGCCCTAGGGAGAGGGAGAGAGATGGAAATATCAATGATGAGAGATAATTGTAGATTGGTTTCCTCCTGCAACCTCCACACTGGGGACTATGACTGCAACCTAGGCATGTGCCCTTATGGGGAATCAAACCATAAACTCCTGGTTCATAGGTCAATGCTCAACCACTGAGCCACACCAGCCAGGCTCTAGGCTAATTCTTACCCACACTACTAATACTGATGGCAGCTAAGAAGTCTTGGGTGCTAGTTATGTCAATATATTCAGAAGTTTTACATTTAATTAATCCTCCCCACAAAAGGCCTGAGGCTTCATAGTCCTGATTTTACAAAGACATTAGATATCTTGCACAAGACAAGACAGACTGTGTCAGAATTTGAATTCAATGCTGTTTCATGCCAGAGGCTAACCAAACTCTTAAATGTTATAGTAACCTATCTGAGCAAGCAATGCATAGAACAAAGAGAAATACTTTTTAATGTGGGAGCAACTACATTGACTTAGTGTGAAAAGAACAAGAGGCAGATGCAGCTCTGCACAACTCTCTCTCTCTCTCCTCCCACCTCTCTCTTCCCCCCCCCCCCTCTCTTTCACAGGTTTGGATTCCAGACAAGTCAATTATCCTATCTGTGTTTTATTTTGTCTTGCATAATATTATCTTTATTTGATTGTCTCTTTTTCAGTGCTCAAATTATGTAATGCATGTGAAAGTGTTCTATACATTATAAATATATAAATTTAAACATTACTAGTATAAGTTATAAATATGAGGATGTGCCTTAGGTAGAAAGATGCTGAAACATCTCCAAATTGAATTTTCAATCTGTGAAACGTGAAATCCCACGTTTTATATAGGTAGTTCACATAAATTAGATTCGTCCATTAGGCGCTATATGCTTACTTCTAGAAACATGAAAGCATAGAATTTATATGAGACCTTAGAAAACTTCTAATATGATCCCTTCTTTTGAAATATAAGAATTAAAATTCAAAAAGTTTAAGTATCATACAATGAAAAAAGACCCAAAAAATATGGTTAGCTCTGAATTCACTAACAGTAACTTGAACCTCAGTCTTGTAGTTCTAGATGTCTGATCTTGGCATGTGTGACCTGCTTAACATCCCAGTACCTCAATCTTTTTATCCAACATAAGGGCTATTATTTCAACTCGTATATCTTTCATTATATTTCTTTTTGTTCAATGAATTGTTTGCTTATATGGATGTAAAAGTATTTACCGTCTTCATCTCCAGCTCATGCTTTAAAATGAGTCAGTGTAATCAACACTAGAAATATACTGAAAGACCATATCCAAGAGCAGACTGATAGCAAGTATTAGAATAATAGCAAACTAGGATTATGAACTAATTAATTTAATTTTTAACATTTAAAATGCATTCTATAAAAAAGTATCTGTACATTATAATGAATACAAAATATACTTACTGGTTGTTAAATTTTAAACTATGTGTTACAATGCTGTGTCTTAATTAATTAATTAATTTATTTATTTATTTATTTATTTATTTTGAGGTTCCTGCCTCTTTATTTCAGGCCTTAATTTTTTAAAATAAATCTTTATTGTTTGGATTATTACAGGTGTTCCTCTCCCTGTACCCCCACCCCATTAGTTCCCCTCCACCTGATTCCCAACCCCACCCCATGCCCTTACCCTGCCACTGTCTGTATCCATAGGTGTAAGATTTTGGCACAATCTCTTCCTACACCCCTCAGAACCCTTTCACCCTGTGAGTTGTTAGTCAAGTCCCTTTCTATGTCCCTGATTCTATTATATTCACCAGTCCATTTTGTTCTTCAGATTTTTTTTTTTTACTTTATTTTTAGATTCACTTGTTGGTAGGTATGTATTTGATGTCTTTTTGTTGTTCATAATTTTTTACCTTTACCTTTTTCTTCTTCTTCCTCTTCTTAAAGAACACCATTCAACATTTCATGTAATCCTGGTTTGGTGTTGATGAACTCCTTTAACTTTTTCTAGTCTGTGAATCTCTTTATCTGACCTTCAATTCTGAATGATAGCTTTGCTGGGTAGTATAATCTTGGTTATCGGTTCTTGTTGTTCATCATTTTGAATATTTCTTGCCACTTCCTTCTGGCCTGCATAGTTTCTGTTGAGAAATCAGCTGATAGTCATATGGGTACTCCCTTGTAGGTAACTAGTTGTTTTTCTCTTGCTGCTTGTAAGATTTTCTCTTTGTCTTTTGCTCTTGGCATTTTAATTATGATGTGTCTTGGTGTGTTCCTCTTTGGGTTCCTCCTGTTTGGGTTCCTGTGCATTTCCTGAATTTGTTGGTCTATTTCTTTCATCAGGTAGGGAAAGTTTTCTGTCATTATTTCTTCTATTAAGCCTTCAATATTCAGCTTGCTCTCTTCTTCTGGCACCCCAGAAATCCGGATGTTGGTACACTTCAAGCTATCCTGGAGCACCTTACACTATCTTCACAGTTTTTGATTCTTCTTTCTTTTTGCCTCTCTGGTTGGGTAATTTTTGCTTGCTTATATTCTAGTTCCTTGGTTTGATTATTGGTGCATGTTGATCTATAGTTGAGTTTCTGTATATTCTTTATTTCAGACTTTGTATGCTTAATTTCTGGCTGGTCCTTTACTATTTTTTGGTATTCTGATTAAAGTTCTTGAAGTTCTCACCAAGCTTCTTGGAGGCCTCATCAAGTTTCTCAAATGATTTTAGAAGATTCTTGAGTAATCTTATAAATATGATTCTGAACTGTGTGTCCTCCAGTAGTTTACTCTCCTCTATCTCTCTCATTTGTGTCATGCTTCTGTCTTTCCTCATTTTGGCCACCTCCTTGTGTTGATGGAGTGGCTTTGTGTGGTCAGTTACCTTTAGGGGTCAGTAGCTTAGCTTCCCCAATCACCTGAGGTGGTCACTTTTGCTATATCCCTTTGTGGGCTTAGTGCAAAGTCTTGGTGTAATTAAGCCTTGATTGTTGTTGGTACACTGGGAAGAGTTGACCTCCAGGCCAAATGTCTGTGAGGACCTGCTGTGTCTATAAAGGAAGAATTGCTGCGCTGGAGACACACCTTGTTTCAGTGGGGTTTTGGTGCTCACTGAGACCTTCTCCTGAATGTGTCACTTATGGGTATAAGGGATTGAAACTGAGCACTAGAACTCTGGTTTCTGGTTCACAATGAGGTGCAGTTCAGCCACTGTCTGAGGCCAGTACTGTCGCAGAAGCTACAGTGTAAACCACAGTCCTGTCCTCCTTGGATCTGTTTGCACCCAGGGTGTCACTAGGCTGGGGCATGGCCAACAGTGATGGTGGCCTGTCTGCTGCCTCTCCAATGGCATCCCCACGTCTCCCCGAGTCTCACACTATAGCACAGCAAAAAATCTCAGCTCTGCAAGCAAGCCAGCCTCACTTTCTGACCCGATGGCAGACAGTCTAGCCTCTCCCCAGAAACTGGATTTCAGAGAGATCGGGAGCTTGTCTCTCTTTGGGTTGAAGAAAGCACTGCCCTCTGCCAGCCTGGATCCGCCGCCAGCCCTTATCGTGTCCTAGCCCCCCTACCTTAGTTTTTCAGCTCTTGTGCCCTAAATTCTCCTCTTTCTCTTTCAGTGTGGTTGTAGGGCTTCTTCTCAGCCAGCTTTTGTTTGGTTTTTGGGAGATACACGTTTGTTTTATAGTTTTGTTTGTTTTTTAACTTGTTGTGCCCGGCAGCCGTTTAGGAGTGTTTACCTACGCCACCATCTTCATTCTTAGGTCTTAATTCTTAAGTGAGATTAATGTGACTTGATTTGGAAAATATATTCTCATTAAACTCTCTATAATTTCTAGCCAGATTCTAGTAGTAGAGATCTACTATAATTTTTCTGTTATATGTATGGGAGCTAAAACATTCCAACCCATAGTCTTCATAAATACTATATATGTGAATGTGAAAATAGGCTGTAGACATGAAAAGTCTGCATTGGATTGAAATGATTGTCAGCCAAGATATGTAGACTAGAAATATAGATTTGGTGTAGGAGTTAAAGAATATGTTTAGAAAAACAAAAAGGAGAGAAGGCAGGGAGGAAGGGAGGGAGGGAGGGAAGGAAGTGAGAAAGAAGGGAGAGAGAAGGAAGGAGAAAGGAAGTGAGAGAAGGATGAGAACAAGTGAGAAACAATAAAACATGGACCCTGATTAGATTTTGTTATATTATACATTTTTTAAGTAACTAAAATGAGTAGTAATTGAAGCAAAATAGCCTAATTAATTATTTCCCCCAGCAGTTCCAAACAGGAGACTGAAAAAAAAGGAAACAATAGAAATGAGCAAATTTTAAAATATGTGGCTAAAATTATAGGGAGCAACAACTGGTTAAAATAGCTAAAATGGAGAATTGGAATGAGAGGAAATCAAGCACATCAAGATCCAATAACACAGAATAGTGAATATTTTCCTGATGGTGTAGCTGATCCTACAAGGGGCATATACTGCAACCTCTCACAGAAAGTTTCATGACACTCGTGCCAGAGCCAGGAAGGGAACTACCAGACTAATCAAATTAGACTTTGCTCATTCTGAGAAATAATGTGGAAACCATGGAGAAATGTCTCAGTCTGTTCATGTATCCATGTCTCTGGTTTCATTTTGTTTATTTTGTTCACTAGATTCCACATATTAGTGAGATCCTTTGATATATGTCTTTGTCTGGCTTACTTTCTCTTAGCATGGTAATCTCCAGGTCTATCCATGTTGTTGCAAAGGGTAAGAGTTCCTTCTATTTTACAGCTTTGTAGAAACTTTTTCTTCTGCTTCTCTTTCCTCCTGTTTTCCTTCTCCTTCTTCTCTCCCTATCCCTTCTCCTTTTCTTCCTCTGCTGTTCTTACTCTTCTTCATGTTATCCAATATGTTGCAAATATTTCTTCCATAATAAATTCCAGAGGAATTGATGATTACTTGATGACTGGTTGGAAATGTGCCAAGACAAAGACAGAGGAAATGTGGTGGCCTTTATAAAGCCAGATGAAGTTTAAGAGGAAGTAGGAAAATAACTGGTGTAGTTTAGGGTGTGCATGACATTAACAAGCAGAGAGATAAAGTATATGGCAAGTAAATATTTCACCGTATGGATCTGGAGCTCAGGAAAGAGATATGCATAGAGAAGTCAAAGAGGGTTATTAAAACTGTGGGAATGACTGAGATTGCTTATGAGAGAGTGGAACATACATAAGAAATGATGACTATAACTGATCCTCAGAAAAATAGACATTAAAAGGAAGACAGAGAAAGGAGCCTGGAGAAAAATTCAAATGTGTGGTGGTAATGAAGTAAAAGGAAAGGTCCCTTAAAAAGCGGGAGCAGTCAATTATGTTAAATGGCATGAATAGTTTAAGTGAAATAATTTTCAAATTATCCTATGGATATAGCGATAAATTTATTTATTATTTATTTTATCAAGGCACAGTTGATGGAAAGTGGTACCAGAATGTTTGAGAAGGAAAAGGTGATTTGGCAGGAAAATGTTTAGCTACAAAAAAAGGGCAAGAAGTAGGATGGTAACTGAAGGGGGACATAGGGTTGAGAGTTGGATCATTTTTTGGTGATGGTATTGATTTTTAAAATGAGAAGAATGTATTGATCTCTATGGAGTAATGGAAATGAGTCAGTAGAAGAGAAGATAACGATTAGAAAAGAAAGGGGACAATTCAGGATTTCTTAGATTTGCCTTAAGATTCCCTTGCCCAGCTGGTGTGGCTCAGAGGTTGAGCATAAACCTATGAACCAAGAGGTCCCCAGTATGATTCATGGTCAGGGCACATGCCTAGGTTGTGCATGTGCATACAGGAGGTATACAGGAGGTAGCCAGTCAATGATACTCCCTCATCAAGGAGCATACAGGAGGTAGCCAGTCAATGATACTCCCTCATCATCAATGCTTCTAGCTCTCTCTCCCTCTCCTTTTCTATCTTAAATCAGTAATATATATATATATTTATATATATATTATTATATATATATATTTAAGGGATATATATATATATATATATATATATATATATATCCCTTAAATTGATTACTTAAAAGACAGATTTCTAGAGGGGAAATCTTATAATTTCTATTTTTAACAAGTATTGTCAAGATACTCATTAAGTCCTAGCTGGTTTGGCTCAGTGAATAGAGCATTGACCTGCCGACTGAAGGGTCCCGGTTTTGATTCCAGTCAAGGGCACATGCCTAGGTTGTGGGCTCAATCCACAGCAGGAGGTGTGCAGGAGGCAGTTGATCAATGATTCTCTTTCATTATTGCTGTTTCAATCTCCCAATCTCCCTTCCCCTCTGAAATTAATAAAAATATATTTTTTAAAAAGATACTCATTGATAGGAAGGTATGGAAATACTATAGTTAATAAACATGCTTTGAGAAAATGGACAGAATGGGATTTAGATAATAAGGTTATTCTTAGATCTGAAAAGATAATTCATTTGTTACAGGAGAGAATTAGCAAAGCCTGAGTGGGGAAACAAATAAATATAGAGGTTTAGTGGACTGACTTCCCTGACTGCTTCTACTTTTTCTATTAAGTAGGATGTTGGTCCTACTCTGAGAGTGATACAAGAATTTCTGAGCTCTATTGAGAAATCAGATGGAAGGAAGATTTGCAGGACAAATTTGAAGGGTTGGGTGATATTTTTGAAATAGCTTTCCACAGGTGGGGAGCAAGTGTGACTAGATTGTCATGTGAATTCTAATATGCAGGTTTAATGGAAAGAAAGCAGGCCTGAGAATTCATAATGTTACAAGTTAGATGAAATGGTAGTCATGGAGTATAGGCTGGGTAATGAAGAGACTAGAGAGAGGACATAGGTTTTCCTGGATCTGAGCACTTCCTAGAATGGGGAAAGTCAATGCTAAAACCAGGAATAGTCCAAGTAAACTAGGATCTTTGATCATCCTATAGATCAAAGATCATAGAAAGTTGGAATCGGGAATTTGTAGTCTAAATGGAATAAAAAACAAATGTAGTGAGAGTAATTGAACATATAATTTAGAAATAGAACAGGTATGGCCAGTTCAGTTTTCAGGGGTGGATTAGTTCCAGGTAATAAGGTTCATGGCATAAGGTCATGAATGTTGATGGTCAAAGTAGAATGCAAATGAAGAACACCGAAAGTATGAAAGTGATGAAGTTGAGAAGGGATTGAGTTTAATGCAGTTGCTCATGTAAGTTATGACATCACCCAAAATGGTGGCAGAATCAGATGATGCCAGTCTTCTGATAGGCCAAGAGGCAGGTGGGTGAGAAGGCATAGATTATGGTACAGCCAGAGGCCTTAGCTTAAACAATATAGGGATTTGGCTCAAGATTGAAGGATAATTATTAAAGTAGTGAAAAATCAGACAATGTCCTCTGGCCCTAAAACAAGTGGGATATGGGAAAATAAATATCTCCCTTTGAAAATATTAAAGGAGCGATGTTATCAGAGCAATCAGGTTGCTTTAAGATAGTAAAGGGATATGCGACAAATGGTTAAGAATGTAAACCTTTTAAAATGTATGATTGATCTAAAAACTTAAAAATGCCAATTATCTTGCTTTATCAGGCACTCGTGGGACAAAGGGAAGCAGTTTTCTGTAAGAAAAGAAAAGAGCTGTTTGGGTGGGGACTAGAATAACCAGTAGTCTCTTCTTATTAATTACTCTAATATTAAAGGTTATACTGCATTATTAATAAATGCCATAGGTATTTTATTGAATTTGAGGAGGGTTGCTGTATAATAGTTTGAATTAAATGGAGCTGTTGAATATTATAGTGTTTAATTAATATTATATATTATTTAGTTTTATATATTCTTGCTTACTAATGATAGTAACTAACATTATTTGAGCACTTATTTTTAGCTGTTCAGGACTTTGACAGCACTTTTCATGTCCTTATAAGGTGGCTACTGTTATTTTCCTAATTAGTAGTTGAGTAAAATGAGGGTTAGAGGAGTTAACTCTCTTTGAACAAGACCACAAAGCTTCGGAAATGTGAGAGCAAGCTTTAAATCTAGCTTGTCTGAATCTTAAGTACAGTAATATAATTTTTTAAAGAGAGTTAGAAACATCGATGAGAATCATCGATTAGCTGCCTTTTTTTTTAATTGATTACAGAGAGGAAGGGAGAGAGATAGAGAGCTAGAAACGTCAATGAGAGAGAAACATCCACCAGCTGCCTCTTGCACACCCCCTACTGGGGATGTGCCTGCAACCAATGTACATGCCCTTGACCAGAATCAAACTTGGGACCTTTCAGTCCGAAGACTGACGCTCTACCACTGAGCCAAACCGGTTTCGGCCAGTAATCTAATTTTATATGAATTCTGTCCTCAGGTGAAGTTCTTAATCATTCTGGAATACCTCCAAGCCTTTGGGTGGGTCTGTGCATGGTTAAATGTGGCAGAATTTGCTGGGTATTGAATAGTATCTATGGCTTAGTTTTGTGGCAAAATAAGCAAAACACATAAATGAGTTTACAGAATAGAAGCAAGTTAGAAGCCATAAACTTAACATCCATGGATTATTGGGATTAATGCAAGGGTATTTTTGTGTGTGTGTGTTTGTTTTTTTTTAAAGTCTAGCTGCTTCTCTATCTAACCTAACTGATTCAAACATAAGCCTATTGCATAATTTTATTTCAAATAAAAGCTTTGCCATAATTTTCAAACATTTGGGATAATTCAAATGCATACTTCTAATTTATAGTATTTGAGAGAAAACCACAATTTTCATGTGTCCATTCATGGACTTCATTAAATAATTTATTATTCTTATTTAATATTGACAATAATTACTTTAAATGTGTTGTTATTCCCATTTTACAGATGAGAAAACTGAGTTCATATGTTAAGTCATTCAAGACTCAACAGTCTTCATTACATGGCTACTCACTGTATGTGTGATGCTTGTGATTGATGTGAAGATTAACAAGTGAGTCTGTTAAAAGCTACATTATAAGTAAAGTTTAAAATTACAAAGCAAGCAATCCTATGGTAATAAAAGGCTAATATGCAAATACACTGAACAGGGGAACAACTGGTCATTATGACCTGTGCTGACCACCAGGGGGCATGTGTGTAACATGGAAAGATGGTAGAGCAGGTGAGCAGGGCATCAGACCAAGGCGGGTCTCCAGTTGCTGTTATCAGGAGGAGCCTCTGGTGGTTACTGAAAATTCTTTGCTCCTGAGTACCACTTGCACCCACTGCCAGCACCAGCCCCGCTCACACCCACAGGCGCTGCCAGAGCCACCACTTGCATCCAGTGTCTAGTGCCGGTCTAGATCACTTGATGCCATCAGGGGGTGCGTGTGGTGGCTGCTGGCCCTGATTGCCCTGAGGGCGGGTCCAGTCACTCCATGTTGTTACAGGTGCGAGCAGGACCAGCATGTGGGAGGCAGTGGGAGCGGGGCTGCTGGTAGACAGGGTACCAGGGCCATGGCTGGGGCATGGAGGATGGGCAGAGACCCGCCCCTGTACGAACTGGAGCTTCCCAGCCACAGTTCCTTTCAAGGTGCACAAATCCATGCCCTGGGTCCCTGGTAGTGATATAAAAGTAGTAAAAGAAAACACTGTGAGGACTCAGAGCAGGAGAAAGCCACAGAATTTGGATGAGAGTTTGTGGCAGTTCTTAAGGAGTAGTTGGCACTAAATATTTGAGGTGACACTAAATGAAGGGTTTGAATTTTGTCAGATTGAGATCACAGAGAGAGAAGGTGATAAATGCAGAGAGGAAGATGTGAGTAAAGAGAAGGATGGAAAATTAATGAGGATGGAGGCATGAGGGATGGTGCTGGTTTGAGTGGACTTCAGGTTACTGGTAGGACAATAGGAGCACTAGAGGCTGAGAAGGTAGTTTGGAGATGGTAGTTGGAAACAGAAATGGAAATCTGAGAATCTGAGGGAAAAGAATTGACAATTTACTCCCCCCCACTCCACCCCAATAGCTGCTAGCAGGGAGATGTTGGGATTGGCAGGGAAGAAATAAGCATCTATAGGAGTCTAGCTGGAGAATAATCTATTACAGAAAGATTTCTTATCTGACCCCTATCCTTGTAATGCAAAGCATCTTGTTCAGTGATAAACAATGGGCAAGAAACAGAAGAAGACTGAATAAATAAAGAATGGATGAATGAATGAATGAATTAGAAAGCTGCAATGTGGGAGGAAAATGGCAGAAGAATAGGTAGGCAAGTTCTGACCCAGGTCCCGAAGAGGAAGCAGAGAGCAGCCGAGGGTCGCACTGGGAGTGCCTGTCAGCAAGCCAAGAGAAAGGCGAATACCTGGGGAAACTGGGGGGCGCCTGATCAGGGTGCCCCTGACAGTTAGGCACCCACACCTGGGTCCTTTCCCGGAGCGACCTAAGGGCAAGGACGGGAAAATCTCGCCATCTTGATGGGAAGAGGTTTTGGTCAGAGGCCTGAATATCCACCGCCGCAAAGACCACCAAGCAGCTGTGAGCCCCTAAACACTGACCACAATCGGTGTGAACACTTGGACTCAAAGGAGTACTCTACCCCAAGGCGAAAAGTCAGATTTTGTGGAGATCAGGTGAGCCCCCCACAGTGCGAATCCCCTGCGCAGCAGCCCGCGCGCAGCAGCCCGCGTGCAGCAGCCCGCGCGCAGCAGCCCGCGCGCACCAGCTCACACGCACCAGGCGCACAGAGGGGTCTGTGTTTACAAGAAACCCCAGGGTTTGGGTCTGGAGGCACCCTTGACTGTGGACAGGGCTCCTAAGTGGGGGGATATCTAAGGAGCAGCACGTCTGGATCTGACTCAGAGAGAGTTACAGGGGAGCATGGTTGGCTCGTCCTGCCCAAACCCCACCCCTCCATAGATCAGGGACACAGAGTGGGGGAAAAAGCTAGAAAGGCTTCAGAACCCTGGCTCTCTGCCAACAAGAAACACCTCCACCTAGAGGCTACAGTACATATGGACTCTAGAACTGCTTAAAAATCAAGACCTGATTACAACACGGAAGAAACACAGGGAACTGCAATTACCACCCAGACGGGAACTGGTGAGCTAGACAGAACAACAGAGGAAGTGAATGACCTTCATTAGTGCAAATTTTATTTAATTTTTGATTTTGATTTTCTAATTGTTTAATTTTTTTGTTTTTGTTTTGTTTTTTAATTTACATTAGTTGCAAAGTTTACTCAAGAAGTTATTTTGTTTCATCTTCCCTCACTTGATTTTACCTTTTTAATTAGTTCATTTTTATATATAATCAATATTATTACTACTACTATTTTACCTTTTTTATCATTTTTATCATTTTCTTTTGTTTATTTTTATTATTATCTTTTATGTACCATATTATATACCTTTTTTTTTTCTTTTCTTTTTCCCCCTTTGGGATTACTATTCAACAGACTATTTATACCTTTCCTTCTCCAACGCTCTATTCTAACTCAACCCTACCTTTATGCCATCACTCTCTTCCTAAACCTTTCCCTTTGGTGTCCTGCTTATCTTAACTCTTTAATGCTCGAGATTTTCCCTATTTTTTCTATTTACCCCCTCCTAAAATTTCACCCTTCCTGTGCATATCTAACTCCCAACCCCCTACTCCAAGCCCATTCACACCTACCTTGTCACTGTCCTTAAAAAAAAAAAAATCCTCTCTACCCCTTTGTAGTTGCATGCTAAATGCTAACGATATAAAAGTTTTATGCTATTTTGTAAGATTGGTTTGCTTATTCTTTTTATTTGATTGTATGATTTTGTTAGCTGGGTTCTAGTCACCTTTATTGGAGGATATTAATATTGAAAACGCTTTTCTGTTCAGTGCCTTGTGTGTTGTACCTGGTTGTGTTGTATTTTGTACCTTTAAACCTAAGCAGGAGAGACAGAACTACATAACCAGGCGCCCTAAAAAGAGAGATCATGGGGAGGCTAAGAAACAACCAGCCTATGAAAGAAAATGAGGCATCACCAGAAAAGGAAGTAAACGAGTTAGAGGCAAGCAACCTACCAGAACAAGAATTCAGAGTAATGATCATGAGAGGGCTAAAAAGAATGGAAGACAAAATTGACAATATGAGTAAGACCCAAGAGGAAATGAAGAAGAACCAAGAGGATCTGAAGAAGAACCAAGAGGAAATGAAGGTGACCCAAGAAGAAATGAAAAATGACATCGCTTCTATGAAGAACTCAATAGAAAGCATCAAGAGTAGACTAGAAGAAGCAGAGGACCACATCAGTGAGCTAGAAGACAAGATGGAAAAAAATACCCAATTAGAGCAGCTGCTAGAAAAAAAAAAATCAAAAAACAGGAAGAGAGCCTACGGGAGCTTTGGGACAATACAAAACAAAACAATATTAGAATAATAGGGGTCCCAGAAGGAAAGGAAACTGAGCAAGATATGGAAAAAGTATTTCAAGAAAGAATGACAGAAAACTTTCCTGACATAGAGAAGAAAAAAACCACACAAATCCAAGATACTCGGAGAGTCCCCAACAAAATGAACCCCCAAAGATCAACACATTATAATTAAATTGGCAAAAACCATCGACAAAACCAGAATCTTAAAAGCAGCCAGAGAGAGACAGAAAGTTACATATAAAGGAACCCCCATCAGACTAGCAACTGATTTCTCAACAGAAACTCATCAGGCCAGAAGGGAATGGGATGACA
Organism: Vespertilio murinus; assembly: GCA_963924515.1. NCBI lineage: Eukaryota > Metazoa > Chordata > Mammalia > Chiroptera > Vespertilionidae > Vespertilio > Vespertilio murinus. The sequence continues at coordinate 109,449,766 of OZ004706.1, read as the reverse complement.
TATACAAAGTCATGCAAAGGAAGGGTCTGAACCCAAGAGTACTGTACCCTGCAAGGCTGTCAATCAAAATTGAAGGTGTAATCAGGAGCTTCACTGACAAAAACAGACTAAAGGAATTTATCTCCCACAAACCAGCAATGCAAGAAATGCTAAAGGGTCTACTGTAAAAATAAAGAAATAGGAAGCGAAGAAGGAACACAGGGGGATAGAATAAAAATGGCATCAAATACCTACCTATCAATAATTACTTTAAATGTAAATGGTTTAAATGCTCCAATCAAAAGACATAGGGTAACAGATTGGATAAGAAAGCAAAACCCATACATCTGCTGTCTACAAGAAACCCACCTCAGAAAAAAATATGCCCACAGACTGAAGGTGAAGGGATGGAAAAAGGTTTTCCAGGTGAACGGAAATGAAAAAGAAGCTGGGGTAGCAATACTTATATCTGACAAATTAGATCTCTAACCCTGGTAAACATATATGCACCCAATACAGGAGCACCCAAATACATTTAAAAAAATTGCTGGAAGACATTAACAGAGAGATTAATAGCAACACAATCATAGTAGGAGATTTTAATACCCCACTGTCACCTTTGGACAAATAATCTAAACAAAAAATCAGCAAAGAAACATCAACGCTAAATGACACACTAGACCAGATGGAATTAATCGACATCTTCAGAACATTTCTCCCCAAAGCCACAAAACACACATTCTTCTCAAGTGCACATGGGTCATTTTCAAAGATAGACCACATGTTGGGACATAGGCAAAGTCTCTTCAAATTCAAGAAGATATAAATCGTATCAAGCATTTATTTTATTCTCAGATCATAGTGGCATAAAATTGGAAATCAACTACAATAAAAATAATCCAAGGAAATCAAACACATGGAAACTGAATAGCATGCTATTGAACAAGGACTGGGTTACCAGGGAAATCAAGGAAGAAATTAAAAACATCATGGCAACAAATGACAATGAAAACACAACAATCCAAAAACTATGGGACACAGCAAAAGCAATCTTGAGAGGGAAATTCATATCTCTGCAAGCCTATTGTAAAAGACAAGAAAAAACGGTAACAAATTATCTAACTCTACAACTCAAACAGTTAGAAAAAGAGCAGCAAGAAAAGCCCAGTGTAAGCAGAAGGAAGGAAATAACAAAAATCAGAGCGAAGATAAATGATATAGAGACCAAAGAAACAATACATAAGATCAACAAAACCAAGAGCTGGTTCTTTGAACGGATAAACAAGATTGATGAGCCTGTAGCCAGACTAACCAAGAAACAAAGAGTGAGGACCCAAATAAACAAAATCAGAAATGAAAGAGGTGAAATAACAACAGACCCCACCGAAATACAAAGGATTGTTACAAAATACTACGAACAACTCTATTCCAACAAACTGAACAACCTGGAGGAAATGGACATAGTCCTAGAAAAATATAACCTGCCAAAACTCAATCAGGAAGAATCTAAAAATCTCAATAGACCAGTGACTTTGGAAAAAATTGAAGCAGTCATCAAAAAGCTTCCAGCAAACAAAAGCCCAGGGCCAGATGGCTTCACAGGAGAATTTTAACAAACATTCAAGGAAGAACTAAAACCTATCCTCCTCAGACTATTCCAAAAATTCAAGAGGAAGGAACACTTCCAAACTCCTTCTATGAAGCCAGCATCACCCTAATACCAAAACCAGATAAAGATAACACAATGAAAGAGAATTACAGGCCAATATCCCTCATGAACATAGATGCCAAAATCCTCAACAAAATTCTAGCAAATTGGCTCCAACAGAACATCAGAAAGATAATACACCATGACCAAGTAGGATTTATTCCTGGAATGTAAGGATGGTACAATATCCGCAAATCAATAAACGTGATACATCACATAAACAAACTGAAAGTTAAAAATCATATAGTCATATCAATTGATGCAGAAAAAGCATTTGATAAAATCCAATACCCTTTCCTGATAAAAACTCTCAACAAGATGGGAGTACAAGGATCATACCTCAGCATAATAAAAGCTATATATGATAAACCCACAGCAAACATCATACTCAATGGGCAAAAACTAAAACCATTCCCCCTAAGAACAGGAACAAGACAGGGATGCCCACTCTCACCACTTCTGTTTGACATAGTACTGGAAGTACTAGCCATTGCAATTAGAGAAGAAGAAAAAATAAAAGGCATCAAAATTGGAAAAGAAGAAGTGAAGTTGTCCATATTTGCAGATGACATGATATTGTACATAAAAAATCCAAAAGACTCCATCAAAAAACTAATAGACTTAATAAACGAATTTGGCAATGTAGCAGGATACAAAATCAACGCCAAGAAATCTATGGCATTTCTATACACCAATAGTGAACTCATAGAAACAGAGACTAAAAAAGCAATCCCATTTACCATCGCACCAAAAAAATTAAGATACCTAGGAATAAACTTAACTAAGGAGGTAAAAGACCTATATGCTGAAAACTACACGACACTGAAAAAAGAGATAGAGGAAGAGGTAAACAGATGGAAGAACATACCATGTTCATGGATTAGTAGAATCAACATCATCAAAATGTCCATACTTCCCAAAGCAATTTACAAGTTCAATGCACTCCCCATTAAAATACCAAGGACATACTTCACAGACCTAGAAAGGACTCTCCAAAAGTTCATTTGGAACAATAAAAGACCCAGAATAGCTGCAGCATTCTTGAGAAAGAAGATTAAAGTAGGAGGGATCTCAATACCAGATTTCAAGTTGTATTACAAAGCCACTGTTCTCAAAACAGCCTGGTACTGGCACAAGAACAGACATATAGATCAATGGAATAGATTAGAGAATCCAGATATTAACCCAAATCAATATGCTCAATTAATATTTGACAAAGGAGGCATGAGCATACAATGGAGTCAAGACAGTCTCTTCAGTAAATGGTGTTGGGAAAACTGGACAGATACATGCAAAAGAATGAAACTAGATCACCAACTTACACCATACACAAAAATAAACTCAAAATGGATACAGGACTTAAACATAAGATGGGAAACCATAAAAATACTAGAGACATCCACAGGCAGCAAAATCTCAGACATATGCCTAAAGAACTTCTTCACTGATACTAACCCTAGGGCAATGGAAGCTAAAGAGAAAATGAACAAATGGGACTACATCAAAATAAAAAGCTTTATTACAGCAAAAGAATCCCTCAACAAAACAATAAGAAGTCCCACGGTATGGGAGAACATATTTGCAAATGATATCACTGATAAAGGTTTAATCTCCAACATCTACAGACAACTTATACAACTCAATAAAAGGAAAATAAATGAGCCAATTAAAAAATGGGCAATGGACCTAAATAGAATCCTCTCAAAAGAAGACAGAAGGAAGGTCAAGAGGCACATGAAAACATGCTCAAAGTCACTAATCATCCAAGAGATGCAAATCAAAACAACAACGCGGTACCATCTCACACCTGTCACAATGGCCAACATCAACAAAACAACAAACGACAAATGTTGGCAAGGTTGCGGAGAAAAAGGAACCCTCGTGCACTGCTGGTGGGATTGCAGGTTGGTGCAACCACTGTGGAGAACAGTATGGAGCTTCCTCAAAAAACTGAAAATTGAACTCCCATTTGACTCAGTAATCCCACTACTAGGAATATACCCCAAGAAACCAGAAACACCAATGAGAAAGGATATATGCACCCCTATGTTCATAGCAGCACAATTTACAATAGCTAGGATTTGGAAACAGCCTAGGTACCCGTCAGCAGATGAATGGATCAGAAAACAAGGGTACATCTACACCATGGAATACTATGCTGCCATAAAAAGAAGGAATTCTCATCATTTGCAGTAACCTTGATGGAATTGGAGAGCATCATGCTGAGTGAAATAAGCCAGTCAATGAAAGAGAAACACCACATGACTTCACTCATTTATGGATATTAAAGAACATTATAAACTAATGAACAGAAAGATAGATATAGAGACAGTAAAACAACAAGCAGACTGTCAAATGACAGCGGGGAGGGTAGGGAGATCTGGGGGAGATAAGAGATCAACCGAAGGACTGGTATGCATGCATATAAGTACAACCAATGGACACAAAACTCTGGGTAGGGAGGGCATGTATGGGGGGGCGCAATGGTAAGCTATGTACACATATAATACCTTAATAAATTAAAAAAAAAGAAAGCTGCAATGTAATTGTAGGAAAGGATTGGATAGAAAATACATTGCAGTGAACACATATATAAGAATTGGTAGTTTGAGGTTAAGAAGATCTCAATCATGATGTTGAAGTTGAGTTAGGGTAACTGGAAGAACAATAATGACAAATAAAATAACAGGAGGGAGTCTTAGTTGATGGGGCACAGTAATGGTGAATTTAATTTTGGTCACATTTAATAGAAAGTATAGATATGATTTTCTGCTGTTTTCCCCCACCTCAGTAGGCAAACTAAAATGTAGAAGTTTGGAGACCAATTTTTATTTCTCTTAAAATGAATGGCTTAGACTACATAATATGTCTATTTCTTCCAAGCTCCAATTGTCTCAAGTTCTGTGTTTCTCATGAAACTTGGAGTAATTCTATAAGACATAAGAGAAATGTGATCACTGTGAATGAGGAATACGAGCCACAAAGATGAGTGACAGATTCTTGGATAATGCCCACATATAAACAATTATGGGATGGCTTCAAAGAATATAAGGAGAGATAAATTCCTAATTATATGGGTAAAAAGGGATAAACAATCACAATATCATGAACGCTCTGATCTGGGAAACCCAAAGTATTTTAGTTATAGGGGATGAACCAAATGAAATTGCCAATGTCTGGACTTTTACAACCTACAAAATGGCAATTTTATGTGGCTTAAATAATGAATCAATTATTTACTATACATTCTAATGACTGACTCCTTAAACTTCATGTTACTTAAACTTTCAGTTTTATCATTTATGTAAGATAGATAATTCCTATCCAAATATTGTTGCAATGACCAATTTAGACAATATATGTAGAGCATGTAGTAAAGTGCTGAGTTTATATATACCAAGAGGGCAATAAATGTTAGTTATTACTTCACAATGGGGAAGATAAGTAATATGCACAAAGTTCTAAGATAAGTAATATGCATAAAGTTGTATGACTAGGAGCCAGGATTTGTGTCCATGTCTATCTGATTTCCAAAAGTTTGTTCTTAACCACTTAATTAATATTTCCTAAAGAGTTTTACTTACTTCACAGCACAGAGTTCTATACACTAATGAATGGTAAATAGAAAAGTATATCTTTTTTTTTCTTTAAAGGTTTTGAGACAGTCTACAATGAGCTGACTTTTTTTATTTTATTCAACCCAATGTTTTTCAAATTCATTTGAACATGGAAATTGTGGTGGTGGTGGGGGGTTTGTCTGTGTGTTTTGTGTGTGTGTGTGTGCTGCCAATTACCATCTTAAGCAATTTGTGTCTCATAGAATGTGCTTTGGGAAAGTCCATACCATGATATGATACCTTCCAAGTGAAAAGTATGATGTAACAAAAGAAAAAAAAGATGGGGGGGAGGGAGAGTAGGGGTAGGAAGAGTATTTCAAGAAAGTTTTCAGTAGTCTGAAATGCTGTAAAAATGTTTAAGAGAAAAAAATTGAAGAAAAAGCTATGATTGTAATATTGAGAAAAATATCACATCAAGAAAGTGTAGGAATCGTATAGAGATTGTTTATAGTTGAATAATAGTTTGGTAATTAAGGAGTAGATGCATATTGTCCTTCACATAAGTTAGGTGATTTGAAAGAGTAAAAAGGATACTAAAAATATAATTAAAGATATATATTTTTAAAATAGAGACCATTTATGTATGTGTGTTTATAAGAAAATAAGGCATTTTAGAGAGAATAAAGCAAATTCAAATATGAAAATGATAGAACCATATAAGTTATCTAAGTATAATCATAGGAAAAACAGAGGAGATACATGCTTTTGGTAAAGAAAACAAAGATAAAATAAATGACATGAAACTTAGGACTTTTTTTTCTTGAAGCTTACTTCTCCTTTCTTCTCTCCATCTTTTTTATTGAGTGCTCATAGTATTGCTTATTACTATTTCCATCAGAAAGTAAGCAAGTCTTGTGAGACAGATTTATGTTTGTTTTATCTTCTTAGCAACATTTCTTGGGGAAGAGTTTTATTGATACCTAAAATAAAAAACAAGAATTATCTATAGGTATGAAAGAATATGACTTAATAATGAGTTTGGTTTGGAATTAGTCAGAGTGAAGTTGATTGACTGACAGTTTGAAACTCAGTGAGGAAAGAATAGATATAAAGGTCACGGGTTGCCAATGAGAACTCTGGGATCTAATTCCCAAAGTGAGCCCCACAGCAGAAAGCACCAGAACTGAGAAAGATATACACATAACATGAGGCTATGAAAACTAGCAGGGTTGCTGTTTGCCAGGGAGAGATAGCTAGAAATGCAGGCACCTTCTTAAAGGGCTAATGCGTAAGTTTTGAGTGCAGCTGTTCACCCAGGGCTCCTGCACAGAGTGGGCAGAGTGGACTTGAGCTCTGTAAACATAAGCCAGATTTGGGAGCTCTGGGGTTAGAGCTCAAAAGGCAGATACCCAGGTTTCCTGTATTGAGCCATTCCCTCATGCTGTGGAGGTCATCTTTCTCCGTCAAAGCTTTGCTATCCAGGTGGTATTTGCCTGGATGGAAGACAGTTGACTAACCTTATTGGAAATCCTTTTGTCCCACCATGTGATGTTTCAGATACCCATTAAGAGACTGAGAACAACAATCTGACTCCATGCAGAAGCAATTGCTGCAACCTACTGGAAAACCTCTTACCCTACCTGCAGATGGTTGCTTGAAGCAATTCCAGACTGAATGCAATCAGTCTGCAGGCAGAGGTGGGTCTCTGAAGGCTTTGAGACTTTGTCAGACCTAATTAGTCAGAAATAGCAGTTTGGGCTCATGCTGCAGATGCTACCCCAGACAGCACAGGAAGGTGAATGCCAGCAGGACCATAGGCAATTGCAGCTGACACCTGCTGGTCCAGCTCTGTGGGGGAAGGGAGTACAACTCAGAACAGTGACAATCAAGATGTGAGACTAAATGTAGACCAAGCCTCTAGGTTTGGAGTCCCTGACCATTGAACTACTAGAAAATTCAATCTCTTGGAACTCATTCTGGTTGCCCATGGCCAGTAAGGGACAGTGACTCATATTCAACTGCATAAGTGAAGCTCCTAGGAAGCCCAGCATAGACACACCAAGGAATCAGATTTAACAGCATCAGAGCAAAATCCAGCATTCCCCACAAAGAGCAGACCCAAAGCTCCTGAATAATAGCTGGCACAGCGACACTGGTTGAACTTCACTGGCAGCAAGTTGGAGGGGAGATCCCTCCTAAACATGGGACATCAACTATCAAGACATAATTACAGCCAAAACCGGTTTGGCTCACTGGTAGAGCATCGGTCTGCGGACTGAAAGGTCCTGGGTTCGATTCCGGTCAAGGGCATGTACCTTGGTTGCAGGCACATCCCCGATAGGGGGTGTGCAAGAGGCAGCTGGTCGATGTTTCTCTCTCATCGACCTTTCTAGCTCTCTATCTTTCTCCCTTCCTCTCTGTAAAAATATCAATAAAATATATTTAAAAAAAGACATAATTACAAAAGGAGAGCCCAAACAACACACAAAGGATATTCCTGGAATATTCAGCTTAGGTGAACAAAGAGAATGCCATTGAACCCTTCAAGACACTTTCTACGTAAGGCCATCCCACAAAGACTTGGAGGCATAACAGTTCTATTTAACCCAGAGAAGCAAATACAAAGAGACAGCTAAAATGGGAGACAAAGAAATAGCCTCCAAATGTGAGAGAGAGAGGAAAAAAAGAATTCTTTAGAAAAAGAACCAAATGAGATTGAGGCAAGCAACCTATTAGACATAGAATTGAAAGCAATGGTTATAAAGATTCATAAGGAACTTAGTGCAACAGCATTTAAAGGGAAATAGGAGCCATGAATAAGAGCCATATAGAAATGAAGAATGATATATCTGATATCAAGAACACACTCAAAGTTTTTAAAAGTAGATTGGATGAAACAGAGGATCAAATCAGCTATTTGGAAGACAAGGTAGAAATAAACACTCAATTAGAGCAGCAAATAGAAAAAAAATAATTATAAAGCAGGAAAACAAAACAAGGATGTCTACTCTCACCACTCTTATTTAACATAGTATTGGAAGTCCTAGCCACATAATCAGACAAGAAGAAATGAAAGATATGCAAATTAGAAAGTCGATAAAACTGTCATTATTGATAGATGGCATGATACTGTACGTAGAAAACCTTAAAGATTCCACCAAGAAACTACTAAACTTAAAAAAATTAATTTGGCAAGGTAGCAAGATAAAAAGTAAACATCCACAAAACAATGGTATTTTTATATACCAATAATGAACTCTCAGAGAAAAAATAAAAAGCAATCCTACGTTTTCTATTGTAACAACAATAATAGAAAATAAGATACCTAGGAATAAAATTAACCATGTAAAAGACCTGTACTTGGAAAACTCTAATACATTTAAAAAAAAAGAAATAAAGGAAGATACAAACAAATGGAAGTGCAATACATGTTCATGAATTGGAATCATTAAAATCATTAAAATGTCTATACTACCTAAAACAATCTATAGATTCAACACATTTCCTATTAAAATACCAATGGCATACGTCATAAAACAGATACTCTAATATTTATATGAAACCATAAAATACTCCAGATAGTTGCATCAATGTTGAGAAAGAATAACGAAGCAGGAGGGATCAGAATACTGCATATCAAATTATACTGCAAAGCCATTTTAACCAAAACAGTCTGGTATTAGCACTGGTTCAGGCATATATACCAATGGATCAAAACAGAGACTCCAAAATTGACCTACACCATTATGGTCAATTGATATTTGACAAAGGAGGCAGTAACATTCAAAGGAGTAAAGACAGTCTTCAGCAAATGATGTTGGGAAAACTGGACAAACGTATGCAAAAAGATGAAACTAGACCACCAATTTACACCAAGAATAAATTCAAAGTGGATAAAAGACTTAAATGTAAGGCATGAAACCTTAGGAATCTTAGAAGAAAACATAGGCAGTAAAATCTCAGGCATCTCATGTAGCAATATGTTTATAGATACATCTCCCAGGGCAAAGGAAACTAAGAAGAAAATAAACAAATGGGATTACATCTAAATAAAAAAACTTCTGTACAGCAAAAGAAACCACCATCAAAATTAAAAATGAATCCACTGAATGGAAGAATGTATTTTCCAGTGATACATCTGATAAGAGGTTAATATCCAGAATATATAAAGTACTCATACAACTCAACAAAAAGAAGACAAACAATCCAATTAAAAAGTGGGCAGAAGACCTGAATAGATATTTCTCCAAAAAGCACATACAAATAGCCAAGATAATGAAAAAATGTACCAAGTCACCAATCATCAGAGAAATGCAAGTTAAAACAACAATGAGATATCACTTCACGCCTGTCAGAATGATTATCATCAAAAAACAAGTACTGCAGAAACCGGTTTGGCTCATGGATAGAGTGGTCTGCGAACTGAAAGGTCCCAGGTTCGATTCTGGTCAAGGGCATGTACATTGGTTGTGGGCACATCCCTGGTAGGGGGTGTGCAGGAGGCAGCTGGTCGATGAGTCTCTCTCATTGATGTTTCTAGCTCTCTATCTCACTCCCTTCCTCTCTGTGAAAAATCAATAAAATATATTTTTAAAAAAACAACAAGTACTGGTGAGAATGTGGAGAAAAGGGAACACTGGTTCACTGCTGGTGGGTATGCAGATTGGTGCAGCCACTGTGAAAAACCATATAAAGTTTCTTCAAAAAATTAAAAATGGTACTTCTGATTGACCCAGCAATCCCTCTTCTGTGAGTATATCCTAAAACCCCCAAAACACTGATCAGAAAGAATGTATGCACCCATATATTCATAGCAGCATAATTTACAATAGCTAAGATCTGGAAATAGCCCAAGTGCACATCAATAGATGAGTGGATAAAAAAAGCTGTGGTACATTTATTCCATGGAATACCATGCAGCAGTGAAAAACAAGAATATCTTATCCTTTGAGACAGTCTGGAGGGACCTGGAGAGTATCATGCTAAGTGAGATAAGTCAGTCAGAGAAAGACAAGTATCACATGATCTTACCCAGATGTGGAATCTAATTAACAAAATAAACTTATAAATAGAGTTGATCCAGAGACATTGAAGCATGGAACAGAATAAGGAATCTTGGAGGGAATGTGTGGGTGGGTGGGTGGGTGGGAGGTAATAAATCAAAGACCCTGTATGCATATATACATAACCCGTGGACACAGACAGTTGGATGGTGAATGCTTGAGGCAGCAGGCGAGGAGGGGCTAGAGCGGGTTAATGGGGGAAGGGGATATATGTAATATTTTAACAATAAAGATTTTTAAAAATTAAAAATGGATCTTCTGTTTGACCCAGCAGTCCCACTTCTGGAAATATAATCCCAAAACATCAATCAGAAAGTATATATGTATCCTTATATACATAGCAGTGTTATTTACAATGGCTAAGATCTGGAAATCTCCAAGTGCCCACCAGTAGATACGTGAATGAAAGAGCTGTGGTACATTTTACACAGTGGAATACTGTGTAGCTATAAAACAGAGGGATTTTTTACCCCTTGAGACAGCATGAATGGATCTAGAGACTCTTATGCTAAGCAAAATAAGCCAGTTAAGAGAAAGACAAATATCACATGATCTCACTTTTAAGTGGAATTTAAAGAACAAAATAAACTGATAAATGAAATATGTCCAGAGGTATGGGAACATGGAACAGAATAACAAAACTCAGTGGGAGAGGGGTTAAGAGTAGGGGACAGGAAGACTTTAACCAAACAACATATATGCATATACGTATGACCCATGGACACAGACAATGGCATGGGGTAGGAGGCCTCGGGTGGGGTAAGGGTTGGGTGGAGAGGGGCAAAAATGGAGAAAATGGAGGACAGCTGTTATGTTGTCAACAATGAAATAAGATAAAAAATAAAATTAATAAGTAATCATATAGGCAATGTTAAAATTAGTTCATAAATTAAAAAATGTTTGTGAAAATTTTGAAAAACCTTTGCTCCAAAACATTAAGAAGTGGCTCATGCATTCTTTATGTGTCAAGGGAACTGATATAGAATCAATTTTTTAATTCATGATTATAAAACTCATGTCGTCATTACTACACTTGTGAATAATTTTTGGTTTATAGCTATTTCCACTCATGTACATTGTAGAAAATGTAATGTGATCAGAGAGCAAAACTAAAATGATGATCTGGAATGTGTGACAGTGGAATTCAATGGGAAGTAGTCATACATGTTAATGCAACTTCAGTCACCACTAATTTTCTCTGACCATCTGTGTCTGGTTCTCTCTTCTGAGCAATAGTGCAAACTTTTCCAGGTATTACAGAAAAGCCTCCTGCTTTCACTGTATTTCTATATCTATAATTTTGCAGCAATAATAGACAATAATTAATGTTTGCTTCAAATGTGTACTGCATGGTCTTGAAAACTTGTTTTGTATATTATCTGATTTTTTTTTTGTTGGATTATTTCCTTTTTATTCCATCTTAACTAGAAGCAGAAGCTCAACAAATGACAACTGAACCAAATTTTAACCTCAAAGTTAGGGTCAGAAGTTTAAAAACACAAGGAAGAAAGAGAGCCAAAGAAGAAATGAAAACAAATAAGAGGCTTATTTTTCTCAGGTAGAAAGAAGTCATAAGGTAGAGAGGACAATTGGAAGGAGTAGCTCCATAAGCCCACTGGGTTGCTTCTATCCTCTGCTCAATCATCCATAGCATGTCTGCTGGTTGGTAATTGCAATCTCATTGCTTTATCTTACAGCATCATGTCTACATTCCAAGAAGAAAGGAATGGTGAGGAGCAAAATGTTTGCATGATCCAAATGTGTAAATTTAAAAAATACAAAAACAGCCTATGGTTTCTACCCAGTAATTTATGCTTATATCTCAGCAGTCAGAATTATGTCATGTAGCTATTCTTAGCTGCAAAAGAAGCTGAGAAAGAGTTATAAAGAAGTAGATTGTTGTTGCTCCAAAAAAACTGGGTTCTAGAAGAATGATTAGAAAATATATTGCAATAGCTTTCAGCAGGGTCTGCCTCTACATACTTTTGCCACAAAGTCTTTATTATTGTGACAATATTATATTAGCAACTTAGGAGACAAAGGGTTAGTAATTACAAGTAATTCCATTTCCAGTTTCCATTACTATATGAGCCATGTTAGAAAATTTAATGTGATCAGATGAACTCAACAGGAGAATTGTGTCTTATATATAAATATACAGTAATATGTAGTTATAAAGCTACAAGTACTATATAATTTGAAATATTTTAGAGGGTATTTTAGGTAAACCAAATAATAGTTAATGATTGTAAAACATGCTTCATTTGTTCCTGCTTTGACATCCAAATAACTTAATGTGAGTCAAATCATTTTTCTTTACACAAGTAAATAAATATTTTACCAAGTCAAATTTATTCTTTCATATTTTATCAGGATAATTTTCAATAACGTACAGAAATTTTAGACCTAGAGAATCAGGATCTTGAGAATATCAGGGAAAATATTAACCAGTTAGAGGCCCAGTGCACGAAATTTGTGCACAGGGGTGGGAGGGTGTCCCTCGGCTCAACCTGCACCCTCTCCAATCTGGGACCTCTGGAGGGATGTCTGACTGGCCATTTAGGATTGGGCTTAATGGGCAGTCAGACATCCCTCTCACAATCCAGGACTGTTGGCTCCCAACTGCTCGCCTGCCTGCCTTCCTGATTGCCCATAACCACTTCTGCCTGCCAGCCTGATCACCCCCTAGCAACTCCCATGCCAGCCTGATTAATGCCTAACTGCTCCCTTACCAGCCTATTTGCCCCCAACTTCCCTCCTCTGCTGGCCTGGTCACCCCTAACTGCCCTCCCCTGCAGGGTTGATTGCCTCCAACTGCCCTCCCTTTGCAGGCCTGGTCTCTCTCAACTGCCCTCCCTTGTAGGTCTGGTGCCTCCCAACTGCCTTCCCCTGCTTGCTTGATTGCTCACAACTTCCCTCCCTGCTGGCCATTTTGTGGTGGCCTTCTTGTATCCACGTCAGGGCAGGAACTTTGACCACATGAGGGCAGCCAGCTTGTGTGTTGGAGTGATGTTCAATCTGCATATTACTCTTTTATTAGATAGGATCGAGGCCTGGTGCATGGGTGGGAGCCAGCTGGTTTGCCCTGAAGGTTGACCCAGATCAGGGTGGGGGTTCCCTTAGGGCAGGAGGCAGCCTGAGCGAGAGGTCTGCGGTGGTTTGCAGGCTGGCCACGCCCCCCTGGTGACCCAAGCAGAGGCCCTGGTATCTGGGGTTTGTGTATCTTATAATTGAAACTTTGTAGCCTTGAGTGGAGGCCTGGGCTGGCTAGGGAAGGCAGAAAGCTTTGCTTCTTCCATTGCCCGGGGCAACCCTAGCCTCTAGCTCTTTCCAGCTCTATGGCTGCTGCCATTTCTGTTTGGATTTGTTTACCTTCTATAATTGCAATTTTGTAGCCTTGAGTGGAGGCTTAGGCCATCCAGGGCAGGCAGAAAGCTTGGCTTCTTCCATTGCCTGGAAAATCCAAGCCTCCCTCCTGCTTTCTGTGGCTTGGTTGGGTTTATTTGCATACTCATTCTGACTGGCTGGTGGGCATGGCTGGTGGGTGTAGTGGAGTGATGTTTAATTTGCACATTGCTCTTTTATTAGGTAGGATTTTTTTTCTGGCATTTTCTTACAATCTCATGAAAAATTGGCAAGCCATGAGCTTCTTTGTTCATTTCCTTTTCTACCATTTCTATCCACTCATAATATTTAGCATATTCTATGTGCTAGGGAATCACAAAAAAACAACAGGTAGACTCTATTTTCTATTTATAAAATCTTTGCTTGTTAGAAATGGAAAGGATTAAATAACACTAAACCTTCAATTTTAACATCTGGTAAATGAAAGGTCTTTCATGGACACTATCCAATGGTTTAATACTGAACAGAAAAAGTACTATGGGAGTGTATTATGGGTTGTCTAAGGAAGCACATTATTGGGGTTAAGCACTGACTGAAAAATGAATCATGATTCTACTTATTAGCTGAATAATCCTAGGGAAATTAGATCCATGCTTTTAATTTCCCTATCTGAAAATGGGGATAGTAGCACTTACTCATGAATTTGCAAAAATAAAACTAAATTGGTTAGTATTACTAACATATTTAGAACAGTCTTGGTACATAGTAAACACTCTATTAACTTGCTGAAAAACAAATACAATATTTAGTAGCATAAAACAAAAATGTAATTATGTTTACATGAATCAGGAATCCAGAAACCAACCACTTAGCTGAGAGATTCTGCTTTAAGATCTCATGAGATTACATTCAAATTTCAACTGTGGCTGAATCATCTGGAGCTCTGCCTAGAGAAGGGTCAGGCTCTCACATAGTTGGAAGGTGGTATTGGCTGGGTTATGCCTGCTCACCTACATTTGAGTCTCATATTCCAGGGCTGCTTCCCTATTTGTATTCACCATCTGAATAGCCTGGTTTCTTTACAAGTGAGTGCATGCTTCCAACAGAGAAACCAGTCTTATAATCCAGTTTCAGAAGTGACATGCGAAGCACTTCTGCCCTATTCTGATCATTAGCAGTGAGTTATTAAATCTTGCTAGGAGGTTGGGAACATAAGAAGCCTCAATAGAGACTGCCTACCCCAATGAGGAACTGCATACCTGTTAAATGAAATAAATATGAAAATGTCCCTGTATTTCCTCATATATTTGAGTCCTTCAGAAATGGTAGTTAAAATAACGAAGGAATCACAGGAATTAGCAATGAAGTCAAGTCTACTATCTTTATTTAAGGGCTTATTTGAAAAGACTACAAGTAATATAATAAACTTCTCTAAAAACATTTTTGTACAAAAATTATCAACATTAGAAAATTATAAGTATTAACCATCAACCAAAGGATTACAGTAGCCTACTATCCTGTTTTCCCCAAAATAAGACACTGTTTTATATTAAGTTTTGCTCCCAAAGATGTGCTAGGTCTTATTTTCAGGGGATGTCTTATTTTTCCATGAAGAATACGGTACACATTTTTGTTAAATAAAAATAAAGGAAATTTATTACCTGTATATGGTACAGTAGTACATTAGTTGTCAACACAAACCAAACTGTGAATCCTACAGTATCAAGAATTTACTCATTTATTCAAAGACAATCATGTCATCATCTTCTGGAACATCATCATAACAATACAATTCCTGAATTCCCTGGTGAATTTCTTGTGATTCCATTTCTTTCAGAATCAGTGGACCAAATCTCTCATGTTTAGCAATAGCACTGTCTTTAAATTAGTACTTCTTGTTAAGGTAGCCTGCTCACAGTGCATTTGCAATGCAACTGTCAGTGATTTTCTCCCATGAATTCTTCACCCAAGTCACAACTTCTTGCGGTTTAGGTTTCACAAAGTTTCCAGGCTGATTTCTCTCCATTCACACAGCAGTGAGGTCAGGACTCCGTGTAGTGTCACTGGTTGCTAGACGCCAGTCAGGGTGGCCCTAGTGACCAGTTTACGGTAAATTAATTTTCATTCTGAGACAGAGCCTTGCTGGGAGCCATAAAGACAGAGTTTGGTCTCACTTCCTGGTCAGTCCTGCTTCCTGATTGAGCAAGAAAAAAGAAAGCCCGTGCGAAGCCTGCACGCGCCAAGGGCCAGAAGAACCTCCCACATCAGAATAACCAATCAGCTAAGGACAGATACCCAGTCCCCAACCAATCACCCCATGGCAACTCCTTATCCTAACCCTCCCCTCCTGAGTGCTTATATACCACAATGCTCGGATAAAAAAACGAAGCTTGATCAGAACCCTGTCTTGCCTCCATTCTTCACACCCCTTGTTTGTTTCATTCTCTTAGGTGGTTCCTGCGTGCCTTCGTTTTTGCTGCGCGGGCCGGGGCAGAGCCTGGGAGCCTTATCTTCGGGGGGATGCCTTATATTTCACTCAGAAGGAAACCTGTGAGTAGGTCTTATTTTTGGAGGATGTCTTATTTTCGGGGAAACGCGGTATGCAGGATTATTTATTAACCAACTAGATTAGTTTAGGTGTTGGCTCCACTATAGTTAGGAATCATGAATTGGTATTCAGAATTATGGACATATAATATACTTCTAAGTCAGGGAAATAAGCAGAAAAGTAAGCTATTTCAGAGATAATCAGGATGCAGGGAACTAGGAAAGAGCTGTTGAGGTCACAAGCCATGGACATCAGGTCAGCTCTATCCCCATTTCCTTTCTTATTTATATACCTCAGAAAAGAACTCAGGCCTAGTCCTAAATGGAAAAAATAGAGTATACAGCTTAAGACAAACTGCAAAGTCATATTTATTTACATTAAAATATGAATGACCTGTACACACACAAATTTAAGAGGCACAGTCTGTTATATACAATACATGTTACACAGTAATATCCGTAGATACATCAGTGGTTTGAGTGAAAACACAGTACCAAAACATTCCTGATATAAAATAAATTACTCATTCACATAATCTAATTATACAAGACATCTAATATTTTAAAAGTTATATACCTCAAAAAACACTAGCTAGATATACAGCTAAAACATAATGTTTGTTTTATGAAGAATGTCTTCAGATTATTATACATAAATGATCACTTTCAGAATCCATTTTTATCTTTTAAATAAGCCACATTGATGTTGTCTATTTATTTATAGCCTGGTAAAATGACTAAAGACAGGCATTGCTTCATCTTTTAAGTTGAAACTTTACTAGAGTATATTTGCCCCAATTCCAACAGGGCCATCGTCATTTTCAGACACAATCAAGTTATTTAAATTCCAATTTTAGAGTATGAGATTCATTGCCCTATTTTGCAAATTGTTTCCTCTAAAAAAATATGATCATATTGTCCTTAACTATCTCATATTTTAGAGAAATTCAAGTTAAAAAAAATCTTAAAATGTTTTAGGTTAAAGCTGATTCTATATGTAGAGATTTTGAGAAACTGAACACTTTAGAGAGCTTCATAAAATGATTGTGTTCAATTCTAAAATCTATTAAAGATTTAAATGAAGTTCAAGAGAACACTTGAATATTTTCATAATGCATTGAAGGTTTTCATCTTTGGCATTTCTCCATTAGTTCTAAAATGAAATACATAAACGAACATTTTATATTTTCTATCTACCTACTTCAGATATTTTCTGTACACAAATGTTTGAAATTTCATTGCTAAGTAAGTTTTTTAGATCTGCAAAAAGTGTTAACATTTAGTTTTTTATTGAGAAGTTGAAATGTTCTGATGTTGTTGAAATGAGTTTACTTAGTTCTTTTTCAGGAATTGAAAATTCAACATCTTGTCAAATTCAATAATGGATAAAGCAGGCAAAATTTAACAAAAATTTTGACCAGATATAATTTTTTAATAATAATATGAAGCATGTCTATATTAAGGGGGAAAAAAAATATGGGCATCACAGAAACAAAACTGCTGTATTTTCTTTCTTGGTCCCTGTAGCTTTCCTAAAAGTAAACAGACCAAAACAAAACTGCTACTAATGCTGATTAGTAGAAATTTTTTTCACATTGCCTTCTGTATTAGATTTCCACATTACTTCCAATATTCGCCTATCTTTTTAATCTCTTCATACACCAACCTTAAGGCTAAAAATTGTCCAAGAGTAAATATTTTAAAAATGACAGTAGGAAATAATAGCAAGGTTTTTTATAAGTGAGCATATTTTTCCTCATTCAAAACTAAATATGGGGGAAAAAATCTTAGTAAAACTGAATCAAATACCAGCTACATTATCCCGGACTAACTGAAAATAAGCAAAGAAACAAAACAAAAACATACAACAAATACTGTAGCTAGTTAATGCTATTTACCAATGTCTAAAAAAACCTTGAATAACAAAAACTGATAGTAAGGATGGTTTTATTGTCACATTAATATATTTTAAAAAGGCTATTAAAAATTCCCCATTGTTTGCTAACCAGGCAGAATCATGGAAATCCAAGCAGAGAATGATGCACAGCAGATAAAGGAACAAGAATATATAAATTGGGTATTTCTATTATCTGGTATTGGAACATTTGAATAAATCTGTAGCTATTTCAGAAAGAGAAATATATCCAATGAATATATTTTAAGAATCTGGAGAATGCAGGTTACATGCATACATAATGGGGTACTGAATCTGTGAAAGTAATTTTATTATATAATTTGGCAATTATCGAATATCACATATATAGCTTATATTAATACTTCTATCTCCCAGCCAATGTTAATACCTGACATCAACACTGTCCTTCAAGTATAGTTCAAATTATTAGTTACATGTGATAATCAAGTAAATTAATTGGCACTAGACAATGTTCAAAGAAAACAATTGTAAGTGCATATAGTTATCTACTTCCAGAATCCAGAAAATATAGCCATCCATGCTCCTATTCTATCATTGTAGATGTATTTGTAGGAATGGGATCTCTTCAAAATCAAATATGATATTTCTGGTCACATTAAAACTTAAAACAAATGTTATATAAATTTTGTATATCTGAATGTTACCTTTTAGGTAAATTTTTGAGATAGCTTAGACACTTTTTGGTTTTGTTTTTTTGAGGAAGTGGTTGGATAAGATAATAAATAATTATTCCTCCATAATTCAGTTAAAATTGGTTTTTTGTAAATGCTTATTGGGAATCTCTAAAGCACTGACTTGAAGAGGCCAAGAACCTCCATCAATTCCTGCTTGGATAGCCACTCCCGTCACCACTGCCAGGTCAGGGTCTACAGACGTGTTGGGATCCTTTCCAAAAAACTCCTGAATGACTTGACGGATTCGAGGAATACGAGTAGAGCCCCCAACCAATACCACCTCATCAACTTCAGTCTTCTCCAGATGGCCTTCTTTCAATACTTGCTGAATGGGTACCAGAATTTTCTGGAAGAGATCTTCATTTAGGGTATCAAAGAGCTCCCGTGATATTTCCGTTTCAAATAAAACCTGACTTTCTCCACTTTTCTTTTCAGAAAGACCAGCTCCAAACATGCTGCTCACATGGTGGCCATCTGCTGGGGACAGTCTGTCCTTTGACAGTTCAGTGTCACTACTCGGAATTTCTTTCTTGTCCTTTTCCTCTAAGGTTAGTAACACTGACATTTGAGCAGATTGATGAAAAGTCAGATTTAATTTTACCATTTCCACAGCTTGTCTTAATCTGTGAATTTCCTCTTTCCTAGAGGGTAGGAAGCCATATGTTTGATAGATCTGTTTATATAAGTACTGAAGCAATCTCTGATTGAAGTCCTGTCCTCCAAGTTTATTGTTTCCTAAGTTAAAAATAAAAGTTTATTATAGTTATTCATATATGCATATAAACATGTACTTATTTAGCATGTATGTATAAATATAATTTTATTGGAATAACAAAGTTTGTATTGAAGATATTAAGATTTTATTCATACAAAGAATGATTGAAAATAACAAGGTTGCGATGACTTTAACTCAAATGTGCACTATGAAAAAAAACAGTGCAGCCATGGCTGATGTAGAGCATTGTCTACATCAGAAAGTGGTGGGTTCCATTCCCTGCCCCAGTCAGGCCATGTACACAGGTTGCAGGTTTGATCCCTGGTGGGGATGTATGCAGGAGGCAGCCAACTGATGTTTCTATCTCACATCAAAAAATGACTTAAAAGAAAAAGAGTAATAGAATAAAAATTCCCAACACTAAACCTGATTCTAGAGTCCAGTTAGGAGGAAGGCAAATGAAGAAGTTAAGACTACTTATAACTTACAGCTCTACTTTTCAAACAGTTTTATTCATCTCTTAAGCTAATTAAAACAAAAAACCTTTAAAAAGATTTAGAATTAAAAATCCTATCACTTTCTAAAGAATATCAAAGGTATCTATTTTGTGAAACAGATTACCTAATGAAATCAACTATCACCCTTCATTTTAAAAAAATTTCTTTCCTTCTGTTACCTTTACCATAGCCATGAAAAGCACTGACTCACTGAGCTACCACTGGCAGTGTATTTATCTGACTTATAGAATGCACAATCATTTTTTGTAAATACATATAATTGGCAGCATAAAATTACATATACAGATTACCAAAATGAAGTCAAAGAATACTGGAAAAAAAACTAAACACTTCACACATTAGATATGCTAATGTGCCTAAACCTCTTTAACTCTATATTTTTCTTACCAGACATTGCCCTGGTTAGAAACATTCCTCCTTGTTTATTCAGTAATGACACATCTAGAGTTCCTCCGCCCAAATCTATCACCAAGACGTGAAAGACATCAGCCTTGTGGAGACCATAGGCCATAGCTGCTGCTGTGGGTTCATTTATTACCCTTAAGATCTTCAGTCCTATATGATGGGTTGGAGGAGACACAATGAAGAAATTCAATCTCACTCAACCTCACGTTAGTGTCTTCTATAGATCAAATTCTGTTGGTACAAAAAACTCCACTCAGTAATAGTTAGAAAGAATAGTCATAAACCCAATAAAAACAACATAATGTTATTGTTCCTCTAAATAAGTATCATTAAAATTATTCTAAAAGATTACAATAAGATGAAATAAAGGCCCAGATCCAGTGGAACATATCATTTTCTTAATTCATACGCCATTAAAAAAAAAATCTCAGCCTCTTCTCATTGTCATATTTTACTTGGGAATTTATGAGCAATAAAACTTTAATCATTATATATTACTAGAGGCCCAGTGCACAAAATTGGTGCATGGAGGGAGGGGTAAGGGAGGGTATACCTCAGCCTGGTCTGCACCCTCTCCAATCCAGAACCCCTCGGGAGATGTCTGATTGCTGGTTTAGGCCCAATACTACAGATTAGGGCCTGATCGCCTCTAATCAACTCAGCTTGCTGGCCTGATTGCCCCTAATCACCTCTACCTGCCTGCCTGATGCACCTAAATGCTCTCTCCTGCCGGCCTGATCACCCCTGACCGCTCTCCCCTGTCAGTCTGCTTGCCCCTGATTGCTCTCCCCTGCTGACCTGATCACCCTGAGCAGCCTCTGCCTTGGCCCCTGCCACGGTAGCTTTGTCCTAAAGGATGTCCTGAAGATGTTGGGTCTATCCAGTCTAATTAGCATGTTACCCTTTTTCTTAGTATAGATAACAAACTTCTATGGAAATTAGGTAAGTTTACTGTGCTCTTCTGTTAAAAATGGAAGATGAATAAACAGAAAATAAAAAATCTAGATGAGATGCTCTAATAGCTAAAATTATATTTTAAAGAAATACTTAAAATATAACCCTGAAATATAAGAAATTAGCTGAATCTAAAAAATACAGCTAATCTGATTTTGATTTGTTGTCTATGTGCAGGCAAAGGATCAGATTACTTTGAGCAAAATTCCTGCTTTAAACTACCTGCCACATGAGTAGTCTGGAAAGTTATAAGGCTTTCTGTAGGAGGAGCCATAAAACTTCAGACTCTTAAGAATTTATTCAGAGATCCTAATACCCTTCATCTTAGTTCTCTGACTTCAGCACTCACTCTGTCCTGGCCACACTGGCTAATGTACTATTTTCTTAATAGCAAATTCCCATTTTGTGGCTTCCCCGTTGGCCATTTTCTCTCCTGCATCATACTTCCCCTATGTCCCAGGCTATCTACCTTGCTTCTCTTAAATCGGCTTACATGTCATTTTCTCAATGAGGCCTACCTGACCACCCCTTAGATGGGGAGGGTTCTGTTAGCATCTGGTAAGTAGAGTCTAGGGATGCTGCAAAATATCCTATAATACACGGGACAGTCCCCCCACAACAAAGAATTACCCAGCTTAAACCTCAAAAATGCTATAGGTGAGAAATACTTAATAAGTATATTAAATACCCCATAATATACTTATCTTTGTGCTGATTTTGAGTTTTTCTCTAGTAGAATATAAGGTCCATGGGAATTGGGATTTGTCTGTTTATATAGTTCAGCTTTATATTTATATAAGGCATATATCTTTTCAATATAAATTCCATGAGAACAGATATATATTGAGACACTCAGATTTATTGAATGGTGTTAAATGAATTCTCCCCCACCTTAAGGCCTTTTAAAAACATTATATTAGTCTTAACATTAAAGAAAGTTTAGAAGAAAAAACTTGCTTCTAACATGTGTCCATGTTATCTTGCAGCTTTGTCATGTGCCTGATAGTGATACATATATTTTTTTGGTTATTGTCAATGATACATATATTTTATATTGTCCTACAGACTTCCTTAATCATCATTTGCAAACTTGTATCAAAATCCATCTTATTTACCTGACATATAATTACGTGCTTAGTTAGGTGGTTTGCAAAGTGACACATCTTACTATAGAAAATTTTCAGCCTCAGAAAATTTTGATAAAAAGGTAACTAGGGCAAAGATAATATTACCTGCAAGGTTAGCAGCTTCAACTGTTGAATTTCTCTGTTTTAAATCAAATTCTGCTGGTACAGAAATAACAGCGTTGGCAACTTGCATTCCAAGATATTCCTCTGCCATTTCCTTTAATTTCAGTAATAGTCTAGAGCCAACATATTCTGGGGAAACGGTGATGGTCTCATTACTTGTCACAGAAAACTCAACCATTCCATTTTTGTTTAAAACCTGTGAATAATAGGAATAAACTTAACTAAGGAGATAAAAACCCTTTACTTGGAAAACTAAAGGACATTAAAAAAAGAAATAGAGGAAGACATAAACAAATGGAAGAATATACCGTGCTCATGGACTGGTAGAGTCAACATCATCAAAATGTCCATACTATCCAAAGCAATTTATAGATTAAATGCAATCCCCATTAAAATACCAATATATCTTTTCTGCTAATATCTGGTAAGTAGAGGGTAGGGATGCTGCAAAATATCCTATAGTACACTGGACAGCCATGGATTGGTGGTTGAGTGCTGACATATAAACCAGGAGGTCACAGTCCTATTCCTAGTCAGGGGTTGCAAGCTCAATCCCCATTGAGGGACATACAGGAGGCAGCCAATCGATGACTCTCCCATCATTGATGTTTCTATATCTCTCTCTCCCCTTCCTCTCTAAAATATGTTTTTAAATAAAACTCTCTACCTCTTTAAATAAATAAATAAATAAATAAATAAATAAATACACTAAGGGCATATTTCGCAGGCCTAGAACAAACTCTCCAAAAAATTCATATGGAATAAAAAAAGATCCCAAATAGCCAAAGCAATCCTGAGAAAGAAGAATAAAGTAGGGATCACAATACCAGATACCAAGCTATATTACAAAGCCACAGTTCTCAAAGCTGCCTGATACTGGCACATTGACCAAGAACAGACATATATTGACCAATAGAACAGAACAGAGAACCCAGAAATGGACCCAAGCCATTATGTTGAATTAATATTTGACAAAGGAGGCAAGAACATACAATGGAGTCAAGAATGGTGCTAGGAAAATTGGTCAGATAGGTACAAAAAATGAAACTAGATCACCAACTTAGACTATACACAAAAATAATCTCATAATGGTTAAAGGACTTAAATGTATGGCAGCAAACCATAAAAAATCTTAGAAGACTCCATTGGCAGCAAAATATCAGACATATGTAGTAGCAATACCTTTACTAATACAGCTCCTAGGGCAATGGAAACTAAGAATAAAATAAACAAAAGGGACCACATCAAAATCCAAAAGCTTCAGCAGAGCAAAAGAAACCATTAACAAAACAAAAAGAAAGCCCACTGCATGTGAGATGTTCTCCAGTGCTATCTATGATAAGGGTTTAATTTCCAAAATTTACAGAGAACTCATACAACTTAAGAAAAAGATAAACAATCCAAACAAAAAACGGGCAAAGGACCTAAATACACTTTTCAAAAGAGGACATACTGAAGGCCAAGAGACATATGAAAACATGCTCAAAGTCACTGATCATTGAAAAGATGCAAATTAAAACAACAATGAGGTACCACCTCACACTTGGCAGAATGGCTATCATCAACAAATCAACAAAGAACAAGTGCTAGCAAGGATGTAGAGAAAAATGAACCATTTGCACTGCAGGTGGGAATGCAGACTGGTGCAGCCACTGTAGGAAACAGTATGGAGTTTTCTCAAAAAGTTAAAAACTGGAACTCCTATTTGACCAAGTAATCCAACTTCTGGGAATATATCCCAAGAAATAAGAAACACCAGTCAGAAAGGATATATGCACCCCTATGTTCATAGCAGCACAATTTACAATAGGTAAGATTTGGAAACAGCCCAAGTGCCCATCAGCAGAGGAGTGGATTAAAAAACAGTGGTACATCTACACAATGGAATACTATGCTGTTGTAAAACAGAAGGAACTCCTACCACTTGTAAAAGCCTGGATGGATTGGAAAGCATTATGCTAAGTGAATTAAGTCATTCAGAGAAAGATAAATATCACATGATCTTACTCATATATGTGATATAATGAACAACATAAACCAATGAACAAAAATAGAAATAGAGACAAAGAAACACTGAACAGACAATCCAACCACAGAGGAAAGACAGGAGAGCGTGAGGGTGGGGGTGGGGGTGTGGGGGTAAGAGATCAACAAAGGATTTGTATGTGTGTATATTAGCATAATCAATGGATAAGGACTCTGTGGCAGAGGGGGTTTGTCCTGGGAGTGGCCGGGAGGAATCAAATGGGGGAAAAGGAGACATATGTAATATTTTTTAAAATAAAAAAATAAAAGCCTGTGAATAAGATTTGCAAAGAAAAGAAAAAAATGTAAAAGCATATATATACATACATACATACATATAAACTTATACACACTGGACTTTAATCAAAACTTACCTTTACCTTGATAAGGTCAGAAATAATAGGGATTAATGCAAGCTATCACTTTTTACTTTTCTATTGGCAAAAATTAAAGTAACTAGTGAAAATACAGGCACTCTAAAAACTGATTAGGAACATATAACCTTTTTGGTGCATAATTTGTCAATATAAATCAAAAGCCTCAAATATGTGCATTTGGCCTATCAATTTCTACTTTTAGAATTCAAATTTAGGAAATTGTCAGAGAAATGTAAAAACATATATGTAAAAGGATATTTACTGAAGCTCTAACATTAGTGGGAAACTAGGAAAAAAATAAAATGTATTCTGATAAAAACTGGGTAATTAAGTACTTGAATGGTCATTCCATGAAACCAGGAAGGATAGTGATGTGAACGTATTGACTAACTGGCCATGACATGTTGATAAGTTTCAAACAACTCATAAAACACAATGCCTAATTTGATATTTTTTTTACATATACAAATATGTACACATTCAATATGTGTATACCTATACAGAGAATATTACCATCCATCCATAGAACTTCATTAGCCTTCCTGATACAATGGAAGACTTAGGTGACATTCTAAGGATGGCAGAGCAAGAATATAAGGTGCTAAGTCTTTGCCAGCACAGCACTGTGGAGCCACTGAATTAACTCAACCTGGACCTGCTCTGAAATTGCTTATTATGCATTAACTTCCAAGCAAATTGAGTCAGTTGAAATAAAAAGTTTTATAACTTGTTGCCAAAACATATGATTGAAATAAATTTATAAGTGACCTACAATTAAAATAGATTTTAGCTTAACTACTTACCTTAAATGGGTATCTGCCAATTTCAGCCTCCAGCTCTTCTGGGGTAAAAATCTTGCCTATGAATCTTTTGGCATCATATATTGTGTTCTGAGGATTTGAATCTGCCAGCTCTAAGCTCTCATATCCCACATAAACGTCATGGTCAGTGAAAGACACCATGCTGGGTATGCTGATATGGCCATTTTCATCCGGAATGACCTTTACTTTTCCTGTGCCAGGATAAAACACCCCAACAGAGCAGTAAGTGGTGCCAAGGTCAATGCCAATCACTTTAGGTGTAGGCAACGGTAAATACTGTTGTGACAAATAGCCAGCCAATAGGAGAGTCAGAACAGCTGATCCTGAAATACAACAAATTAAAATATGTCTTATCAAACTAGTGCAATAAGCTAAATTATTATAGTAAAGTCCCTTTAATACCACTCTTTGAAACAAAACTAAAAAAATATACTCTCAAAATATTTTCTTTCATAATACTAATGGCAACACTTCTCTCAAACATCAAGTTTTTCACACAGTAAATTGACAGCACTTAAAATGAGGTAACAAGAAAACAAAAACCTGTTTGTCTATTTCACTCTGCGTGGATAAAGGAATAAAAAGTAAAAACACTTCAGTAACTGTGCTGACGTCGACAGAAAAACTTACTTCTTCAGGAGCAAATTAGATATAATCCAATTTCTTGATCATTGATACTTGATTTTATAGCTTTATAATTAGCTTTATTTATCATTATTTTTTAAAAAAACACTCCATTACTAAAATTTCCACAGCACAAACTCTCATATTGTAAGGCTAAAATTATTTATCCCTTTATCTCCTTTTTTATTTAAACACCATGAAATCGATAAACTGGATAAAATGATTTTGAAAGCAGCTTAGATATTAAACTGTCAACTCAGAACATAGTTAACTTTCTCTGTGTTGAAATAACAGTTAAGGACACACTTCTATCACAAGTAACATTTAGAGAAGCAGCATCAGAGTGTGTCCTGGACTTGATGACAACATGAACGGAGGCGCCTGGCGGGCAGGTTTGCTCACCGCCGTATCTCCTGCTGCAAGAACGCTTCCTAGCCAACAGCGGGCGTTCAGTAATTATTAACTGAGGAGGGAAAAAAGCATAAACAAATGCCTGATGAAGAAAGGTGTCACTTGGCATATTCGACGGATTTATTTGGTGTCAGGAAGCTATGCTAATCTCCTGTGCCGTCCATCCATGTTACATAGGACCTACGACGTCCGCGGGTAGGAGTCTGTTTTCACTACTGTCAGCTCATCCTCATGAACACGTAATTCAACGAAGTGAAATCAAGTGCCAAGCCCACTTTCCTCTCGCCCTGCGGGAAGAATTTCGGAAGCACTTCGTCGCTTCTGTCCGGGGCGGCTTCGGTCCGGGGCGGCTTCTGTCCGGGGCCGGCGGGCGGGCGGGCGGGCGGCCCCGGCCGGACGCAGCGGCTCTCCTCTCCACAAAGGGAGCTGGAGACGCAGGTTCCACGGCCCCAACTCTACGTTCGATCCGAAACGGACGTGGTTGGGGCAAGAGCCGCCCCAGGCCTGACGTCCCTCGGAGGAACGCAGCAGGGAGCCGCCCGCCCTCCGCGGTGGGCCGCCCGCGGCCCGGGCCGTCCCAGAGGCGACTCCAAAGCGGCTTCCTGAACAGCCCAGCCCGCCCCAACTCACCTTTTCGGCGCCCTTCCTGTGGCGAAAGCTGGACCTAGAAGGTGTGGCAACCACCCCCACCCACCCGGCTCCCCACAGGCCGGAGTGGGTGCCCACACCAGCCACAGGGACCCCGGAGACTCACCTAAAATGGTCATCTCTCCGGCCATCACAATCCCGCCGGAGAGGTTTGGGGTGAGTGTACCAGACGGCAGGCACCGCCCCCACGCCGCCGGCGGCCCGCTGCCCCCTGGGAAATGTAGTTCTGTAGCTCCGACGCGGCCGGGGACGCTACACGTCGGACCAGAGAAAGGACTTTCTTTACCGTGAGGTCGCGAGGCTGAGACCCTCCATTCAACTGCTGCCAGGGACAACGAAGCCGCCCGCCCACGCATGACTGCCGAGCCAATGGGGTTGAGGAGGAGGAGAGTCAGTAGGGGGGCTGGACTTTAATCATCCAACCGGAAGCGCCTCGGGCCACGGAAGGTTAAAGCCTCTCCAGCACCGCCCTGCCGCTTTGCTTTCTGGGAAGTGCAGTTTGGGCCTCCCCGGTTCGCCGGCCGGAGGGAGAGGACCGCGGGCTTACCGTGCGGGGCCTCGTCCGCAGCCCCGCCGGGTCCCAGCCTCTGCGTTCGTTCAGTCCACCTTTAAAGCGCGCTCCTTCCCCTGCATCTAGAATCTAGATTCTAGCTGACTGCCACTAAACCCCGCCTCGCCTCCATAGGATCCCCGCGCTTCGGGCGTCCTGAAACTGCAATTAAGAGGACCAGCCCAGTCTTTTTTGTTTGTTTGTTTGGGGCTAAGTAAATTCAAGCAATTTTCAGGTAAGGCGATGTATTCAAGAGAGAAGGGACACATTTCCTCTATTGCTAACGCTGAAGTAGGCCATTAAAAACAAAAACAAAACATCTTAGCTTTCTATTGACTTCAGTCCTTAATTGACAGGAATAGCTTTCAGAGAAGAGTGGAAGCGGCTTTTCAGGTTCCAGTCTATGAAAGACCTGATTTTTCTCACTGCGTGGTCACTGGTAATACGCCATGGCTCCTTTTCAGAGTGTTTGGCTGTTTAGTTTCACAAGAACTGTGATCCTGGAGAAGTGAAATTTTTATTTCCGCACCTGAGATTAAATCAAACAGTCCCTGTTGACAACAGGTCAGGCGGCTGGGAGAATAAACTGCCACAAGCTTACTGGTTGATTTACAAATGTATAACAAACTGTTGATGGGCATTGCAATAGAATTATGGTTAGTGGGGATTCATATATATAATATTCTCTCCACTTTCATGTATTTAAAAATTTTTATAACGAGTTTATAGTGAATACTACTCAGTATAATTTGAGTATACTTATAAAGAATACATGATTCAAACATTTAGTGTCTTAAACACAAATATGTTATTATTTTACCATTCCATAGACTGAAAATTTGGTACAAGTCTTACTGAACTAAAGGGGAGAATTGTTTTCTGCTTATTTGATTTTCTGGCAGAATTTATTTCCATGTGATTGTAGGATCAAGGTGATACCTGAACCAGTGAGCAGGAATTCTTCCTGGGGTAATTTCTCACAGATTCAAAGAATGGAACCACAGACCAGATGAGTTCAAACAAGGCAGGAGTTTATTACAAACACCGGTCAAGGAGGAGACCCAAAACGCTTGCCCTGAAGCATTCTGCTCTTCCACTTCATATCTGCTAACGGCCTGCTCTTGGTCTCTCTGTGCCCCTTTCATTGGTTCCTGGCCTTTTTGTAGCATTTTATTTTGCACTTACGAGAAAAACATCCTTGTTTCAAAACACCTTGTTTTTCTGCTGTCCTCTTTCTTTGCAAAATATTGTGTGATTTTAGCTATCTCCAGGATTCCTCCTTCTTCCACCCCTTACCCTGTCTACCTAATTCTGCTTCTATCTTCTCTCAAAGGTCCCCATTTTCTTGCTAATTGTAAACTGAAGGCCATTCCCAGCTTCTTTCTAGAGGCCACCAACATTCATTAGCTCAGAGACTGTCTTCCTCTGTCTCCCAAAGCCAGCCACAGTGGGCCAATTCTTTGTCAGAAGACACCATGTGATTAAATTGGATCCACCTTGACAATCTAAGCTTGTCTCCTAATCTCAAGCTGTGTAACTTTAAAATTATCTGCAAAGTCCATTTTGCCATGTAAGGTAACACATCACAGGTCCCAGAAATTAGAATGTGAACCTTTTTGGGAGGCTGTTATTCCTTCGACTCCCATTCACTCTATGGTCCCCAAAGATTTATATCCATCCACATGCAAATGCTACATGGTCTTATCCTATTACAACATTAACTCAAAGTCCAAACACTTAATCTAACTCTCATCAGCTTAAAAATCCTAAATATCATGTGTTTGTTTGTTTGTTTGTTTTTCATTTAAATTGGCCAATAGCTGCTGTCCCATATGGGTTCTTGTTTGCCTGCAATCAGAGGAGCAGTGAAATACATGGATAAGAATGCTGGTGAGACTAGACTATTCCAGTTGTTTCTCAGGGTTATAGTAATGTTATAAAGAACAGAAAGATAACAGATGGGACATAAACGTGAATGCAGGAATGTGGAAAGAAATGTGGATATACTGACTTCCACAGGAGGGAGTTAATAGGTATTATAAGTCATAAAAAATTTAAGAAATAGGAGCTTGGCAACCTGGCCAAATGACTCAGTTGGTTGCGGCATTATCCTGTCCTATACACCAAAAGGTTCAATTCCAGTCAGGGTACATACAGTACCTAGGTTTCTGGGTTCCATCACTGGTTGGGATCTATACAGGAGGCAATTGATTGATATTTCTCTCTTACATTGATATTTCTCTCTCTCTCTCTTCCTCTCTCTAAAACAGAAACAAAACAAACAAAAAACACATATCCTCAGGTGAGAATTAAAAAAAATTAAAAAGAGCCCTACCTGGTTTGGCTCAGTGGATAGAGCGTTGGCCTGTAGATCAAAGGGGCCCAGGTTCAATTCTGGTCAAAGGCACGTACCTCAGTTGCAGGCTTCCCCCCAGCCCAAGCCCTGGTCAGAATGCAAACAGGAGGCAACCAATGGTTGTGTTTCTCTGTATTTCCATCTCTCTTCCACTCTCTCTAAAAACTGATGGAAAAATAACCTCCAGTGAGAATTTTTTTAAAAAGAAAGAGGAGCAAAACAGAACTCTCTGGGACCTTCTTTATAAGGGTACTTATCCCATTCATGAGGGCTCTATCCTCATAATCTAGTCACCTCCCAAAGGTCCAACCTCCTAATACAGTGGTCAGCAAACTGCGGCTCTCGAGCCACATGCAGCTCTTTGGCCCCTTAAGTGTGGCTCCTCTACAAATTACGATAGCCTGGGCAAGTCTATTTTGAAGAAGTGGCATTAGAAGAAGTTTAAGTTTAAAAAATTTGGCTCTCAAAAGAACTTTAAATCCTTGTACTTTTGATATTTGGCTCTGTTGACTAATGAGTTTGCCGACCACTGAGCTAATACCATCATTTTGGGGATTAAGTTCAATATAAATGGGAATGAGGAGTATAAATATTCAGTCTATAGCAATTATATACATAGAAAAATCAATAATGTAAAAATATCTGAGAAACAATAGGAATTGAATGAATCAAAAGACAACACTTTGGATAGGAAAACTCACATTTATTATAGAAAAGTTTAAGTATACACAAAGTAGGGAGAATTAATTGCCATGCACCACATTCAATAATTACCAAATAGTGACTAGTCGTGTTTTATATTTATCTCTACCTGTTCCCTATCTCATATTACTTTGAAACAAGTAGGAGATTTATTATTTTAATCACACATATTTCACTAAGTATCTCTAAACCAATGTTTAAATATACACAATAACATTGTCAGGGCTCAAATTTCCAATTGATTTATAAATGTTCCATACATTTCCAGTTTTCTCCTTTGCATCAGAATTCAAATAAAGCCTAAGACTTGCAGTTTAAAAAAATAATAATTTGATTTTGCTGATTGTATCTCCATGGTGTAAATATGTTTGCGTCTTTTGTGGTAATAGTGTGAATTGCTAGTTATATATAGAGGTCTGACCTAATTTAAGTGCTTTTTCTTTTTTTCTAGTAAGTTTATTTTGTCTTTGGTCATGTTTTTCCATTAGAAGGACTAATATTTGGTTGCCTCTCTTTTGGTTGATGAATAATGTCCAAGCTTATGAATTTATTAAGCATTAAAGAACAATGCTATTCTAGTTTTCCTCCTCCTCTTCCTCCTCTTCCTCCTCTTCCTCCTCTTCCTCCTCTTTCTTCTTTTTCTTCTTCTTCTTCTTCTTCTTCTTCTTCTTCTTCTTCTTCTTCTTCTTCTTCTTCTTCTTCTTCCTCCTCCTCCTCCTCCTCCTCCTCCTCCTCCTCCTCCTCCTCCTCCTCCTCTTCTTGTTCTTCTTCATTAGCTGGCATATGTTTATAAAGAGAAACTTGTCTCATTTACTATTTGATTACCCAGTGGTATGGTTTATATAGAAAGACAAGATTAATTTTTTAAAATATATTTTATTGATTTCAGAAAGGAAGACAGGAGAGAGAGATAGAAACATCAGTGAGAGAGAATCATTGATTGGCTGCCTCCTGCACTCCCCCCAGTGGAGATCCAGCCTGCAACCTGGGCATGTGCTCATGACTGGAATTGAACCTGGGACCCTTCAGTCTGCAGGCCAATGCTGTACCTACTGAGCCAAACCAGCTAGGGTGATTAATTCTTTTGGTTTTTAAACATTTTTTATTGATTTCAGAGAGAAAGGGAGAGGGGAGAGAGAGATAGAAACATCAATGACTAAAGAGAATCATTGATCTGCTGCCAACTGCACGCCCCCCACCTGGCAACCCCAGGCATGTGCCCTTGACTGGAATCGAAGCTGGGACCCTACAGTCCACAGGCTCACCCTCTATTCACTGAGCCAAACCAGCTAGGACTAGGGTGATTAATTCTTGATTCATTCTCTTACTTTCTACTTTTAAAAATAAACCAGTGCCTTAGCTGGTTTGACTCAGTGCATATAGCATTGGCTTGTTCTATCCCAGGTCCCGGATACTTTAAAGTAGCCCTACAAAGAGTCCCAGGTCCGATTCTGGTCAAGGACACATACCTCAGTTGCATGCTGCTCTCCAGGGCTTGCGCAGGAGGCAACCAATCTGTGTGTTTCTCTCACATGGATGTTTCACTTTGTCTTTCCCTTTCTCTCAAACTCTCTATAAAAATCAATGGAAAAATATCCCTAGGTGAGGATTAACCAAAAATAAAATGAAAATAATGAGTTAACTTGCTAGTATCCTCCAATGCTGATCAATGAATTTGTTGTTATTACAATTATTATTGTGTGGTTATATATTCTGTATATTTTAATTATTGTCCTTTTATTTAGATTGTCCTGACTTTAGCCAGTTTCAGCATCTTCAGATTTATTCTTGAGTATTTTCTGACACAAGCCTGCTAGGCTTTTGTGGGAACCCTAATCAGAGTATGCTGGATGTTCAATTCCTGTTTTATATATTTCAAAGCTCTTATTTTAGGCATATACAAATTTAATGCTGTTATCCTTTATTATTATCAAACTAGAGGCCCAGTGCATGAAATTCATGCATAGGGTAAAGTGTCCCTCAGCCCAACCTGCACCCTCTCCAATCTGGGACCCCTTGAGGGATGTCCAACTGCCCGTTTAGGTCCAATCCCATCTTGGGTTAATTTGCAACCCACTGGGATCAGGTCTAAGAGAGTCGGACATCCCTCTCACTATCCAGGACTGCTGGCTCCCAACTGCTCACCTGCCTGCCTTACTGATTGCCCCTAACTACTTCTGCCTGCCAGCCTGATCACCCCTAACCATTCCCCTGCTAGGCTGATTGATGCCTAACTGCTCTCTGCCAGCCTCTTTGCCCCTAACTGCCCTACCTTGTAGGCCTGCTCTCCCCAAACTTCACTCTTCTGCAGGCATGGTCACTCCTAACTTCACTCCCCTATAGATTTGTTCACCCCCAACTCCCCTCCCTTGGAGACCTGGTTCCTCCCAATTGCCTTCCCCTGCTGGCCATCTTTTGGTGGCCATCTTTTGTCCACATGGGGGCAGTCATCTTTGACCACATGGGGCACCCATCTTGTGTGTTGGAGTGATGGTCAATCTGCATATTACTCTTTTATTAGATAGGATAGAGGCCTGGTGCACATGTGGGGGCCAGCTGGTTTGCCCTGAAGGGTGTCCCAGATCAGGGTGGAGGTTCCCTTGGAGCATGGGGCAGCCTGGGTGAGGGTCCTGTGGTGGTTTGCAGGCTGGCCACGCTCCCCAGCCACCCAAGTGAAGGCCCTGGTATGTGGGGTTTATTTATCTCCTACAATTGAAACTTTGTAGCCTGGAATGGAGCCAAACCTTCTGCTCGCTCTGTGGTGGCAGCCATTTCTTTTGGAATTTATTTCTTCTATAATTGAAACTTTGTAGCCCTAACCCTACCAGACCTGAGGCCTGAACCTAACTGTCCCCTATACCTGGGCTCCTGAGCATTAAAGGGTAAAAATCAACATGATATAGAAAAATGTTAGTTACATGCAAACAAGTGGTTAGAATAAGATGGAACTTGGAGACATTGTAGAAAATAGGTCTGCCTTTCATCTAGCACCAATATTCCACCTGTGTGTGCCAATCCTCCCAGCAGGATGAGCCTTGTTTCACACAGAGGTACTTCTTGCAAAGTGAGCACCAGATGTTGCTCTTCACCTTCTTTCGTGGATTGCCTTTGTAAGACACTCCAGGATTTTGCTTGTTGTACCTGGAGTGCATTTCCAAGCACACAACACAGATATGATTAGACATGTCCCCGAGGAAATCTCTGGAAAATGATTGCCTGGGGTCATCCGTTGAGGGCAGGGTTCCTTTTGTGGGTGGCGGTGGGCTGATGTCCTATATCCACCAATAAGTTTCAGGCATAGTTTCTGAATATATCTGGTGAAATAAACAGCTTTTTTGAAGCAGCTTGCTGCTTTGAAGCATACAAAATATGCTTCCTTGATTCTAGCCCTGCTTTGTTTAATATTAATATAGCGACTCCAGCATTCTTTTGGTTAGTATTTGCTTAGTACATTTTTTCCCATCCTTTATTTCTTCATCCTTTTGGGTCCTTATAATTAAAATGTCTCTTATAAATAGTACTCAGTAAACTTCAGTTTTAGTAAAATTTGACAATATTAATTTTTGAGTGATTGATTCATTTATACTAGATATAGTTAGGCTATAGATCTATTCATGGGTTTGTCTACTACCTTTCATAAAAAAAAAACACAGAAACTTGTTTTATTATTATTCTAAAATATTATGACCCATCTCCTTCCTGCTCCCATTCTTCTCTCTCCATCCCTCTTTCTCTTCTTTCATTTCTCCTTTTCACAAATATTTTACACCTATCATTTTCTTGTCACTGCATACCAGAAAGAACCAGAAAGAAAGATTTTCTGAGCTCAGATGGCCTACTTAGAGGAACCCAGACATTTAATAGCTTGTTGCTGCATAGTCATAAATTTTATGTTATAACTGCTTTAAAGTAAGATTTACCTTGGTGGAGACTGGGATTTATTGATATTATTTTATCTTTATTTATATACACTTCCATGTATTAAAGAGAAATCACAGCCTGTTTTTTTTTCTCAAATAAAAGTAAGAAATTTAATTAATAATAGGCCAAATTTTCTATACAGAAAATAGTACTTGTAATGCAGTCTACTTAGGACTCTTTTAGATTAACTTTAGGATTGTTTCAAATATATTGTTAGCAACATTAGCTGTCCATTTTCCTGAAAATTGCCTTTTACATTATTCTAGGAAATAGCTTTATCCTTATTTCATTGCAATCTATTTTAAGAATTTTTACTAACAGAAATGTGCTCATATTATATATATTGTTCTGTAATTTGCATATGTTCATTAACAACCTATATTGGCTATCTTTCCATGTTGTTATATATAATTCTGTTCCAGTATAATAGTTATGTAATTTTCTAGTACACTAATCTATTTATATAAAAAGGCAGAGACCGTGACAACCGAAACAACTGTTCAACCGGTCACCTTGTGGTGCTACCCTGTTTCCCCGAAAATAAGACAGTGTCTTAACTTAATTTTTGCTCCCAAAGATGCGCTAGGTCTTATTTTCAGGGGATGTCTTATTTTTCCATGAAGAAGAATATGATACACATTTATTCTTAAATGAAAATAAAGGAAATTTATTACCTGTATATGGTAAGGTAGTACGGTAGTTGTCAACACAAACCAGACAAACTGTGAATCCTACAGTATCAAGAATTTACTCATTTATTCAATGACAATCATGTCATCATCTTCTGGAGCATCATCATAACAATCCAATTCCTGAATTTCCTGGTGAATTTCTTGTGACTCCATTTCTTTCAGAATCAGTGGACCAAATCTCTCATGTTTAGCAATAGCACTCTCTTTAAATGAGTACTTCTTGTCAAGGTAGCCTGCTCGCAGTGCATTTGCAATGCAACTGTCAGTGATTTTCTCCCATGAATTCTTCACCCAAGTCACAACTTCTTGCAATTTAGGTTTCACAAAATTTCCACGATATAGTCATTAATTTCCATGCGCAAATTGTCTTTGAATGGCTTTTTTATTGCAATATCAAGAGTCTGGAGATAGGCCATCACTCCTGTGGGAATCATTATCTGATCTAGTTTTCTTTCGTGAAGAAATGTCTTCATGTCTTTAGCGCAGTGAGTGCTGGCTGCATCCCAGACTAGCAGACCTCTTTGGCTCCCTCGCATAGCAAGCAGTAGCATTAAATCGACCCACTTCCTTATAACTGCTTGTGTGGCCCAGACCTTTTCAGTTTCAAGAATAAAAATGCCCAAAACACGTTCAATCTTTTCCTTCTTGCCCTTAGAAATGATTAAAGATGGGATTTTAGTGCCATCCAGACGAATTGCCAAAATACAGGAAACACATGCACTTTCGTAAGCAGTGGAGGGAATGTACACTAAAGAGGCACCCCGCTGTTCAATTGTTGTTTGAGATGATTGGCCCATAAACACTGCAGTTTCATCCATAGCAATGATGTTGGAAAAATTGTACTTAGAGAACCTTCAGTCATTATGAAGGTGGCCGCGAGCATCAAGTAGTGTCACCAGAGACAGACCAGCACTCACCACCTTCACCGAGTCCCATCTGCTCTAATTCTCCTGTTCTTCTACAAGCATCTGCAAAGGTCTCCTCCTCTCCCCCCCCCCCCGCTCCCCCCCATGCTCTCTGCTCACTCAGACCTCCGCTCCGCCTCCACACAGCAGTGACATCAGGACTCTGCATAATGTCACTGGTTGCTAGACACCAGTCGAGGCGGCCCTAGCGACCAGTTTACAGTAAATTAATTTTCATTCTGAGACAGAGCCTTGGGGCCTTATTTTGGGGGGATACCTTATATTTCACTCAGAAGGAAACCTGTAAGTAGGTCTTATTTTCGGGGAAACATGGTAGCATAGATGCGTCGACACAGGTAAAGTCTATGAGTGAACTAAGAATTAACAAGAAAAATGCTTGCCTTCATGGAGCTCATACTGTAATAAGGTTAGGTCAGGGATGAGAATTCAAAATTGCCACCAGCACAGACCTGAGGTGCTACTTCTCAGAGTGACCAGAGATACACCCAGTAACAGACTGGGGGTGTGACTAAAGGGCTGGTACCAACATGAAGGCAGGGCCATTCTGATTTCCCAGAGGAGCCAATGGCTTCCTAGGAGGCGAAGCTTTTGATGCTGACTAGCATAGAAACCTACCAATCAGAATTGAATCTGGGTGAAGTGTGAGGAACCAATGACTGTCTAGGAGGCGGAGCTTTAGATGCTGAATGGCATAGAAACCAACTTATCAGAACCTTATCTGGATGAACTATGAGGGCAGAACCTAAGATGGAAGGTGAGGAGGGTATTAAGGGCAATAGTGTTTGGGGTAAGGTATAAGAAAGGAGTTCAATTTTTTTTTTTAATTTTTTTATTTTATTGTTATTTTACAGAGAGGAAGGGAGAGAGATAGAGAGCTAGAAACGTCAATGAGAGAGAAACATCGACCAGCTGCCTCTTGCACACCCCCTACCGGGGATGTGCCCGCAACCAATGTACATGCCCTTGACCGGAATCGAACCTGGGACCCTTCAGTCCGCAGACCGACGCTCTACCACTGAGCCAAACCGGTTTCGGCAGCAGTTCAATTTTTTAATGACCAGTTTGGCAGTACAGTGCATATGGCTAGCTATCAGTCCAGATACAGGGGTTATGTATTTTTGTCTGCCAGGAGCATCTCCTCCTGCTGAAAAAGGCTTTTTCCCCCATTTAAGCAATCCTATCCTATATAATCTATCTATATGAATAAAAGGGTAATATGCTAATTAGACCAGGTCCACCTGCCATCTTCCTGACATCTGACTTCCTTCTGGACAAAGCCATGGTGGTGGGGGCCAAGGCAGAGGCAGTTAGGGACAATAAAGCCAGCAGGGGAGAGAAATTAGGGTCAAGAAAAGGCTAGCAGAGGGTTAGGGGCAATCAGGCCAGCAGGGGAGAGCAGTTGGGGGCGATTAGGCCTGCAGGGAAGGGTAGTTGGGGATGAACCAGGCCATCAGGGGTGGGAAGTTGGAGATGACCAGGCTGGCAGGGGAGGGATGTTGGGGGCAACCAGGTCAGCAGGGGAGGGCAATTAGGGGCATTAGACAGGCAGGCCAGTGAGTGATTAGGAGCCAGTGGTCCTGGATTGTGAGAGGGATGTCCCACTGCCAGTTTAGGACCGATCCTGCAGGGATCCTTGTGGGATCAGGCCTAAACCGACAATCAGACATCCCTTAAAGGGTCCCAGATTGGAGAGAGTGCAGACTGGGCTAAGGGACACTCCTCCGTGTATGAATTTTGTGCCTCTAGTATACTATAATTTATTTAAACACTAGAGGCCTGGTGCACTAAATTTGTGCATAAAAGGGGGATCTCTCAGTCCGATCTGCACCCTCTCCAATCCAGGACTCCTCAGGAGATGTCCAACTGCCACCAATTGGACATCCCTATCTCAATCCAGGACTGCTGGCTTCTAACCACTCACTTGCCTGCCAGTTTGATCCCCCTAACTGCTCTCCCCTGCCAACCTGATCACCCGTAACCACCTCTGCCTTGGCCCCAGCACCATGGCTTTATCTGGAAGACATCTGGTCTAATTAGCATATTATCTTTTTATTAGTATAGATTGAATATTTGTGTACTGTTGGACACTTGTTATTTCTAGTTTTTGCTATTATTATTCTGCAATGAAATTCTTCTACATCTGTCCTTTTTTTCTATAATAATTTCTGTGTATCACTTATTAGATGTTAAAAACATTACACATTCAGAAATTTTATAGATATTGCTAATTTGCCCTCCAAAAAGTTGAACCATCTTGTACTCCTTAATGTAAATATTAGGGGCCCAGTGCATGAATTTGTGCACTTTGAAAGGGGTGCAAGACTGCAGTGGGCACAGGGGCAAGTCTCAGCCCAACCTCCATGTCCTTGCCTGACCTCTCCCACCACAGGCCACCTGGTCTCCTGTCTCCTGGCAGCCCTACTCCTACTGCTGCTGTTCCCATACACTGATGGTGCTGGCCCCGCTAGCACATGCTGCTGGCACGGAGCAATTAGGACCAGCACCAGCAGTGGGTGTGAGTGGGGCTGGGTGTGAGCAGTGGCTGCTTCCCCAATCAACCCTCAGGAGCAAGGCAAGGTGGAGAAGCCCTGGGGTGCAATCAGGGCTGGTGCTGGGTGCTGGTAGCGGGTGCAAGGAGCAGCTCTGATGCTGGCTGTGGGTGCAAATGGGGCCAGTTCTGACAGCAGTTGCAAACACCTGTTGGGACTTCAGTGAGTGGAAGCAAGAAATTTTCAGTAACCACCAGAGTCTTGCCCCAATGACAGCGTCTGGTGCCCCACCTTGGTCTGGTGCCCCCACTCACCTGCTCTACCATCCAGCCTGCTGCCAACACCTGCCATGTCCCATGCATGCCCCCTGCTGGTCAGCATACATCATAGTGACTGGTTGTTTGGTTATTCAATTGGTCCGCCATTCCATCTATTTGCATGGAATGGCTGACCAATTGGGTTTTATATATACAGACTAGAGGCCCAATGCATGAAAATTCATATACTTGGGGAGATCTCTCAGTCTGGCCTGCACCCTTTCACAGTCTGGGACCCCTCAGGGGATGTCCACCTGCCAACTGAGGCTTCAGCTGAAGATGTCTGGGGTCCTGTCTGGCATTCATCACCCTGCTCTGTCTTGGGTGCTGTCTGCAGTGGGAACCCAAATGCTGTTTCTGAGTAATTAGATTAAGCAAGGACTCAAAGCCTCCAGAGACTCACCTCTGCCTTTAGACTGATAAGATTCAGTCTTAAGTAGCCTCAGGGTGGGGGTGGGGCGGAGGTTTTCTTACAGGGTAGAGTAATTACTTCTACCTGGAGGGTAATTGTTTTTCTCAGTCTCTCATTGGGCCCCAGATACTCCACAGGATGAGGCAAAAGGCTTTCCAATAGACTGGGGCAGCTGTCTTCCCTTGAGACAAAAACTTCCTGGACAGCAAAGATCTGCCTGAGAAAGATGATCTCTGCAGTGTGAGGGGATCTCTCAGCACAGGAAACGGTCTGCCTTCTGAGCTCTAATCCCAGAGTCCCCAACTCTGGCTTAGGTTTATACAGCGTCAGTCTACTGTGCCCTCCCTCTGCTGGAACCCAAGGTGAGTAGCTGCACTCAAAATGTTGTGAATTGTCGCTTTAAGGGCGTACCTGCATTTCCAGTTATATCTGGCTGGCAGACAGCAACCTGTTGCTTTTCACAGCCAGATATTATGTAGGTAATACAATACCAGAACCTACTCAGTTCTGGTGCTCTCAGGTGGGGGGGCCCAGCTGGGGGATTAGACCCCAGAGTTTTCAGTGGCAACTCCCCACAGCTGAAATTCTCTCCATAACTTCACCTGCTGTCTGTAAGAGCCCAGCCAGCCCTTTCATGCCTCCTACCTTCCTACCAGTCTTTATGCTATCGCCACTTTCTGTCCTTGGTTATCAGGCTTCTTTCTAGCTAGTCTTCAATTAATTTTTCAGGAGGTTTTGTGGTTTTTTGTTTTGTTTTGTTTGTATTTTAGTTGTAATTCCTGTTTGGTCCTGGAAACATGTCTGTGTAGCATCCATTTACTCTGTTCCATTTGAACTGGCAATTTTTATTTATTAGGTCCAGTAAAAATGATCAAACACCTGTTAATCGATAGTCATTGTACACCAACCAGAAACCCCAATTTGGGGTGCAGTGATGAAGGAGACTTTATTCAGTGCAGACAGCTCACCATTGATACAGTATGGTGGTGAAAACAGCACTGCTGTGGAAGAGCTCTATATTGCAGCCGTGAGAACTTCATGGCCTTGGAACAGCTCAATTTGATGCAGCACCGATGCCCAACGAGGCAGATCTCTTCATCTAGGCAGATCTGCTCAGCTCTCTAATAGCCTGCTCCACTCTGCTCTGATGGGAAATATTCCTTGTTTCAGCTCTAGCCAGAGAAAGGCAGTCTTCTGTCTTCAGTGACAAGTGCACTCTGTCAGCTAGATAGCTTATATGTACAGAAGTCCCTGCCCCCAGTGTCTGATTGGCTTGTCTTCATACAAATTGGGTGCCAAATCATCACTTTTTGGTCCAAAACACACTGTCCTGATTGATCAGAATAAAGTCGCTCTGATTGGTGCGAGAAGCCTCAATCTGTGTAGCTCCAATTGGATGGGAAAAGCCTCAATTGGTTATAATATAATATAATATAATATAATATAATATAATATAATATCCTATTGGTTATAATAGGATTTCAAGTAACCTTTATAAGAGCTATTTTATATGGCAGAAACACAGTGCAGGCAGGCAATTCAATGCAAAGACAGAGAGTTCAGCACAGAGGCTTCTATGAACTGCGGTTTGGTTCGTGTGAGAGGCCCTTGTGCAGAAATGAGACTTTGTTTGTTTTTTAATTTGAGCCCAATTAGCCTCCAAACACTTTCTAAGTAGGTGTTGTTTTTCCCCCTCAGAGTTCACATACCTTAGCTTTTGTCATTACAACCAATTGACCCAGGCTCTTGTCCTCTTTCTTTATTGTGCACTAGAGGAACAGTGCATGAAATTCTTGCATAGGCAGGGTCCTTATCGGATGCTGGCTGCCAGCCAAGGCCTCCCTTCCCTGGCTGCTGGCAGCTGGCCAATGTCTTCCTTCAGTGCTGCCCCCTGATGGTCAGTGCAAGTCATAGCGAGTGATCGAATTCCTGGTTGGTGGAACTCCTGAGGGGACACTTTGCATATTAGGCATGTGTATATGGAAGTTGAAAAGAACTGTGTATTAGATAGCTAACAGCCCTTAATCTTCTTTATCTTTTAAAACAGAGAATATTCTTGAAATAGGGACTATACTAATCATTAATAGTGAAAAGCCATTCATGCCAAAGTGAGAGAGACAGTTAAGAAAATATTAATGTCAATTATTTATTTTAAGAACTTTAATAAAAAACAATCCAGGATGTAGACATGCCATTACTCACATTCAATGTCAGGCTTCATTATGACTCTAGGACACTTCAACTTAATTTTGAAAATATGAATTGGAAGTCTGCCACTTAGGTTCTTAGCCAGACCTTACTACCTGTACTCATGCTTTCTATGATCACTGCAGTGTAGTCCACTTCCATTTTGACATGCTATAATTTGAATGTAGTATGAAATGGCCCTCAACTTTGCCTTTTAGTTTTATGAGAATGA
Organism: Vespertilio murinus; assembly: GCA_963924515.1. Taxonomy (NCBI): domain Eukaryota; kingdom Metazoa; phylum Chordata; class Mammalia; order Chiroptera; family Vespertilionidae; genus Vespertilio; species Vespertilio murinus. The sequence goes on along the minus strand of OZ004706.1, from coordinate 109,407,425 downwards.
ACAGGGACAGAAATTATATCAGTGTTTCATGTAGTGTCCTTACCCAACAGACTAGATAGGATCATGCTGAGAGTACAAGCTTTGGAGCCAGACAGGCCTAACTTCACCTGTAGTATACAATCTGAAGGAAGTTCTCCCAGGTGCTATGAGTCTCAGACAGCCCAGCTGTAAAGTGGAGATCACAGTTCCTTCTTGCCCAAGTTGTTTTGAGAATGGAGTGAAATATGCATTTTATGAGTGACAAATAATAGGCACTCATTAAAAGCATACATTTCCTATTATGATTATTGGTATATAATTATTAGTGTCTTGTATAATTCAGGACAAATCTATTTTTTTCTAAAGAGGCTTATATAGTAAACAGAGAACAATAATTATTCTTTTCTCTTAAATAATGCTTATCCTTTACTTGGGGAATGGAGCAAGGGAGGTAGAGAAAGGTGGCATAGAGTTCTAATTTAATAGGTTGATCATCAATATGAATCAGATTTATTGCTTAACCTTCTTCCTCATTTATTATTGTCATAGAAAACAAGCTAATAATTTAATCATCATATAGAATGTAAAAAGTTATATATGAATTGCCTTCCCTGTAGCTGAAGTTTGGATCCAGATATTATTAACAAAGTAACTCAAGTGAAGCCAATCTATTTTAGACCACTTATGGTGAAGGTTGCTGCCAAACTAATCTTCCCTAAACAGTGAATTTATCAAGTCACTCTCTTTGAATTTATCAAAACTCATCTTTCTTAAGTCCTGATGCATCAAATCTAAACTTTCTGCCAAGCTCTTAAGATTCTCCCTACACTGGCCCCACAGTTTCAAGCCAAATATTTCTTGCTATTCTCTCAGTTCACTCTTCTTTAGGGAGGCCTACACCTTGCCCATGAACAAATGCTTCCCAGGCTTTCCTCCCTTTCCATTAATCATGTTAATTTATCAGTCACAATAAGCTGATTAATGTTTATGTCTGATGTCTTTTAAGTGTTGCTGTACTTGATATGGTACGTATATTGATAATTTTATAGCAGTGAAGAAAAAAAAACAGTTTTTTTAGTGGATTATAATCATAATAAAGGATGAGTTAAAAGTAGGCTTACAGTTGTCCATATGGAAAATCTATATACCGTATTTGCCGGCGTATAAGACGATTTTTTGGCTCTGAAAAATACGTATTTGCCAGCGTATAAGACGACCCCCTAACATTTCCACTAAAAATACAGAGTTTGTTATATACTCACCGTATAAGACTACCCCCCACTTGGAGGCATATTTTTCAGGGCCAAAAAATCGTCTTATACGCCGGCAAATACGGTATGTAAAAGCCTAACTGACTGTTACAACCGGTTGACTGGTCACTATAATGTGCACTGACCACCAGGAGGCAGACACTCAATGCAGGAGCTTTCCCCTAGTGGTCTGTATGCTCCCACAACCTCCCATGGCCAGCCAACCTCCCAAGGTCCCTCTCCCCAGCCAGCTGGCCCCAATAGGCCCCAATTGGGACTGGGTGATGGGTGAGATGGCCTTGATTGCTGGACAGGCTGAGGAATCCCATCTGTGCACAAATTCATACACTGGGCCTCTAGTCTATAATAATAAAAGTGTAATATGCAAATAGACTCGAACGGCTGAACAGTGAACCGACCTTTCAGACAAAGCCAGGGCTGTAGCCACCTTGGCTGCAAAGGATTGAGGCAACCAGCAATGCCTGAGAAGGCCTACTCTTGTATGGATTTCGTGCATCGGGCTTCTAGTAATATAATAATAAATAATAGTAAGAGAATAAACCATGTTTAGCATACTAACAATTGTAAACCTACTTTTCCCCTACCCTGTATAAACTTTCAATATTTCTTCATAATCATGACTTACATTTCTTTTCTTTGTTTTTAAGATTATATGTTTTTATTGATTTCAGAGAGGAAGGGAGAGGGAAATAGAAACATCAATGATGAGAAAGAATCATTTATTGACTGCCTCCTGCACAACCCCTACTAGGGACTGAGCTCACAACATGTACCCTGAACAGGAATCAAATTGGACATGTACCCTGAATAGGAATCAAACCATGACCTCCTGGTTCATGGCTCAACCCTTAACCACTGACCCACACTGGCCAGACTTACATTTCTTTTCTAAGATAAAATCCTAATCTGGTGTCTTAGACATATTTGTTTTAGAATTTTTTTTTATCTTTGTCATATAGACTATTATTATGTACTTCCCAAAAGCAAAACTAGTTGTCTTTTGATAAAGAAGAGTTGTATGATATACTTTAACTTTTACTATCATATTATATTACAAAAAAATATGCCTAATCTATCCTAATAAAAGGGTAATATGCTATTAGACCAGATAGACCAGACATCCTTCCAGACAAAGCCACAATGGCTATGAGGGCTGAGGAGTACCAGTAGCCACAGTGGCTGTGAGGGCTGGCAGTGGCAGCAGCAGTGGGGTAATAGGGGCAGTGCCTTCCCCTGATCGGCCTGTCACCTCCCACAAAGGGAGGCCAGACTGAATCTTAGGCCCACTCCTGCTCCCCACAGGAAATGGGCCTAAGCCATCAGTAGGACATGCCCTGAGGGCTCCCGGAATGTGAGAGGGGTAGAATGGGCTGAGGCTCCCCGCCCATGCCCCCGGTTCATGAATTTTTATGCCCCAGACCTCTAGTGTAATTATAATAAAATGATATTATCAAAGTTGTCTGGCTAGCACAGATTCCCCCCCCCCCCAGATTCAAAGTGAAAAATACATTACATTGATTTAATAATATTTTTTTAGATGAATCTCATCACATTCATGCTGTGAATTTTCAATGGTATGGAGACTATTGCGGGTAGGTGCAGGATATAGAGTGGACAAATGTATTTTGAGAGTTTGAACAGAGAAATATATAATGACCAGCAGGTGTCACTGTTATACAATGTAGCTGGTTTTGGAAGCTTTTCTAACATTAACCCTATTTTATATCTAACTAAATTCTCCAATTTTTACATTTAAATTTCCTTTCTTCTTTCAAATCCTTACTTCTTTTATATTGTTAATGATGGCTCTGTCTTTTATTTTCCTTAAAATGCTGTATCCAAAATTATCTTCTAGTGCCTGGCTTCTACCTTTTTTCTCTGATTTTATCTTGCTCCATCTTTTAAAATGAGGGTTAGATTAAGATATTTTGATGCCCTCAGCAACTGAAAAGATTATGATAACACTTCACATATGTAATTAAAAATATGGTAAATAATAAAGTAATGGTAAAGGAGTTTGACAAAGTTGTTTTCTTTAAATTTAATTAAAAGTTAAATAATAACTACAACCATGTGGCAATGATTCCTAAATATATCAAACTTTTTTCTTAAAATTTTAGGGAAAAATATCTGATGATATATATTGAGGGATTTCTAAATTTTCTCTCCCTTTTGTATAATCTGTCACTGTGTAAAAGATAGGGCCAAAATGGAATGCAGAATTATTCAAAACACCTGTGCCAGGAATATAAATCATAGACCAAACATACAGGAATAGATGAAGGGGGCACAGGGATGGTTCAAGTAAACAGAGGAGCGAATGAGTGTCTCTGGACATTGCCGTGGGAGTGTAATTTGTACACTTTCTCCAATAAAAATCCAGTGTTTATTGATAGTTAATTATGTGCTAACCTTTGCATGCATCATCTCATTTTTCCTCACCAAAAGCCCTAATTGGTGCTATGATTAATCTCATACCAAAATGAATAAACTGAGGCTCAGAGATGAGTTCATTAGGTTAACAGTAAGAGGTTGGCTAACATTCTTAACCTCTATGCAATATTTTTAGAAGGCAGTTTGACACTATATATTTTTTTAAATTAAAATTTTGTTACTCTTTGGCCTAACATTTCCAAGATTTAAAGAACTAATAATGGATAAGTGCAAAAATATATCTATAAGGTTTTTATTAGAGACTTTTATAAAATTGACATTCTTAGTTAATGCTACAGAATCAGACTTCCATAGAAGTTTATTTACTACAAAATTCCTTTGGAAGAATGGGAAGGTGATTTAATGAGGATCAAGTTATCGAGAAGGAAGAGAGAAAAAAGCAAAATTGTCTTGTAACAAGCAGATCCGGTTTGGATGCCCTCATAACTCTAGCAGATACTACCTGTTGGGACAAGTGACCTCTAACATTTTTCTTTTGTAATTCCAGTGGAACCTGGTTTTCAAATTAATTCATTATGGGTGGCTGTTTGAAAATGGAATCATTTCCTATTACAAGTAATGTAACTTGAATTAATGTGTTCCAGACCCCCAAATGATTCCCTATTTTAACCTTTCTTATATACAGTACATGATCTTGAAATAAGCATTTTAAAAACAAAAAACGACATGAAATATAAATGAAAATTTAATAAATTAAAATAAAATGTACAGTAAAGAATGAACATTTAATAATAATAAACAGCAACAACAACAAAAAAAGAAAATATTCATAGCACACTTTCCTGGATATTAACAATGTGAGATTTAGTGGTAAATGCATACTCATGCATTCTCTCCTTTGTTGCCATAGAGACACATGACTCAACCTACAGGTATCAGCATGAAAGGGTTGTAGAGCTGAGAGGTGAATTGTTTGAGATGTGAGATGTTTCAGAACCAAGGTTTAACTGTAATTCAAAGCTCCAGTTTCTAAGTCCCAGGAGAGGGCCTCCAGTTGGCCAAATTTAGTTTCAGTGATAACACCTGGAGGTTGAACCAAGAGAGAGCATTTTTTCCCTTCTGTAATGGAAGGCAATCTCTCAGAAAATTTCTCCCCCAAGACTTAAAATAATGTAAAAGAGTGACTTTCCTAGTTGAAAATTAGGGTGCTAATGCAGAGAGGAAATGAAGCTGGAAAGACCGAAAATAAAAAAGGGGCAAATGACCACTGGACTACTTTAAAATAGATATATCCAGCAATGGAGGATTAATAGATTAATTATACCATATCAACCTAATAGAATACAAATTAAAAATAACACTGTAGAAAACTATTCTTTGACATTAAAAGATCATGTTATAATCGTAAAATAAAATTAAAATAAAACAATATGTAATATATGAATCTTTTCTTGTAAATACACAGTCACAAATATGCATTCCTTTATGTGGAGTTGTATAATGGTAATTTGATTAATTCTTAGTGGAACTAAATACTTACCTAAAATTGCCTGACAGCTTTTTCTTCTTAACAATGTCTTCCTTTCCTCATGACTTCTTTACTAGGCCTCTCATTATTTATCAGCTCTAGTTCATAGAGAGGTGTTGTGTGTGTGTATACATGTGTATGCATGTGTGTATATGTATGTGACCTTCTAGAATTTGAATTTTCCCTTTTGTTGTTTGTTTCATGTGCAAATGTGCTTGTGTAAACAGGTGCAGAGGCTGATTTAAATCTCATGAATTAAATCATAAAGTGAAGTCATTTGAGAGTTATTGAGTAAGAATGATCATCACTTGATTTGAAATCATTGGAAAAATTGGGTGGTTTTAATTTCTTTGCTTCATGAATTTACATTACTTTTTCTATGATAAAAATGCAATCATAGTGTTTATTGAATTTATACGAACACTGAGAAAATGTATTAAGTGATTGAGGCAAACTTTATTATAGAAGTATTAGATAGTAATGATAAGTTTTCATTTATAAAGATTGCTAACTTTCCTGCCTCTAATTTATAGCCAATTTTTAAAAAAATATCATCTGTTTCAGATGTGTTTTTAAAAAAATATCATCTGTTTCAGATGTGTTTTTAAAAACACATCTGAAAAGGGCTTGAGACACAGTCTAACAATGCATGTAAGGTTACGCTGATGCTTGTCGAATGGTTCCTTAAACAGTCCGAACTATTAACCACTGAAATGCCTCATCATTTAAATATTGTCCTGCATCTAACATGTGACTTGTACTTGTTAGAGTTTACAATTAGTGTAAAGAATTATTTGTTTATATTAAATGCAATGTTGAACCTTCCTGCTCTCCCTGGTCAGCTGAGAATAATCTAAGTCACACAAACTTCCTCATTGCACACAAATTGTTCTAGAAATCACACGTGGTTGTGGGACCAGCTGGTTCCTCATATCTGTTCTCCTACCAGTCTCCACATGGTTTCTTGTGTACATCCTTAGTTATTGAACTTCTATTCAGCTAGATTTCAGGTGGTTCTTAATGATGATTGTTCTGTGCTTCAGTTGTAATTTTTTTTAGTTGAGTTGTAATTTTGATGTGATCATGGGATGAGGTGAGTACAGGATATACCTATTCTACCATCTTGACCCCAAACCTGCCAGCACCTTGGCCTTGGACTTTTAGCCTCCAGAACAGTGAGAAATTAAATTTCTGTTGGTAAAGCAACCTAGCCTGTGGTATTTTGTTATGGCAACCCCAACAAACTAATTCAGATTAAATCACTGCTAATGTTCTCTCCAGACCAAAATTTTATTGCTGTTTTTAAAAGATGGCTATTATTTCTCTTCAGTGTGAAAAGTGCAAATAATGCTGATGGTTCCAGGGTAGTCTTAAGGAACTTTTTATGTCCTCTTGGTTTATTTTCTTCCTCTGCCTTAAGATATTTGCCACGTATTGGTGGAATTGCACTAGCTGACAGTATAGAACTCTAATATCATACAACATGAAACTACTCACTGGGATTTGTGTATATTTATTCATTAGTATATTTGGTGTTTTAACTCAGAACCAGTGCCTGAGGATTAAAATATGAATTTTTCTGACCTTTATCTTTTCTATGACTATTACTGTTAAAATATTGATAAAACCTGTATGATAAATCTTCAAATGTCACACTTTGTTTTTAAAATTACTCTCCCTTCAGGTTTCCAGTGCTTTCATTATCAGATAATCATTTCACCCTTTTTTACATAATTTTGGTAAATTATTAAAATCATTTCATTTGGTTTTATTATAGGTTAAATGATATTTTCAAGGTTCAGAAGGAAACATATATTGCATATTTTAATGATGACATACGAAACTTATGATAACCAGTATTCCTTGGAAAAATGATTGATTCTAGAACTGTATTAAGAAATATAGGAGATATGCCTGGACCATCTCCTAATTTCAGAAAATAAGAAAATGCTCACAAACAAAATCCATATTGATGGGAGTGTGTCAAATGGACACAAGGGCCAACTGAAAGAGCTCTCAATGTCATAGTGGTAACAATTTAAGCAATAAAATAAAGTAATATTGGATTATAACCCAATGTATAAAATAAATATGCAGGAGTCCAAATTGATAGAATATCAACATGATAAATGATTGAATAAATAATTGTAGGAGAAAGAATGAATCTCCCATGGACAAGAAGTCCAAGTAACTTTGCCCATAAGGAGAGGGAGTGTAATTCACAGGTCCTCAAATATGAGCTGCACATAGTGACTTCCTTCCAAAGAGGACAATATGGAAAGGGGAAAAGAGTAACTTTGGAGCGGAGAGCCTAATAACTAACTCAGCCAGGTGATCAAGAACAACACCGAAAAAAGGAAAGGAGAAACTGCGTCTAGGAATTCCATGTACTATCTTTTTAACTTTTCTGTAAATCTAAATCAATTTTAAAATATAAAATCTATTTTTAAAAAACTGAAATCAGCCCTAGCTGGTTTGGCTCAGTTGATAGAGCATAGGCCTGTGGACTGAAGGATTCCAGGTTTGATTCCTGTCAAGGGCACACATCTGTTTTGCGCATGCCCAGTTTGCCAGCTCAATCCCCAGTGCAGGAGGCAGCCAATCAATGATTCTATCTTATCATTTAATGTTTCTAGCTCTCTCCTCCTCTCTCTTTCTTACTGAAATCAATAAAAAATGTGAAAAGGGGGAAAAAAAACCACCCAAAACTGAAATCATTCTTCAAATCTAGGTATTAAGACAATATTTTGAGATGAGTGCTGATGATAATATTAGAGAAAGGATTAAAGTATTTCTAAAACTTTATGAGGTAAGTCTTTACACAAGAATCCATTGGTTTGGAGATGGAAACACCCTGTAGTTCTGACAGCCACCTTGATTTAGCCATTCTCACAAATAAATTCCACTGATACTCTCCTCTCTGTCATTCATAAATGAGGAAGGTGCTAATTCTCTGACTCCTCAAAACATGTTCTCTCTCCTCATTGTCACTCAGGATACCTGACACATTAGGCTTGCATTTGATATCTCTAAAACCAGTGACAAACCAAAGGGCATAACTATCAGCACCATTGTCATCTTACTTCATGGATACTTCTGCCTCAACTATTACTGCTCCTAAATGAAAACACACTGAATACAGCTTATATCCAAGTATAGTTGTGTGCACCTGTCCTTAGGGTGCATGGTGAAGACACTATTTCTGTTTCTCCTGCTGTCCCTTTAAACTGATCAATGAAGTGGTTCTATTTTTTACCCTATCTGATATCTTGGATTTAGCTCAGAACATTTTTTTAATGGTAGTATTTTTTTTCTTTTATTCTTTTTTTCTTTTTTCTAGCTCAGAACATTTTTATTCTTTCAGATCATTAAAGAACTCTGAGCACTTTCAAATCCTAAAACAGTCTTACTTTAGTAATAGATTCAACCCAGTGTATTAATATAAAGTCTTACTTTGTTTATAGGTAAATAACAACTCTCAACTTTGGCCTGCTACCCCCTGGAAGAGGTGAAGTCTTTGCCATTAGATTTTTCTCTTTCCCTGCTTTGAACTTTTCTGCCTCCTGCTCCAGATTGTCTCTGGCTCTTCAAGATTGGGAATTGGGAAGAAAGAAAAGGCGAGGAATATATGGGTACATTTTACTCAGGTTAGAGAACATTAGTGTTTTTATCTTCCTCCTCCGATTCATTTCATTGTTTTCACTCATAGATCTTTCTGACCCCTTTCCACGCTCAGAATTCCAGCTGAATTAATTTATTTAAAAAGGGTTTAAAGAAGAATAACTTTTAGGCTATGTGGACATGGTGCCCTCAAAGCACCTGGAGGTATAGATGAACCCAAGGGAAGGAAGAAAGCACAGGGTAAATAGGTTCCATCACTGAGATAGTAGGTTCTTGAGAAAGAGAATGCTAATGGATCACTTCAGGATTGGCATTAGTTAATTTTATTTGGTTTTGGTAATGTTGGTAAATAAATGTCACTTGGCGGGTCAAGTCTTCATAAGAGCAGGACAGAAGTGTGAGGAAGCAACTGTGTGGGAAGTTGCTGCTCATGAGCACATAAGTAGGCATTTCCATTAGAAGTGCCACGGAACTGCCCAGAACTAAGACACTGCTTTTTTTTTTTTTTAGCAAAACCCCACCTTTATTTAATGTTTTGTCTTTTTTTTTCCCTCACCATTTTTTTTATTAAGGTATTAGATGTGTACATAGCTTACCATTGCCCCCACCTCCACCTCCCATACATATCCTCCCTCCCCAGAGTTTTGTGTCCATTGGTTGTACTTATATGCATGCATACCAGTCCTTCGGTTGATCTCTTATCTCCTCCAGATCAACATCCATCAGTATGGTTTCTGGAAGAAAATGATAGAGAGAATAAAAAGGAGCCCATTGAAAAAAATCTGGAAAGATATAATAACAAAATAATTAACAATGATTGTAGTGAAGTGGAGTTGAAAAGAGATAAGAATAGGTAAATGGGAAAAATTTTAATGATTAAAAGTTCTGAGTAATTTTTAAATTTCATGTGTAACAAAAAGCTGTATATATAGAAAGGATGGGCTCAGTTATTCAGAGAGAAAAATATTTTTATGATGATAAAATCTGAAATTAAATAGTCTTCAAACCTATCTTTCTAGGTAACTATAGAGATCAGGTAGAACTTTGCTAACTATTAAACACTTTTCTATTTTCCAACGGAAACAAAAACAGAGGCAGGCAAGTGGTTGGGATCCAGCAGACCTGGATTTTGAGAGAGATATCCGACTGCCCATTTAGGCCCGATCCCACCACTGGGATGGGCCTAAATGGAGAGCTGGACATCCCTCAAGGGGTCCCAGATTGGAGAGGTTGCAGGCTGGGCTGAGGGATGCCCCCCCATGCATGAATTTCATGCACTGGGCCTCTAGTAAAACAATAACACCCCAAATAATGACTGCAGGCAGAGCATTTAAAATGTTTCACTGGGCAGAAACCGGTTTGGCTTAGTGGATAGAGTGTCAGCCTGCAGACTGAAGGGTCCCAGGTTCAATTCCGGTCAAGGGCATGTACCTGCCTCTGCCTGATTGCCCCCAACCCCTTCTGCCCGCCAATCTGATCACCCCCTAACCACTCCCCTGCCAGCCTGATTGATGCCTAACTGCTCCCCTGCTGGCCCAATTGCCCCCAACTGTCCTCCCCTGTAGGCCTGATCCCCCCAATTATTCTCCCTTGCAGTCCTGGTTTCCCCTAACTGCTCTCCTCGGCTGGCTCAGTCACCCCTAAGTGTACTCCCTGCTTGCCTGATCTTCTACAACTGCCCTCCCCTGCAGACCTGGGTCCCCCCAACTGCACTCATTGCTGGCCTGGTCTCCCCCAACTGCCCTACTCTGCCGGCCTTATCACCCCTAACTTCCCTCCTCTGCTGGCCTGGTCACCCCTAACAATCCACAACTGCCCTCCCCTGCAGGCCATCCTGTGGCAGCCATCTTGTTCCACACAGGGGCAGCCATCTTTGACCACATGGGGGCGGCCATCTTGTGTCTTGGAGTGACAGTCAATTTGCATATTACTCTTTTATTAGATAGGATAATACGATAGGACTTACATTTCCATGAGAATTTGAATAATTTATCAGTAAAATACAAATAGTTTATTCTGTAATGTCTATCTTTATTTTGCTCTGTTTAACTTTAGCATTTATTAACATTGAGGGATGATGTCTATTCTATTTGCATCTTTATTTCTGCTGTTCACAGGGGGCCAGGGGAAGAACATAAGTAACTTGGCATTATGGATTATTCCAGATATGATCCTCAAGTTAATTCTTTTTTTTAAAAAAAAATATGTTTTATTGATTTTATACAGAGAGGAATTGAAAGGGATAGAGAGTTAGAAATGTCAATGAGAGAAAAACATGGACCAGCTGCCTCTTGTACCTCCCCACTGGGGATGTGCCCGCAACCAAGGTACATGCCCCTGACCGGAATCGAACCCGGGGCCTTTCAGTCCAAAGGCCAATGCTCTATCCACTGAGCCAAACCGGTTTTGGCCTCAAGTTAATTCTTTTTTTTTTTTTTATCACTTTATTTTTATTCTCTCAAGTTAATTCTTAAAAAATAGCTGGGAGTGGGGTGGGGAGGAAAGGGGATGACTAGAAGGGGTAAAATGTGGGAAAAAGGGGGACATCTAATACTTTCAATAATAAATTCTTAAAAGTGGTACCTTTTGCACACAGCTAAAACTTGATAGTTCATGTGTTGCTGTGTTTTTTCTTTTATAACAATAGATCCTACCAGTAAGAACTTTAATGCATGTTATTTTGTCTTTTGCTCTCTATGCATAATGGTTCTAAATTTACTATCTATTTTTCCTTGACCTTTTATCATACTTTCTGTTTTGTTTTTCTCATAACAAAGATTGATCTATTCTAGCAGCCCTTATTTATTTACTATTCTTTTTAATGTGGTTGCTGTTCTCTGAATTTCTCCAATCTTTGCGTGTGTGTGTGTGTGTGTGTGTGTGTGTGTGTGTGTGTGTGTACTTAAACAAAGAAAAGTCAGAACCTGAATGCTGAGGGCTTTTAAATGTCAAGTAGGGCAGGGAAAAATATTTTACATGGGATACTCTTGTTAACAGTACCATTCAGTGTTTATTTTTCTGGCAAGAATGTTAATTGTTTACCCATCTTTTCTATTCTTCTTCTTAAACATTGAAAGCAATACATAATGAACTGAAAATGAAATATAATGCCCTGCCAGAATATCTCAGTGGTTGAATGTCAACCTATGAACCAGTAGGTCGTGATTCAAGTCCCTATCAGGGCACATGCCTGGGTTGTGGGTTCGATCCCTAATGTGGGCCATGGCAGCTGATCAGTAATTCCCTCTCATCATTGATGTTTCTGTCTCTCTCTTCTTTCCCTTCCTCTCTCAAATAAATAGAAATATATATATTTTTAAAAGAGTAAAGAAACATAAAGCATGGGACAGATTTTGGGGAGTTATAGAAAGTTGCTAATATGGTATCTCAAAATTAGCTTAGCCCTTGTTATGTTTGCTCAGCAAACACTGGGATTAAAACAACAGTGTATTGTCAATTATACAAAATTCAAATGCCCCCTGCCTCTACCAAATTTCAGCAGCAAGGTTAATAGAATCATGTTAAACATCCTTCTTGCTGGTATTATCATAATTTTGATTTAGTTTAAGAAGTTTTATGGATTTTATTTTTATACTTCCAACCAATAACTTTATTTATCCTTTCAATTTTATTCCAGATAAAAGTCCATACTTCCTGATCAGAAATATGAATTCAAGCATGTTTTATAACACTTGACAGTTTGTCAAAAGCTTTCATGTGTATAATGTCATTTGATCCTACAGCCTTGTTGGGTGGTCATATAATAAATTCTTAGCTCCATTTTACATGGATAATGAGTCAATGTGACTAATAACATGGATGCTAGTAGTAGAACTTGGCTAGTGTTATTATTGCAAATACAAGCACAAACACAAGCTCAAGTCACACCCAGGAAAACTTTAGCTGTTATTTTAACTTCATTTCATCAATGAGCTTAGACTGTGTCCACAACATATCAATGACAGTAGTCAAAGGCAGATTGAATGAATGTCACAGAAGCTAAGAGGGAAGGAATAAAATAAGTCAAGGGCAGAGGTGGAGAGAGTAGTGTCATACAGATTGTCTCAAGGCACTCAGTAGAATGGTTGTCATAGGACACCAATCCAAATTCCATTTTAAATCTATCTCTGCCATTTAGCACTAATTATGTAAATTATGCCAATGAGGGCATCTATGGATATCTGGTACTTGTGTAATTAATCCCAGTTTGTGTGTGTGTGTGACTTGAGCTTGTGTTTGACTTGTGCTTGTGTTTGCAATAATAACAAAATTAACCACTGCTCTACCAAATCTTTCACTCTAAACCCTAGACCTCAGAAACTACATTTCTTGAGCCTCACCTTACCTTGCTGTTGCCATGAAAGCTGTTTCTTCCTTTAGGACTGGCATGGGTGCTGTTCTGCCCATGTGGCTTCATTGCCATCTGATGGGAAGTCCAGCCCCCCACCCCCAGCCTGCCCCACCCATAGGCTTTCAACTTACTTTAGTCCTCCAGATTTGTTGCAAATTTGAGATAGAAAGAAAATCATGACTCATGTCAGGTATCATTCTTATTTTTTTTAAATTTTATTTTATTAAGGTATTATCTGTGTACATAGTTTACCATTGCCCTCCCCCCTCCCATTTATGCCCTCCCTCCCCAGAGTTCTGTGTTCATTGGTTGTACTTATGTTCATGCATACCAGTCCCTCGGTTGTTCTCCTATCTCCCCCCAGGTCTCCTTCCCCTCCCCGCTGTCATTTGACAATCTGCTTGTTTTATGGTGACCATCTCAGGACCCCATGAATAGAATCTGCTCCTCATTTGGCAGTTTGCTTGTTTTATGGTGACTATCTCAGGACCATATGAATAGAGTCCGCTCCTCCTCTGGTTTTCACCGCCCCTTCCCCTGGGTCCCACTGCTTCCCCTGGGACACACGGCTTGCCCGGGGCACACTGCACCCTGGGACACTCGGCTCACCTGGGGCACTCGGCCCCATGGGACACATGGCTCACCCGGGGCACTCGGCCCCCTGGGACACTCGGCTCACCCGGAGCACTTGGCCCCCTGGGACACTCGGCTCACCCAGGCACACGGCCCCCTGGAACACTCGGCTCACCCGGGGCACTCGGCCCCCTGGGACACTCGGCTCACCCTGGGCACTTGGCCCCCTGGGACACACGGCTCACCCGGGACACCCTTCCCCTTTGGGGGGTACGGCTTACCCGGGGCACACGGCCCCCTGGGACACTCGGCTCACCCGGGGCACTCGGCCCCCTGGGACACTCGGCTCACCCGGGGCATTCGGCCCCCTGGGACACTCAGCTCACCTGGGGCACTCGGCCCCCTGGGACACTCGGCTCACCCGGGGCACACGGCCCCTCTAGGGTGTTGTGGTCGCATATTGGAGGCGCCGCGCTAGCTCCTTGCTAGCATGGTGGGCAGGCTGGGACAGCTGCAGTTGGGCTGAGATGGTTGCAGGCGGGGGGACCACCTTCAAAGGTGTCTCGTTCGGTGTGGGAGCGGAGCAGCTGCAGACATGGAGGCTAAGTTCTGAGGTCGCCCACTCCCTGAGCCCAAGGCGTGGTGAGCTCTGTTCTTGGTGGATTTCCTTTATTCTCGGCGGCAGTGGTGGGTGGCAGTGCCAGGTGCAACATTGACGGTTGCTCCTAGGTTCAATTACCACTGTAGTTTTAAAGTTCACATGGCGGTGGTGGCGAGAGCTTCGGCTCGGCCATGCGGCTTCGGAGGAAGGGCTTGCCTGGGCCGCTCGCAGAAGGCGCCGTGCCAGTTCCTCACCAGCACACTCCATTTCCTCACCAGCATGGTGGGTGTGCTGGGAAGATTGTGGGTGGGCTGTGATGGCTGCATGGGGAGAGTTCGCCCTCAATGGTGTCCTCTTTGTTGTGGATGTGGAGCTGCTGTGGATGCAGAGGCTAATCTCTGAAGCCACACACTCTGTGAGCCCGGTGCATAGTGAGCTCTGATTTCGGTGGATTCCCATTCTTGGGGGCGGCGGTGGGTGTGGCAGCGATGGTAGCTCCTGTGGCTCAATTTCCCCTGTAGTTTTAAAATCCGCATGGTGGTAGTGTCTGATGCTTTGGCCTGGCCATGCGGCAGCGGAGAGAGGATTCTCCGGGTCTGCCAATGGAAGGCGCAGCGCCAGCACAGCGCGCGCGAAGGCCTGGCAGAGCAGGCCGCGGGCGGTGGTGGAGAGTCCCGCTGGCGCGCGCTAAGGCAGGACCAAGCCAGTCGTGGGCGGTGGCGGAGAGTCCCCGCGATGTCTTAGTCTTTCAGACTTAGTGGAACGCTTCCCCTGAGCCAGGACAAGCAGCACCACCACAAATATTGGCCAGCTCAGTGCTGCCCCTCTACAAGTGACAGTAGGGGCATCCTCACCTCGGTAGGCCTTTGCTCTTGGAGGTCTTAACCAGTGGAAGGCAGCATGGTACAGAACTGCCCCACCTTCTCAGTCCTCCGCTCATTCTTATTTTTAAATGTGTTTCCAGATCTGAATAAAAAAGTCAAATGCAGAGGTTTTCCTGTTGGTAAGTTGCAAAATGCAATAACAAAAACTCTTAAGTGTTTTAACTTTTCTCTCAGTTCTGTTTGACTTCTCATCCTATGATGACTCTGTCAGGATATTCCAGAATTGTCAACGCATCTAATCCATTTCTTTTGTACTGACATTCTAGCTTTGAATAAGTTATAGTTATGGTCTCTGCAGCATAAGACAGAGATTCACACTCTCGGTGTTGTTCTGGCGTCTGTTTCTGGCTCACTGCCACTCTGTCCTGTGGCAAAGACCCAGAAGCCTGAAATCAGGAGAAACATACTAGCAGTCCTCATCCCACCTCCCTGGCTCTGTGCCACTCTCATTTGAGAGTACCTGAAAAATAACAACCAAGTTAGCTGCCACTTTACTGGCCTGGGCAAAAGCAAAAAGCCAAATGGGCACAGTATTTCTGATTTAAGCTGCATTCAGTTTAATCCATCACATCTTTTTGAAAGCATACTCTGGAGTTGGCACAAAGCACACAAAAACGGATAGCGTTTGCTTCAGATGAGGCAGATGCTTACAATATATTGTGACATGGGACTTTCAATTGTGCGTACAAATACGCAGCGGTGCCAGGGAGGCAGTTACACCCCAATGAGAGGATCACTTACCGTCCAATGAGACCTCCAGCCCTTTTCTCTGTCATGAGACTCCGGGTGCTCTCTGCAGCTCTGCAGGGGCACTAGGACACCCGTGGGAATCAGTGGACTGTTCTAACAGTCTTGCTCTCTTGGAGTGGCTGACAGCCAATGGCATTAAAGGTATTAAAGGTCTAACCTTCTAGTTGTAGACTGGCAGGGGACCATTTTACCAGTGAGTACAAAAATCCACTAGCACAAAGATATCAGTAGCAAACTGCATTAAAAGCTGTCATGGCCATAAGCTGTCCTTTCAGACCAAGGGGCACAGTAAGTGGAGTGAGAAATTGTTGAGATAATATTGTACTACACCAGGGGTAATAAATAGCATTGATTCACCCTAGAGGGATTTATAAATAATGACTAATTGTTGCAGAAACATTAACAATAAATCAATAAGAATCAGAGAGACAGATCTGGGTGATTAGATACGACTGTTCAGGTGTCTAGGAAGTCCTGCTAGTCCTCTGCAGTCACAGATGATGGTATATTTGCAGTCCTTCCTGCCAGAAGCCTTGCGAAGTTATATTTCCCTCTTGCTACCCATGTGTGGACTCTTCTGAATACCTATGCTTCATTCTTTGCTCATTACTGAAGCCTTAGAAACAACAAGGCTGACAAGTAAAAAGAAACTGATAGCAACCCTCAAGGGGAAAGAATTACCCTTTAATGTTTATTTTGTTTGAGGAAACAACCAGAGGTCTAGATGATCAGGATGAAGGGAGTCTATTGGTTAGTAAGAGTGACCAGGAGAGAGCTTTTTCTGTTTCCTACTTAGCACTTTTGCAATTTGCATTTTGCTTTTCTTAATATGCAAATAGCACTCCTTGGCTTCTCTGACCCTTTATCTCTCCTGTCATTCCTGTGGTCATGTTGAGAAAATGACATCTGCACAAAAGGTCAAGTATTTATCATGTAAGGAAACGCCATTACTCTTTTTCAGAATTATAATCTCAAGATATAGAGGTGAAAAGTTAAGTTATCAAATCCTTCAGTTGTGTTTATTTATTTCAACCACAAGGAATGAATCCACTTTATAGATTTTTTTAATTACATGGAGGCAAATCTTTAATGGAAGTTTTCATTCTTGTTTCCTCTTGTCTTCCCTTGATTCCTTACCAGGCGTTTAGAAGTCTAAGCAATTCTCTTTCTGCTTGAAGTTGTCTTCAGGACCCAGAGAAATGATGAGGCAGCCATTCCAAGCAAGTGAAAAATGATAGTGCCTTCAAAGACAAGTGCTTCTAAGGGAAAATGATGATTCAAAATTAGCCAATTTACCATCCTTCAGTTTTCTTCAACTCCCAACTGGTATAAAGATACTTTCTGGGCAATTTAGGAAGACTGTGAATTATTTTCAAATGTTTATTATTTTATCTATCTTTGTCATAATAACAGTTTACATACATATAATGCTTCCTATGTGCACCTGACACGCATTGTCTTATGAAATGCTCACTGTGAACGTGTGTGTGATGGATCTTTTTTTACCGCTCATTTTACTGGTAAGTTAGCCATCCCTTTACCTCCTACTCATATTATCACCTATTGATTTTCCTCCCAGCATACAACTCAAAGAGCCCACTTAGCTTCATATTCAGAGTCAACTTGCTAGTTCAAGACACAATCATCCTTCTCTTAGCCTCCTGCAATAGGGTTCTCCATTATGGTTCCCATCCAATCTACAAATAGCCAGAATACCCTTTAAAAGTGCATATTTATTCACATTGGTCCTCTCAGTAAAATCCTGTTCTATGAAATTCACACCCTGTGTGGGGGCTCTGACCCCACCTTCTCCTCCAGTCTCACCTTTTACCACCCTCCCTACAGTCATGCCACTTCAGGTTCATGCTGGCCTTTACCTTCTAGAATATGCATACCTGTCTCCCATTTACATGTGCTGTTTCCACCAGGTTTTCTGAAGCACTCCCTCAGAATTTGCCTGACTACTGCTTCTTATTTAGGTCTCTGCTAAAACATTGTTTCTCAAATTTCCTCAACTCACCCATTGAAACTAGGTTCTTCTGCTCTCTGCTTTCATAACAGTGTTATCTATATCTATAGCTGTATCTGTACCTGTATCTAGGTCATTTCCACTGTCCTTTCACCTACATAGATAGATTTGGTCTCAGGCTCTTGCTGAATCTTATGTAGGCCTAGTCCTGTCAGATTTTTTTTGCAACATTTTGGAGGTACTTCCTTAGATTTGGAGGTCAAGAGAAGGAACACCATACCATTGTGCCATATTTTATTCTAAAATCTTGGTCTGCAACATTCTCTGAGAACTTTTCTTGAAACTTCTGATTGTCTCTCCACACCTTAGCTCACCAATAACCAGGATCTAGTCAATACAGGCTCACTAGAATCCCCACCATTGACTCCTTGAAGCCAAACACTTCCATACCTGCTTCAAAATGCATAATAATTCTCTCCGGCCCAGCTTCTACCCACAAACCTCTACCAACTATGCTTTGGTATACACAGGCAATTCAGCCACTAGAACTGTTAAAAAAGGGGGATTAATGTAACTTATTGAATTTTTGTTTTGCTGCATTTATTTCTGTGATAGTTTTTTTTTTTAATTTCCACCTCCTCACTATACTAAGCTCCATACTAGCAGATGCCATGCTGTTATGTTATGGTTACACCCCCTGCACCTAGCACAGTGAAATTGAATCAATAAATAGCTCTTGAATGAATAGAATACTTTGCAGAAACCCTCACACAGCAGTTGGTAATGGAGTCAAAATTTGAATCCAGATATGCATCTGATTCCAAACTATATATATCTTGTGTTTCTCCTAAAAGGAAACTACTGATCACTACCATGAAGTGTGGAAAGAAATCCCTGGCATCATCCTATATAATAAAAGGCTAATATGCAAATTGTCCTATTGGGAATTCAACTGACTAGGAGTTTGACCACTCGCTATGTGTGCTGACCACCAGGGGATGGTGCAGAATGAACGAAGGCCCCTGCCAACAGCTAACAGCCAGGGAAAAGGCCCCAATCTGCCCTGATTGCCGGTCAGGCCTACAAACCCTATCCGTGCATGAATTTTGTGCACCAGGCCTCTAGTAGATATAATAATGCCAAATAAAATCATTTTTCAAAGAATTGAATGGCAATCCCCTGCCATAGCAAGGGAAGATTTAAAGACATGCACTTATGCAAAATCTTTGGGAAGCTATTATATGACCTCCAAGGTTTGTGTTCAACTATTATGTCAGAAGGATTTGTGAAGAAGCTATAATAGGATAACTTGTGGCATGCCCTGACCTAGCCACTGAAAAGAAGCATGCTCTAGAATGTTCTCTCTGTGGTTTCTGAATAGTCCATTTCAGTCATCAGAAGCTATTTTTATTTAAAAAAATAGCTTTTATTAACAATTTATCAATGGTAACTCATTTATTTATACATGTATTTATTTATGAGGATCCTCAACATCACTTGCTAAATCACAAGTAATATATTTCTAAGGTATACTTGCCCACTAATTTAATGGCTTTGGTTAAAAATGTAATATATGATATTAGAATATTTGGAACATACTGGAAAAAAGTAAAGATTATTTTTAAAATATCCAATCCTGTGGATAGCCACAATTGCTATTTTGGTGTGTGTCTGTGTATAGTTCAGATGCATTAATGCTTGCCCATACTCTTGCTATAAGTTTCCTGAAAAAGTTCCATCTTCATTAGAAAACAGGGCTCCACTTCAGAAGCTCTTTAGAAGAGCTTCATCTTCATCATCTTCATCCAGCTCCTCTGATTCAGCATTTAAGGAGGAGAGATATGGCTCAGAAGTTGATTCCCAAGTGAGCCTGCACCAGCCACTGCATCATCATCTGCTCCTGCCAAACTGTTTGGCAACACAACCTACAAGGATCTCCAGCATCATGACTACACCTTGTACACCTTTCTAGATGTGAACCTGGATCTCTCAAAATGGAGGTTGCTTCAGCTCTCTTCTGGTTGAGTGTCACTTCACCACTAAGAGCTCAGTTTAACAATCAGTCTTATGTTGTCTGCTGTGTCCTTGCCTGCAAAATAAAGTCTGCTCAAATTAAAAAACAAACAAACAAACAAACAAGGAACCTAACTCATAGTAAATTAAGATTCTGAGTTTTAAACAATGAGTTTTCTGAGTCCAAAGTCTAGATTTTTCAACCACACCAAAGCTGCCTTTGTATCTAATTCTCTTCTCCACTGCCTTAATTCTATTTCTCTGGAAAACTCTTCTAACATTTTAGGGTGCTGCTACTTTTTAGTAAGATTGTAAGGAAATTAAAATCCTTCTACTCTTGAGAAGATAGAGTGTGTGAACTGTAAGGAAAAGATGCACCAATCATGGAGTGAAATGCTTGAAATATAGTTAAGGAGGTTGTACAGTTATATCTGATAAAATACAATTATTGAATACATATGGGTTATTTCTAAATAAATATTAGACTAATTGAATTATCCTCAACTAGTGGAAACTAGATTAAGGAGAAAATAATAGAGAATATTTAGGTCTATCTGATTTTTGTTGTATTTGTTATTTACCAGAACCTTGGTAGGTGGATGGAGTTTCTTTATTTTTTATCATCTTATATAATAAAAACCTAATATGCAAATCGACCAAACGGTAGAACAACCAGCTGCTATGCAGGCACTGACCACCAGGAGGCAGATGCTTAATGCAGGAGCTTCCCCTTAACCTGCAGGCCCCAGGTCAGCCAAGGCAGGTGCCAGCAGCCCTCCCCGCCCTCCCCCCCCCCCCATGATCGCCTTTCTGGTCACCCCACAGAGGGAGATGACTGGCAGTGGTGGTGGGGGGTGGGGCTAATGAGTGGGCAGTGCTAGGCCAGCCAAGGCAGGTGCCAGTGGGGGCCCCCTGATCACCCTGTTGGTTGCCCCACAGACCAGCCTTGATTGCCTGCCAGGCTTAGGAACCCTACCTGTTCATAAATTTCATGCACCGGGTCTCTAGTTTTAGAGAATAAGGAGATGAAGCTTTAAGAGTTTGTCTAACTTGTGCAAGAGATAGAACTAGGACTCCAACCCACTTCTTTTGAGTCAAGAATGCAATGATGGTTTGCTCATACTGGCCACCTCCTTATTCAGTGCACCCACAGGATGCCATGTGAAGTTCTGTGGTAATTTGCAGATTCACCACAGGACACGCTCTTAGAGAACTTCCTTTGTGAAAGATAAAACTATCATACTCCTCATCTTCACTCTGAACCCCTTGAAGCCTGTGAGCACACCAATGGATATGCATACCCACACTTGCTAAGTCCTATCATGTGTGACACTGATAGGAATGTATTTTCTGAAAATGCAACTTACCCAGAGGAGTGTGGGCAGCTAACTGCTACCTCGTATGATTGAGAAGTTCATAAGCTCAGACCTGCTTTCAGATTCTCCAGCTGTCTGCCAAGACACCATACTTCCACCTCTGAACCAATTCTAACATCTGATCTGTAAGGAGAACTACAACTGGTTAAAAAAAAAAAAGTAACTTAGCTATCACTATAGCTGTGTTTTTCAATAGTTAATTGGGAAATCATTTTTTATGGGTCAATACCATCATTTTTAAATATGAAGTAGAATAAAATAAAATAGAAAATATCAGAGTGCACTGCACAAAATTAGAGGAAATATAGTTTCCTGAAACCTCTGCTTTCATTTTTTTTCTCTCTGTGTGAGCTTGCATACTGGATCCTTATGAAAAATGTATTTCTTGATCAAGGGCAGTGAAAAAAAGATTGAAAAACCATCTTTAAAAAAAACAACAGCTCTTTATACTTTTAAATTAAGGATTTTTTTATAATGTAAAAGCTACAGTTCCTCTCCCAAAATAAATGCACACATTCATATACCCATGTTTTTGAAACAATTTTGAAGGGCTTATAGGCCACATGAATGTCACCTGTTAGTCTCAAGTTCAGAGCACATGATCTATCTAAAATGGCATGTTTTCCCTGGAGAAGGGAGCAATGGCTCTACAGATTTCTTTAGGGCTCCTTTTCTTAATATTTCCATAGCATAGCCTGAATACTTTTAGTATTTTAGAGCTAAGAGCCTAGCTTAAAGAGGATGAAATAATTTATTCAAGATTTTAGTTAATGCTTTTTTATTGAGTGAAATAAAGTTGTGAAGATAAGGATGTTCAAGCCATATCAAACCAGCTCACCTGAGCTTAAGTTCTAAAAGGGGAGAAAGGCAATAAGCAACTAAATGAGGTTCCAGATAGTTTAAATGTTTTAAAGGAAGTAATTGTGGTGAGGCAATAAAAACAACTGAAGAACAAGTTGTATAGGGTAAGGAAGGCAGTTTATTTGGGGTTGAGGATCAGGCGGTGTGTTCTTATTTTTAATCCTCACTGAGGACATGTTCATTGATTTTTAGAAAGTGGGAAGAGAGAGAGAGAGAGAGAGAGAGAGAGAGAGAGAGAGAGAGAGAGAGAGAGGGAGAGAAACATTGATCTGTTGCCTCTCCAACATGCCTGACCAGGGATCAAACCTGCAACATGGGTATGTGCCCTGCCTGGGAATCAAACCTGTGTATGGGATAATGCTGCAACCAACTTAGCCATACTGTCCACTGAAGACAGTGTGTTATTTTATTTTAATTTTTATTGATTTTTTACAGAGAGGGAGGGAGAGGGATAGAGAGTTAGAAACATCCATGAGAGAGAAACACTGATCAGCTGCCTCCTACACACCCCCTAACTGGGGATATGCCCGCAACCAAGGTACATGCCCTTGACTGGAACTGAACCTAGGACCCTTCAATCTGCAGGCCGACGCTCCATTCACTGAGCCACACCGATCAAGGCACTGTGTTCTTTTATTGGATTACTATATTAATATCTGTGACCATGCCTCTCCTACTACATTATACATCACAAGTGCTTTACCCTATTTTAAAGCACTTAATGAATATTTATTGATTGGTAATTTTCTTTAGTTTTTTCAGAATAGATGGAGAAAATATTATGTCTAAGTGTATAGATTTTGGCATCAGATCGCCTGAGCTTGAGCCTTTGCCTTTTCCTAGCAATGTGGTTGTGGGCAAGTTACTTAAGTTCATTAAACTTCAGTTTTTTTCAAGGTTTATCTCTAACATGGGGCAAATTAGACTGTTATGAAGATTAAATAGGTTAATAACGTAAAGCAATAGCTTGCATATTTCATTCTCTATGTCCATCCCAGTAGCTAGTAGCTTTGAAAAACCATTATTTTATGATATCTCACAATGTTGTGGGTCAAGAACAAGTGCAGATCTCAACAGGGAAGTTCTTCTGCTTCATCATCTGAAGTCACAGTTTTTAGCTGGCAGGTACGTTGTGTAGCTGTGTGTGGTGAGGCGCAAGTGGCCTCATTCACATGTTGAGCATGTGGCGGAGGTCTGTGCAAAGCTGGAACTGTAGACCAGAGATCCCAAATGTGACATGTTGAGTAGGTTCTCTCAGGATAGTCAGATATCTTCTGTGAGGTCTCAGGACTTCCAGAGATAGTGTTCTAAGAGGAAATTGAAGCTGATGGCTTCAGAAACTAACACAGAGACACTTGCTTTACTCAACTGTTTAAAAGCTGTCACAGAAGCAATCCAGATTCAAGGAGTTACAGACCCCACCTTTCCATGGCAGAAATAGCAAAGATTTGTAGCCACCTTTAACCTGCCACACTATGCATAGCACCAAGAAAGTACAAAGGAAATCTAGGTTGTAATTATTATGTTATATGTTTTAGAAATTCTGGTTTTACATTTATTCCAGATTGTTATAACAAAAACAAACTTCAGTCTGGTATTTTCTTTGCCGTTTTATACTTTTAAAAATAGGCCTCACCAGTAGGCAGCAGCTGGAGATCTAGAACCTGGTGTACCCCACGCAGGCCATTGAGCATTATCTGTGGGGACTTCTCTCTCATGATAGTGGTGGTGTTTATTGATGTCACAAGTCATACAGAACTCAGTTTCAGTTTGTTCATTGGTAGCCCATAACTTCACCAACAACATATACGCAGTTGTGCTTCCTCTCCAGAGGCAAAGGACTCAGAAGAAAGGTGATGTCTGAATACATTAAAATTCATTGGCAAACAATCACATTTCCCTTGACCCCCACCCAGGCTCTTCTTTCCCCACCCACCCCCCCTCCCAATCTTCCAAATTTAAAAGAGCAGAAATAAAAAGCCACAAAAAGAGTTTAACTCGTTTACATTTTAAAGTTTCTTATGAAAGACTGATGTTTATGGGGCATTACTCTAGACAGACACTTCCTGTAACCACTTCTGCCCCATAAGGGGCAGCCCAGTAGGGATTCTGCTTTCTTATCAATGGGCTTGGCAGGATCTAGCAGCTGGATATTTATTTGCTTTGGCCAACTCGGCCCTTTTTTTAAATTTAATTTTTCCAGATTTAACATGGCCCTGAGGCACACAAATGCTCTTTTTGGTTTGTGCAACTCAAGGGCAGTTGAAAGGCGGGCCCCTGGAGAAGTGAGCGTTTGTGGCTGGATCTTCTGTTTCCCTGAGCCTGTTACAGCTCTGAGATGTGTGTAAGGAAGAGAAAACAGATAAGCCAAATTGGTTTTGAGGCAAGGGGGCACCTACAAATGGAGCACTATTGACCGTGAAATGTAAGCACAACTTTTTAGAGAAAAGATGCATTTGATAATTTTCCCTTTATTTTAAAACTAAAATGTCTTTTATTAAAAACAATTATCATAATGCAAGACATTTCTACTCCTTTCTGCCACACCTCACCACCCAGCCCCAGTTCTGTCTATTAAGTAAATTCTGTTTGAGTTCATTATTTTCCCCAAGTTTCCCAGAATGACCGCTTTCCCTCCCTAAACTGTTTTAATTTGTGTATCAAGGCTACTTCAGAAGAGATATTTGCTAAGCGGAGTATTGATTCAGTAATGGAGTTGCAGTTCAGTTGTGACAAGAAGACCGATTTTTTTCCCTTAAGGATCATCAAATTATTTAGACTTGAGAGGATATAATTTGTACATGAATTTGCTTTATTTTACTTGTGCCATTTTTTTTTAATACTTAGGCAATACACTTGCCTTAGTTTGCTGGAAGTTCACACATTCACACCTTTGAATAGCTTTTAAAAAGAAGGCCCTCCTTCCCTCTTTGGAAAAGAAAAAAAAAGCCTTTTAACAGGTGGGAAGTTGATATTCCTGGGAGACCACCTGTCGCCTCATGTGTGACATTGTCCCCATTATCACACTGCACTCCCACTGCTTTCCCTGCGCACAGTGCCGGAAAGAGCCTAATTAGGAGCCGCGGGAACCAGCTTTGATAAGCTCTTCTGCTCTTCCCTAGCTGCTTAAGTTGGACCCATACTTAACCTTTCTGATCATCCTCTCTCTCTGCCATTTGAAGCAAGAATGAGGAACTATGTGATTTCATGGGGTCCTTTCCGTACAAAAGACAAAAAAAAAAAAAAAAAAAAAGGTTATAACAAGCTTAAAATATTTAGCTTTGGTATGATTTTAGAATGGGCAGTTCAAATGAAACTTTAAAAATCTTTTTTTTTGTTTTAATGTATTCTTAATGTTGACTTATGAAACTAATTTATTGCCTCTCAGATTTTTCACCATGGTGGCCCTATTCTCCTCCCTTCTCCACATGAGGTACTCAGAGAACAAGGTGTGGCTGTGGAAAATGTGGAGTGGATTTCCAGTCACCCAGTCCACACGGCAGCATTTCCAATCAAACTCACGTTCACAGTTCTATTTCTGGCAGTAAACTGCTTGGTCACAGGATTTGTATAATTTCTCTTTCTCCCTCTCTTTTTTTTCTCAGCACAGCACTTTCCCAGTTCATGTAAACTCTTAATTATTTTGGCTGTTAGCTGAGGAAGAAGAAAAGCTCACACTTGCTAAAACAAGGATGACAAAGTGGATTCAGAAGTGCTGTCTTGTACAAAATGGTTTACTTTCTGAAGCTAATGCAGACCCTCTTTTTGCCTCAATGTGCTGCTCACAAATATTGAATTATAAGTTTTCTTTATTAGCTTATGTCCTCTTGGTAGTAGAATGCCTTTGATTTTTCTTGTCTTCTAGGAGAAGGGAATGCTAGAAACCAGGCTGACATTGTCAGCAAAAGTATTCCAGCAGTTTCTAGAGGTGGGAAAACAGATAATTAATGTTAGCCTCCTCAACAACAACAAAATATAAATGTTAGAGAGTGGTGGTGTTCTTTCCATATCCTATGAAAGAAATGCTGTGCTGTTGTGAGGCAGGAGACAATGTGGTGAAGCTTGGAGATTCTAACTCTTTGGTTAGCTCCCTAGACAAAGCTTTCTGTGCACATTTAAGAAGGACAAGAGGCCATGTCTAGGATGTGCACAGCTGCCAGAGTAATATGTGCCTGGACAAAAGGCGAGAATCCGCATGAGGTGTTTCCCTCTGACTGCTTAAGGAATGTATACCTTTTGGTGCAAAGGAGAGAATTGAGCTGCCTTTTTAAGTCCCAGTTGATAAGCTTAGTTTTAGCAAGCAGAACTCACTGGCTTCAAGTATGAAAGGAACTGAGTTATTTTGCACAAAGAAGAGGTGCTCCACAGAAGCAGGAACTGACATAAGGCCAGACATTATCTCTTACCATCTGTTTTCTTCTTCTCATTTTGCACATTGGTTTTTGTCGTTTTGTCATCACTGTGGGGGGAGATAGACTCCTCCCAGCCCCTAGGATCATATAGTCTTATTTAAAAAAATGGATCATACCAAGCTGAGGGTCTCTAATCCTAACTCCAAATCAAGGAGAGAGAGGTTTGGCTCAGCTCATGTCAGATGAGCACTCTTCCTTGAATACTGTGGCAAGGGAATTTGTTAAGACAACACATACTTGGCTGTTGGGAAGGTCTTCTTCACCTCCCCCAGTACTATGAACCAGGGAGGCCAGGCATGGACAATTGCCCAAAGGCTTCTGGCCTTTGTCAAGGACCTGGACTTTCACAGTCACACCTAGGAAAGCAAAATCCTGTATTGAATTTAACTGATCTGCTTTTTATGTGCTTGTCAAGAAGGTCTTTCCTTTGTACCAAAATAGGAAGTAAGGTCCAAAGTTAAGGATGACACACATTTACCACTATTTCTTTGAATTTTAGGCACTATTTGTTGACTTTCCACTTAAGAGGGGGAATTTGCTCTCTTTGACACATAGCATCACTACACCAACATACATGCTTAGTCCCCCCTTCTCCCCCTCACACACACAACACTCTCACAGAGCACATTTTCTAGGCCTGCCCTAGAGTTATAACATCATTGTGGATAGAACAATAATTACTGTTTTGTTATTACAAACCTATAAATTTTATTTACAATAGAACCATATAAAATATTGTGTCAGCCTTAAGAGACTAATCCATATCACAGTAATGAACAATGCCAGAATTCCAGTGTCTTTTGCTTATACAAAGTTTATTTCATATCAAGTAACTCTCTTGGGCAGTTGTCCTTTATGAATTGACCACCAAACAGTCCAGAATGTCCTCATCCCATAGCTGTACCAACTCACCAGCAATCTCTAAGACAAATGACAGAGAATGTGGTAGAAAATCCAGGGGCTTTTCACTGCTTCAAACCAGAAATGGTTATGCACCATTCTTGGCCACATTTCATTGGCCCAGACTAGTCATATGGCTTTGTCTAATTGCAAGGGTGTCTCAAGAAAGAAAAGAAAAAAGAGAATGGGATATTAGTTATATGAGATTACTTTTTTTAAATGTTTCTTTTTAAACTTCCTAGTTTAAATTCTACGTGTTTGTTATTTTGTGTGCTTATATAGGATATGCCAGTTTCATACTGACAATATTTCTTCCTTAGCATTTTAACCAGCTCCAATATGTACTGATTTTCTGGATATCAGTTTTATAGTTTTATTTTTTCTTGGAATTATTTCTAATTCTCACTTATGTTAATTCCAAATATTCTCCTTTTTGGGGGTTATATCCTTCTTCTAGTGGAGCATCTTTTCCAGTGTTTAAGAAAGGATAAGTTGGAGGTAAATTATTTAACTTACATGCCAGAAATGTTTATTACTTTATTTTATTGATAGTTTGGTTAGATATGCAGATCTAGCTTGAAAATATTTTTTTTTCCACAGAGTGTTAAATGGTCTTTGTCTTCTTATACCTAATGCTTCTGGGGAGAAAGATAAAGCATTGCTATTTTATATTTTAAGTCATTTTTTTTGGGGGGGGGATTCTTGTAGAATCTTCTCTGTTCCTAGTATTCTGACATTTCACAGCGATATGTAATGTGGTTTATCCATTATATTTGCCACTCAATGGGTCCCTTTAGTAGAATCTTAGATCTCTCAATGTAGGAAATTTCATTGAAAAAAATTAATGTAATTCTTTATTTTTCTCAGTTAAGCTTTTGGTATAGGATAGTGTACCTCCTATTCTGGTCCTACAAGTTTCTTATTTTTCTTATGTTGTATTTAGTTTTAAAATATCCTTTAACATTTCATTTCATTTTCAATTTATACTATAATATGTTACATTTCAAAGGTCTTTATTGTTATCTGATTATTCCTTTTGTAGAGATGGCAGTTATTATTCCATGAATGAAATGGCTCCTCTATTTTTCTCTGAAAATATTGCTTATCTTTTCCCCTTTCTCCCTATTTAGATACTGTTTCCTTTAAGTTGCTTTTTAATTTTGGCTTCTCTTTCATGTTAGAGACTTTCCTCAGATGTCTGGTGATTTTTAGATGTATGGTCATATATAAAGGTTGGGCATATAAAAAAAACTGATTGGAGTATTTGTATATGTATGTGTACATGAGTTTGTTGACTATAGGTTCAACTGTAAGGTGTTCTTATTATGCTGTCCCCTTGGGGATCTCAAGTAAATATTTTAGATCTTCTTTTATTGTGATTAGTTCAGAATTCTTCAGATGAAAACCTTCTCCTATCTGGGTCATCTAAACTTGGCTGCCAGCATCCTCAGAGATAAGAGGGAGAAAGAACTGGGGATTTCTTAGTGTCTCAGTTTTTAGTATGGACTTCCATAATTGGATGCCTGGTAATGGAATTGCCCAGTGAAATCTGTGGTGTTTTGCAGGGGTGAAAATGACAGTTTAATTGCTTCTCAAATGGACTTTCAACCAATCTCATTATTCTTAGTTACATTGATATATACTTGCACATGTAAATGGTATCCCAACTTACATGTTTTTGAGAGTAAATTAAATTGTTTTTCAGATTTTCTCACTGCTACCTTAGGATTTACCTTCCTGGGATCTGTAAATAATTTATTACTCATACTACTTTTCCAAATTTTGTAATTATAATTTTTTTCTTGTACTGTTTTCCTTGTGAGTTTAAGCATAAAATTTTTTATTTAACACAAAAATGTTATTTTGGAATTTTTAAACATATACAAAAGTACAATAATAATAATGGTACAATAACCCTCCATTACTCATCATCAGCTTCAGGAAATACTAATATTGCCAATTTCATTTTAGCTATTCTTTGCTCCTTTCTCTAAATACTCTAACTCCCCACTAGAATATATTAAAATAAATCCTGGATTCATATAATTTATTTATAAATATCCTTCATGTTAGTCTAATAGATGATGACTTAAAAATAATTATTATATCCAATCAAATTAATAGTAATACTATATAATAAAATTGTAATACGCAAATAAATTGACTGAATGGCTGAACAGCAGAACAACCATCTGGACGACCAACTGGATGACCACCTGAACAACCATCTGGGACCACACTGTGGCATGCACTGGTGCCAGGCCAGCCAAGTCAGGTGTGATGTGATTTGTCGGAGGGCCTGGCCATTTCCCCATGATAGCCCGCAGAGGGAGATCCAGGCCACTAGCCGGGGGCTGTGGTGGGTGGGTGGGGCCTCCCTCTGTGAGGGAATCCCTGTCCCTGGTGCTGGTGGCTGGAGGGGAGGGAGGCCTACTCTTGCATGAATTTTGTGCATCAGGCCTCTAGTTACTCATGTTATCTAATGCCCAAATCTATGTTAAATTCCCTTAGGTTATCACAAAAAGCTATTCTTTTATTTTTCTTTAATTGGACTCTTTACATTATCTGGTTGAGCAGTAAGCAAGCATAGCTTGGTCCAGATACTTTTTTTATCCCAGAAGTTTAGTGTGGGTCTCGAATTCTCATTCTCCATCCCTACACTTGGGGAAAACTGAAATTCGGTTATTTGGGGTGGAGAAGACTCCTAGGACAGCTGTTTTATCATTCTTTATTCAATTACCTGGGCAGCTTCTCCTGCCAGCACCATCTCCAAGGCCCTGCTCCTTTGTTCTTTATGATTTTGTGCTTGAAAACCTCACCTATTTTGAGCTCCTTTTTGGCTATAAGGGATTTATAGTTTCTTAGCTTTGTTAGGTTTTATTGTCAAACTCTTCCCACTCACTTTATATCTTCCAGGAATCCTTTGCTTTCCTGGTTTGCCACCCGGCTTTCAAGTGCTATTACAGGTTTACTTTTATTGTTGTTGTTTTTTATCTATCATTACAAATGGAATTTGAGAAAGCAGTGAAGCTGAATTCAAAGTATTTAAGTCATCTTGAATGAAAACCTTTATGTCTATTTTACTTCTTATTGTAGACATCTTGAAATACTTACTAATTTTTTTTCTATTTTTTCAAATATACTTCTTAAAAAAACTTGCAGAGATCATTTTTCATTGGAGAATCTACTGAATATGCCAACAGGTGCATATAATCAGACCTAATCTATAACTGCTAAAATCCTTCACCCAAGGAAAAGGACACCTGTTTTCCATAGCAGTGAGTTTAATTCTCTATAACTGTGAGAAGCAGTTCTACCAGGATACCAGAGATCTATTCCTGGCATGACGGGTAAAACTGTTGCAAGTCAAGAAAATGCAAATATAAATAGTAATGAAGTGCCACCACACCCTTGCCAGGTGACTAAAATGAAAAAGGACTGTTATTATAAAGGGTTGGCAAAGAAGCAGAGTAGCTAAAACTCCTCTACCAGATGGGGGAAGTAAAACCTGGTGAAACTGTTCCAGAAACTGTCATTCTGTACTGATTTTGAGAACACAAGCTTTATGACCCGAAACATTCACATCTAGGTGCATATCCAAGAGAAATGCATGCACATGTACACAAAAAGACATTTAAGAGAATGTTCATATCAGTATTATTTTAGTAGCCCCAAACTAAACAACACACTGTCCATTATCAGAAAAATGTATATGTTGTGAATACTCACATATTAGTATATACAGCATATGACTACTATGCAGTGATGAAAATGGCAAAATGCTGCTATATTCAACAGAGATCAATCTCACAAAGGTTATAGTGAACAAAAAGAAGTCAATTAGAAAAGATATATATATATATATATATATATATATATATATATATTATATGATTCCATTTAGAGAAGGTTAAAAGGAGGCAAAACTAATTTGGAAGGAGGAAGAAGAGTGAGTAACTGGAATGGGTATACAGTGAGACTTCAAGGTCTGACAATGTTCTGTTACTTCGCTGGGTAGGGATTTCATGGATGTGTTCACTTTTTGATAGTTTATCTAGTGGCACACTGATTTGTGCACATTTCTAATATATGTAATACTTTGGTTAAAACCTTTTAGAAGAAGCCCTGGCTGGTTTTGCTCAGTGGATAGAGCATTGGCCTGCAGACTGAAAGGTCCTGAGTTCAATTCTGGTCAAGGTCACATGCCTGGTTATCAGGCTTGATCTCCAGTGGGGGACATACAGGAGGCAGCCAATCAATAATTCTTTCTCATCATTGACGTTTCTATCCCTCACTTCTTCTACCTTCCTCTCTGAAATAAATAAAAAATATATTTTTAAAGAAGCTTTCAGAAGAAAAAGAGCTGCCACCTTGAAACAAGTAAATTCCATTATGTCCATTATACATAATCAACCTAATTTCTAAATTATATTTCTGTAAGGATACTGATGTTCTTTATTTTTACAGTGTTCAGTAAGTTTCAGAGAACTGTCAAGTAAATTGTCTCATTTAGGTTTATGGCATTACTAGAAGCCCTGTGCAAGAATTCATGCAAGTGGGGGGAGGGGAGGAGAGGGACTGTGGGCTGTTGGCCAGCCAGCCCCACCCCTGATCAGGGTGGGGAGGGCTGATTGGGGTTGGGGCTAGCTGGGGTAAGGGGCTTTGGGAAGGTGGCCAGCTTCAACCCAAATCGAGGTATTAGGGGCTGATGCTAGCTGGGTAAGGGATACTTATTGGGGCCCAGATCAGGCTGGTTGGATGCTGCAGTGTGCGTCATAGCCACTGGTCATTCTAGTCATTCTGGTCATTCTGCTATTTGGGTTGCTGGGCTTTTTTATATATAGATAGTAAAACCAGAGGCCTGGAGCACAAATTTGTGCATGGATGAGCTCTCTCAGCCTGGCCAGTGATTGAGGCCTGTTGGGGGGTCTGACTGGCAGGGGGGTGGGGCTGCAGAAGGTCGCCTGTGGGAGCACACTGGCCACTAGAGGACAGCTCCTGTGTTGAGAATCTGCCCCCTAGTGGTCAGTGTGCATTATAGTGACTGGTTGACCAGTGGTTCTGGTCATAATGGTCACTTAGGTTTTATAATATGAACTAGAGATACAGTGCACAAATTCATGCATGGCTGAGCTCCTTAGGCCTGGCCAGCAATCAGGAATAATTGGGGGCTGTCTTCCTCTGGGCCAATGTAGTCAGGCTGATTAGGGCCTGCTGGCTGGGAGTAGAAACCATGGGAGATTGGCTGGTCATAAGGAGAGACCGTAGGAGGATGGCAGGCCTGGAGGGAGGAACCAGGGGAGGTTGGCCAGCCACTGGAGGTTAGCTTCGGGAATGCACTGACCACCAGGGGGCAGCTCCTGCATTGAGCATCTACCCTTTGGTTGTCAGTGCACATCATAGCAACTGGTCAACTGGTCATTCCAGTTGGTAATTCAGTCATAAAGGCCACTTATACTTTTATATCTATACTAATAAAAGAGAAACATGCAAATTGACCATACCTTTGCTATAACCACAAACTATGCCCACCAACCAAACAGGAGCGAGTATGCAAATTAACTCAACCAAGATGGTTGTGACCACAGAGAGCAGGAGGTTTGGGTTTCCCTAGCAATGGAGGAATCCAAGCTTCCCGCCCACTCTGGCTGGCCCTGGCCTCCAATCAAGGCTACAAAGTTTCAATTATAGAACATAAATACAGCCCAGATCCCAGGGCTCCAATTGGGTGGCTGGGGAGCATGGCCAGCCTGAAAACCACCACAGACACAATGCCCAGGCTTCCCTACACCTCATGGGAACCCCCACCCTGATCTGGGACACCCTTCAAGGCAAATCATCCAGCCCCCACCCATGCACCAGGCCTCTATCCTATCTAATAAAAGAGTAATATGCAAATTGACCATCACTCCAATACACAAGATGGTTGCTCCCATATGGTCAAAGATGGATGTCCCCATGTGGACACAAGATGGCCACCACAAGATGGCTAGCAGAGGAGGGCAGTTGGGA
This sequence comes from Vespertilio murinus, assembly GCA_963924515.1. NCBI lineage: Eukaryota > Metazoa > Chordata > Mammalia > Chiroptera > Vespertilionidae > Vespertilio > Vespertilio murinus. Next base: position 109,373,930 of record OZ004706.1, on the reverse strand, counting down.
GGGACCTGGCCTGCAAGGGAGGGCAGTTAGGAGTGACCAGGGTGGCAGAGGAGGGAAGTTGGGGGCAACTGGGTGTACAGGGAAGGGCAGTTGGGTAGGACCCAGGTCTGAAGGGAAGAGCAGTTAGGGGTGACCAGGCTGTAGCGTAGGGAAGTTAGGGACAATCAGGCTGGCAGGGGAGCAGTTAGGTATCAATCAGGCTAGCAGGACAGTGGTTAGGGGGTGATTAGGCTGTCAGGCAGAGGCAATTAGGGGCAATCAGGAAGGCAAGCAGGCTAGCGGTTGGGAGCCAGCAGCCCTGGATTGTGAGAGGGCTGCCTGGTAGGATTGGGCCCAAATGGGCAGTTGAACATCCCTCGAGGGGTCCCATATTGGAGAGGGTGCCAGCTGGGCTGAGGGACACACACACATATATGAATTTTGTGCACTGGGCCTCTAGTATATAGATATTCTGCAAATAATTTAAAACTTGTTGAATAAAGTAAAATAACTTAGAGAGCTCTCCTTTGAAATTTTTGGCAAGTAACATAGTTGCTCCCAGAACCAGAGGCCAATGACCCTTCACAGAGTTTTCTTTCACTGTACTTATTCGACTCTATCCTGTAGCCTAAGAACCTTAGAGAGGGTTTTTATTTTTATTTTTTATGTTTTATTCCCTAATGAACATTTCTGTCTCATAATTTTCCTAGGAAACGAATATAGACAATTTGTGAGTGAATGCTTGAGTTAATTATGTTTTTACAAAAGCTACCTTGAGAGATTTTCTCATCCACAGAGAGATCAGGCACCATGGCAGTTTGATCACAATTGTGGGGAATTTTTTTTCATGTTATTTTCAGATATATGACCTTAATATCTATACTGATAAAAGCCTAAGTGGTCCTTGTGCCCTCACATGACACCCTCATAAAATCACAAGATGGCTGCCACAAGATGGCTGCCCTCACATTATTACAAGATGGTCACCATAAGTTGGCCACCACAAGATGGCTTCTACAAGATGCCTGGCAGAGGAGGGCAGTTGGGGGCTATCAGGCTGGCAGGAGAGAGAAGTTGGGGGTTCAGATCAGGCCAGCAGGGAAGGGCAGTTGGGGGTGACCAGGCTGGCAGGGGAGGGTAGTTAGGGGATATCAGACCCACAGGGGAGGGTAGTTAGGAGTGACCAGGCCAGCAGAGGAGGGAAGTTTAGGGCTATTGGTCTGGCAGGGGAGGGCAGTTGGGGGTAATCAGGCCAGCAGGGGAGCAGTTAGGTGTCGATCAGGTTGGCAGGGGAGTGGTTAGGGGTGATCAGGCTGGTAGGCAGAAGCAGTTAGGAGCAATCAGGCAAGCAGGCAGGTGAGCAGTTGGGAGCCATCAGACTGGGATTGTGAGAGGCTGCAGGTGGGCTGAGGGATAACTCCCTGTTGGACATCCCTCAAGGAGTCCCAGATTGGAGAGGGTGCACTAGGGCTGAGGGATAAGCCCCCAGTGCAGGAATTTCATGCATTGGGCCTCTAATGATTAAAACTGTCATCAAAGTGGGGATAGAGGGAGCATATCTTAATATGATAAAGGCCATATATGACAAACCTATAACCAATATCAGACTCAATGGGAAAAAACTAAAACCATTTCCCCTAAAAACAGGAACAAGACAGGGATGCCCACTTTCACCACTCCTGTTTGATATAGTACTGAAAGTGCTAGCCATTGTGCTCAGACAACAAGAAGAAACAAAAGGCATCTAAATTGGAAAAGAAGAAGTAAAACTCTCATTATTTGTAGATCACATGATATTATACATAGAAAATTCCAAAGACTACATAAAAAAGTTACTAGACTTAATAAGTGAATTCAGCAATGTAGTAGGATACAAAATTAACACCCAGAAATTTACGGCTTTTTTATACACCAATTACAGATTTGTGCACCGGTGGGGTCCCTTGGCATGGCCTGCTGGAAGGGAGTGGGCTGAAATCAGTAATCCAACATCCCCCAAGGGATGCAGTAGTGTGGGAAGTGTCAGGAAGCTGGGGAGGAGCCTGAGCCTGGGCCTGGCGCTGTGCTGCTCCTGCTTATCCCAGCCCTATTGCACCTGCCGCCATGCTGCTAGGTAGGCTCGCTGCTGCTCCATTACCGTCTCTACTTGCTCATCCTAATGTGATAATGAGGCATCCACGACAAAAAGTGGCCACAGGCTCGTGCCCAGGCAGTCCCGATGCCAGTTTGGATCCTGGTCCAGGTCTGGATGGGGGAGGGGCACACAGGGGGTGTGTCTGCAGGAAAGGTTCAAGCTACAGCAGCTGTGATTGCCTGCTGTGAGCCAGTGTCTGATGCCTGTAGGTCAGCTGAGCAGCACTCCCTCTGTGGGAGTGCACTGATCACCAGAGAGCAGCTCCTGGTCCCAGTGTCTGCCCCCTGGTGATCATGTACATAATAGTGACTGATAGAATGATTGAGTGGTAGCCTAGGCATATATATATATATATATATATATATATATATATATATATATATATATAATGAATACATAGAAAGAAAAACTAAAAGAAAAATTCCATTTACCATTTCAACAAAAAGTTAAGATACCTCTGAATAAACTTAATTAAGGAGGTAAAAGAACTCTCCTCAGAAAACAACAGGACATTGATAAAGAGATAGAGCCAGATATAAACAAATGGAAGAATATACTATGTTCATGGTTTGGTAGAATCAACATCATTAAAATGTCCATTCTGTCCAAAGCAATCTATAGATTCAATTCAATCCATCTTAAGATATAAATAGAATATTTCATAGACCTAGAACAAAAATTCTCAAAAAATTCATATGGAATAAAAAAAGACCCTGAATAGCTGCAGTAATCCTGAGAAAGAAGAATAATTTTGGAGGCATCACAATACCAGATATCAAGCTATATTACAAAGACAGTGTTCTCAAAACTCCCTGTACTGGCACAAGAACAGACATATAGACCAATGGAACAGAACAGTGAAACCAGAATTCGACCCAAACCATTATGCTCAATTAATATTTGACAAAGGAGGCAAGAGCATACAATAGAGTCAAGATAGTGTATTCAATAAATGGTGCTGAAAAAAAATGGACAGATATGTGCAAAAAAAAAATGAAACTAGACCATCAACTTACACCATACACAAAAAGTAACTCAAAATGAATAAAAGACTTAAAAGTAAAATAGGAAACCATAAGACTCTTAGAAGAATCCATAGACAGCAAAATAACAGACATATATTGTAGCAATATCTTTAATGATACAGCTCCTAGGGCAATGGAAACTAAAGAGAAAATAAACAAATGGGACTACATCAAAATAAAAAGCTTCTGCCAAAACCGGTTTGGCTCAGTGGATAGAGCATTGGTCTGCGGACTGAAAGGTCCCAGGTTCGATTCCGGTCAAGGGCATGTCCATTGGTTGCAGGCATATCCCCGGTGGGGGGTGTGCAGGAGGCAACGGGTCGATGTTTCTTTCTCTCTCATTGATATTTCTAGCTCTCTATCCTTCTCTCTTCCTCTCTGTAAAAAATAAATAAAATATATATATTAAAAAAAAAGTTTCTGCACTGCAAAGAAACCATCAACAAAACAACAAATGGGAGAACACATTTGCCAATGTTATCACTGATAAGGGTTTAATCTCCAAAATTTATAGGGAACTCATACAATTTAACAAAAGGAAGATATACAATCCAATAAAATAATGGGCAAAGGTCCTAAATAAACACTTTTTGAAAGAAAACATTTAGGTCAAGAGACATGAAAACATGCTCAAGGTCACTAATCATCTGAGAGATGCAAATCAAAACAACAATGAGGCAACATCTTGTACTTGTCAGAATAGCTATCATCAACAAATCAGCAAGTTATAAATGCTGGAGAGGATGCAGAGAAAAAGGAATCCTGTGCACTGCTGGTGGGAATGAAGACTGATGCAGCCACTGTGGAGAACAGTATGGAGTTTCTTCAAAAAATTAAAACTCCCACTTGACGCAGTAATCCCATCTCTTGGAATATATTCCAAGAAATAAGAAACTCCAATTAAAAAGAATATATGCACCCCTATGTTCATAGCAGCACAATTGATAATAGCTTAGATTTGGCTTTATATATATGTATGTACACACACACACACACACACACACACACACATATACACACACACACAATGTAAGTGCCCATTAGCAGATGAGTGCATTAGAAAACTGTGGTACATCAATGCAATGGAATACTACACTGTTGTAAAAACAAAGGAACTCTTACCATTTGTAACAACATGGATGGATCTGGAGAGCATTTTGGTAAGTGAAATGAGTCAGCTGGAGAAAGATAAATATCACATGATCTTATGCATTTGTGTAATATAATGAACAACATAAACTGATTAATAAAAGTAGAGCCATAGGAAAAATAATTTAAAATATAATAGAAACTAGAAGCCTGGTGCTCAAAATTAATGCATGGGAGGAGGGGCTAGTTGTCCCTCAACTCAGCCTGTACCCTCTCCAATCTGGAATGTCCATCTCACAATCCAGAACTGCTGGTTCCCAACCACTCACCTGCCTGCCTGCCTGATTGCCCCTAACTGCTTCTGCCTGCCAGCCTGATCACCCCTTATCCACTCCCCTGCCAGCCTGATCTAAGCCTAAATGCTCCCCTGCCATTCCAATTTCTCCTAACTGCCCTCACCTGCTGGCCTGGTTGTCCCTAACTGCCCTCCCCTGAGGCCCAGTAGCCCTTAACTGCCCTTCCTGTCCACCAGGTCACCCCTAACTGGCCTCCCCTGAAGGCCTGGTCACCCCTAACTTCCATCCTTTACTGGCCTGGTCACCCCTAACTGCTCTCCCTGCAGGCCTGGTCACTCCCAACCTTCCTCACATGCAGGAAGGGGCCTATTCCCTCCCCCAACTGCCCTCCCCTGCTAGCCCAGTCATCCCTTCCTGCCCTCCCTTGCCAGCCTCATCGCCCTCTAACTGCCCTCCCCTGCAGACCTCATCACCCCAGCTGTCCTCCCCTGCAGACCTGGTCCCTCCCAACTTCCATCCCCTGCTGATCTGGTCACCCCCAACTGACATTCCCCTGCAGGCCTGTTTCCTCCCCAACTGCCCACCCCTGCTAGCCCAGTCACCCCTAACTGCCATCTCTTGCCATCTTCGTCACATCCAACTGCCCTTCCCTGAAGAAGGCCTGGTCCCCCCAGCTGTCCTCTCCTGCAGACCTGGTCCCTCCCAACTGTCCTTTCCTGCAGGCCTGTTCCTCCCCCAACTGCCCTGCCCTTCCAGCCTGGTCACCCCTAACTGCCCTCCCCTGCTGTCCTGTTCCCCCCTTAACTGTCCTCCCCTGCTATCCCAGTCACCCCTAATTGCCCTCCCTTCCCTGCCCCATTGCCCATAACTGCCTTCCCCTCCTGTCCTGATTGCCCCCCAACTGTCCTCCCCTGCAGGTCTGGTCTGCCCCCCCTCCCCCAGCTGCCTTCCGCTGCAGGCCTGGTCAACTCCTAACTGCCCTCCCCTGAAAACCTGGTCCATCCCAACTGCCCTTCCCTGCAGACCTAGTTGCCCCTCACTTCCCTCTCCTGCCAGTTTGGTCAACCCTTACTGCCTTCCCCTGCTGGCCATCTTGTCATGGCCATCTTGTATTCACATGGGGCAGCCATCTTTGATCGCCTGGTGGCAGTCATCTTGTGAGTTGGATTTACAGGCATTTTGCATATTACCTTTTTATTATATATGATAATCCTATAATTTGAAGATTTTTAATATTTCCTAAATCTGTTGTGGTATTATACTAGTTTTGTTCAGTTTTAGTAATATTATGTTTAAAATAAATTTTCTTGAAATATTAAAACAAAAATAAAAAACTAAAATCTACCTTGTGCAATATTAAAATTTTTATCAAAACTTTAAAAAAATAAAAATAAAATAGGTAAGTTCACTCAGAACATATAGAGCACTCACCAAGACCCATTTTAGGTCCTTTATAAATGAGCTTTAGGTGGGACATGTTATTATATCTCCCCAAATTTGGTGTGTATTTTGGGGTTCCCTGAATTGATTGTCCCACCTATAATATTTTTGTTTATGAATATTTATAACTGCTACTTTTGGGTGGTTGATGAGAATTTGAAGCAGTAATCCATTTGAATAAGGGAAAATTGAAACCAACCAGATAGTGTTCAGGGAAGAAGTAAAGAGATGAAGCAAGAGTGAGTCAATGGGTATAAGAGGGTTGGTGAGACCAACAGGGCATACTGAGACCAGGATCAGACAAGAATTCAGAGGCACAGAAAAGGGGGGAACTGGAGGCTGAGCTGGGCTGGGATAGGAAGAACAAAACAGAACAACTTGCTTCCTCACAGACTTGTTCCCACCAAAGCTAGATTCATTGTGTTCCTTGGGGTAATTTTATTTGGGTAGATATATTTAACCTCTTATTTCAGGCAAGGGTAGAAAAATTGCTCATTTTCTGTTAGCAGATTAGTGCTTTGAAAGTTAAGAAAGTAAGTTCTGTGATGTAAAAGGGGATGAAATGACTAGGAAATAAGAGAACTAAAAAGCAATATTGTACTTACTGTGATTTTATTAAAAGCCACTTCCCACAGAACTTTTAACACAGTGTGTCTCATCTTCAGATTATGACTTAATTATGAAAGAATTTCTACTTGATTCTTTATTCCCATATGCTTATTCTTCTCAGGTGGTTTATAGCATAACTTTATTTTTAAAATGAAAGATGGTTGGCAAATTTTCCTTTGGGGATAATCCAATTCCACACTACTGCTTGAGATAATGGGAACTGTCCAGGGTGTCCTGGAAATTGCCTGTCTACTTTGTCTACTTCACTGAAGACTTCATATCCTTTCAAGACAGTTTGCTCACATATAAATTTTGGCAAGAAAGGTGACTGGCAGCTCATTGGATGGCTCTGCCTAAGTGGATCCTTTGAACCGGACTGTTGATCAGTGGGGGCTTTGTAGGCAGTCAGGCAGCGCTGCAGCCCTCAGCAACCTGCAAATGATACTAATATTATGAAAGATTTCTCCAAAGACTGACATTTTCAATTAACCAAATTACTCTAACAGGGCATACATAGCTCAGGAAGATTTAAGGCAGAGCTAGTTGCTATGCCAGCCAAGAGGCCTGCTCTGCCAGTTGAAAGCAAAGCACATCCTTCCTTGCCAGCATGCAAAAAGCTGGTTCTTTCAGTGATAGTGGATCTGCCATGGATATTTGATTTAAGGCCCAGGATTATCATATATTTGTAATTATCACTGGGAAATAATTGAATCCTCGGAAAAATATGGATCTCACATGTGAAAATCCAGCAACTTAATCAAAATGCAGCATGTAGAATGAATCCTCCTTCTTGATGTTTCACCTCTTTTCAACCAATTGTTCTTGGTTTGAGTGAAACTGTATCACATCTCTTTGCCAGTAATTATGATTAATTTTCACTTGGCTAATCAAAATGTTGTTTCACAAGCCTCTGATGGTGTTTAAGACACTGTATAAAGGTACGATTTTTCTCTGAGTTGGCTGATGTAGGTCTCATATTTCACATGAAGCAGTGGGAAAGATTTGTAAAGCTTCCCTTGTCTTACAAGTTCTCTTACTCTGAAAGCACTCACAAGGATTCTACAAGGCAAACATTATATTGCTAATGCTCTTTATTTTGCTGTTATTTAAAACTAATGACATTTAGACTACTTTTTTTTCTACTTAGGAACCATATGTTATTGAGGAAATACAAATTTCAGAGGACTTTTAAGGGTAAGAAAAATTACTTTTTTTTGATGAGCCATAACTTCAGTCAATAATATTATGTTAAATATCCAACTTTGCCCAATGCTATGTTCCACCCATGGTGAGTTTAGCAGCATGGTGTGAAAGAAAGAGGCCTGCGCTTAATTACATATCTCAGTGCAAATCTGTGAACAGTGGATAAATCTTTTCATCCCGTAGGCCTCAAATCTCTTTTACAATATAGTGACATTGGAATAGACCCTCCATATTTGACATCTAGGATCCCATAAAGACAAGAGTCCCTCCTCTTAATGAATGAACTATCAGCATCCAAGCATTTAGTATATCATTTTGTAAAAATAGTTATTTATGACACTCAAGTGATTAATATTTAGGAACCATTTTCTCCCAGACTCTTACCTCTTATATTAATGCAGATGATGAACATCTGGGGAATTTGAAATTTTAGAAGAGTACACCAGCATCATTCTCATATTCACAGACTTATTGTTAGAATAGGAATGGCTTTTCTTGGTTTGGGGACTATAATAATACCTAAGCCCAACAGATTTATTCAGCCTTTAGCATAGGCACACTTTGTCTTATTGTATTATATTTAAGTCTTAAATTTCCAGCTAGATAATAATGCTCTGAAGGTCTGGAAATATATTTGGAGGTTCCATATAACCCTAGCACCTACCAATTTTTATTGAGCACCACAACTAATCACTCAATATGTTATGTGACATGACTTTCCTTTTTTAAGTAAAGCTTATGGAAAAAAATTATATAGGCTAAAGATTTCTTCTTAATCTCTGAAATGAGAATAACTTTCCACAAAACTCAAAGTAAAAAAAAAGTGTCTAATGAATAATTTGGTCTACAATGGTAAACTGAAATGTATTCTTGTGTAATTAATTTTTATTTGATTTTTAATTGATAATGTGGGGCCCAGTGCATGAATTCATGCACCTTGAAAAGAACTGTGGGCTGTGAGGCTGTGGTGGGCACAGTAATGGGTCTCAGCCCATCCTCTGTGCCCCTTCCCGGCCCCTCACACCATGGCCCCAAGTACCCTGTTTGCCTGCAGCCATGCTCCAGCCACTGACACTCCCACCCACTGATAGCGCTGGCCCTGCTTGCATCTGCTGATGCCAAGGAATGATTGCAGTCAGTGCCAGCATCAGGTGCAAGCAGGACTGGCACCTGCCACTTGCACCTGCTGATGGCTCCAAGCAATCAGGACCCATGCCAGGTGCCAGCAGTGGGTGCGAGCAGTAGCTCAGGTGCCAGCTGTGGGTGCTAGTGGGACCATTGTTGGCAGCTGTGGGTGCTAGTGGGACCATTGTTGGCAGAATGTGAGAGGCAGCTGCTGGCCCTGATCACCCCTCAGGAGTAGGGGAAGGTGGAGAAGCTCTGAGGGGCGATTAAGGATGGCAGCCGCCACTTGCATCTGCTGACAGAGCCAAGTGCCAGCAGTGAGTGTGAGCAGGGCCTGCAGCAGCAGCAGGTGCAAGTGCCAGGTGGGACTGTGGCATGAGGGAGCAAAGAATTTTCAGTAATCACCAGAGGCTCACCCTGATGACAGTGACCAGTGCCCCTTCTTGGTCTGGTGCTCCCACTCACCTGCTAACCATCCCGCCATGGCTGACACACACCAAGTTCCATGTGCATCCCCTGGTGGTCAGCGCATAGCATAGCAACCAGTTGTTCAGTTGTTTGGTTGTTCTGCCATTTGGTCTATTTGCATGTTAGGGTTTTATGTATATAGATAACTCTCATAAGTCGTATTGTATATATCTAAGTAGTTGCTACTTCACAAATAGCTTACCCAGTAGATAATTATACACTAGGTATCTGTCTTGTTCTTCCAACCTCACCTCTTAAAATTATAAATTGAGAAATAATATCTGAGTTTCTCATAATACTTAGGGATATCTTCCTTCCATGAATTCCACAGCTATGTCTTTGTTCTGTTGGTTTGATACTATGCTACATCTTTTGTTACAGGATTGTGCTGCTATTACAGTCTTTGGTATTTGCCCTGTCTCCTCAGCTATTAAAACTTGTTGAGAGAAAAGACATGTATCTTATGTTTCTGTATTCCAAGTTTCTAATGGACTTTTACTTATCTAGAAAGTGCTCAATTAATATTTGTCTGAATCCTGTAAGTAGGTCAATAGACACATTGCCTGTTGCAAGCTCATAATAAAATCAGCAAATTCAAGTATAATTCATGAAACAGCCTAAATTCAAATGTGGCTATTTTTTAATGGTACATTAACTACTCAAAACTTTAAAAAAATTTTGTTATTATATTTTTCTTATATCAAAAGACATATTTAGGTCTTTTAGATCCTACCATAGAGTTTAGTCTAAGTAGGTGCATAATATTTCAATATTTAAAATGCCTTTAATTAATCTAAGACAACAAACTAACTCAATTTTTTATTTACTAACATTGCAGTAAACATTAAAATGTGAGGCAACTTTCTAATTACTGAAAAAAGTAGATTTTTATTGATTGAAATTTATGTAATATCTGATTCATATCCCATAAGTACATTTATATAAATAACCCTTAAATTTACATCCTTTGCCTAGGTTTGGAAGAATTTGGGGGCTTTTTTTCAGGGAAAACTATCTTAGACCTCTTAAAGCAGAGCAAATAAAACATTTACGAAGGTATTATAAAGGGGACACTCTATAGGAAAGTCAATATGAATCAGGGTTCCTGCAGTCCTTTTTGAGATTCAGGATAAGGAAATAATTTCTATCATTAAACTCCCTTGGTGTGAGTTATCCTAGTTCAATAACTCATAAATATTTAATAAATTATTGTTCCTTACAATTTATTAGTGTTTGGACAATTGATGCTTTGTTTGGAATATTATGAGATATGTTTGGCTGTGTGGGGAAATGGATGCTTGACATTGTATCTTCAGAAAATCTGGGGAAAATAATTTCTAAATTTTAGACAGGGCAGGAAGGCTGTTTAGTGGGATTCTATATGGTATACATTTGTAAGTGCCTGACAGGAGTGCTTTTTTAGTCTTAAATCTTAAAGTATTATTTTATTATTATTATTACTAATACAAGTAATGAAACTGACAGAAGTTGCAGAAATCATGCTAAGTCCCTTACTTGTTTAAGCTACAACTCTGCAATGGTGGTATTAACATTTCTTTTACATTGAAGTAAAGTAAAGCTTAGATGCTTAATAAGTTGAAGTAGATAAGTATTGAAATTAAATATCTTACATTCCAATAACCCCACACTCTTAAATTGCATCATGTTTATTTCCTGTGCTGAGGAGAAGCTATGTTCCCTTCTGTCACCTAAAGTATAGGTAGTTCTTTGCATGCTGGTTCTGGCACTGTTCATGCGGGAGCTTCCAATAACTGCCAGTCTCATGGTGACAATTATGCTTGATTAAGCAGATCCAGTAAGTACTTGGTCAACTTCTTCCCATAAGTGCTAACATTCTGCAGCCAAAGGGAAAAGAACACTTGCCATTATTCTAAGCACTCTCTACCATCTCCCCTCATCCCTCCTAATAATAGCAGGTCACGGGGTTCCTCAGAATAGTGTTCCCAGCTTCCTAGACTCAGGTTGGATTCCAAGGCTTGTATCATTTACTTATTGGGTAGTATGAATTTTTCAGATCTGTCAGTTCTACAAGCAGACACTTGACAATTTTTGAGAGTTGAGGGGATGCTTGGAAAAGTGTCACTTTTGTCATTCTTTGCATTTTAATTCATTACTATTGATTTTGAAGTCTTTCTAATGTTCTAGAATTCTCTAAAAATACACCGAAAGAGTGCTTCCAAAATTGTAAATGTATGCTATTATGAAAATGTGAACAGTCCCATGAGATAATTCCATAGGCTTATAGTCCATTGAAAAGATAAGTTTATTGAGGTATATCAGAATCACTCAGCCGAAACTGGTTTGGCTCAGTGGATAGAGCGTCGGTCTGTGGACTGAAGGTTTGATTCTGGTCAAGGGCATGTACATTGGTTGCGGGCACATCCCCAGTGGGGGGTGTGCAGGAGGCAGCTGGTCAATGTTTCTCTCTCATCGATGTTTCTAGCTCTCTATCCCTCTCCCTTCCTCTCTGTAATAAAATTAAAAAAATATATATATATTTTTTTAAAAAAAAGAATCACTTAGTAAGCTCAATACCCCTCCGGGCCTTATGCTTCCTGCCTCTGACTGTCATACTTGCAAGCACAGAGTATTGAGATAATATAAATGGCTTGAGGGAACAAAGTTTAATTTTATATGGCATTTGTATGTGGTCAAGCAGCATTCCTGAATGACTGTCCTCCAAAAATGACTTGGGAATTCAGGCTTTTCCTATACGGGGCTCCACAATTCAGAGTTCATTGCTTGCATCTCTGTGGGTAAAAAGGTGGGGAAGCACAGGAACTAGTAAGGACACCTAGTGAGGGAAGGGCATGAACCTCCAAGGAGATCTTATTGGCCAGGCCCCAACTTTGGACAGAACTGGTCACATGCCCAACAGAATGGGAGAGAGAGAATGATATGCCCAAGAAGCTAATAGACACAGTTTGGTGAACACTTAGCATCTTCTCTGCATCCTCGGTTATGTCAGTAAGGCTGCATAGAGCAGAGAAAGGCAAAATTCAGTCAGCGAGAGACATATTCATCCTAAGATAATTTTAATGATGTCCAATGATACCTTGTTAATATAGGTCTGTGCAAATAATATGTGACCATAATGTAACTTTTGGACAAGTTATTTTCATTTTTATAATCTATAGCCTGGTCCTTGGGAAAATTAAAAGATGCACTATTGATAAGGAATATCTGAAAACTGGGCTGGTATGCTCCTATGTTGTTACACAGAACTCTGCTCTTACAAAGGCTCCACCCTTGGTTTAATGTTCTGTTGTTGCTGTTTTAAAATTCTTAATAATTTTGAACAAGGGGCTCTGCATTTTTATTTTGCTCTGGGCCAGTAGTATAAGTACTCTGGCCAGTTCCCATTATGTTGCTGGGCTGCTTGAAACTCAGAGACTAAAAGTGGGCTCAGTGGGGATAGTGAGGGTCTACCGGGGGAGGGGAGTGGGGGGGGGGAGGAGATGGGAGAGGACAGGAAGAGGTTAATGGGGGGGAAAGGAAGACATATGTAATACTTTCAACAATAAATATTAAATGGCGGCTTAGGTAGTCTCCTAAGCTGCCGCCTCATCAACAATTTGGAAAAAAACAACAGCTAAAATTGAAAGGGATTGCACCAGACCCACAGGAAAGCTAGTGGAATGGGATGGTTACAACTAGAGACAAAGCAAGGCGCCGCTGCTGCCATGCCACCACCGCGAGTGAGGGAAGCCCACTGAGAGCAGAGCTAGCTCTGCCCCGGGCCCAGGGAGTGGGCCATTCCGACTGGCCCGCTGTGGGAGCGAGGGAACCAATGACAGGCCTCGGCCTCGACTTCGGCTCCTGCCCAGAATGAGACGCCTTTGAGCGCGGTCTCCCCGCCCGCAGTCATCTCAGCCTGGCCTCCGCGCCCGCTATGCTGGTGAGGAGCTGGCGCAGCACCTTCCATTTGTGGCCCTGGCGAGTCCTTCCTCCGCTGCTGCATGGCCAGGCTGGAGCTTCTGCCGCTGCCGCCATGTAGATTTTAAAGCTACAGTGGAAATTGAGCCACAGGAGTGACCATCACTGCTGCCTCGAGTGAGGGAAGCCCACCGAGAACAGAGCTCACTCCGCCCCAGACCCAGAGAATGGGCAGCTTCGGAATTTGGCCTCCAGCTGCTCCAGTCCCATCCCAAACTAGACACCTTTGAGCATGGTCTCCTTGCCCGCAGCCATCTCAGTCCGCCCGCAGCCGTCCTAGCCTTCACGCCGGGCTGGTGAGGAGATGGCCCGGTGCCTTTCGTTCTTGACCCCAGTGAGTCCTTTGCCTGTTAGGCCCGCTGCCACAGGGCCGAGCCGGAGCCTCTGCCGGGACCCCAAGAAGGGGCGCTGCTGCCACCATGTAGATTTTAAAAATACAGTGGAAATTGAGCCACAAAAGCCACCACCGACGTTGCACCCGCTGCCACACCCGCCACCACCACCACCACCGCGAGTGAGGGAAGCCCATGGGGAGGGGAGCTCACTCTGCCCCGGGCCCAGGGAGGGGGCTGCTTCGGAGCTTGGCCTCTGTGTCTGCAGCCGTTCCGCTGAGACTCTTTGGAGCGAGGTCTCCCTGCCTGCAGCCATCCCAGCCCACCTACCGTGCTAGCGAGGAGCTGGCACGGCGCCTCCAGTTCGCAACCCCAGCTTCCCAGGGGGGCCATGTGTCCTGGGAGAGCCGTGTGCCCCAGGGGGCCATGTGCCCCAGGGGGCCGTGTAATCCAGGGGGCCATGTGCCCCAGGGGGGCCGGTTGTCCTGGAAGAGCTGTGTGCCCCGGGGAAGAGGTGGGAACCAGCGGGGGGTGGGGGGTGGGGGGGGGTGAACCAGAGCAGGAGCGGATTCTATTCGTGTGGTCCTGAGATAGTCACCATAAAACAAGCAGACTGTCAAATGACAGCGGGGAAGGGAAGGAGACCTGGAGGAGATAAGAGATCAACCGAAGGACTAGTATGCATGCATATAAGTACAACCAATGAACACAGAACTCTGGGGAGGGAGGGCATATATGGGAGGTGGGGGGGGGCAATGGTAAGCTATGTATACATATAATACCTTAATAAATTTTTTAAAAAAATGAAAAATAAATAAATAAATAAAAGTGGGGGGAAAATAAAAGTGGGCTCAGTGATAAAAAGAAGATACAGTCTTTAAGAGGCAGTCAGTTCGCTATGGCCAGTGGTGCACATGGTTAGAACATTGCCTGTGCACTCAGAGGTTGCAGATTCCATCCCCAGGAACCGGTCTACGTATGTATGAGACAATCAATTGTTCTCTCTCCTTCTCTCTCTCTTTTTTCCTCTCTCTCCCTTCCTGCTCCCTACCTCCCTTCTCTCTCTAAAAAGTAATGGGAAAATATCCTTGGGTGAGGATTAACAACAACAACAATATGAAAATAATTCTAATTGAACTTCTAAAGAAGACAGCTTACAATAGGAAAGCTGTATACTGAGTGGCCAGATTATTATGATCTCTGATTGCATAATAATCTGGCCACTCAGTATAATTCGTGCACTGGGGAGGGGTTCCTCAGCTCAGCCTGCCCCCTCTCACATACTGGGAACCCTCAGAGGATGTCCCACAGATGGCTTAGGCACGCTCCTCACTGGGAGTGGACCTAAACCATCATCTGGCCTCCCTTTGTGGGAGGCAACCTGGCTGATCAGGGGAAGGCGCCAGCCCCATCACCCCACTGCTGCAGCCACTGCCAGTCCCTGCGGCCACCGAGGTGTTTTATCAACATGGACTCCAGTCCCTTCACCATGAAAAAATGACAACTTTCTTTAAGCATTTTCAAGACGTGTCTTTCATTGGATATGACATTTCTTTCTTTATTTTTCTTCCTATCCTCACCTGAGGATATGTTTCCATTGATATTTTCCCCTTCCCTCCTCCCAAGCTCAGCCCCTTCCCAAGCTCATCCCCTTCCAAAGTCTAAAGCCAGGTTTAGGCTTGGGAAGGGGTCCCCCCATGCACCTCTGATCAAAGGCTTGGCCCTTCCTAAGCCTAAAGCCTCTGCCCCAGGCTTTAGGCTTGAAAAAGCGTTTCCACCACCCTCCCCCCCACTCCCTACCCCACACCTCTGATCCTAGGCTTGGTCCCTTTCGAACCCTAAAGCCTCGGCCCGCCCTAAGCTTTAGGCTTGGGAAGGGGACCCCCACCCCTCTGATTGCAGGCTTGGCCCCTTCCCAAGGCTAAAGCCTCTGCCTGATGGCCGGCTGGGAGTGATCTGGGTTCCAGGAGGTTCCCCAGACCCAGGTATGTATGCAAATGAACTGCTATCTTTTTTGAGTTAATTTACATACTCACTCTGGCAGTGGGCATAGTGAGGGTATGGTCAATTTACATGTTTCTCTATTATTAGGTAGAGAAAAATTAGGTATATATATGCATGTATGAGGCCGGTGCAGAATTCATACATGTGTGGGGTTTGGCTGGCCTGGCCAGGGGGAGGGGATATGGGTGGTTGGCTGGCCTGCCTTCTGGTCAAACTCCTGGTCCAGGGGACAAGTTACATTTTAGCCTTTTATTATATAGGATATAGTCTTAGTGGCCAGATTATTATGCATTCAGAGAGTCATGATAATCTGGCCACTCAGTGTATATGTGTGTGTTTATGTGCACACACTTTTATGCATATGTTTACATGTGCCATACAGGAATATATTTTGGGGGGCAGAATTATTGGGAACAATTTATTTTAACTGGTATTTATTGAGCATCATTCCATTGTTTATTGTTGGTTACTCCTGTGAAGAGTTGGTTGATACAGATAGCACCAACAAATGCTTCACATAAATGGGAGCTTTAGTTGGGTAAATTTTAATTAAGCAGCCTGTATTATATATGTAGTTGTTTTTGAAACTATGAGAATTTTGTTACCCAGAATTTGAAAATGTTGAATCTTGTCTACTATAATTTTATGTATCATTTTGGCTGTGAATGTCCTAAATATTTGACAACTAGAATAAAGAATAGAAACTTTTCTAATGTAGTATTACATTCTATTCCTACTACAAATACCTAGGCACAATTTACCTCTTCTCAAACTCATAGAATCATTTGATTTTTAAATGAATTATTTAGTTTTAAGTCTTGCTTATATACTATTTGCCTGTATCACTACTGTAGCATATCACATTCCATAGGGATTTATTTATTTGCACATTTGCCAAAGGAGCACACTAACTCTTAACTCCTTGAGACAGGTGTTATTGCCATTCATCTTGATATCCCCACCGCCTGATAGGGTTTCCAGGTACCGAGAACATGTTCAATAAATATTTAGTGAAGGAATAAATGTCATAATAAAAATATCACTTTTCTTTCAGCAAAATATGTATTAAAGGAAACTTTGGCTCTTAATAATGCCACAATCAGGATGTTGTGCAAGAATATTTTAAACTTGCATTATGTTCTTTAGTTCATAACAGCTATGTTCAAAGTGGGGATGAAAGAAAGCGTGCTCTTATTAAATGAAATTTAAAATGACTGAAGGATGAAAATTGTGTTCACCTAACTATCATATTCAGAAATTCATTATTTTATTGAAGGAGTTTTTGTCTTGTTAAAAAAAATGAGTTTCTTAAATACAGTCACCCAACACATATATAAATAATGAAGCACAATATTCATAAGTTTCAAAGGATAGATATGTTGATATACTTTGTATTAAACTTGCTGGTAATAATATATTTTTTTCCATGGTATTAGTAATTGCCATTAGCAGAGGTCACTATCCTTTTGTTTAAGGTAGGAAATGTTTTTTTTACTGTATTGGTGTCTTGAAACAACAATAATTTATTCTTTCCTGATCTTGGAGGCTAGGACTCCAGAACCAATATCACTAGGCTAAAATCTAAAGCCTGTCTGCAGGGCTACTCCTTCTCTAGAGACTGTAGAGGAGAATCCACTTATTTCCTCTCCTGGCTGCTGATGGCTGCCAGCATTCCTTGGTTTACAGACACATCACCCCAATCACCAAAGCCAGCCAGCATCTTCAAATCCTCTTTGCTCTGTCTTCACATTGCTTTCTCTTCTCTGCAGGGGATCTCTCTCTCTACCTCTCTTACAAGGACACTTGTGATTGCATCTAGAGCCCACCTAGATAATCCAGGATAATTTCCCTATACAAGATCCTTAATTTAATCACATTTGAAAAGACCCTTTTCCCAAATAGGCAACATCCATTAAGTTCTACAGATTAGGATCTCCTGTCTCAGGGGGCAATTGTTTCAGCCTGCTACATTTGCCTAGTTTTTTTTGGCATTATAACTAAGTAGTGTGATTAGATGATGTATACTAGTATACTTGCTGCTCACTGACATAGAAATAAGGGTGTATAATAAGTGTGTGTGTGTGTGTGTGTGTGTGAGAGAGAGAGAGAGAGAGAGCTATAAACTAAATGACACGCTAAAGGAAATTCTTCCTTAAAGAAGCAGGCTTTAGCAAGGAGGGCTCATAGAGGAAGTTCATAACTTCATGGTAATACCAGACATAAATTAGAGTAATGTTAATTGTCTTCCTCAAAGCAGGGTCATTAAGTAGTTTATTGCTCCTACCTCAATTTATTTTGGCATTTCTACCTTTTCAATGGTATGTTATTTTTTACCCGGTGGGGATATAAGCACCTCCCTGACGTCCTTTCTGGTATATTTCACCTATAAGTAGAACAACAGGAGAAAATAAATGACCACATAGGTCTTGATAAACTCTGAAGCAATAAAAGACAAAAGGCTTAAGAAATAACTCAGTAGGTGGAGCTTCACTTTGAAAATCAGTTCCTAAAATTGGAAAGGATAAATGTTTATATCCCCTAGTTATGAACAGCTAAATTGTCAGTGAGCTTATAACTGACTAGGAAGGAATTTTCTACTTATTTTTTCCCACTGTGTTGAGGTAAGACCATCTGTACCATGGTTGCATTCCTTCAACACATTTTTATTCATCTCCTTCTATGTGCCAGTTATTGTATGCAAAGCATTGCTTTCTTTCTCCCCACCAATAGCTTTTCATGTAATTTTTAAGTTCCTAAAAATTTTGCAAAATCCTATTCTTGATCATTTACAACTGAACCAAGGTCATAAAAGGACAGCTTAGTTGAATGTGAAAATAAAGGAGGGAAAAACCCCCACAAGAGCACTAAGAAGTTGCATAAATGTTCTCTAGCACATTCCCTGTTTTGAGGGCTAATGTGCTGTAGCAATTCATCAGTCATTCTAATAGTCTTTTAACTTCTGTCAGAAAGCCTACTAAATGCTAACATTTTAAATGTTTAATATTCTAAAACATATTTTCATTAATCATGCAAATTATCTGGGCATTCATATTATACAATAACCTCTTTTGAGATGAAGAGGCCTAAGGCTTTGTGTTTGAGAATCCCATGTTAAAGACTGATATTGTAGTTGAAACATAACTTAGAATTAAAGAATTTTAGAAATAAGAAGTTGCTAGTAAAATCCCAGTATTTATGATCTACACATTTATAAAAAATACCAGAAAAATATTAATGTCAGATACTTCTGATTAGATAGAAAGCAGCTAACATTTGTACTTTATTCTATTTTATTACATAGTTGGTGAATGGATATTAATGTTGATATATGGTGTCTTATCTCAATTGAAATGACTCTGTGTTGTATAGCAGAGTGGACTGTGGAGTTGTTAGAAAAAGATAGAATATGTTCTTCTTGCAGTTAGGTTAGCCTGAACTACATCATGGAAACTTCCGTTTATATGCTGACACTCTCCCCAGTTCCAGGAAATCTTAACTGCTTGGAAAAATGAGAAATATGTGGATGGGTCTCATGAAATGAATAAGGAATTGAAAGGGTAAAGGGCATGCATTTTGGTAGTTTTAGTGGCAGTGCTTTACCCTGAAGCTATCTGATTATCAGTTGGGATGGAGCCTGGTAGTGAAATACATAGAAGCGACGTGAGACCATGTAAATGTAGTTGTATTGGAGTCATAAAACATTGCTCATGGACTCATGAATATGACCCAACTAAGTGGAAGTCATGAATGATGGTCTAGTTCTCAACAGGAAACAGATGGTACAGCCAAATTAGGATAATCCAAGGAATACTTCTTATAAAGGAACTAATTACAAAGAAAGATGTGGCCAGGGCAGAAGGTAGAGGAACCATTAAGAGTTGTGCAGGTAGTGAGCGCTAACAGCTAGAGAGCTGGCATTTAATTTAGGCCTGAAGAGTTGAGAGAAAGGAGCAATTATAAGAATTTGTAGGGAAATTTTGTTAAAAAGTCACCTTTAGGGCAGTAATGACCTTTGGTTACAGGAGACAATCTGCACAAGGTGATTCCATAGACACACAAATGCCTTGACCTCACTCCCCTCTTTTCTCCAGTTTCCTGATGGGGCTTCCCATTCATTGACTCCAACAGGAACCTGAGGGCACAGATCAAGGAATGTCAGCTCCCTGAGGCAATACCAGAGCTTCATATGTGGAGAATGAATCTAGAGGATGTCAGAACCCAAAATTTATAACCATCCTTTGAATGATTTTCTTTTAAAAAAAACACAATTTATTATAATGTCTTTTATGTTTAGTGTTTGTTTTTTTGACAATATATCCTGATGCTGTATTCATTATCTTAACATTTTTAGTAGAGATGTTCCTTCCCTAGTACATGTGTACGAACCACCTTAGCCTCTGAGTGATCAGATATTAAACACACACACACACACACACACACACACACACACACACACACGCACGCGCACGCGCACACGCACACACACACACACACACACACACACAACAGTTAAATGCCATCCAGACAGTTCATTATTCTCCCTATGTAGTTTTTTTTTCTTTTCAGTAAAAAAGTGTGCTTTTAAATGGTTGTAGTCTGTATTGCTACAGGAACACCAAAGTCTTCTAATTATATTTCTCTAGTGAAATATTTAACTCTTATTTCCTGAGTCATGAATTCTAAGGTGCAATACAAATCCAATGGAAAATATATTTGATGTTATACAGAGATTATTTCCAGAGCATTTTTAATGATTGCTGCAAGAATGAATAGCTACAGAAAACCAACTTTCTGTTGTACCAGTTCATGTAGCCCCCGGGTACAAGTATTTATGTATCTCCTTTTGTTGAGTTCTCTATTTTTCTATGAATATGCATATCGGGGGAAAAACTTCCATCTGTTCTCTTTTAGCTGATTATATCACATTTCTGAGCTGTACATCATTATGGAGCTTCAGAAAAAGATGATCACTTACATTACATATGGATATAAAGGAGAGAAGGAGTTGATGAATTGAAAACAAGTATAATTTATGTGGACAAAGTGTGCCAGGAATGCTTTTTCAACCCACTTTATTCTGCAAATAAAATGATTCCTGCCCATTCACTTGGCCTCATGCCCAAGAACTCAAAGAAGAAAACCATCCCCTATGCCTCAGGATTCCACTCCTTCCCTATGAAGAAACGGTGCTTACACTCAGGCCCACCAGGGACCCCAGAAGGTCAAAAGAAATATCTGAATGGACCAATGTCATTTTTTAGATTATTTAATTATGGCTTCTTAATTTATAATATACATCACACAGACAATTGTTAATTCAAATGTGGGAGTTAGTACGATGAAGAAGAAAAGGGGAAGTAATGAAAAGCTCACATTTTCCTCTGGCCTCTCTCTGAACTTTAATTTCCCATGGAAGATCATTTGCCTAAATGCCCATAAGCTTTATGAATTTATAAATAACTACATTTAGGATATCTTCCTAAGGGTTCCTCTGTTGGCAATAGTGTTATCAACTATGACTCTATATTGTAAATACTTGGACCCAGGGTGATGTAGTACCAGTAAGAAACCCAAACCTTTTATTTACACATTCATTAATATTGGAATTTATTTATTTATTCAATCATTCAGTCTTCAAAAATGATTACTATTTTCTTGTGCCATGGGTAAGGAATAAAAGCTAAATACAACATAGCCTTTTCCTAAACCATCAGAAGTAAACAAAGAAATACTCTGTCATGACAAAATGATTCTCTCATTGCTGCTGAACAGTGCAGTTACCCAATGTCCTCAGACAATTTGTGTTTGGAAAAGTTTAAATTACTGCATTACTGGCCTTGTTGTGTTAGCATATGCATTGCTTGCATTTATGTTCAGATGTCAGTTTTTGTGCACATACTGCATGCATTGTACTGAGTGCTTTGCACACATTACTTCAGTTAATTAACACCGTGATATGAAATAATAGTACTATAATTATTTACATTTTTGTAGAGGGGGAAAATTAAGCTCAGAGCACAAGTGACTTCCCCAAAGTCACACAGTCCTCAGACCTCTGTGTGGATGTCTAAATTAGGTGTGATAGATGAGTAAAGTAAAAAGTAGCATAGAATGGGGCTTACTTCTATTTTATTTCTGTAGTTCCCCCATACTGGTAAAATTTACAAACTGTTCTTCTGCTTATATTTAGTACCTATTCATTTTGCTCTCAATTTTTACATAATTTTAGCATAACTTCCCACTTTATGAAAGAGTACTTGAAGTCTGCATGCTGATTAGTTATACAATTTTCTTCTCCCATGGTAGGGGGATGAAGTGCGTGCATGTGTAGGAGGATGGATTATCTAAAATTTCTTCATATTATTTTTCTCAGAACTTATGCTTGTAACGGAAGTTTTTCAACATAAAATGTCATCAATTTGGCCTCACTCAGGAAGTTGCAGGGTGCCTGACTGTAACCTCAATGAACTGGATGTTCTCTAAAACACGATAATCTTTAGCTGCCTACCATTTACCCCCACCATGTTCCCCCCTATACTCCCTTCCTCTCTTTTAAAGTTTTAAAAACTGGTTTTATTTCTTAACCAATTCTCTTGGCAATTCAATTAGTTTAAAAACTGCTGATAAAATATTTCAGGGTAAAGACATATTTGTATTTATATTAGCAATAGAATGGGGGAGGGACTAGAATTTAAATGATCTGATTTTTGCCTTTATCAAAGAAGTATTATGAGGATTTTATTGATTTACCTGGAATAAAATTTTTCTAAACATATACACCATCACAACAAACCTCAATGTGTAAATATACAATACCCCTGGGATCAGGATAATCATTGCATCCCAGAATGGTTTTACAACCTACCTATACGGAGAGACTGAATTGATTTTATGGAGAGGCTGTTGGGAAATTCTAATGCAGATTTTCTGATCTGAAGGGCCTTTGTTGGCACAGTCATGGCCAGCATATATGTTCCATGACTAACTATTGTTGTGAATAAATGAACAAATAAGACTAAGACACTCAACAGGTTTTAATCTATAAACACAAAGTCAGTGTAAACATCTCTAAACATTAAGGTCTCAACCCCCTGGCCACCTTCACATCCACTTTTTTCCTTTTCTTTTCTTCCTTCCTTCCTTCCTTTCTTTCTTTCTTTTCTTTCTTTTCTTTTTCTTTTTTTTTTTTTTTTACATCCACTCTTAAAAGGCTCAGACTCATGCCTCTCTCTCAGCCAAAAGCAGTAGAAGGTCTAAGTCTCTCAACTATTTTACAACTTTGGCTGAATTAATTTCTACCACCCCACTCCTCATTATCCAACCCACCAGGGTCAAGAGAAAAACCTAAGGAAGGAGAAGCTTGAGCTGCAGGAAACCGGTAGATACAGTGAAGACAGCAGCGCTCCTTGATATGATACACTTTTGCTCCACATGTGTTCTTGTCAGTATTGTGTTCTGTGATGTAGCCATGTTTCCGCCAACTTGAGTCACCACTTTCCTCCCTCCCTTCCTCTTTTTAGGAATCTGATCTCCTTCTGCTTCATCTCCTTAAGGCTTCTGCAGCATTTCTGTTTAAAAGCATTTGCCTGGATCCTTGGTTGTGTACCAGATCTTCCTTTTAAAGAAACTGAAGTTGTGACTGAGCGTGTATCACAGGAGATTTCCACTATTTGATAATAATTTTTTTAGATGCTTTTCAATCTACAGTTCCCTGGCATCTTCATAAAGAAATTGTACTCTCTTGACCTCCCTGAGGGAGCTAATTGAGTAAAGTTTAGAAATTATGGTCAGTGGCTGTGGTATGTCCAATGAGTCCCTAGAATAATCTGTTGAGAGTAGTAGCCATTGTAGGAGTGGGATGAGGATGAAGGCAGCATGTTGGAAGTTTGACATTGAAACACTTTGTCCTGCTGTGGAGAGGGAAGTCGCCATGTGCTTCACTTCTGACCTGGGTAGTACAAATGGGACTAAATTTCATGGACCTGGAAAATACATTAGAGAGGAAGAGTATAATGTTGTTCCCCGGCATTCAAATACCACTTTGTGTTTCCTTATTTTTTTCTAAGGTCTTATGATTTATTTATTTAAAAAAAACCTTTTATTGTTACTTTGGAAAGTATCTACCTATAGATTGAGTAAATTGATTTAACTATAGATAGGGAATGTGTTATATGGGAATCATTGTTATGTTCAAGGCACTACAGCAAATATTTTATTTTATTTTATTTTTTTTATTTATTTATTTATTTTTAAGACAGCAAATATTTTAAATGCTCACTCTGTACCCAGTATAATACCAGGATTCAGGGATTAAGGAGGCTCTGCCACAATTAAGGTCACAGTCTCATGGAAGGGCAAGTGTTACACAAACAGATAAAGTATAATATATAAGTGCTACTATAATCAACAGAGTTACAGTTTGCTTTGGAAAAACAAAGAGGAGAGCAAAGGAAATCCTGAAAGGGCTTCACAGAGTAACTTCTGTGAGTCTTAAGATGGGAAACAGAGGGAGGCTTCTGGCTGTAGAAAAAATAAATAATGTAAAAAAAGTCACAAAGGGAATAGTAAATTGTCAGGGACAGCAAGAGCACTGCACAGCTCTGCTGCTCTGATTGGCTTTGAGTCCATATATTCTTCTAAATTCTCTCATTTGACTACGCCAAGCACAGGACAGGTGACTTCTCAAGCCCTGCCCACTGTACTAACTGTTGAGGAACTTATTCCAAATTCCTCCTTTATCCTCTGATCATTAGTAACAGGTGTTGAGTCTGAGCCCCTCTGCCTGGGACTGGACCTCCTGGGCACCGGGTCTTAGATGGATAAGCAATGAGAGGTTGTGGGTGTATAAGAATGAGTCCTTATTGCAGAAGCCAGTGGCACATAGCCACCAGACAAAAACAGTCCTTACAGCAAAGTCCATGTAGGCACGCAGCCGGATACCAGCTGGTAAATACATATCTTTCCCATAAAAGCAGCACTAGTGTCTGTACTCACAGCTATTATCTGAGCAGTCACACACTGCCTGCAAACTCATTGCCTCACATTGTAGTGGTATCACAGCTCTCTGGCTCAGCATCTTCTCCTGCCCAGCTGCTCTATCCTACCCAGCACCCTGGCTGGTTAACATGGTAGCTATATATGAGCTCTCTATGAGCTCTTAGCCTTACAATGTAATAGTACCACATCTCAGCTGCCTCTGAGCTCTCTAGCCTCTCCTGCACACATAAGCTCTACATTCTCTGTGCCTACCACTTCTGCTTTTCTGAGCCCTCTCTAGACTCTACTCAGTTGTACTCTCAGACTCCTAGTCAGTAACCTGTATATTACTCCAGAGACAAAGAAGGCTATTTTCCAACAATGACATCAATCATATGGGCTACAGAAGGGCACAGCATACCCTGGGATTGCTGTGGCTTTGCAGCTGTTCATGGTATCTCGGCCTTCAGATCCCAAATAGACTCATTCGGATTAAATAGACTCATACTCACAGTGGCCTTGGCCATTCTAGAGTATTGACAACAAGGCTGCTGTGCTCCTATTGGCCTTGACTATTCAGGGACCCTGGCATGGTTCCCATATGACTTTAGGGAATTGCAAGTAGATTGTTATTGCTGGATAGTGTAGAGTGAGAGGTGTGGGAAAGAATATATGAGTCATAGGTGTGGGTAAAAAAGGTTGGGAAGGATCTTATGTATCCTGAGAGAAAGTTTAAGTGTTATACTAAAGACAATGAGAAGTCACCAAACAATTTCAAGTTGGGAAGTACATGACTTGATTTGCATGTTGGAAGATCTTTCTAGAGGCTTCTTGGAGGATGGGTTAAGAAGGAAGGCACTTGTAGAACAGAGATCACTTGGAAAACTATTGCACTATTTTACACGTGAAATCCTGAGGTTACAAAGCAGCACTACAGCCATGGGAATGGATAGAAAGCCATAAATATAAAAGCATTTCTAGAGGAAGGATTCATAGGGTTTGATTACTATTGAATCTACATGAAAAGGATATATGTGAAATGAAATGAGAAATGATTTTCTGCTTTGCATAACTGGCTGAAGAGAGGGAGTAAGATTGAAGAGACAAATTTGTAGACAAAAGCAAGGATTTGGGTATGTTGAGTCAAAGCTTCCTAGAGTATTATGAACTAAACTATGCCCTGCTACCCTTCCAATTTATATGTGAGGCTCTAAGTCCCAATATATGGTATTTAGAGATGGGGTCTTTGGAAATGATTGTTATGAAGGTGGGGCACTCATGATGGGATTAGTGTTCTTATAAGAAGAAACACCAGAAAGCTTTCTATCTTTTTGCCATGTGAGAACATAGTAAGAAGGTAGCTCTTTGCAAGCCAGGAAGAGAGCTCTCATCAGAACTCAACCATGCTGGCCACTTGGTCTTGAACTTCTAACTTCTAGAACTGTGAGGAAATAAGTTTATATTGTTTAAGCCATCTAGTTTATAAGTATTTTGTTATGGCAACTTAAGCTGACTAATACATAGAAGTATTCAGGAAGTTAGATAACACAGATCTGGGGCTCAGAAGACAGACTGAGGTGAGTAATTGATTTGGGAATTATATGTACCAGAGGCCTGAATTCATGCACCAGTGGGGCCTGTAGGCCTGGATTGTGGGATAAGCCCAAAACCAGCTCTCTGACTTCCCCTGAGGGGTCCTGAATTGAGAAAGGGCACAGACCAGGCCAGGTCAAGGGACCCCACTGGTGCACAATCAGGACTGGGGAGGGATGTGGGAGGTTGGACAGCAGGGGAGGTACCATGGGAGGGCTCCAGGGCATGTCTTGCCCATCTCATTCAGTCCTGATCAGCTGGACTCCAGCAGCAAGCTATCCTACTAGTCTGAGAGTCTGCCCCCTGGTGGTCAGTGCACATCATAGTGAGTAGCTGAATGGCTTTAGCATATCATTAGCATATTATGCTTTGATTGGTTGAATGACTGGAAGACCAAACCCTTAGCATTTTAGGCTTTTTAAAAATATAGGATATATATATATATATAGTGAGGACTGACTATAAAATCTTGTCTGGTAGGAGATATTTTGTCTGAATGCCTGATATGAAAATGCCTAATATGATACCAACGACATACTTCACAGACCTAGAAAGAACTCTCCAAAAATTCATTTGGAACAATAAAAGACCCCGAATAGCCTCAGAAATCTTGAGAAAGAAGAGTAAAGTAGGAGGGGTCTCAATTCCAGATTTCAAGCTGTATTACAAAGTAACTGTTCTCAAAACAGCCTGGTACTAGCACAAGAACAGACATATAGATCAATGGAATAGATTAGAGAATCCAGATATCAACCCAAATCAATATGCTCAATTAATATTTGACAAAGGAGGCACGAGCATACAATGGAGTCAAGACAGTGTCTTCAATAAATGGTGTTGAAAAAACTGGACAGATACATGCAAAAGAATGAAACTAAATCACCAATTTACACCATACACAAAAATAAACTCAAAATGGATACAGAACTTAAACATAAGATGGGAAACAATAAAAATACTAGAGACATCAACAGGCAGCAAAATCTCAGACATATGCCTAAAGAACTTCTTCACTGATACTAACCTTAGGGCAATGGAAGCTAAAGAGAAAATAAACAAATGGGACTACATCAAAATGAAAAGCTTTTTTACAGCAAAAGAAACCATCAATAAAACAACAAGAAAACCCACTGTATGGGAGAACATATTTGCAAATGATATCACTGACAAAGGTTTAATCTCCAACATCTACAGACAGCTTATACAACTCAATAAAAGGAACATAAATGAGCCAATTAAAAAATGGGAAATGGACCTAAATAGAATCCTCTCAAAAGAAGACAGAAGGAAGGCTAAGAGGCACATGAAAACATGCTCAAAGTCATTAATTATCCAAGAGATGCAAATCAAAACAACAATGCGGTACCATCTCACACCTGTCAGAATGGCCAACATCAACAAATCAGCAAACGACAAATGTTGGCAAGGTTGCGGAGAAAAAGGAACCTTAGTGCACTGCTGGTGGGATTGCAGGTTGGTGAAACCACTGTGGAGAACAGTATGGACTTCCTCAAAAAACTGAAAATGGAACTCCCATTTGACCCAGTAATCCCACTCCTAGGAATATACCCCAAGAAACTAGAAACACCAATCAGAAAGGATATATGCACCCCTATGTTCATAGCAGCACAATTTACAATAGCTAGGATTTGGAAACAGCCTAGGTGCCTGTCAGCAGATGATTGGATCAGAAAACAAGGGTACATCTACACAATGGAATACTATGCTGCCATAAAAAGGAATTCTCATCATTTGCAGTAACCTGGATGGAATTGGAGAACATCCTGAGTGAAATAAGTCAGTCACTGAAAGAGAAACACCACATGACCTCACTCATTTATGGATAATAAAGAACATTATAAACTAATGAACGGAAAGATAGATATAGTGACAGTAAAACAACAAGCAGACTGTCAAATGACAGCAGGGAGGGGAGGGAAATCTGGGGAAGATAAGAGATCAACTGAAGGACTGATATGCATGCATATAAGTATAACCAATGAGCACAAAACTCTGGGGAGGGAGGGCATATATTGGAGGTAGGGGGAGGGGCAATGGTAAGGTATGTACACATATAATACCTTAATAAATTTTAAAAAAGGGAAAAATGCCTAGTATGAAAGTAACACTAATCTGGAAAATACTAAATGTACATAGTTCATTTTATTTTTAAAATTAGGGCATTACAAAATTTAAAGTATTTACACTTAAACATGAAACATCTGTGAAATTATTACAATTCATTTTACTAAATCAGAACTGACAGTATACTATCTATACTTTTATACCATATAACAGTGAAGAAATCAACAAAATATAATGAAAACGCTGTGGACCAAATGTCTCCAATATGAACTTATACTTTCAAGTAGTTATATAAATGAGTGTAAATACTGCTTGGATAATTGGTTAAACAAACACAGGCTCCACTGCTATTTATTTGTTAATAGACACAAATTCAAAACTGACAGGTATGAAGAAAGAAGGGCATTTTGCAGAATTTATCATTTTGCACTTACAAAATAAAGCTCATGTCACACATACTAAAGACTTACATTCCACCCTTTCTAATACACTCATATGAAATGCTAACATTGTAGCACTTAAAATAATAAATATACATATTACATACAATAATTGGAAATGTTAGAGATATAAACTTTTACGTAAAATCATTCAGAATAAAACATCTTAACTTTAGATTGTTATCTGCAAATACTTCTCTTTCTTTCCTAGTTGACCTTTTAGCTCCAGGAGAGTTACATGGGATGCAGATGTGGATAGAGTTGAGAATGTGTTCAGTCACTTGCTTCTGCCATAGTCATCTTCTGTACCATGTCAGACAGATTTTCAGACTCCAGGTCTTCTTTGCTATTATCAGAATTTTCTGATAAGATAAAACAACCAGAGTCCCTTGGGCAGTCATCTAGCTGTGACTTACTTAAGGAGCTGTCTGGGCTTGAGGATAGGGGCACAGACTCATTTTCTTCCTCTTGAATAGCTGTAAATGGAAAAGAGGGCAGCAGTTACATATATGTAAAAAAAAGTTCTATTCATGTACTCATTCATCTTTGAGCTATTTCAACTGTTCCAACCTTGACTTCATTACAATAGAAGCGTATGTAAGTAAATGATGTGTTTGTTTATTATAAAAGAAGTTTTTACACTCAAATATTCAAACCACTGCTTTCTTAGAAGACATCATGAGCAAACCACTGTTTTTCACCTGCAATTTTATGGAATTCATGTGAACTGCTTGCATAAGCAAAGATCAATATGGACTCGCCTTTTACATTAATGTTGCCAAAGAAAGCAGATTGTATCCACAGTGTGACTGATGCCTTGTCCAAATACTCCTTAAAGTAACATTAGAAAAAGTCACTTGTAAAGTTTAAATGTATAGTCCACATTAATAGTGATCTTTTCGAGCAATTTTGAATCACGATAATGCGGATTAATGAATAAAAGATCGCTATAGACAACAACGTGGGATTTCAGTAACCTAGAATTTAGCTCAAAGAATGTACAGTATGCAAAAATAGTCATTGGGATGTAAAACACGCATAGAAAATATAGTCAATGATATGATAACTATGTATGCTGCAAGATGGGTACTGGAAATGTCAGGAGGACACTTTGTATAGTACATGATTGTCTAACCACTATGATGTACACCTGAAATTTATACAAAATAATATTGAATGTAATCTATAAATAAAAATATTATACTAATAAAAGAACAGAGCGTTCAGGATTTTCCTATGGGATATTTATAAAAAAAATAGACATAAAAAATCAGGTTGCTTTTAGGTAGTAAGCAACTACCATCGAGTCTGCTTTATTTAGTTTGTCTTCTATATCTTTGTATTTCTGAATACCAAATGTTTATGTTCATATTGGTAATGTGTTATCAAGTCTTTATTCTAGATTCAACTGGCATTATATGTTAGGATAAAAATTAATATTAGAGATGTAACAAAAGATTTTTCTAAAGAACCTAAATGGCCCTATAAAGATTTACTTTTTCTCAAGAATTCTTCAGCATCAGCATTCTTTCTGCTACTTTCCCTTTATTGACACCAGTGAATGGGTATTTCGGTGCATTATTACAGTGAGTTCCTTACTGAGGCAATACTCTTAGCCCACAACATGTTCTGTTCTCCCCCCTTCTAACCTCGGAGCTCCCCCACTGTGGACATTTGAATAGCCCAAACTTGAAGAACCAAACATACTTTCGAGACGCCTTCAGATGCTACATACTTTATCCCATTCTTGCCAGAAAAATGTATAAATCCCATCTTAAAAATCTCTGGGAGAGGATATTGTGTAATTTTCCTCAATAGACCCATATAGTGCTAAGTAATGTACCTTTAAGAAATTCACCCTTTATTATAGTCTACACATCTGCTTTATACATGCATTTTTAAGACTATAGATAACTTGCTGACATTAGTTTATGGTTCACTATGTATCCACTTGTTATCATCCCCCATTATGAGAGAGAATTGAACCCTGGTGCCCTAAGGCAGCTTTATATGTAATGAATAAACTTCTCTTTGGTGTATTTAGAATGGTACTAGTTATGTCCAGTCCATGGAGGAATTGAAAATTCACTTAAATTATTTTCAGTATTCTGTAGTTTAGATGAGGAACAAAGATTGAGAAAGGCTGAAAAAAAATAATAAAAATAATTTAAATCTACTCATCTTCAAAATGAATCATAACAGCCCTTTTAAATTTTCCCTTTAAGGTTTTATTTGCAACAATAAAACCACATTTATGTCATTTTCTGAATTTTCTCCATGTTTGCCAGAACTTTAATTCAGGGTTCAATTATCAGATATTTAAATCTAGTGATGTTATAGCTAGTTCTGAGTATAAGGAGCTTTAATTTCAATATGCACTTAATGTAATTATTTTATAATTTTAGCTACCATGAAGCATTTAACAACTTTTAAGTTTGGGGAAATCTATTTGGTCTCTATGAGACTGTTTCACTATTGTTTCCAAGCCCCCTTTTTTTGTGAAAAAGCAGGTCTGAAAGTGGGACCTCATTCTCTGAGGAAGAGATGTCTCCCTGCCTCTGCTTGTCTGTCCTACTGCCACTGAAGTGGAGGTGTCGGGCCAAGTTCCATGATCGGAGTGTCTCTGGAAAAGACCAGAAGAGCGAGGCCTAGTGTGAGCTTTCTGCCACATCACCAATGATCATCATATTAGAATGTGATCCCCTTAGAATGGTTGTGGGGCTATTTCTCCAGATTGTATTTGAGCCTATCACTTCATCGCAAAATTAAAATTACTGAGTTACTTCCTTTCAGACTGACAGCTACACAGGAATTGACACAATAAAAACAGCCCTCAATGTCATGTTCTATTTAGAGTACATGGTTGATTACTAACTGTGGGATTCTCTTAAAAAAACTTATGCTTAAAGTACTATGATTTCCAAAATTAGCTATTTTCCTTTAAAAATAAATACTTAGCTTGTTATGTTACCCTCAGAAATTTTTATGTATCATCTGAAAGGGTAACAAACAAAATAAGTGAAATTCTGACTTTAACAGAGGATATATTTTTAATATTAGTAATAAAATGTATTTTTTATATTCCCATATAAGAAACAGTGTATCACATTCTCTAAATTCTAGGAATTGGTTTATTTTGAATACAGATTATTCATTGTGATAATCTTTTATCTGCAATTTTATAGAAAAAGGAAATAGTTTCTCAGTATGGAAGTCATGCAGCACAGTAATTTACTGAACAGCAGTAATTTGCTAAATGATTTCCTAGTGAAATGAAAACATGACTATGCTTCTTCAAATGCTACCCACCAGGCCTGCAATCATTTCAGGCAGGTGATCAGCTAGAGCCCCTCAACTGTAACTATAAAATAAAAGGTAGGTTGTTATATTATATTATGGAAATTAAAGCAACATAGCATTACATTTTTGTATTGTGAGAGTCAGGATTTCCTCTTTGGTTTTTCTTTTTCTTTTTTTCCATCCCGACACAATGTCTTTGAGATTGGCACAAACCTAGCACTTGAGCTGTGGGTGGTTTTCCCAGCAGAGGAGATGCATTCACAGTACTGCACCCACATTTTCTTTCTAAGTCATTTAGCCCCTCCATGTGACCGTGAAACAGTGTAAAGCTAACTGACCTACCTAGAAATTGAAACTATAATCTTCATCAGTTTTGTCCTTTGGTCCAATCATCTGAGCTAACCAGGCAAATAACATTGAAATAAGAAACAGTTTGCTTCCAAAATTACTCACTTGCCATAGGATGTCTGATTGCATCTGTTTTACACCAAAATTTTTGTGATATGTTAAGTTTAAAACTCAGTATTTCTAATTCATGTATTCTGTTATAAACATTACGTAAACACGTAGACATATGCATATAATTCACAAATGAAAGAATTAAAGATTTATATAGATTTCATCTATTCTACTCAGATTATTTACAATGTTTTATATTCTATCTATAATAATAAAAGTGTAATATGCTAATTAGACTTGATGACCTTCTGGATGAAGCTGGGGCTGTGAGGGAAGCCCAGGTCCCGGATGCCGGGTGCCAGAGGGAAGCTGGTGCTAGCACCTGGACGAAGGAAGGCCTACTCTTTCATGAATTTTGTGCATCTGCCTCTAGTTTTAATAAAAACTTAAATGGTACCAAAAAATGGTACATTTTTACAATAAAGCCCCTGAATAGTTTTCAAACATTCTAAAGGCAATACATTTTCAAATCTGAGTATATTGGAGATTATTAAATTTGAAAAAGATGTCCTTTTTGCTTTCAGCTAACAACAGGTATAATATGAAGTCAGGGAAGTATCCCCTAACTGGTCTGTACTCTATGTAATATAAAAGAAAACATAATTATAAGAAAAATTATTTAGATGACATTTTGTCATGAGGTACTAATTTGAATATTATAATATTTTATCCTCATCAATATTTTAAGATAGTCATCAATGGCAATACAAAGTGGCATGATGATTAAAACAAATGACAGCTAATACAATTATTCATGAAATAATTGGAGTTGTGACATTTAATTAATTAAGTATAAGCATCTCAATTATACTAGAAGTGAAGAAAGCTTTAAGGAAACCAAACTAGGTCCTAATGATGGTAAAAAGTTCTCAAACCTTAAGGTAAGAAATCTGTCCAATATTTACACTAAGAAAGATAAGGATTCACTAAAATGAATTAATCCTAAAAATGTAGTTTTTGTTTGACTTTCCAGGTTTCCTATCCAAATATTCTAGATACTGACTTTACTTTGTTGTTTGCCTTAGATCTGAAGCCTCTAGTTCTTTGGGACAAGTACTATGAAATAACGTAATCAAGAGAACATGGGAAGATGCCTGGCCACAAAAGTACCCGGTAAACATTTGTTTAAATAAAAATAATGCAATTTTTTGATTAATTAAAGGAAATATGAACTAAAGAAATTCAGATAAGGGATTTTTTTTGAACTCAGCTCTGAATTCTCTCTCCTGGTGCCATCTTTACAAAGGAAAAAACAGGGATATGCATCTCCAAACCTCAGCCTCATGTTGTAGTCACACTTGAGTCATTACACCAAAACTCAGGCATTTTCCAGGTAACTATAGCTGTATTTATCTGTCCAGAGGTGGTGGTGTCCAGGGAGGAATATTCAGTAGACAATATTGCTCAACTCTTAGTCATTTCAGTTTCATCTTAAGCACATCTTTAAATCACTTAAACACTTTAATTTTTTAACTATAATGAATATCTGGTATTCATTTCATTTGAGTATTTATATGCCCTTTGAAAAATCAAGAACAAATGCAAAACAGGAATCCCTTTATGGAAAACCAACCAGTTTCTGTTGTTTTCCTGAAGCTATGAGAGACTATGGAGCTGAAGCGACTCTCCCTTTGGTTGTACACATTTCTTTTTGCCCAGCATCATAGTTTACCCTCTAATGACACGTGAGGAGAAAAGGAAATGTTTTCTCTCACACTCGCAGCAGCCTCCGCTTGCACTGGGCTGACTGCTTCAGTAGGAACCCAGAGGCACACTCACTCAAGATCACAGTCACTGGGCACCGACTCAGGAAGCACCACCGGCTGTCACACTGCCCAGCCCTGCACAGCTATATTGGACTGATAGTTTCGATAATGACCAAGTAATTTTAAAAACGATCATTTTATATTGCTTAATTATGGACCTTGGGAAATCAAGTTTATATTTCTTATAGGATAAATTAATCCTATGTATTTGATATGGTAAAAATTAACATAATGTCTTTGTTTTAAAAATTATTATTATTTCACACAAACATAATGTCCTGCATATTTCTGATCCAGAAATCACTTTTATCATTTAATATGCTTTGAACACCTTTTTATGTCACTATACATTTCACTCTCTTAACATCGTCATACTCCTTTATTGTTTGTATATATATTAATTTATTTAAAAGAATTAATGATGAAAGTTTATTTTAGTTTAACCAGTATTTTACGTTTCACTAGTATTTTATGTTCTTGTATGTTGAAGTTAAATTAATCAAACAAACTCCTAGAACTGAATTCCTGGGTATAAAATAAAAGTTTGCACATTTTAAACTTTGATAGGTTTTACATTATTGCCCTCTAGAAAGTACTCACTTATGTTTTATCATGGATACATGCACACATGGTTAACACATGCATAAAACAAATCTTGACAATGAATACCAACTCTTGCCTGCCTGCTACAAAAACTTTTATGTATACATTGGGGCTGTGGGGGACTTTAAGTACTATAACCAAAAAAAGTCTTGCTTACTATTTGAAAATCTCTTTACTTCTGCACTCAACATTTATTAATTCTACAGGCATTGTTAACAAGCACAGACCTGAAGACATTGGGAAGGCACATGGTAAAAGGGGATTCTGTCTTGTTTGGCCAGGGTCATCATCACAAAGCCATGCCTAGTACCCAGGCACAGTGCAAGCTAAGAAGAACAGGAATGCCCTGTGTGCACAGGCAGTACAAGTTTCCTAGGTGACTGACATGAAATTCTATGAGCTCCCTTCTCTCTGAATTGTTCTCTGGAAGAAGCATATAAATGTTTATATTCATTTGACTAATCTGTGTGTTTTTCTATTACATAAAACATGGCATCTATTATAAATTATAAATTATAAATTAAATCTTAGGAATAACCCCTCCCCCATATCTGAAGAAATTAAATTGCCAAAATTAATATACTAGTAAGGCCAAATTAGCTATGACTAGAAACAAATATGAAAGGCATATTTATAAACACAGAATAGAAAAACGCCTATATGCCTCCTTTACTCTGTATATGTGGATGGTTAGCATATCTTTTTTTTTTTTAAGTTGTATGTATGTTTCTTGAATCTAGATTGAAATCATATGGCAAGAGGGTTGGAAACACCAGGTACATATGTCCGGGGCTAGAGCACCAGCCTGCCCTGGCACGCTATCAGGCCAACTGCTGGACTCTCCTTGGCATAAATACAAGTCTCCCCTGCTGGCAGCTCATGTTCCAGGCTCCTGGCTGGGCCTTGCCATTTGCCCTGCATCATTTTGGGCAGGTAGGCAGACAGGAAGGCACAACTGGGGATAGTTGAGCAATGAGGGCTGCTGTGACCACAGCTGGTGCCAACAGCCTGTCACACAATCCACCTTCCCCCCTTCCTCCGCATTGAGCACGACAAATAAAGGTTGCAGGTACTTACCGTATATATAGATTCTGGTACAGTTTCTAAGCTATTGTTTTTTCATTTTAAAATTTAATTATCCCTGTACTGAAGGGAAGACAAGATACTGCCATCACCCATTTTCCCCCAGGACAAGAGTACACATTCTCATGGACACACTTTTAAGACACATCAAAGTGTTCCTAAATGTGGGAAAAGAATAAGTTCAAGATAAAGAGAAAATATTTGCTACTAATAGCAATTAACTTATTCTAAAAAGACATTTCTCAGCAAGGCAACAGGGTCTTGACGGTTGTGCTTAGGGAATAATGAACACAAAAACACTCACACATATATGTTCTCTACTCTCTTTTTACTTGCTCGGAATGTTTGTTCTAAGTGAACAGACCATTTTAAAATTCAGATGATTACTAGAGAAACCCTAATGTGCACAAAATAAACAGATTCTGCTCGTTTGCTTCTTTAAGAGATGTTTCACCCCGATTTTTCTTCTCCTTCTAACCTGATCTGGATTCCCAGCTGAGAGCCAGTGACCTGATCTGCACAGGAGTGAGTTCAGGATATCCCTGTGCCAGTCTTGCCATGACTGCAGAACCCCAAATTGTTCTCCTCCAAAGGTGCTCCTGTGACCAGCGCTAGCACCACTTGTCAGCCCTTCCGTCAGCTTGAGGGAGAAGCATCTTTACCTCCTGTCAAGCACTAATCTACAAAGTCTAATTTTGTTTACATCTTCAAAGTCAAAGAGGGTAAAATGCTATCTATCTCTTCTGTCCTAAAGAGAAAAGGAAAAGTGCTTGCTTTAAGTCTTAGTTTTCTGTTTTTGTTCCTGTCCCAGCCCCGATTATCTTGGTTTCTCTAGACAGGTTAAAGGCTCACATGGGACTGTGGTCTTTCTACATTATCTCAAAGTTTTTATTCTTGTCCTCAAAACAGGTGCCCACTCTGCTCAGTTTTTTATATTGAATAGTTAGCAAAGTAAAACATTCCAATTCCCAACCTAAGAAAGATCAAAGCTCTAAACTAGAAATTTATTGTCTTGCCCAAACTGACATTATTCAATGATCAGAATAAAATACATACATGAAATCCTGGTCAATTTGCATACTCCATTCTTCCACACACATACAAAAAGCTAACTATTTTTAACCTGTGACATGTATTTGTCTTAGTTTTATTATAACCATATATTCAAGGTCTTTATCACTGAAGGTACATGAAGGTTGTGCATTTAATCTTTGGCATGGTTGTAGGAGATATGATTAAAAGTAGAGAATAGATAAAAATAAGCACATAGCAACATGGTGCCGAATCATCAGAACTCAACATCTTATCAACAAATAGAAGTCATTCTTCTTTATTTCTTGAGCAAAGAAGTTACATGTAAGATAAATAGCTTTCAGTCAGTATAGCCTAACATGCAATATGCATCTTTTTGACATGTATATTCTAATAGTACTTTTGACCATAAGATTAAAATAAGAAAAATCCCTGTGCTGCGTGTTTACAACCAACATGACTATAGTTGAATTTGCATTTTTTCATTTTTCATTTCCCAGAATTGGGCTCAGTGTATGTATGTTTGTACATTACTAGCTGTTACTAAATGATCAATTTCTAGTGACCTTCAGGTACCATTTTTTGAAGTTTTACAAGGGAAATAATTTGGAGGAGTTGTACTTTTTTATAGCAAACATTGCATTTCACATCATGCTTTGGAGATATTGTGCTTTGTTTTCAGAGGTCAGGGTATAGCAGTATGTGTTCCTAATATCTGGATTTAGTAGATGGATTCTAGATACATGACCTTGAGAAAGACACCTGCTCTAGTTTTACTCTCTTCATATTACAAAGGAAGAATTTGGGTTAGATAAATCATATATTTTTTTGTTGTCAACAGAGAATGTAGATGGGTGATAAGGGAGTTGGAATGAAAAGTTGGAAGTGGACAGTGTAAGTGACACAAGCCTTTGGTGCTGGGCTGATCTCCCTCTGTGGGTCCTTGCTGAAAGCTGCTTCACCGCGGAAAGCCTGCTTATTGGGGCTCTCAGGCCCCTTCTATTCACGAATCCTGTTGCAGTGCAACCATACAGCTCCCACCTTTCAGGGAGTCAGGCTGTTATAAGGTTTCCATTCTCATTTAAATACTAGCTTCCACTTTTTGAAATAGAAAACTGAACTTAAGCTGCTGAGGAAATTGGAAAGTAGTAGTAATTTTAAGTTTTTAAATATTCATTGTTGCTTTCATATTCATCAATTTGCCTGTGTGGAGGGAAAATGTGGGTTTTTATAGCAGGCAGCCTTTGATCGAAACCCCAGCTCTGCTGCTTATCTAGCTGTCTGGCCTTTTGGAAGTTCATCTCTGAAATATTTTTCTTATCTGCAAAATTGGCAAAATATCTGCATGGATGGCATTGTGGAAGAAAAGCAATTTTGTACAAGTGTTCAAAAATACTCTCTTCTCCTTCCTTCTACTTCAATGTCAAATTAGTTTGAAGAGTATTGACAATGATACTGAATATTATCAATTACAAAAAAAATCTACAAAATCTATTTCTTAGCCTAACATTGCTTTCGGAGGAGACATATTTTAAAATGACAAGATATGACAAAAAAAACTGCCTCATGTACATGAAAGCTACTGCTACATCATTTTATGCTGATCAGTTCTGCTTGGGGTTGGACTGTTGAGTACGTTGGCTACTTAAGTTTGATCTTTGTCTGCCTCTGTGACCTATCCCCTCTCTTTGCATCTCCTAGCTTCCACAACTTCAAAGAATGCACATAAACACATAGGCCTTTGAGTGAAATCAATTCTGCAGGTTTCAAATTAGTCATACATATGAAAGCTTTTTGAAAAGGATACAGATCTATGCAAACTCAAGACAACAAGTAAAAAAAAAAAAAAGATACGATTTCTTAAAAAAATGAATTCCTTCCAGATAACAGGCCAGTATATATATGCCCATTTAGGGAGATATAAGAGAGAGGATAAAAGGAAGCCACGAAGGGACAGTTGGGAGGCCTGGGTTCTAAGCGCACCTTTCCTCCTTCCTCTAGGCTGTTCTTGTAGTGTTAGAAAGCACAGCATAGTATCACAAACACTGGTCCTGGTTCCCAATTTGCTAGGTATGTGAGCTTGGAGCTCACATATGTGAGCTTGGACAGGTTACTTATCTTCTCAATTTCTCATTATAAAATGGGTGTAGTATTGTCTAGCTCACAGAATGATGGAGAGCATTGAAGGAGGCAATAAATATGAAGAACCTGGCTCAAAATTATACTCAGAACATGTTAAGAACTAATTAATGCTTATTATTATTATTACTTTTGCAAGAGGAGATTGGATTAGATGATCTAAGTTAGTTTTCATCTTTAAAATTAGATACTTATTTCCTTTTTTCTAACAAAATATCCCTTGCAGAGCTTGGTATGTTCTGAATTCAGGGTTCTGGGAGCCTGACAAGATTTAGTAAGAAGAGTGTTCAGACCGAGTAATTGTAAAAGCAAAAGCTAACTATCTCTACAAACCCAGTTGGAGTAGCCAGTATTCTGCCTCAAGTTAATCTGTACATATTCCTCCATCTTCAGTTTATACTCACAAACACCCAGTGCCATCTCAGATAATAACATTGAGTGCTGAATATTTTTGCAAGCTATTTTAACATGTTGAAAAAACAGTATAAATATATACAAGATGCGACTATATGGTAATAAAATAAATCTTCCTGTGTGGCATGAAGGTTTATTAGCTTGGAGCCAAGCTCTGTGCTGTTCTCCAGGAGCCACGTATGACATTTCTCACTAGTAGCTCATGCAGCCACTAAATGTTTGCCTCTACACTGATTGGCCATATTATTATGATCTCTGAACATATAAGAATCTGGCCACTTAGAGGCCCGGAGTATGAATTCATGCATGTGTTGGGTCTGGCCAGCCTGGCCAGCAAGAGGGGACATGGGTGGTTGGCCAGCCTGCCTGCTGGTCAAACTCCTGGTTGAGGGGACAATTTGCATATTAGCCTTTTTATTATATAGGATACATACTGAGTGGCCAGATTATTATGCATTCAGAGACTATAATAATATGGCCAATCAGTGTATCTGCTCCAGTCTTTGGGAATGCAGACATGCATTTGCATGTAAATTAATAACTCTGCAGAATCTAAATGAAGGACACAGAAAAGACCTTTCATTTTCTGAGTCCAAAAGGAAAAAAAAGACCTCTTTCTAATTATGTATTTGATAAGAGTTGTTGTTTACAAATGTATAAGAATATACTTATTTTATGGGAATGAATGCTTTATATGATTCTCAGCAAATTATATTGGAACTTTGTTTTTAATGATTTGACTATTTACATTAAACTGTGGTTATCAGCCAGACAGAAAAATAGGTGTGCAATCTTACTTTCTTCATCAAGGAGATTTTCAGCAGCTGATAGTAACCTCTTCCTGTCTTCTGGGTTTTTAATGTTTAATTCAATGAGATGATTCTCTTTTATATCCTTTAAATCTTCTAGGGTCTCATAACCATTGAGCAAAAGTGTTGATGAGTATTCCTGTGTGGGAGAAAAAAAATATGTATAATATGAGCTAGTTGGATTCAAATACTTTTAGTTCTCTGTAGACTTATAGAAAGTATAGTAATGCTATGGAAGCCAAAGGTGCCAATAAAACTTTTGCTTAACTTTATTTTACTTGTATTAGTTTTCACATTTAAACTCTAGGGCATTCAAAAGAATAAGAGGTATAATTCTGACCTTCTGGAAGGACAAATAGAGAAGAAATAATTACCTTAAGCATACAATACTAAATAATGGATCAATTAAATACCTGGATCATTCATCCTGTTTGGCACTTTTTCACTTCTCAAATTGCTAAATTGATAAAACTAGAGTGCCTTAAATTTATAAACAATAAATTTTTAATAGAGTATATTATAGTAATATTTTTGAATCTACATCTCTTATTTGTTTGATTGCAAAAACAGCTACCCTCATTAATTTCTTGGGGTAGGGTAAAAAATAAATTTGGAACAGATGCAATTTAAAAGTGTACTGAGGGCCGCCGAAACCGGTTTGGCTCAGTGGTAGAGCGTCGGTCTGCGGACTGAAAGGTCCCAGGTTCCATTCCGGTCAAGGGCATGTACCTTGGTTGTGGGCACATCCCCGGTGAGGGGTGTGCAGGAGGCAGCTGGTCGATGTATCTCTCTCATCGATGTTTCTAGCTCTCTATCTCTCTCCCTTCCTTTCTGTGAAATATCAATAAAATATATTTTTTTAAAAAAAGTGTACTGAGGGCCAAAACCGGTTTGGCTCAGTGGACAGAGTCAGCTTGAGGACTGAAAGGTCCCAGGATCGATTCTGGTCAAGGGCATGTATCTTGATTGCGGGCACATCCCCAGTGGGAGGTGTGCAAGAGGCAGCTGATCAATGATTCTCTCTCATTGATGTTTCTAACTCTCTATCCCTCTCTCTTCCTCTCTCTAAAAAATCACTAAAATATATATTTTTAAAAACCTCTTTATTTATAAAAAAATAAAAAATAAAATAAAAGTGTACTGAGGACCTAGCTGGTTTGCTCGATGGATAGAATGTCAACCTGCCAACTGAAGGGTCCCAGGTTCTGTTCTGGTCTGGGGAGGGGAAGGAGGCCCAAGTTTCAGGCTTGATCCCCAGTGGAGGGCTTGCAGGAAGCAGCTGATCAATGATTCTCTCTCATCATTGATGTTTCTGTCACTCCCTTTCCCTTCCTCTCTGAAATCAATAAAAACATTTTTTAAAGTGGTCTTAGGATATTGGTTATAAATCAAAGGAATTAAAGGCTTTCTATTTAATTAAAAGTTTTATTAAGCTTTACAAAAGTACTGTAGTTGGGAAAAGTATTGTTTCCTTTTCTCAGCACATATATCTTGTCCATTATTTGCATCAAGATATACTAATTAAAATTCCTGGGCTTTACCCTAACTGGTTTGGCTCAAGGGATAGAGCGTCAGCCTGTGGACTGAAGAGTCCTGGGTTCGAATTTGGTCAAGGGCATGTACCTTGGTTTTGGGCACATCCCCAGTGGGGAGTATGCAGGAGGAGCTGATTGATATTTCTAACTCTCTATCTCTCTCAGTTCCTCTCTGTAAAAAATAAATAAAATATATTAAACAAAAATAAAAATAATATTATTGGGCTTTTGGTTTCAAAGTCTGTATTTTATTTATGTAACCTCTATCTCTCTAACAGCATAAAAATTCAAAGTGAAGTTTAATGCTTTTATACTTTCTCAAAAATTCCTCCCATTTTATTTGATTATTATTTTAATATCCTTACTTTAGTTATTAAAATTGAGTAAGAGGAAGTATAAAAGTTTTAAGTAATCAGGAAGAGCTTATTACCAGCCCTTTAATGTTAAAAACAAACAAAAAAGAAAACCCCAGTAGCAATTTTTAAAAAAATATTCTAAAAGAAACACTGAATTAGGACAGAGAAAACTGAATTCCCATTCTGATGTAACCATCTAACTGAGGTTCATGACTAGATTATTTCACTTCCTTAGACTTTGGTTTTTTCATACCTAAGTCATGAAAAAAAAAAACACACAACAAAAACAAATAGGGAAGGATTCATTCTTGTACTTCTTCCAAGGGGTACCCAGTTTGGGGGCACCAGTAGTAATGTAGGAAGACCTGGGCAGTGTGTCTACAGACAAGATTGCAACTAGATAATTCAGGACAAACAATTAAGGGAAGTTTAGCTATTGCCTTGATGAATTAAAAATATATCATAGTACTATCATGTTAACTTTTAAAATGGATTACAAAACAGTAAATTGAGTGAGGCTAGGTATATATTTAACAAGGTAGATACTTTCTTAATATATGAGAAAATAATTTGATTATAAATATAGACAACACAGGTTTTTTTTTAACACAATTATTATGCAGGCTTAAGATCACTATTTCTTAACAAATTAGTTTTAAAATAGTTATATTTACTTATTTCCCTTTGACTTGCTTTTGATCTCTGCTCTATAGAAAATACAATTTTCATTTTTTTTTCTTTCAAGTTTCTGGTACCATTGTAATTAGTTAGTTAATATTAGGAAAGGAGCAAAAGGGAGGCCAGATATTAGACCTGTTAATTGGGCAGCTTCACCAGGAAGCTGCAACTTCACACTCCCCAGGGGACCACTGGCCCATTTACTTGCAGCTTACTGGGGAAGGAATTGGACAAAGGGGAAGTTGAGTGCATGCACAGTGAATTGGGGTGTCATAGGGAAAGTGGCAGTCAGTCAAGCCTGGGGAACCAGGAATTGACTAGAGTAGGGTAGAGCCATTGCAAACCTGCAAAAATTTGGGAATACATAATCCCCTAAACAAAAGAAGTTCATGTTCTCTCTCAGTCCTTTTGTTCCTGCTTCCTTGCATTAACCTGTGTTTCCTACATAGCCATGTGGCCATGTGACCCCACATATAAGGGGTACAGATGAACTATATCTGGGAATACAAACTAGGCTAGCTTGATGCTGGATTACACTGTGTCTCAACCTAGAATGGAAACTTGGGATGCTGGCTTTGATTTTATCCCTGCTAAAAGCAAAATGGGACCTTGGAAACTCAGGGGTTTAATTTATCAGAAATAAAGCTTTCTACAATACTACATCCTCCCCTGCAAGTCTCAAAAATTCTTTTTCTGGGGATATCATAGGAAACTCATTCCCACTAGCAACCTGTAGAGATGTGGAGATCTTTACATTGGTAACATCTGGATTTTTATTTTCACTCTTCATACTTTCTTTATGATTCTTATTTACATGTTTCCTCTGGGTCATTATTCTTTTATGGTTTTTTTCCCACTACATTTTCTCAACAAATTAATTTCTACAGTCATTGCTGAGTAGCAATAGAGTTTAGTCCAAAGGATATTATATCAAGAACCATTCTTGCATAATAAAAGTGATAAAGGAGAAATAAGAACTATTCTTAAAAAACAGATTTTTCCTTTGCTGTAAGTCATGTATTTTTTTTTTAACAATTCTGTGCAACACTGATCTAGTCTCTTTAATTTTCTGTCCATATGCCACAAGAATTTAATAGGCCACAAGTTTGCTAACCTGAAGGTTAATCCTCTCTAAGAATTCCTGCAAG
Source organism: Vespertilio murinus (assembly GCA_963924515.1). Taxonomy (NCBI): domain Eukaryota; kingdom Metazoa; phylum Chordata; class Mammalia; order Chiroptera; family Vespertilionidae; genus Vespertilio; species Vespertilio murinus. The sequence continues at coordinate 109,329,853 of OZ004706.1, read as the reverse complement.
GTCTTGGATTTTTCTCTTCTGCTCCTCCGGTGTGTTTTTATTTTCTTGGGGGCTGATTCCTCTTCTGAGATGACATCCACATAAATAAATTTAAAGTTTCCCACCTTATTGTTTAACATTCCTGTCCACATCCCCATTGGTGTTTTGCAGATGATGTCTATGATGTCTCCTTTCTAAGGACAAAGAAATATGCAAATCAAATGTCAGAGAACTCTGGTGCTATTGTAGAAAGAATGGAATTATAGAAAAAGAACTTAAACATAATATGGGAAACCAAAAAAATACTAGAGGAATCCAGAGTAGCAAAATTTCAGACATATGCTGAAGCAATTTCTTCACCAATACATCTCCTAGAATAATGGAAACTAAAGAGAAAATAAACAAATGGGACTACATCAAAATAAAAAGCTTTTGCACAGCAAAAGAAATCACCAACAAAACAACAAGAAAGCCCACAGCATGGGAGAACATATTTGTCAATATTATCTCTGATAAGGGTTTAATCTCCAACATTTACAGGGAACTCATACAACTTAACAAAACGAAGATAAATAACCCAATCAAAAAATGGGCAATGGACCTAAAGAGATATTTTTTGAAATAAGATATAGGAAGGCCAAGAAACATACGAAAACATGCTCAAAGTCACTAATCACCCAACAGATGCAAATCAAAATAACAATGAGGTGCCAACTCACACTGGTCAGAATGACTATCATCAACAAATCAACAAACAATAAGCATTGGCAAGGATGCAGAGAAAAAGGAACCCTCATGCACTGCTGGTGGGAATGTAGGCTGGTGCAGCCACTGTGGAGAACACTATGGAGTTTCCTAAAAAAAATTAATAAATAAAAATGGAACTCCCATGTGACCCAGGGATCCCACTTCTAGGAATATATACCAACAAAACAGAAACACCAATCAGAAAGGATATATGCACCCCTATGTTCATAGCAGCACAATTCACTATAGCTAAGATTTGGAAACAGCCTAAGTGCCCATCAGCAGATGAGTGGATCAAAAAACTATGGTACATCTACATAATGGAGTACTATGCTGCTATAAAAAAGGAATTCTTACCATTTGCAACAGCATGAATGGACCTAGAGAGCATTATGCTAAGTGAAAGATAAATATCACTTGATCGCACTCATTTGTGAAATATAATGAACAACATAAACTAATGGAAAAAACAGATCCAGAGACAGAGAAGCATTGATCAGACCGTCAAACCTCAGAGGAAAGGTAGGAAAAAGTGGGGTAAGGGGAAGAGATCAACCATAGGACTTGTATGCATGCATATAAGCCTAATCAATGTACACAGACAACAGGGGGTGAGGGCATGAGTGGGGGAACAATGGAGCAATAAGGGCACATATGTACGACCTTAATCGATAAAGAAAAAAATTATAAAAAAAGAAACTATAATAACTAGGGCATTATGTTAAGATGGTTCCAAGATAACAAATAAATATAAGAGGAAATTTATTTTAAAAGTTTGAGGAATCCCAACTTGATGTGGCTCAGTGGTTGAACATCAACCTGTGAACCAGGTTGTCAGTCAGATTCACAGTCAGGGCACATGCTCAGGTTTTGGGCTTGATTCCCAGTGTGGGGCATTTAGGAGACAGCTGATAAATGATTCTCTCTCATATTTGATGTTTATATCTCTTTTCCCCTCTTTCTTCCTCTCTGAAATTAATAAAAATATATCTTTTTTAAAAATTTTAAGAAAATTATTAACTAGTGACAATGAAAAAAACAACGTATTAAAGAAAATATCCTACATGCATTTGATGACATGTTTTTGTGTTTGGTATTATATCAATTTGTCAACTTTTATTTGTAGAGAATAATATAATTTGCAAAACATTTTTGCACAAATGAAGTAATTTTATGCCCACAATGTACCTCTTATGTATATATATAAGGTGTCATTGTTTCTATAAATATTACAGAAAAATAAACACAAACAACAAACATTAAATAACTTCCCAAGACTTTAGAGGAAATTAATGGCAGAACCAGAACTCAAGACTAAGTTGTCTGAACTAAAAAATGATGGTATTTTCACTCATCCTGTCAAAACACTATATGTGTAGCAAAACTCAAGCTGCCATTCTTGAGGGGCTCCCATGTTAGGGAAAGGGAGAAAAAGAAATCTGTGATTTGGCTTGTGCCTCTAGTTCATCTGAAACACTCATCCACAGTACAAAATAAACACACCTAAATTATTGCATTCATCTAACATAATGAGAATGTTCAGAACTTTGTACATATGAAATACATAATAAAAATATGTATGTACTGAGGATAAATTGTTACTTACTTATTCTAGAGATGATAATTCTTAGATTAAGCTCCCCAACAAAGTTTAGATTAAAGTGTTAATGAAACATATTGGGATAGACAAAGAAATTGGTATTTTTCTTTATTTGCATATGATACTATCTGGTTACATGCTGCCAGTTATTGGCAAGAGCAGAAAACCCCACAGGGGTAATTATTTGTTAAGAAAATGGGTATCTATGCAAATACAGTGCCTGCATTTTAGAGAAGAGTTACTCCCTTGAGACATAACTTTCTTCCCCAGAAGAATACATTATAGTTTCTGATAGTTTGAACATATTAGGGGTCTACCCCTAAATAAACAAAGCATTAGGACAATGGTAAGATAAGCAAACAAAAAACACAATACAACAAAACAAAAAACAAAGCATTACCTTGGCTACTAAGAATATTTTTTTCAGCTGCTCTGTGAATGTATATTCTAACATCTAAAACACAGATTTTATTTGTGAAGTAGAATTCAATATGATTAAAAGACCTGAGCTTTCTGATTTGTAACTGTCTGCCTATCTGACACTATGAGCTTCCATCTAGCTCTTTCCTGTCTTTCACTATAAGAGCATCAAATCTTGGGTTTGATGAAGTCAGCTAATCAGTCCCAGAAAAATCCCCAGAAGCTCTGAAGGGAGTTTCTAAGCATGGCAGCCCTCTGTCACATCCTTCCTAGTATCTTTAAAACTTGTATATCCCAGGAAAGGTCACCAAGCAAAGACTCAATGTCATTTTGGATAAGACCCTTTTTGGAAACACGAGTATTCAATTTTCAGTGGTAACTGGGATTCTTATTGTGTCTTACAAGTTCTCAGCAAGCATCACCTTGGGCAGCACCAGAGGTAGTGAACTGTCACAATGCTGTAGGGAAGGTAAACAGCTATCCTGAATCAAAATGTGTTCAGTTTACTCCCTTCTACTCTCCGCCTTTCCTCAAGACAGGAACTAAGAAATGACTAAGGGGCCAATTGCAGTGAATAATGTTTTCTTCATCCTCCGAGCTTGCTCAGAGTTGATACCACAGAATGGACAAAGAGAAGAGCTGTTTGCCTTGAATGTTAAATGATAATATCAATACTTCATAACTTATAAATATTGGTTAACATTGGTGTGGTGTTGACAGCATAAAAATTCATAAATTCTGTCCTTTTAGCAATATAGCACTTTGTGTTACCAAAAGGAATAATTTGACACCCATAAAATATTTTAGCACTAAACCTTCTTCTATTTGTGCTGTTGTAACCAGCTCCTCCCCTTAAGTATAAACAGGATAATGAAAATGATGGATTTCTCCCCTGTGATTTTGTTGTGTTACATGACAGAAGGGACTATGCAGATGTAATTAATGTCTCAGACTAGTTAATTTTGTAATTATCTGGGCGTTTCTGACTTAATTGGGTAGAAGCTTATAAAAATAGAGATATCTGAAGCCTGAACGTTTCTCGAACTTGTTATAGAGAGGGCTGTGGCCTCCGCCTCCAGGAGCTGAGGATGATCCGGGTGCTTTCCAGGAAGAGAACACAAGACTCACTCCTACAACCCCAAGTAACTGAACTCTGCCCACAGCCAGTGAGCTTGGAAGTTGAACCGAGCTTAGGCAAGATCACACTTCCAGCTGGCACCTGATTTCAGCCCAGAGAGACCTTTAGTATATGAACCATGCCCAAATTATGACCTATAGAACTATGAGATAATAATATACATTGTTTGAGGCCCCAAAGTTTGTGGTAATCTGTTACACAGTAATAGAAAATGCATACAGAGGATAAGAGTAAGAGGAGGAAATTCAGGGGGGAATATCATTGGTAGGAAGATGTTTGGTTACTCAGAGTAACCAATTCCAGCACCGAAGTTGCCCAGCCACGTCTGGTTCCCAAGGCCCTTGCTCTGCTGGAATCTTGCCTAATCTCTCCACCTTTTCTCCCTCTCCTTTGCATTATTATTGTCACTTCAGGGATGATCAGGCATAGCTGGACACCTGCTGTCAGGAAAATGTACACAATTCCTTCTCTGATAGGCTTTGATTGTGCATTATATTTTTAACAGCAGCTAATGCTAATAGCTTCAATAGACTGACCCCTACTTTGCCTGGCGTGTTAGGTTTAAATTCTTGCCACAGCAAGCTGGTCCCCAGTTGTACTGTTGGGAAGAACAGACTCACATCTCCTCCCCCCAGTTCTCACTGCTTGCCCTTGAGAAACAGATCATACAACCAGCACTGGACACACCACACAGAAACCAGATGTGTGTGTACACACCTTGATTTTGAGGGAGTCAGTGTCATAGGGGCTTGGCGTGAAGTCGGTGTGCACTCTGGCACGGCCACAGAATGGTCCAGAGTAGGGGCTCTCATCTTCGAGCCGAAAGCTGTCCCGGTTACTTGTGCCATCTGAACAGCTTGTTATTCCACCTGAAGAAGGCAAAGCAGAGGTTAACAGTTCGCATGGGAGGTTCATAACATTCTGAACCATCACCTGGAACAACTAAGCACGGACAATGCTGAAGCATCGGATGCCATCCTCCTACAGAGGTTCCAAGGACCCATCCTGTTTCTGCCTCCCAGACACTCTCCATCAGCGACCTCTCTCCTCTGAGCCACTTTGGACCTTTCTCCAGCCAAGCCGACCACTTTTTCCTCAAATACCAAATACCATCAGACTTTGGTCTCCAATCTGATCCAGCAGTACGGTGTTTTGAGTATGGGTGCTTGTTAAAGAAGCAGATAGTGTAAACTTAACTCGCTGTAAAAGCCAAATAATGAAGTTTGTACATATGGCTTTCAAAAATGTTCTAAACTGGACTTTTAAAGCTGCTCTAAATCCTTGCTCTTTGGTCTTCTTCCTTTATGACTTTGAACCTCAGGGGATTAAGAGGAAAGTGATTCTGTTTTGCTGTTTGTCTGGGGGATGGATTCTTTCCAGTGGAAGTTGCTCTTGGTGTCCCCCTCTCAGTTGTTGTTTCACTTTCTCCTTCAGTGGGCCTTCATGTGCTCAGTTCAATGACCAACAGCCTCAGTTTCTCGACCATGAATAACCATAATTGTGGAAACAAGGCTTAGATCCTTAGGGATGCTCCATATTGTATATGAGCTGGAGTATAAAAAAGATAGTTTCTTCCAATTAAGAGACAAGTTGTATGTAGCAGCTAAATTAGCCACCATCTCCTCCCACCTCCCTTCTATGACCACCCTGGGCCCTGGTTTTCATGGCACATTTTAGTTAATAAAATTCTTCCCACATTCAGCATTATACTTCAGAATTTTAACACTGCCAGCAGAAATGAATACTAATGATATCTGAGTTTCACACATGCAAAAATATAGCCTTCAAATGTTTCTGCAGTTGCTTTTTTAACAAAATAACTGTTCTAGAGCCAATAGGAAAATAGGAATAAAATTCAGGATATTGGAAACATCTGGTCTTTGCTATCTAAATTCAAATAACAGAAGCAGTTGATTTAAAAGGAAATGAAAAATAAACTGAAAAAAAAATTTAAAAGCCCTTACAAGATTAGAGGGATGTAAAAGAGTATAAAGTTCCCTGCAATAGCAGCACTTTCTAAATATTGTAGCAGGATATGTGACTGAACCCTGAGAGATTGATCGTCTTCTTAGAAATATATCAATGTTTTAAGAAAATCCTTTCGATCATCTACTTATTTCTTTTTGTCACCTAATTGGTGATATTCCTGCTTTTTAATATTTACATATTACTTTACTCTTTACCTACTAATGTTGGATGGAAACTTAAATGTCAGAATCGATGTAAATGCCCTGATTTATCCAGAATTTTTAAAGGAAAATAATGGAAAGGAAGGAAAAAGTAAGAGAAGGCAGAAGAAGAGAGGAGGGGGGAGGAGAAAGAGACATGGGAGAGATGAGAAAAGAAAGGAAGAAAGAAAGAAAGAAAGAAAGAAAGAAAGAAAGAAAGAAAGAAAGTCAAAGAAAGAAAGAAAGAAAGAAAAAGGCAAAGAAAGAAAGAAAGAAAGAAAGAAAGAAAGAAAGAAAGAAAGAGAAAGGGGAGAGAGAGAGAGAGAGAGAGAGAGAGAGAGAGAGAGAGAGAGAGAGAGGCAGCAAGGGGGGGGGAGGAAAGAAGAAAAGAAGAGACAGAGAACATGATTTTGAAAACTGTAAGTAGTTTTTAAAATACAGACTCGCTGAAACCGGTTTGGCTCAGTGGATAGAGCATTGGTCTGCGGACTGAAAGGTCCCAGGTTCGATTCCGGTCAAGGGCATGTACATTGGTTGAGGGCACATCCCCGTTAGGGGGTGTGCAAGAGGCAGCTGGTCGATGTTTCTCTCTCATTGATGTTTCTAGCTCTCTATCTCTCTCCCTTCCTCTCTGTAAAATATCAATAAAAATATATTTAAAAAAATACTGACTCACTATAATACTAGTTCTCCCCAGCATATGTTTTTTTATTTTAGGGATGCCGATTTAATTACCCAACATGATCTTCTGAGGCATATCCCCAAAGACACTTCTGACAACAATGTTAAAAGTTTCAAAATAGTGCATAATTCTATCTGATAGATTAAGTGCCATTTTAAACAACAGCAACTCTTTAAAGTCAACACATTTTACATTTTTCACTATTTATCTTATCAAGTAGCTGGAACCTTGTTGCTAATTTAAAATTGCATGTGAGAAACCAGTCCCAGAGAAGCAAGTTTGTTGTTTTTAGTTAACTTAATCCAGAGCTGAACTTAACCCAGAACTTGGTTTTGATTCTATAGCCGTACTTGATGAGCTCTGCCCACTGTAGAGACTGTCCATGGAATCACTGGCTTTGAGGGCGAGCTTCTCTGTGTGGGTCCCAAGAATGGGGTCACTGTTCCGACATGGGAGGGCATCCTCTCCATCGTCCTCATCCTCCAAAAAACATGACAGAGGTTAGGTTAGATCATTGCTTTCCCTGGAGATACTCACTGTGCACATTGATTTAACAAACAAGGTATGGTTTAGCAATAAAGTACTTAGGAAAACAACAATATGAAATATGAGTGTCATTAATCTTAATTTCAATTCCTAGCAAAAAATGTTATAGATAGAACATTCCACATAATGGAATTCAACTAAAATTATAATAGTGCAATTTGTAAATTAGGATGAATATTGTATCAAGATTATTTAACCAGAAATGTTAGGCTATTGATATCTATGCTCTTCTGTTAAAGTACTTTTCTTTCTTTATGTATGTGCTCTTTCTCACCTATTTACCACTATTTCTAATCCTTTGAGATCTGACATTAAAAGTTTAAATTCTGCACAGTTATTTCATGTCAGTTATTTGCACCCTATGAGATCACTAGATATGAATAAAACATGTACAATTGGCAATTTTAAAGCAAAGCTTTACAAATCTCAGACCATGCTTTCTACCCAGTCAAGTGAAAAGCAAATCTTGCATACATTTAGAAAGACAGACAATTTCAAAATAAATTACATCTGCTTGAAAACATCTCAAATGTTTTCCATATTTAGATAGTTTGGACAAAACCTATAGATTTTTAATATTCATCAAAATGTAATTTAATAATCCTACTTTTTGAGCATTTCTAAACATTAATAAAACTTCAGAATATACATTTGATTTACACTAAGTTGATTCTCTGTTTTTATCCATTAATTTATTCTTTTGTTCAGTCATTCAACCCACATTTATAGAACAGTTTCTAAGTACCTGGTACTATTTTGGGAACTAGGGATACAGTGGTGAAAAAGGTAACAGGGCCATTGCTCTAATGAGGTATGTTTTAGTGTCAGATGGTATGTGTGTGTGTGTGTGTGTGTGTGTGTGTGTGTGTATACTGTTTGGGGAGGCATGTGTAAACATAATAAGCAAAAAATATCAGAGAATAAGTGCTATAAAAAAACATAAAACTGGATGATGCTAGGAAATTAGCTACTGGCTTTAGGGTCAGGGGAAGTTCAGCTAATTTAGGAGTAGCTTCCAGAGGCCTTCATAAGGTAATATATGCTCTGAATTGTTGACCTGAATGATGGCAAGCAATAACTTATGTGAATATTTGGAGACAGTTTTTCAAGTAAAAGGAACAGTGAGATCTAAATAAATATACTCCTCATGCACCAGGCCTCTAGTTTGTCAATAAAAAAGAATGAAGTACTGTTTTCTACAACATAAATGGCATATATTTCTCTCATACTACATGCATGATCTTTTTGAACCTCAGTTTTCTGTATTAAAATTGGAGTAATAATACTTTCTTCCACTGAACTTCTGAGCACAATTATTGAGGAAAAATAGATGTTAAAGTCCTTCATAAAGTACAAGCATCTCTATGTCTAGAAGTACATGCTAAATGATTTAAGAAAGGTTTAATAGAAAAATACAAGTGATTAACAGAGTACACTTACCTGTTCCTCAGAAAGGGCTTTGATGTACTTTTTACCCACTTTTTTCTTCATTGTCCAGGAAATGGATTTCATTCTTTTGCCTAAACTTCCTCCATGATTTGAATTTTTATTTTTTTCTCCACTTTCATTTATAGGCTCCCCCTCATACACCTAGTTAGAAGTTTGCAAAAGACAAAGTAATAAAGCAATGGAAAGCATTTTTCTGAACATTGCTATATAACACAACATAAGACAATGCAACAGTATAATTAATACATTTAATAATGTCATATACATTACATTTATAAAGTGTATATGAAATAGAATATATTCATCACCTCACCTTTAGCTACTTCTCATACTTCCCTTGCTCACGATAGCAGTGTTTCTCAAAATGTGGTCCCAAGACCAGCAACTACAACATCACTTGGGGACAATTTGTATTTTAACAAACTCTTCAAGTGATTCTGATACGTGCTAAAGTTTGGAAAGAACTATAATCAAGTGTCACTATTCTAGTCTCCTCGCTGCTTCTCTTCATGGTCATATCAAGGTTTGCACTTGCTTTTGTCACTGGCTTCCCTGGAGTCCAAAACTCTATTCCTTCCTTCACCCAGGTTTCTAATCAAATGCCATGTAACAGAAGGGAGTTTCTGACTGATCACCTTATTTAAAAGAGCTTGCTCCTGTCCATGCTCACTGCATGCTTATCCTGATTTAGTCTTCTTCTAAAGACTTGATAGTACCTTATAACATTTGTTTGTTTGTTTGATTATTGCCTGAATCTCCCACTATGATGTATGCTTCCATGAGACTAGAGGTTTTATGTGTTTTATTTACTCTGAGTGTTTAAAATACTTTCAGGAACATAACTAACCCCCAATATATTTTGAATAAGCCTCATGTTGAACTTTGGAGTGATTTTTTTATTTTAAAGGATGTATTTGGGTTACATGTCCTTAACATCTCAAGTTTGTAAGAAAGGGAGAGAGAAAATGGCGGAAGAGCAGATGGGCGGTTTCTGAGTCTTGTCCCGAGGAAGAGAGAGAGAGCAGCGGAGGATCACGTTAGGAGTGCTGGTCAACAAGCCAGGAGACGGGCGAACACAAGAGGAAATTTGGGGTCTGCTGATCAGGGAGCCCCCGACAGTTGACCACCCACGGCTGGGTCCCTTACCGGAGATACTTGCCGGCGCGCACGGGGAGATCTCGCCATCTTGGAAGGGAGGAGGTTCGAGTCGGAGGCCTGATTATCCACAGCCCCAAGGAACACCAACTGAACACAATCGGCGCGAACCCTTGATCTCAGAGGAGCTCAGATTTCCCAGCGATCCGGTGGGTGAGTTCCCCTCGGCCCGGTAGTTCTGACTGAGTTCCACTCGGCGCAGCAACCCCTGCCCACCAATTCTCGCACACCAGCTCGCGCGCAGCGCCAGGAGCACAGAGGCTGAAGGACTGGGCCTGGATTTGCAGGAAGCCCCAGGGTTTGCGATTGGAGGCGCGCCTGTCTGTGGACTGGGCTCCTAGGAGGGGGGATATCTGGGGAGCAGCACATCTGGATCTGAATCCAAGAAGTGTCCACAGAGATACAGGGGAGTGCAGCCAGCTCGGGACCGCCCCACCCCCAGCCCTCCATAGACCAGAGACACAGAGAGAGGGGGAAAAAGATAGAAAGGCTTTAGAGTCCTGGAAGTCATCCAGAAACACTGCCACCCAGAGGCTAAAGCACATATGGTCTCTAGATCGGCCTAAAATCAGGACTTGTAATCAACACGGAGGAACAGTGAAACACAGGGATCTGCAACTACCGCCCAGACGGGGAACAGGCTTGCCAGACAGAACAACACAGAAACTGAATGACCTTCATTACAGCAAATTTTGTTTAATTTTCAATTTTTACTTTTTAACTGTTTAATTTTTGTTTTTTACCTACTTTAATTGCAAAGTTTACTCAAGAAATTAATTTTTGTTTTTTACCTACTTTAATTGCAAAGTTTACTCAAGAAATTTTTTCATCTGCCCTCACTTGATTTTACCTTTTTAATTAATTCATTTTTTATAGGTAATCAACATTATTACTACTACTATTTTACCTTTTTTATGTTTTTTATCTTATTTTCTTTTGTTTATTTTTATTACTACTTTTTAAGTGACATATTATAATCCTTTTTTTATTTCTTTTTTTTTTAATTTCTCTTTTTCTTCTTTTTCTTTCTTTTCTCTTTTTTTCCCTTTGGGATTACTATTCAAAAGACTATTTATACCTTTCCTTCTCCAACGCTCTATTCTAACTCAACCCTACCTTTATGCCATCACTCTCTTCCTAACCCTTTCCCTTTGGTGCCCTGCTTATCTTAACTCTTTACTGCTCTAGATTTTCCCTATTTTTTTCTATTTATCCCCTCCTAAATTTCACCCTTCCAGTGTATATCTAACCCCCAACCCCCTACTCCAAGTCCATTCACACCTACCTTGTCACTGTCCTTAAAAAAAAAAAAATCCTTCTCTCTACCCCTTTGTAGTTGTATGCTAAATGCTAACTATATCAAAGTTTTATGCTTTTTTGTAAGATTGGTTTGCTTATTCTGTTTATTTGATTGTATGATTTTGTTAGCTGGGTTCTAGTCACCTTTATTGGAGGATATTAATATTGCAAACGCTTTTCTGTTCAGTGCCTTGTGTGTTGTACCTGGTTGTGTTGTATTTTGTACCTTTAAATCTAAGCAGGAGAGAGAGAACTACATAAACAGGCGTCCTAAAAAGATAGATCATGGGGAGGCTAAGAAACAACCCGCCTATGAAAGAAAATCAGCCATCACCAGAAAATGAAGTAAACGATTTAGAGGCAAGCAACCTACCAGAGCAAGAATTCAGAGTAATGATCATGGGATGGTTAAAAAGAATGGAAGACAAATTTGACAATATGAGTAAGACCCAAGAGGAAATGAAGAAGAACCAAGAAGAAATGAAAAATGACATAGCTACTGTAAAGAACTCAATAGAAAGCATCAAAAGTAGGCTAGATGAAGCAGTGGACCGGATCAGTGAGCTAGAAGACAAGATGGAAAAAAATACCCAATTAGAGCAGCTTTTAGAAAAAAAAATTAAAAAGCAGGAAGAGAGCCTACGGGAACTTTGGGACATTACAAAGCAAAACAATATTAGAATAATAGGGGTTCCAGAAGGAAAGGAAACAGAGGAAGGCATAGAAAAACTGTTTCAAGATATAATGACAGAAAACTTTCCTGAGATAGAGAAGAAAAAAACCATACAAATACAAGAAGCTCGTAGAGTCCCAAGCAAAATGAATCCCCAAAGACCAACAGCTAGGCACATTATAATTAAAGTGCAAAACAACAACGACAAAGCAAGAATCTTAAAAGCAGCTAGAGAGAGACAGAAGGTTACATATAAAGTTTGTAAGAAAGGATCTTTGAAGGTCATTTGGTCTAGTGATGCCCACCATTCCCAATAGTGGACAGCTAGCCATTCCTTGAATATAAAAGATCATGAGAAGCATCTCTTTAGTGAACTTGAATATTTTAATATGAAGGTTTAACTATGTAGTTAATGTAATTGTTAATCCATACTATGTTTTGGTCCACATCTTACCCCAAATTGCCTATGATAAACATGAATGAACAGCCAATTTAAGCCCATTGCTGTAAAGACAAAGATGCTTTCCTCACTTCAAAAAATCCAGAACAAAATATAACTTGGAAACTGTTTAAAATTTTAGAATTAGATGTTTTTTCCCTTAACTTTATCTTCATGTAAAGTTATAAATTAAAATAAATAAGAAAGTACATTATTTTATTTATGTTAACTTACCGTTGACTAAACTTCAAAACTACCAAAAGTATTTTTAATGTCAGATTCTTCTACCATTCTGCTCAGAAGCTTTAAAGAAACTACCTAAGTATTTTTAAAATGTTAACGTATTTCTATGCTGTTTTCCTTCATAGAGTGATCACAATTTTGTTCAAATATTTATTTATTTTGTTGTTTTAATTTATCTCCCCCTAGAATCAAAATTTCATGAAGTAAGAATTTTCATATGTTATTGTAACAATATTCTGAATGCCTAACAGAAATCCTGCCATAGAAAAAATATTTGTTAAATGAATGAATGAATACTAGGTTACTGAAAAATGTACAAACTACTCTATCAGGTTCACCAAGCTTTCACAAATATGATGTCACTATAACTAATTAGTGAACTTGCGTGAGCCTGAGAAACATTTTAGGTTAACTGTACAATTATTAGTTTAAATGTATCTATGTATGATTATGGAAAGTTATAGATTTATACAATACTAGAGTCCTGATGCATGAAATTCATGCATGGGTGTGTGTGTCCCTTAGCCCAGCCTGCACCCTGTCCAATCTGGGACCCCTAGAAGATTGTCCGACTGCCCTCACACAATCTAGGACTGCTGGCTCCCAACTGCTCACCTGCCTGCCTTCCTGATTGCCCCTAACTGCTTCTGCCTGCCAGCCTGATCACACCCTAACCACTCCCATGCCAGCCTGATTGATATCTAACTGCTCCCCTGCCAGCCTGATTGCCCCTAACTGCCCTCCCCTGCTGGCCTGGTCATCCCTAACTACCCTCCCCTGCCAGCTTCATCACCCTTAACTGCTCTCCCCTGCTGGTCTGGTACCCCGCCCCCCCCAACTGCCCTTCTCTGCAGGTCTGGTTGTCCCCAACTTTCCTTCCTTTCAGGCCTGTTCACCCCCAACTTTCTTCTCCTGCAGGCTTGGTCCCCTCCCAACTGCCCTCCCCTGGTGGCCATCTTGTGGCAGCCATCTTGTGTCCACAGGGGGGCAGTCATCTTTGACCACATGGGGCAGCCATCTTGTGTGTTGGAGTGACAGTCAATTTGCATATTGCTCTTTTATTTGGTAGATTATTTGATAGAATGTTAACTAAAACTAGGGCTTCTTACTATTTCCACATATATATGTAAATCCTGTATAACAAAAGGCTAATATGCAAATTGACTAGAAAGCAGGAGCTGTCCCCTCGTGGTCAGTGATCTCCCACAGGGGAGTGCCACTCAGCCAGAAGCCAGGTTCATAGCTGGCAGTGCAGCAGCAGTGGTGGGAGCTTCTCCTGCCTCTGTGGCAGTGCTAAGTACGTGGGAACAGTTCTAAGCCATCAGTCAGACATCCTCTGAGGGCTCCCAGACTGTGAGACGGTGCAGGCCAGGCTGAGGGACTCCCCCACTCCAAGTGCACAATTTTCATGTACCAGGCCTCTGGTCTATATATATAAAAGGCCAGTGACCAGAATGCCAGAACGACTGGTTGCTATAATGTCCACTGTGGCCTGTGAACCAGCCGGATCAGGGGATGGGACCAGCTGGCCGACCTCCCATGGCCTTTCCCCCGAGCCAGCCATGCCCTGATGGTCCCTACAACCCGAGTAGGGGGTAGGGTCAGCTGGCCAACCACCTGTGGCCCCTCCCCCTGGCCAGCCCTACCCATGATGGGCCCCCACCTTCTTGATTGGCCCATGGCCCCTCCCTCCAGCTAGCTCCGCCCCTGATCATCCCTACCCACACCAATCAGGGGTGGGGCTGGCTCCTCAACCTCCCACAGCCCCTCCCCCATATGCTGACCCCTATTGGCCCTCCTATCCCATGAAGGGGTAGGGCTGGCTGGCCCACTGACCACAGCCCTCCCCCATAACAAGCCCATCCCCTAACCAGCCCCCCCACAACCTGAATCGGAAGTGGGGCCTGATGGCCTATCACCTGTGGCCCCACTTCCCAATTGGCTCAGCCCTGATAGGTCTCTGGCCAACCTTCTGCTGTCTCCACCTCCTGACAGGCCTGGTCTTGATCTGCCAATTGGGGCCAGGCTGGCCTGACCCTTCCTGTAAATGAATTCATGCACTGGGTCTCTAGTATGTATATATGTATATATATTATATATAATATATATACATATATATGAAATTACATATATAAACTATATTACATTGTATTAACTTAAAATTATGTAAGTGTTGATAGAAAATACAGCTATATACAAGTTTATCTATAAGCATATATATAATTATATAGATGTATCAAAGGGGACATGTATAATATATATGTATAAAAGGGTATATATTATACACACACATGTATAGAACTAATACAGATTAATGAAGTAATAAAAGATGTCACTTTATTTTCATTTTTATCTAGAATATCCATTATTGTAATTAACATAGTTTAAAATAGTATAGATAGATGCATAAAAGAATCTGAAAAGTATTTTGAGAAATTATATCCCATAAAAGGATCTAATTCTATATAAAAAACATAAAATAAGGATACACTAGTTCAAATGAATAATTAAGTAGTGAATAAAATCTTAAACCTATTGCTTTAAAATAAATGTATTACATGCAGTAACATAGAAAACTTTTCTTAAGCTACATTAAAGTGTTCATGATTTGCAAATGTGTATAGAATGGTCACCTCTGAGATGTCTCAGTGCAGACGGCAGAAGCGTGAGATTGTAATTGAGTAGCCATATGCTTTCCTTAACAAATTTACTATTAAGCTATTTAATCATCTCCAAAATTAAAGGAATTAGAACTTAAGTAAAATTTAAAATACATATTGTTTTATGGTGGGACTTCTCAGAAAATTTGGGACTGTCTGAGTTACGTTAAGTTATGATTCTCTCCTTAGACTCATGTTCTGCCTTCCCAACGGTCTCTCAGGCTTTGTAGGCAGCTCTTTACTTCCAGCATGGCACCAGGCACTGAACAATTGTTTGCTTATTTATCATCAAAAACATGGAAGGCTATAATTTAAAAAAAAATATTTGTGTTTTACTATACTTTACAAAAGTGATGTTGGCTTTATAATTTTTGTGTGTTTGCATAATATGCATAAAAACATAATAAATACCTCAGTGGAATCATCTGGTTTTGATACGGAATTATTCCGAAAACGATCAAAGCTTCCAAAGCTGCTGCTGCGCTAGAATATAGAAAATGAAGGGAAAGGACAGGAAGTTTAGGATTTGTGACTTTCACTGATAAAAGTGCAAAATATATTATGGTTCACTAAGCATCACTTATGAACTGAAACCTGTATAATGTTATTAACCAATAAATTCAATAAAAAGGAAAGAAATATCTCTGGAATAAGGACAGTGAATGTATAACTATTATAATTGTAGTTGCACATTTGATTAATTATCTTCATAGGTTTTATGTTATAGTGGTACCCACCTTAGAGAAAATTTGTTTATTTTTTATTTTATAGTGTGAATTTTGCTTATATGAATGGCATGTACCGTATTTGCCGGCGTATAAGACGATTTTTTGGCCCTGAAAAATACGTATTTGCCGGCGTATAAGACGACCCCCTAACATTTCCACTAAAAATACAGAGTTTATTATATACTCGCCATATAAGACTACCCCCCACTTGGGAGGCATATTTTTCAGGGCCAAAAAGTCGTCTTATACACCAGCAAATACGGTATTACTAACCCATCAAACAACTAATAAACAATAAAACAAAGAAAACATCTAAGTAGTTACAACATTATGCAACATATTAGTCAAAAAGCAAAATGGAAATAACCACAAATACATTTTCCACTTCTAATTCCTGCTAATTTTAAATTCTCTACTTGATGTCAGAAAGAGAAGGCATACACATAGACCTATACATAAATTGAAAAGAGCACTTAGTTATGCACAGCCTAAGGTTTGAAATAAACCTGAACTTTTCCACATTCAACATAGAATTACAATGAGATCTTAAGTCAATTTCATTCACTGGCTGTGAGGGGAAAAAAAACTTAGTAAGTTAATAAAAGACTTGTTCTCTTGCCTACTTTTTGTCCTGAGAAGATAAATATTTATTCTTATGTAACTCATTCTAGGCAGGTAATTATAAATAATTTCTGATATTCTCCTAAACACATTTACACATATCTTTGGTCATTGAGTAAAAGAAAATGGATATTTCCTCACTCTGTTTAATTTTATATATTGTTTAAGAAGGTAGATATTTAATACTATGTCCTTAGATACCCACAAATCAGGGGTATCTAAGAACATGTTCTGTCTAAAGAACTCCATCTCATGTCAAGCTTATATTTTCAAAATAAGCTGATGGTACCAAAACATAATCTGGTGATCAGAAAAGCTAATAATGGGAGCCAATAACCTAGAAAACGTTGTCCTTGCAGATGTTACAGCCCACTTTAGTTCAAGTGAGCATCGAAGACTTTTAGTCCTTAAAGCACTCTTTTTACACATCTCTCCCCAATAGTTATCTTTAAAACACTATTTCCATTTTAAATGAGCTGAAATAAAAAGATCCTGACATGTGGCAAGGGGTTAGCTTGATAGACAACTTGATACATACCGTGAGGAAAATGGCTGTGTGAGACACAGCACCTTTTGCTGACTTGCCACCCCTGCTGAACAAGCCCTTCCGCTTACGACAGAAGAAAAGGGCTGAAACTGAGAACCACACTGGAAAATACAGTGTTCTAAAGCAGAGCTTACCAACCTAGAGTGACTTCCCAAAGCATTTATCACTCCAGCTTGCCTAGTAGGTGTTTCCACCAGGCCATCATTGTCCAGAGATCAGGGAAGGGAATTGATGTAATGTTGTACAGCTCATAAAGTATCTCAGCACAGGGAAATCCGTTACTCTCTTATATGCTTGAAACATTCATATGCATTATTGGAGCCTATGCTTAGAGCGCATTAGCCTACATCCAGCCTGCATCCTGCCTATTAAATATTAATGAGGGTTACAACATGGTTTCCACCATGGATAATGGAATTATATGGCCCAAGAGGGTACAGAATAGGCTCACTTCAGCATTTCTCTACATTATCTTCTGCCATTAAGTAATCAATAGTCACCACCTTTTAAAATTAATTCCCCCTCATTATATCAATAAAGAGAAGCAGGTTTAGGAGTAGTGGTTTAAGAAAGCTTCAGGACTATTACTTTGGATGTGTCAGTCATCTTATTATAATTCACTCAACAGTTTTAAGTGAGAGGAGTATAATAGCAATCCATGCTAAGATATCCTTAAGAAGCAAATCTATGTATTTAAAATGACATTTTAAAAAAATTGTATTATTTGATAAATCTAAAAGTTAGTGACTTTCTGAGATGGTTTCCTGATGTATAGGTTATAGTTTATAATGAAAAAGGGCTAATATCTACATTGAGATATAGACAACGCACAAATTTATCATTTCTATTCCTGTTAAGTTTCTGATGAAAAGGTGAATCATGTGGAAGCAAGTTGGTTTCACAGATAATAGTCCTTTGTAAATGTGAATGTACTGGAATATTGACAATTTTGCATGGCATAATTGTAATGAATCAGATTTAGCAAGTATTATCCTATGACAGAAGCTCCCATCAAGACAGATCTATCTATCTATCTATCTATCTATCTATCTATCTATCTATCTATGCCTAAGCAATCTTTAAGAAAAAATGACTAGAATGCCTGGAACAACCAGAATGACCCATCGATATGATGCTCACTGACCACCAGGGGACAGACACTCAATGCAGAAGCTGCCCCCAGCCCACAATCACCAATTGCCAATGGGGCCTCCTAGTCTCTCTCCCCAGCCAGCAGGCCCCAATGGCCAGGCTGGGGTGGGGAACTGGGGGGGGGGGGGGGAAAGAGGTGGCAGTACATGGCCTCTTTCCCAGGGGGGCTGAGGGACAGCTCCCTCCTCAGGGCCAGTGGCCAATGTCCTGGGTCCCTCCCCCTATTCTTCCCCCAGTTAGCAGGCACTGATTGGCCCATCGCCAACCCATCGTGGTGGCGATTGGCCCCTCCCTCTGGTCAGTAGGCTCCAATTACCGGATTGGGGCCTGCTAGCCAACCTCCCAGTCCTTCCCCCTGGCAGGCAGGTCCCAATCGCCCTATTAGGGCTGGGTCCTGGACTGGGTTGGGGAACCGGGGGTGGGTGGAGGTGGATGCAGTCATTGAGAGAAGGAGGAGTGGGGGAGGTGGGGAGGCGGGAAAGTGGGGAGGCGGGAAATCTGATAGCCCCAATTGCTGGCCAGGCCTAGGGACCCTACCCATGTACAAATTTTGTACACTGGGCGCTTCTCTCTCTCTCTCTCTCTCTCTCTCTCTCTCTCTCTCTCTCTATATATATATATATATATATATATATATATATATATATATACCAACAGAAGAGTAACAAATAGAAACGCAATTTAGAATTATTTAGTTCTTTGTTTCTGTTGACATTAGATCATATTTAGTCTTTAAATTGACTCTATAAATCTATAGTCTTTCATTGTCCAATTAAATATGTTTGTAGCCCTGGCTGGTGTGGCTCAGTTGGTTAAGTGTTATCCTGTGCACCAAAAGGTTACAGATTTGATTCCTGGTCAGGTCACATGCTTGGGTGTCAGGCTTAATCTCCATGCAGTAGGCAGCTGATCAATGTTCTCCCCTCACATCCGTTTTTTCTCCCCCCTCCCTTCTTCTGTCTCTAAAAATCAATAAAAATATTTAAATATGTTTGTAAACTGGCACAATAGCTGTGGAGAGTAATTTGGCAAAACTAGTAAAATTACTTTAGCATTTGCCTCTTGACCCAGTAATTCCATTTCTCGACAACTAAACCAGAGATACACTTGTATACAAACTGACTTACACATGCACATTCATTGTGAAACTTTTATATTATCAAAAGCTGTAAAACTCAATGTTCACAAAAGGGGGCTGATTGAATAATAAAGAAATTGCATGCTGCTGTAAGAAATTGAAACATATCTATTTATAATCCTATGGAATGATCTTCAGAATATAGTGTAAGTGAAAAAAAAGTCCAGTGAAGAAAATCATATGTAGTATGCTGCAATTTTTCTAAGTGAAAATGTATGATTGTGTTTTAAAATGGCAAATATGTATTTTTCTTCTTAGAGAAATGGGGCGGGGGAAGGGGGATGTCAGAGATCAATTGAAGGACTTGTATGCATGCATATAAATATAACCAATGGATACAAGACACAGGGGGATGGGCAGGTGAAGGCATATGCGGGATGGGGGGGTAGGGAAGGATTGGGGTAGGTCAAGGGGGGAAAAAGGAGACATAGGTACTACTATTTGTAATGTGTCAAACAATAAAAAACAGAAAAAAATGATTTAGAAAAAGACAGGAAAGAAAATAAACTTACCTAAATATACCTTGTTTTGTAAATGAAATAAAAACCATCCTTAAATATTTCAAATAAAATTGAAGACAGATGAGCCTAAGTCCACATTTAAGTGTTGCCTAAGAAAGAATTATTTTAAATGATCTTAAAAAACAGTAATTTGACAAAAAAGATGGCAAACTAAATTTTAATCTGTTTTTAGTAATCACCTTGTTATTCATAATATTGGTATTTAATAAAAAGTTGTGGAATAGTGTAAACAACTAATGATGTCAATTAAATTTGGAGTCAAGATTCTTAGTCAGAATCCTCAAAATTCTGATCTTGTCACACCATAAAGAAAGGAAGCTTTCAAAGCCTCCTGGGGCCAAAGCAACACAGTGCTCATATTGTAAATCTTTTCACTGGAGTAGACTGTATCCAAAGATGGGTAATTTTATTATAAATAAGAATAATACCTGACCTATATTAAAATACCTCAAAATTCATGAGTTCATGATGATATTAGAAAGAGAAAACCCAATAGTTATCTTTGTAAATGTTACAGTTATATTATTAGAACTGGCAAGTAAAGGTAAAGACAAACATTTAATCTGTCTTTCTTGTATGAAATATATTTTAGAGTAACTAGATATATAAAGAAAAAATCTTTTTCTCTCTATATATGTTTATCCCAGCTAATTAAGAATGATGAAATTATAAAACTACTATTTTATAAATACTACTGTAATAATGGATCCAGAAAATAATTATTAATGGCCACTAAAATCACAAAAAGAGAGTACTATATACTTCATAATAGAAGAGAATATATACTTCATAATAGAAGCACCTAATTACATCAATGAAATATTCTTTAAAAAAAAGCAATTATACCAACCTTCTGCATTTTATTACCAAATTAAATATTGAGACAGAGGAGCAAGTTAAATGACATGAAGAGAATGCAGTTGACCATAAAAATCTAGACAATGAGAAATCTACAGGAGAAGTAGCCTGTTTTTGTTTTGTTTTTTAAATTTATTAATAGAAATAAAAGAGAGCTGAAACCGGTTTGGCTCAGTGGATAGAGCGTCAGTCTGCAGACTGAAGGGTCCCGGGTTTGATTCTGGTCAAGGGCATGTGCATTGGTTGCGGGCACATCCCCAGTAGGGGGTGTGCAAGAGGCAGCTGGTAGATGTCTCTCTCTCATAGATGTTTCTAACCATCTGTCCCTCTACCTTCCTCTCTGTGAAAAATCAATAAAATCTATTTTTTTTAAAAGAAAATAAGTAAAAGAGAAAAAATAAAGTACATATCAAGAACCTTTAAGAGTAGTTCAAATATAGATAAAATAAACTACTGTAACTAGAAAAGTCAAGAAACAACTGAGGAATTTTTAAAATAAGCAGCTATTTGATGATACTAAGGAAGTATCATTATTTTTTATTTGTAATTGAAAAAATCTAGTGAAGGGCAGCAAGTGTGTGAATATGTGGGCATAAAGAAGAAAACATGCTTGATCATTATTTAATTATTAACTGAAAATGGATATATGGGATAGATTGTGCTACTCTCTAATTTTACATATGCTTGACATTTTCCATAATAAAATGTTGGGTTAGCAAAAAAGGAATGTGCATGTATGATAGGTAAAAATTAATAATGTGTGGACATGGGGTATATGGGAAAATTCTGTACTTTCCTCTCAGTTTTTTTGTGAGCCTAAAACTTTTCAACTGTTTTTAAAAAATTAGTCTTGCTGAAACCGGTTTGGCTCAGTGGTAGAGCATTGGTCTGCAGACTGAAAGGTCCCAGGTTCGATTCCGGTCAAGGGCATGTACATTGGTTGAGGGCACATCCCCGGTAGGGGGTGTGCAAGAGGCAGCTGGTCGATGTTTCTCTCTCATCGACGTTTCTAACTTTCTATTCTCACCCTTCCTCTCTGTAAAATATCAATAAAATATATTTAAAAAATTAGTCTTAAAGTAAAAGAGTTAATGCAGGGAGAGAGAGAGAGAGAGAGAGAGAGAGAGAGAGAGAGAGAGAGAGAGAGAGAGAATGCTAGATGGTATTATAAGTTTCTAAGCAACCAGATGGTAAAAAATATTATTAGTATTTATTAATATTGCTTAGGACATAGTTGTTTAGAGTTACTAGAATAGTCATATATAAAGAGAAAATTAAGTGTCGCTTTGTAAACTTGTGTTAGTATAACTAACTTTTTGATATAAATGTATGTTATTGAGTGCCTTAGAAGACTAACTGAGTTCACATGGTAAAGATTACTTTTTTCCATACTATCTAATTGGTTTCCACAAAAATAGAACTGATCAAGTCATTTAGGTTTTGAACACCTATGTGTTTGTGTGTGTGTGTGCATGTGTGTGTGTGTGTAATAATTAAAATAACTCAGAAAGATTCATGTTTTGTTTTGTTTTTTGCTAGTCACATGTCCTCTCTGGTTTTCTAACAATTCTAATTACAGATTATATAAAGCTGGCAGAGTTCTTAGAAATCATCTAATCGTACTCAATGAGAAAACGATTATAGGAACCAGAACTTTCAAAAAAAATATTTTCCCCCCAACTCTCTACTATGTCATTTAATTACAAAGTTTTGATATTTTCTTCTACTTTCAAAGAAACTTGCTATCTGAGCAGGATGGAAAGTGTGGAAAGTTGGCTTGATAGAAATAATGGAACTGAATAGACTTCTTAGAATAATGACCAGCCTAAATTTATCAACAGCAGAAAAAGAATAAGGAAGTCTTTTTTTTTTTTTAAATGTAACTGATCTTTTTGACTAACACCAGAAAAAACTTGACCTTCCTTTTCATTTCCTAACCACCCACCAACTTTGGGGATCTTCATGTAAAATCTTACCTCCAGCATTACTTAATATTTGTGTAAGCACTGGTGGAAAAGTTTCAGTCTAGTTCAAAGAAAAAATTTGCATATGTGAGTCAGAAATCCACAGTATTTTGAAAATATTGGCAAATTAAAAATTACACACACTCTGCCAGTGAGTTCTCACATAATCTCAATATTACACAGAGAGCATTGGTTAGTAATATGCTCTAAAAAATAGAAATTGATTTGGTATCATGTGCTTATATAAATATTTTATAATAATAGTATGTTAAATCTCAATAAGCTTATCAGCTAAAGACATTCAAGGTTTTAACTCTTCTAACAAACTCAGCCACAGAAATGTTTTGAAGAATGTGAAATAAATTTAACTGATTTAAAATAACCTGTTAGGATTGCTTCAGTGTTAAATAATTACACTATCATGTGGTGCCAATGGAAGATAGTTGTGTGGGATGTCAGGGGTTTTGAGGCTAAAAGTCAACCAGAGCTGTGAAACATGGCTTTGAATACTTAACATTTTAACCTTGGATAAAGGCAACCCAATGCTCACATATGCGTCAATGCTGTAAATACTTTTAATGTACATCTGGACTCTTTAGAACCAGTTAGTCTATTTTATTTGTCTGGTTCGGTATCTTTGCCATCAAAATATCTAAAGGAAGTGCATTCAACCATAGTGTTTTAAAATTGTGTCAAAATTTCCATGGTAAAGCTTTACTTTCAGAAGATGATGTGTCACGAGATGCTTTCTGCAAATTGAAACTGCTTCAAAGAAAATTACCCAAAGGAAATAAACTAGAACTTTTAAAAAAATCAATCAATACAGAATCTCTAACTTGCAAAAGTGGTTATTCACATTCATATCAGCTTAATCAAATAAACTGATGATCAAACATAGACCCAGAGTCATAGAAGTATGAACAGACTGTTGAACCTCAGAGGGAAGACAGGCGAGAGTGGGTGGGAAAAGAACAACCAATGAACTTGTATGCATTTACTGGTGTGCATAGCCCATGCACACAGACAATGGGGTGGTGAGATCCTAGAGGGTGGAGAGGGGAGGACAGGACGGGCTCAAGAGGTTAATAGGGGGAAAAGGAGAACCTATGTAAGTAACACTTTCAACAATAATTTTTTTTAAAAAAAAACCCTACAAGTTTAAGAGTAAATCAGACTCAAAACATTTAAAATCCTCAATGGCACCTCTGTGTGATTTACCACTGTATCCTATGGTTTGCATTGCATCCATAGACTGTACATCATGCTGCACTTTCAGGAATGGAATAGAAAGTAAGGTATTCTCTTTTAGTTGAAAGAAGTTTTTAAAATTAGTATTGTTATATCTTAAATATCTTATTTTTCAGGTAAAAACATAATTTGGCAAAAGTTCAGTCACTTGATATCATTGATTCTTACAAAATCCTAGAGAATATAAAGGAAATGAAAAGCTTTTAAAAATGTGAACATGCTCAGGCAGGAATCTATCCTGGAGGAATTTACACTTTATTGGTGCTATCAACCAAATAACCTCAGTAGATAAGAAATACACCGAGCCATATTCAAATGAATGATATACAAATATAGAAGCAATTGCTAAAAGCAGATATTTATAAACAAAAAATGAAAAGACTAATGTATAATAGCTGTCAATTTGGAAATTTATATTCCCCCATTTACAAGTACTAATTTGTATTGACTACTTAATACATGAAAGGCATTTTTTTTTGTTTATAGGTCTATGTACATAATTTGTCAGTCTAAAGAAAGGCCCATTAAAATGATCACAGGTTTGGAAGTGAAATTAGGTGAAATCAATGCAATTTCAACTTTCTTAATCATCTTCAAAAATTATTCTAAGAGGTTGTGAAGTTATTGACTGGGAGACTCTTTAGAAATTGCTAAATCCAAAGATGGTGATTGCTAAAGTGGTGGTAAAGTAGCAAAAAGATGAGGAACCACACACTGTATATAAAAAACAACAACACTGGATCAAAAAAAATGTGTCTAATATAATTATCTCCTGAACTATTCAAAGGAATGAAAGATTGTCCTTAGTGAACTTAATCATTTTATGTTGTATAGTTGATACGAGAATATTTCACAAGGATTATCCATTTCTGAATGGTCTATCTCTCAAAACCAAAATTGATAAGAAGTTTCCAATTCTTGCGCCACATAATTTTTTAAGCACTTCAATGAGAGCAGTGTTGAAAGTACTCTGAATAATGAGGTCATTATTAACTACTAGAGCCCCAGTGCACAAAATTCTTGCATCAGTAGGGTTTGTAGGCCTGGCCAGCAATCAGGGCCAATCAGGGCCTCTGGCTGCCAGCTGGGGCCTTCCTTCTGACTGCTGGCCAGGGCCTCCTTCCCTGGTAGCCAGCTGCTGGCCATTGACATCCTGCATTCTGTGGTGGTCAGCACATGTCATAGGAGTGATAGAACTCCTGGTCTCCTGGTCAAACTCCCATGGGGGCACTTTGTATATTAGTATATATATATATATATATATATATATATATATATATATACCCATCATGGATATAGAAGATAGAGTGTGTTTAGGGAAGAGAATGGGGAGAGAAATTAGAAATTACAGATAATAAATTTCAACCATTTCCTATTCCTACTCTAAGATAAATTATTTCCCTAATCAAATTTCCATTTCTAATTTTTTTTTACTAGTAGGTAGGTTGATAGAAAGAATAATTCAAATATCCAGTTATAAGAAATATATATTATCTTCCCATAAATTTAGAAATTCACTCTTTATTATATGCATATTGATTTTTTTCTATTTATAATCAACTATTAAATACTTTTTAACTTTTGTCACATTATTATCAACTATTTTAATCTTATAACCAAACTTCAAAAACAATAAATAATTCTGAATAATCAACAAAGAACATAATATTATGTTAGAACAAAGCAACAGTTATTTATTTTACATTTTTAAAATTAATTTCAATATAAAATAAAGAGAGAGAAGGGGAGAGAGAAACAATCATAATAAGAGAGAATCATTGATCGGCCACTTCCTACACCCCCCCCACCCCGGACCACCACCATCACTGGGGATGAAGATGCAACCCAAAGATGTGGGTTGCTATCTGACCGGAAACTGAACTGTGACCTCCTGGTTTGTAGGTTGATGCTCAGCCACTGAGCCACCCTGATTTGGCAAAACAACAGTTATTTAGAACAATAACTTGGAAGTATTAATCATAACAGGCCTTGCTACATTAACCATAATTTTAAGTATCAAATATTCTTTTTTTAAAAAAAAAATAAAGACCTAATTCTACTATTTGTTTTACCTAATAATGAAATTATATATATATATAATGTATAGTATCATTAATCCAAAATACAAATTATCCTATATATTAAAAGCCTAATATGCTAAGTGTCCAGTTGTCTGTTCAACCAATCAAAGTGTAATATGCTAATGATATGCTAAGGCCTCTCAACTACTCGCTATGATGTGCACTCTCCACCAGGGAGCAGACAATTGACCAGTCAACCAGTTGCTATGACATAGACTGACCACCGTGGGGGAAGGGGCAGATGCTCTGATCAGTAGTTTTTGCTTGATCCCAGGATCTAGCTGACTGGCTCTGAGTGGGATGGGCTGGACATACCCTGAAGCCTTCCTTCGGTTCCTGCTTGGCTGGCCAACCTCCTGTGTCCCTCCCAGCCTTGATAGTGGATCAGTGGGGTCTCTTGGCCTGGCCTGCACCCTCCCGCAATCCAGGCTGAGGGACCCCCCAACTCTGAGTGCACAAATTTTGTGTACCAGGCCTCTAGTTGAGATATAAAAGACTAGAGGCCAGATGCATGAAGATTCATGCAAGAATGGGCCTTCCTTCTCCTGGCTGCTGGCACAGTCTTCACTCTGGCCAGAACTGCCTTTTCACTCAGGCTCAGAGCCAGCTTTTTGCCTTCCCTCACTGCCCAGCAGCCAGGGGCAAGGGTAGAACACCTGTGTTATTGCCCCCAGCCCTAGTTGAGCCTGCATATGCAAATTAACCCACCATATTTATTGGGTTAATTTACATACTCACTCCTGATTGGCTGATGGGCATCACAAAGGTATTGTAAATTTGCATCTTGCTCTTTTATTAGTGTAGATATCATCTATTCAATTTTATCAAAGGGATTTTTATTTATTTTATTTAAAAAAATATTTTTATTGATTTTTTACAGAGAGGAAGAGAGAGGGATAGAGAGATAGAAACATCGATGAGAGAGAATCATCGATCAGCTGCTTCTTGCACACCCCCCACTGGGGATGTGCCTCAACCAAGGTACATGCCCTTGACCGGAATCAAACCTTGGACCTTTCAGTCTACAGGCTGACACTATCCACCGAGCTAAACTGGTTTTAGCAATCAAAGGCATTTTTAAAAAGCAGGATGAACTTATTATCAGAAAAATTAAGCTGAACATTCTCTTTAAGGATCTTAGACTTAGGAGGCCTTTTTTCCCCTCAGTAATCAGAGAAAGAAAAAGTCTTGAAAAATTTTCACTAGCTAACACATGGTGGAAGAACATACAGTACTTTTAAGTCCTTAAGATACTTTTTAACATATGTAATTATTGAAAGTGTTGACTCAAACTCATGTTCCTAAAAAATATCCTAACAAATTCACCAGTCAAATATTTATTCCACTAAATCCATTTGCTCTGGTTTTAAAATAAAAATTAAAATTAACACAAAGAAACAAACATTCACAGTACCTCCTGCTTAGAAATCATGGTTACATAAAGGAGTAAAAATGAATTATAAAATACTGAATTAATTTAATAAACTTTTCTATCCAATTCTCTGGAACAAAAACTCCACCATAGTTACTTCCATTAGACTTAAATGTCCTCTGCATTTCCTTGGCCTCTGGGTACATAATAACCTTTCTAAAGATATCCCCAAAGAATATTTCAGTAATCTCCTTGAACACAAATAATGACAAACAATAAGCTAATTCTCAAAAAGCTTTATAAGCCATTTTTACTACTTTTAAATCAGTGTTTTTGATGCATGATTTGGGCCCCCTGATTAATGGTCATTGCCAGCCCAGCTTCTAGAGTTGTAATGTCTCCATGAGCTTCCCTCCAGCAGAGCTCAACCATTAATCCAGTGGCATATGTCAGCTCAGCAGAGCAAGGTCACTCTTCTGCTTCAAGGGGAACCATTTTATAAATAATAAAACTGACTTTTTTGCATGCTTTATGCCACCTGAGGTTGAGTGCTGCAGTTAATATCATAAAGCTTATAAACATTCCGCTCTCAGGCAGTACCCACTGCCACTATACTTAGGAATTTAAACGTTTTTCTATTAGTAAGAACAGACATGTTTATGTGGGGGCAAATATATGACATGTAATCCCAAACAGGAAAAGAATAGGTGGGAAAAACTGTAGTAAGTTCATGCTAGAATATTTGGAAGAGATTTTGGATTCTCTAACTTCCTCAGTGCATATTACATTTATTTTCCTTTCAGTAACTTTGAATTTGGCTAGTTGAATATTTCAGTCTAATCAAGAAATAATAGTGATATTGAAATGTAATAGTATTGGTAGGAAAAAACTCAGTTTATGATAATTCCTAAACCAAGAATATAATGTTTTGTTTTTAAAAAAATATTTTATTGATTTTTTACAGAGTGGAAGAGAGAGGGATAGAGAGTTAGAAACATTGATGAGAGAGAATCATCCATCAGCTACTTCTTGCACACCCCCTACTGGGGATGTGTCCGCAGCCAAGGTACATGACCTTGACCAGAATTGAACCTGGGACCTTTCAGTCCACAGGCAGACGCTCTATCCACTGAGTCAAACCTGTTTTGGCAAGAATATAATGTTTGATAATTATAAAACATTTCTCTTTGAAGGAATTTTATGTTTTAAATTATAAACATTTGTTTCATTGATATTGGTTGCTTCAAAACTGATAATTATAATGAATATTCATAATTTTAAAGTAATTTTAAATTTGTAGATGGCCTAACTTAAAAAAGAGGATGGTAGCTGTATAACAATTATCACTATAAAGAATTTATACCTGTAAGAATTATAATATTTATGTTTAATTTTCTATTTATTACTTTAATTTAAAAAATCAAAGTTGCATAGTTATTACCATGTGAAATATTCAGAAAAAATTAAAATTTAAACAAATATTCAGACTGTCATATCATTCTGAATTATAAAATAGAATTTGATATAAGGAAAATCTGCTTTGAATCTTATTCTAAGAATTTAACTTATTAAAATCATAAAAAAACGTAGGAAAAAGCTTATTATTTTCTTGCCTTCATTCTATGTGTATAGAGAAAAGGTAGAGCTAGGTGGCAGCTCAGGCCAGCCTTTCTAGGAATCTGGTTCTATGGCCAGGTCTCCATGCCCAATATCTGGTCTTCATTTTGACAAATATAGACACTTTCTTTTTTAGGTTTGTAGACATAAACAACCTTAAGGGGAACTGAGTCATAAACTAGGCTGACGACATACCAAATCTGATAACATCAAGTGTTGATTCAGTATGAGAAATTCAACTGCCAAGAAGAATGTGTACTCTTGTTGACTGATCAAAGGATTGTCTCCCCTAGAAGAAATGCTATATGAGACATAAAATTATGTTGGAAGTTTGTTGTGTTTGGCATAGTAAAGTCACAATAGAATAAATTAGGTGATGTTAAGGGCTACAGAGACAAATTTATAACAGCCCAAAGTATCTACCTCACTTAAGTGAGCAAGGCTGCTGAGCCAAGTAGAATATTTGCTTAGGCTGCTCTGGATAGTTCTTCATACCACAATGTCAAATTTATACTCTCCCACTCCTTTTAGTCTCTGTAAAAAGTAACACCCTTTGCAAGTGCTTCCCCCGCCCCTCTTTAGATAGATTACATTACAATTTTTGATTATTATTTGTTTTCATTCTGATTCTAAGAATGGTTACTTTGTTTTATGTGGGTGTGTCCCAGATCTTTATCAGTGACCTATTTAAAAACTGTGTCTTGAAGTAGGTTACTACTTTAGATGACTAATATTATCCATTAAACATTCTACACTTATGGTACATATATTGGGAAGTCATGACTACATTTCATATTACAAATCCTTTGATGGTAATCAAAGTGAATTAGAAAGTACATGGAGTCTGAACATCAGATAGAGTTTAATTCCCCCTATTTTCCAACAAAAACTGCAGGGATACAAATATGAATAAGATAGAACCCCTGTTATTGATGGTTACTGGAGTTGGAAGGACATATTGAAATTAACTATGGTAAGAGAAACAATATAGGTGTGATACACAGTCTATTAAAAATAGAAAGGAAGGAGAGATTATTAATCAAACATGCACTATGTGCTTGGAAATTTACATGTGGTAACTAACTTAATTTTCACATCTATCTTATGTGACATGTTTTAACACATTCCCTTCATTAGGCAGCACAACCTCAAAAGAGGTTTAATGAAATGTTTTTAAAAATGTTATGATATCTCAGAATAGGACCTCAAACCCTTGTCTATAATACTTTAGTTCCCTACTGCTCTGCCCTCTAACGTATTGCCTTGGTAACTAATGGAGGCTTTCTTGAGGAAGAGAGTCCAGAGAGGTATTCAAATATATGAGTTCATGATTTGGAAAAAACAAAACAAAAACAAGAAACGGTAAAAGCATTCCAGGCTAAAGGAAACACAGACAGGAAAGCATGATAGTGGTCACAGCCACTCAAAGATGAGATTTGGATATACAATGAAAGGCATCAGGAGGAACGCTCATGCCCAGAGGGTCAACCAAGAGAAAAGGCAGCAAGTGGTGGCCATCTGCAAGTCCTGAAGAAAACCTGGAACATATCCATCCCTCATGTCTCTCAGAGAAAACCAATGCTGCCAGCAATTTGAACCTCCAGACCTGAGAGAAAATAAAGCTCTGTTCTTTAAGCCACCAATTTATAGTATTTGGTTATAGAAGCTCTAGAAATTAATACAGACTAGGTGAAAAATTCCCAAGCTCTTCATATGAGGAAAGAAAGAGGACATAGTCACTGTATTGACAAATGGCTCTGTCTCTGAAAGAATCACTTCATCTACCACCAGAGCCAGTTTAAAACCATCTTTTATTCTTATTTATTAATTTTAATGGAAGACTTTTTTTCTCTACTGAGAAGCTAATTATGAAATGCCTTGTTTCTAGGAATTCACCTAAAACCTTAACACTAGAAAGAAAGAGAAATGGAGCAGTTTGGTAATGCTAAATTTGGAAACTTAGATATATAGAATATGGACTGAATTCCATTAGAAAAAATAACCAGCAGAGATAATGAAGCCATTTATCTCTAATGCAGAGCAAGAAAAAACTAGAGAGGTAAGTGTCTCATTAAATTGATTTTTAACAGATCCAGTGTATTGGTAGTCAGAGTAGTGATTTAGTATTTTTATTCCAGGATATGATATCCAAATTTCTGAAGGGGATTCTATAATTCCATCAAATCCCTCAATCATCAGTCTTATGAATTTTCTATATATTATTTGGGCACTGGGCTTTCTTTAAGTATAACCAATCTATTTGGCCTCAAACCTTTTGCTACTTTCTTGCAAAAACAACTTAGTTATAGATTTATATTGAGTATAATAATGAGAATGCTAGAATGAATCTGCTTTTTTTGGAGAATTTTCAAGGCTAAAATTATTTAAGTTTTGTATAATTAAACATGGTAAACTGAGAAATTATTAGTTTGTCTCTTTTTATTTGAGGTGCCCTAGAAATTAAAATTAAGTGCAATAAAAAACTGTGATTTGAATGAAGAAGCAGAAACCTTTCCGAAGTGGCATGTTGTTCTGGCAGTGAACTTCCGCTGGCTCCGAGGAGAGGAAAGAGGTTATCTCTTCTTAGAATGTGGCACCTCCTGGGAGCAAGACCAGTGCAGGGCAATGGCAACCTTTCTGTCTACCATCTTTCAAGCACAAGTGTTAAGTTTCTTATATGTTTTCAAATGTATACAGTATGTACAAATATATCTCAACATCTCTCAACATCCACCCTGCCACATCCCTTGTCTGAGCTACCACCATCTCTTTCTTAGTTTCTGTAATACCTTCTAATGATCTCATCTCCCTGCTTCCTCCCTTCAGAATATTCGAAACCCAGAAGACAGAATAAATATACTAAAATGTAAGTCAGACCCTTTTCTTCTAAAAATCTTTCAACAGTAGGCAAAATCCTTACAATGGCCTATGATCTTGTGTGACTGAGGCTCTTAGTGACTGAGCGCTCTTTCCCCTGTGTGCTCTGCTTCATTGTTTCTCAAACACACGGGCACTCCCACATCAAGGCTTTGGACTTACTGCTTCCTCTGCCTGGAATAGATTTCCTTAGCAGTCGCATGGCCAGCTCCTCCATTTCCTTCGGGTCCTTTTCCAAACATCCCATTCTTACCAGGTCTTCCCTGGTCCTCTATATTTCACATCCCTCCTTCCCTTCTTAGAATCTGTCATGGCATAGCATGCTATATATTTAACATATTTATCCTGTTGTATGTCGTCCCCAGTAAATGAAAATAATACCAGGGCAGGGATCCTTGTTTTATTCACCACTGTATTCTTAGTCTATGGTCTGGACTCAGTAGACACTTCTTTTGTTGAAGAATTAATGAATGGATAGATGAATGTATTAATTAAATAACTTCTAAGTCTTTTGAAAAGACTAGTTGGAGAAAAATGGCTCCAGATTGTAAAACTTTAAAAATTCTAGATGTTCAGGCATATTCTATGTGAGTAAATCAGAATATCTGAATATGGAACACAGTTATCAGTATGTTTTTAAAGCTCTTCAGTGATTCACATATGCATCCTAGGTTGAGAACCATCAATATAATCGTAGTTTTCAAACTTTAAAGTGCTCACAGAACTCGTGGGTACCTTGTTACAAGGTATGTTCTGATTTAATAGACCTGCATAGACCTGAGAATCTGCATCTCTAACCAATGCTTGGGATGGCAATGCTGCTGGTCTGTAGGAACACACTGAGGAGCAAGTACTTTTACCCAAAGTTAACTTAACCTTTATGGCCCTGTGACTCTGTTTATTGTGGTCTATACATTGTTTTCTCCTAACTGGTCTTATTTTATTTTAGGTTTGACTCAATTTACTTTAAATATTTCTTGGAAAACAAGTATGACATAAATATTGACTAAATACATAAAAGAAGAGAACATCTTGAGAGATATTTGGCTGCAGAGGGAGGTCAGTAAATAAAAATAAAAATAAACATTTATATACATCCACCCTGTTTTAAATGGGAAAAGTGAACTTAAAATATTACCTATTTGTTTATCACATATCTTATTTGATATCACTTTATAAAAACAAAATATTCAACTGAATTCAGGTCAATTGAAGTCTGAAAATTATACCCCAGATGAAGAAGCTAAAAGAAGCAGTAGGGTAGAAGCCCACAGGATTAGAAGAAAAACTGTCTCATATAATCCCAAACCAATTTATTTTATACTAGCTATCATGTCTTGAGCTACAGGACTGTTTTATTGGCTATAAATTAGGGAAAAAAGATAATGCCATAAGCCCTTGTGCAAATGCCTTGCCTAAAGTACGCTCCAGGGCATATGT
Organism: Vespertilio murinus; assembly: GCA_963924515.1. Taxonomy (NCBI): domain Eukaryota; kingdom Metazoa; phylum Chordata; class Mammalia; order Chiroptera; family Vespertilionidae; genus Vespertilio; species Vespertilio murinus. The sequence continues at coordinate 109,296,491 of OZ004706.1, read as the reverse complement.
GCTTCTCTTTTCTCATACTTGGTTCTATAAGAGTTAAAATATATCTGCACAGTCTTGATAGGAAAAACAATGAAAAAAGTCTTTAATGCCACAACTATGTGTCATCTTTGTTGAGAATAAATTTGCACAGCAGGCAGTCCAGTGAAAACAGTTCATAATCAACTACTCACCTCTTAGCATTGCTAGGATCAAATGCAAGTGGAAGGAATGCCACTTCAGTCACAGCTAGTGAAAATTAGCATCTGTGACACTAATGGTATCTCATTTACTATGCACTTCAGGTTTTGTAAAATGGTTAAAAAATCTATTTGCAGAACTGCCATCATTACAGTGTTTTCCTTTAAAATAACAATGGTATTTGAATCTCTTTTACTCAAAGGAAAACCTCAGTTAGAATTTACTAACACAGATCATTAATCCCAGCCAAAAAAAGCCTGACTGGGGGGTGGGGGATTGGAATGGGGGATTGAGGACAAATATGTGATACCTTAATCAATAAAGAAATTAATTTTTTTAAAAGCCTAACTGATTCAGTTGAAGAGCTTTATTTATGGGATCTATTTCTTTTCTATATTTTGAATTTTCTACCATATTCCATGACCTGGAACAAAGTTCTACTGTGACAAAATGACAACATTTGCAGTGTTGATGCTTATACTTAAATACGAATTAGTTGTATTACACATATACATACAAAGTTTCTTATGTACACACTATCAGACTTGATCCAAGAACAATGAAAGTACATATAACACTGGTAAGCATCCAAACTGGAACCAGACTATGCACAGTAGACCCAAGAAACTTGATTCAGTTTACAAATATTTATTAAGAGCCAACTACATGGAAGGTGTAATGCTAGGTGCAGGAAGGAGATACATGATTATACTTACTTCAATCTTAGGTTGATTTTTCTTGAATGATTTGAATATTAAAGAAGTTGTTATTATTGTTTTTCAGTAAGTGTTAAATTTTGTAGGTGGAATTCCTGCATTTAATCAGAGATAAGAAAGGAGAATCTCTAAATTCCTATCCAACCTACAGAGGCTCTTATAAATATGTCCTGCCGAGTTTCATTAAAATTTAGATGGTAATTAAGACAATTAGAAATAATATCTATAGTTTCTATACTTGTAATGGCAGCATAATATTTAAGAATAGGAATACTGAAAATTGACATATGCATTTCATATCACACAGTTTTATTATTTTTTTTTTACCTATGAGTCTTTACTCAAGTTAATTCACCTTCTCTATGCTCTCTCCTCTATTAGGCTAACTAAGAGATTCCCTCACAGAGTTGTTACAAATATTAAATCAATTAATATACAAAAAGCTCTGAACACAGCAATAGGTATGTATAAAAAACTCAATAAATATATAAAACTAAAAATAAAAAAAATTAGTTGATAAAGTATTCAAAAATATTTTGTTCTATAATGCAAGCACTTATACAGTTAAATTAGATATCTTATTGAATATGAATCCTGGATATGCTTAAATTTTTGAAAAATTATATCTGTAATGGACACTCATGATAATAAGGTAAAAACAAAATCAAAGAAGGAAAGTACAGTAAACTTCCTTGCCTGTATATTAACCAAGGCTATTTTTGATAGACTAACTGTAGAATACTGCACAACTACTTAACAAATTCCTTTCTTAATTTGGAATGTACCTAGTCACCACAGAGGGTTCTGAGTCACAAATTGAACCTGCTGGAATTTATTAACATTCCAGTATACATAGTGGGTTTCTTTTGTAATAATTTCCCAAGGCTGTTTTAGTTTCCTTCTGAAATATATCTTATCTCTTCCTCTTAACCTGCATTATGAATCTCTTAAAAAAGAAATATGAATACTGTTCTTATTTATGACCTATTTGAAAGAAAGAACTCATACCCAAAGTGGAGAAACAGGAAAATAAAGGGTGGAAAAGAGGACACATTAATGATGAAATTATATATGTATTTTAATGTGTGTTTTGACCTATTATTTTTGATTGATGGACATGTCAGCAAGTCTTGAGAACATTAGAAAATAAATTATTTTAGAAATAGGATACTTACACAATTTATTGTTACATTTTATATCCATGAATGGTTTGAATTCTTCTCATAAATGTAAGACATTTAAAAATACTAACAAAAAAGCCTTCTTTTATTTATTTCTTATTCAAATGATCAGTTTCATAACTTTTATTTGAGGTATTATATGCATCCACCATTTGAATTGAGTACTATGTCACCTGAAATAAAACCTATAGTAATTAACATGGACCAAATGATTAAATAATATTTCCCTGATATTTTAATGTTGCTCATTACTTACTTCAGTATCTATATTATAAAAAGACACTGGCCATAATGCCGGAACAACCAAACAACCTGTCACCAAGAGGTGCATGGAGCACCTCCCGGTACCTCCCCTAGGCCTGTGAGCAGCCCTCTCACATTGCGGCAGGGCGGGGCACCTCTCCTGGTGAGGCAGGAGGTGGGGCCCCTCACACAATTTTGCATGCTGGGCCTCTAGTTTACAATACAACACTAGGAAATCTCTCTCAAAAACTCTGAAATAGTACAGCACAATGTGTGTATGTTTCAGGAGATTGAATAACTGGTATGTGGTTAGTCTGTAGACAATGATTTTCTATACTTCAGACAGTTTCCTTGAAGGTTCTATTTTATCTTTCTGGACACATGTCCTGTGTCCCTTCTAGTAGATGAAGGAATATGCACTCCTCATTTTATCACCCATGTATTTATAGGAATTCTCTTAACATCAATCTGTGCCATCTCTAGGGATTCTGGTCTTTTTTTTCATAAAATGCTAAACAAATTACCCAGAAAAATAAATGCTTATAAGGCATAGTTATAATATTTGGGAAATATTAACTACATATTAAAAGGAAAGAATTTAGTTAACATGGAATGTATGAAAAACATACTTGTACATATACACTCACAAAACTCTTCCAATTTATATAGAATGGAGAAAGATGTGGTTTATATATGCAATGGAATATTAGTCAGCCAAAAAAAGAATGAAATCTTGTCATTTTTGATAACATGAATGGAGCTAGGGGTTTTATGCTAGATGAAATAAGTCAGATTAGTACCATATTATATCATGTACATGTGTAATATATAAAACAAATTAAATAAACAAACAAAAGAGAAACAAACTCATAGACACAGAGAACAAATTGATGGTAACTAGATGGAAGTGTGGTGAAAAGATGGGTGCAAAGGGTGAAAGGGATTAAGTACAAATTGTTAGTAATGAAAATAGTCACGCATAGGGAAGATAGTAGATAATATTGTAATCACTATGTATGATGTCAGAGAGCACTGGACTTATTGGGGTGATCATTTTGTAAGATATACAAATATCTAATCACGATGTTGTACATATGAAACTAATATAATTTTTTTACATCAAGTGTAATTGTAAAATGAATTTTAAAATGTTTATAGAATAAAATTATTTATCTCAAGAAAATGGAAATTCATTTACAACAAGAGTTAATGTTTCCATTGTGACTATATTCCGCAATATATTTTGTTACCAGATATGCATTTTATCAATATATTTTTACTTTTATGAGTAATAAAGTCAATATGATGAACAACACTCTATTTGAATTACAATAGTTCCTGCAATTAAGACAATTGACAATTGACAAAATAGTTTAATGACATATTAACTTACTACATAATATAGTCTTTATGAAATATTCTAACTTTAGATTTTAAATACTTAGAGGGAAATGACTGCTTGCTCCTAAATATAGTTTGTAATCTTCCTAAATCTACTCTTATAAACTCAATGTTGTTGCATTTGATCAAGTAAATTTTATATAAAATTAATCTTAAATATAAAGGTAAATGATGTTTTTAGAAACTGTTTTATACCTTTTGAAAAAGGGGCCTTTGAATTTTTATTACATTAGGAAAAAAGAAATTATATGTAATCTAGCTATATTTTTCAGTAAAGATACTTGTCTATTCTTTATCAGATCTTTGTGTCAGTAAGAATTAATATTCAAAATAATTTATTCCAAAGATTAGAAATCATTTAATTTTAGTTTATTTCAGGGTGGTTGTGTGCAAGGAGTTTTCAAATATTGATGATTATTCAATGCCACATCAAGTAAAAAGTTCATAATTCCCAAATCCTTACTCTGAAAATGGTGTCAAGTATATAAAGACTAATAATAGGTAATAAATCAGTCTTTTAACAATATTGGAACTCAGTTATTATTTATTCACAAACAGAATTAAAATGTTATTTATATAACAAACTCAAGAATGTACAAATGTTAGAAAAAGTCTCTATACCAGGATTTTATAAATCAATAACTATTAACTAATATAAATTTCTACAATAGAACCTACTATTAATATATATAAAAACCTTCAGAGAGGAATGGAATGGGAGAGAGAGAGATAGAAACATCAATGATGAGAGAGAATTATTCATCTGCTGCCTCCTGCACAGTCCCTCCTGGGGATCAAGCTGCAACCCAGCATGTACCCCGAATGGGAATCTAACCAAAACCTCCTGTTTCATAGTTGACTCTCAATCACTGAGTTACACTAGCCAGGCAGCCCTACTTTTTCTTTTAAGTGGAAATTATTGTCAAGATAAAGAGGAGAAAAACATGACAAATAAAATCAACTTGTCAAACCTATTAACTTATGGGATTTTGATGCTTCCCAAAACACAATCCAATTCTCTATTTAGTTCAAAAAACAGAATAGAAAAATAATATGTACAACATGCTGTCATATTTTAATATTAAAAATAAAAACATCAAATATTTAACCAAATATTTATTTTAAAAACTTCTCATAATTAAATTTATTGTGAAAACCTGAGCACTAAAGTGGTAAAATGAATTCAGAAAATTGTTAAGTAGACATTAACAAGTCTATTGTCATTAAAAATGTGCAAGAAGATTTTATAATATCAATCTTCCAAACAGAGATCACCAAATTAACGTCCAGGAAGTTGATAATCTGTGCTCAAAGTTCAGTTACAGATATAAACAATGAAATATGACCTATAATTAAATTACAAAGACCATATATAATTGTCAGGTATTATTTAACATCTAGTTTTGCAATCTTTTTCTATATTTGCTATGAGGCATTCAGCCTATGGTTGAATTTATTTATGACTAGCAGATAAGAATTCCCTCTGTGTGTGCACAATTTATTAAGTGGTTTAGTTTTGTTTGACTATATATAAAATTGCCTTACCTTTGGCTTTTGATGTTTCTCCTTCTCTGAAACATTGGATGGTTTTCTCTTCAGCATTTTGAATTCAGACTGCTCCAAGTGAGTGCACTTTCTGTCGTCTCAGAAACAACTGAAGACAGCAGTGTGCTGTATGACAGCAGTGCGTTTGAGTCCTGTAACCTGCCACTTCCTCCTTTGGTCAGGATATGACGTCACAGTTACATGGGCAAAGTGTTTTGGCATTTTTTTACAGTTATTATTTAGTAACTCTTTAATGTTCTGTTTCTTCTATATTCTATGACGTAAATTACTAAATGTCACACTTTGACATACCTGCAGTTATCATCAGAACCATAAGGATTTCAAAATAACACTCATTTTTTTTTTGGTTTATATAAAATAAAAATCTATAACACACTTTATGGGTAAAGGGAAGAAAACATGTGAACTAATAAATAAAATTTGAGATGTAGGTTTTTAAGTACAAAAAAATTTAAGAAAATACTCAGTGTAGTCAATTTTACATTTCTAAGTAAACTGTTAGAAGAAGAAATAAACTAGGCTTTATAATAGTAATCCTATGTAAGACATGTATGCATACATTTAAAATAGAGCATGGATAAAATTCATATAAATACAAATGATAACCTGACTCTAAAAGTAAGTGATTATGCATATTGTTACTGTTTTAACATATTACTATGTTGTAAAGTCCTGATTAATTGGAAATCAATTAAACAGACCTTCACTTAACCAGACACCTTTGTCCTACAAACTACAATGCCATACTCTGATTATTGCTGTTCTGGTGATGATCCAGTGGATCAATTGGGCCTCCAAATGAAGCCTCCAAAATTCCTATTTAATAGGTCCATAGGTCTGATATAGAGCTAATATGGCTTAGAGAGATTCTCCTTGTCAAACTAAAGAGTTTTAATTTTTTATTATAATGTCAAAACCAAGATACCAAGGAAGTAAAAGCAAGAAGTTCAAGTTTTCTTTAATTAGGGATTTACTAAAGGGTGACATGGAATATCTGAAACTCCAGTTTTATTGTTTTGGAAATCAACCTAGACTTCTGTTTATATTCTAAAATATCAGCTTCTCTAGATAACGAATCAACTGACTATTTCTCAGTCTTTCTTTACATCCCTAAGCCCCTTCTCTTTGAGGCCCAGTTCCAGCATTCGAATTTTGCTAATTGTTTAACAAATATTGAATTGAGTATCTATTGTATGCTGCCTGACAATAATATCAAGCCTCTTGACTTGCTAAAATATTGTTTTTATTATATAATAGAACTGAAGGAATACCCTTGTCAAGATTTTGGTTAATATGCTTCTACTAGATATCAAGAACAGTTTTATATTTTCAAGAATTATCAGGCTGATATTTGTAAGTTAATGACACAAAGGATAACAATGAAAAATCTCAGGACTTTGAGTTTGGGTATGCCCTCTCCCAAACTTTCTGTTTGGTTTAGGTTGAATTTGTGGCCTAAGTAAATTTTTTGTTTCATTTTCAGAAATTAAAAATCATGAAGAAACATATGTCTTAACTGAAATATCTGAACCTCTGTGTCCCCATTTCTTCATCTGTGGATAATCATTAATTCAAATGTAAGTTCAATCAATACTATGGTAATGCTAACTTATTACATGGGAGGGTTTTGGTGAGGATATAAGAAAATATCAATAAAAACATACTTATTATATGACATCATTTAAGTAATGTTGTATGTCAAGAAATCTTTGTAGATCTAAGGGAAGCATGAGGTTTCAAATAGTTACGTTTGGTGTGGTGCTTGCTATTGATTATATTTCTGTAATAATAACTAAAGAACAGAGACTATAACTGGAGTATATGTAGTTTTAAAAATTATTACACTCAAGCAGTTTTTATAAAATCCCAATGTATAATCTCTAGACATTTTATGATCATTAACACTATAAAGAATATTGAAAATACAAATAAAATGGCACTCTTTTCCTTCAGAACTACAGATGAGAGAAACAATTTTCCAGTCTTGTACTTAAGAGCAATGTTTGCTAGAGATTAAAGGACCTGACATTTGAGATCATATTAAAATCTGTTTTTAACTCATTAATAATAAAAAAAATCTCAGGTGACAAGATAGAAACTATTAATTATCTATTTTATGAAATTCTAGGTCCACTGAGATATTTAATATGTGATCTAACAAATTCAGAAATTAAAGGTCGACAGTACAGGAATCAGGTAGAGTCATTATGGAGCACACCTAACTCCATATCACTATTCAACCACTAAGCCACATGTTGCTTAAGACATGTTCTGAAACAGGGAAATTGCAAAAGAGTAGTCTCCATGGACTGCTTTTACACATTACCTTAATGGTCTTTTACCCAGGAAGTAAAGCAGGCTGGAACTTTGTGGCATATACATTGGTTACTATTTCTGCATCATACAGGGTGAGCAAAAACTTTAAAGAAATTGCAATTAAATGATAGGTACTGTCGTGTGTTTTATGAGAAAGTAAGGTGAGATAGGAAAGAGTTGTTTCAACAGTGCAACAAATATTCAATGATATAATAAAAAATAATAAAATTCAAACCATAGGCTTCAGAAAAGTATAAATGTGAGAAAATGTTGTCTGATGTCTTTGATTCTGACATTTTGTTTACCTGATGATATTTATATTTCTTTGCTTCTAGTCACCAAGTTGAATGATGAAATTAGATAGTAATGTTGGGTTAATCCTAATCTGTAAATTATTTTAAGACATATTTGTTCAGTGCATGGAGGGTCTTCAAACCAACTCTTTAAAAATGAGATTAGAATCTCCACACTGCCTTAATTTTTACACCTTCTCCAACAAGTGGCCTGGTCACAATAAATCTAACACTTCAATGTATTTCTGGGGCAGCCATAATGAAAAAGCGATTTTAGTAACTATAAATTAAACTACTTCTAACCTCACCTCAAATATATTGTTGAAGGAGGAAAACAGAATGACAGCTTTTAAGAATTTGAAAAATAAAAGAAATAATATTGTTATTATAGAATACAATTTGAAATTAACATATATATAAAGGCTAATATGCAAATTGTCCCCTCGGGAGTTTGATTACTTGCTGAACACCAGGGCACAAAGAAAGCCTCTGCTGGCAGCTGGTAGTGGGAGAAGGGAGGCCCCAGTCACAGCCAATGGGCCCTGATTGCCAGCCAGGCCTGGAGACCCTACCCATGCACTAGTTTCGTGCACCAGGCCTCTAGTTTAATATAAGATAGAATAATTATAAAAAAGAGTAGATTACATTCCATTTTGTTCAACAGAATTTAGTCACTTATATTAAAAAAAGGTGGAGTAAATCATAAAATCAACTTAACCTTAATAGTTCCTCTTTTCTTTCTGTCCCTTCCAAGTAGGCTTCTCTCTACAGAATGGAAAAGGTAATCTTATAGAAAGAAGTCTGAGTGGGGGAATGAGTTCTTACCTATTTATGACTTGCTGAAAGTGGAGATCCTATACTATGCTACAAATCTAGCCTTACTCAGGATTTATAATGAAATTCTATGTAGTTCTTTACTCAATAATTCAGGTGTTATTTTTAAAATCATATAGCCATATACAACACATTGGGTATTATCCCTCCTCTAGATATCTAGCTTATCCTTATCACAAGGTAGATAAAGCACCTCCTTGTTTAGATTTGGGTGTGTACAGAGAAATGGTGGGATGGATGTTCCCCCAAGCCTATAAGAAGAGATTTTGTGGATGGTAGCCTTCTTGTGAATCTCTTATATTTTCTAGGTTTCTGAAATCTCTTAGTCATTCTCTGTCTATAGAGTCTCTACTTACTAATCCTTTTCAGTAAGGAACCCAGCCCATTCCCCAAGCTTTTGAAATCCCTTCTAATGTCTTACTAATTGAAAAACTATATAGTTTTGCCTAGTGACCTGTTTTAGGGAGTCATGAGCTCAAGTTTTGAGGAGAAAATTGGAAGAAATAATTCTGATTCCACTAACTGGGTGTGTAAAGAAGTTGGGAGCTATCAAGGTTTGTTTTTCCCTAAAAACTTGAAATTAAGCTTACTTATCATAGATTAATTTTCTTTTAAGGATATGTATCAAGTCTGCATAAAAATTACTGTATCATTATTTTCTTCTTGTAATATGGTGCCTTGCCTTAGTTTTACTAGAGTCTTCATATATTCACTAGCAGTGACAGGGTAATACCCAAACCATTTAGGGATGTTGGTGTGTGTGGGGGGGGGGGGGCATTTTTTCCTACAAAGTAAAAGGGAAGTAACAGAGGTAAATATTGATAGTATCCACTCAAGCTGCTTAGTTCAAGAAAGAGAGAGCTCTAGTCAACTTTTAGTGTCTTAATTCTCCCTACAAGAGCCATGTAGAGATGGCTGCATCGAGCAGTTTTAGCTGGATTTTAATAAACAACAAATATATTTAACTACTTCTTTCTATTTTTTATTTTAAGCCTAAGAGTAACCTTCTAATAATGACTTGGCTCTAAGTAGCTCTTCAGGAGGAGAATGCATTGTTCATATGGACATCAAGTCCCTTAAACCTTGTAATTTATATTTCTCACTATAAAGTAATAAATTACCATGGTTTTCAATTAGAGTGTGTCTCAAAATAATGGTTCACTCTAGGTGTGCCAAAATCATGATGCTTTAGAGAGAGGAAATGGGCTGGTCAGGCCCAACATATCTTGGGATGACTCTTAGAAGGGAGCCTGGCCCTGCAGCATTATTCTTATTTTAAATTCCTACAAAGATAATGTGTCAAATTATCTCCATTATCTTAGTTAAAGAGGAAATAGAGAATTGAGGTAAATAACAAGAATCAATGGTCTAAGATGAATGGTGAACCTAAATAATCATACAGGAAAAACTATCTAGAAAGAGACAAAGAACTTCTCACATCATATCTATGTGTGGCAAGTTGTTTGAAAACAATGTTTGAGAAGACTTCATTATCAAAATATAAGAAGCACCAGTTCAGCAGTGACTAAAACAATCAGGGGAACTGAATAAATTCTAAGTAAATACAAATTACTCAATTATTTCAATAAATTCTAATTATATACAAAGTGATTGCCACAATAAGTAATGATGCAATTTTACCCATTTATAATTAAAATTGCAAGATTATTGAAATAATCTTATTATCAAAGGTAATAATAATAAAGACTATCCTTTTTAAGTGCTTATTATATGCCTGGCATTGTGCTCTACGCTTTATACATGTTTCCCATGTAATCTTCACAAAATCTTTATGTTGTTAATATTATCATTCTTACCTCCAGAGGAGGTGAGGTAAGGTCCAATTTGCACAGCTGGTAAGTGGTGGAGTCAGGATTCAATCCAAAGCCTCAGCACATAAATATCCCTCTATCTCATCGTTGTGCTTTGGCATACAGGAAGACCTGGCATAAAATGGAAGTGGTTTACTTGGGTGTTAGAGCCAGGAATGATAAGGGCTGGGTACAGGGTAATGCTGAGCTACTGGTTGGAGAGAATGTTTCTTTCAATCAATTAGTGTGAATAAAAAGTTGAAACCAGTAAGTATGTAACTAATCTAGAACCCTCTTCTTTAATTCAGACTCAGCACCACAGGGACAAACTAGTACTATTTCACTTTCCTTCTACAACCCAAGCTACCTTTTTGTGATTCCAAGAAGAGCCAAGAGTCCATTAATACTAGTTTAAATAATAATTTTATCTAATTTCCTGCTTATATAAATCAGGGTTAAATTACAGATTAGACTTTTCCACACTTTATTAAATTCCTTAGATCCTGAAGTTCCCTGCTGATGGCTTTTTGATAAGGTATTTATCTATGAATAACATTATCTGTGAAATTACTATTATAAGCATATCTTATTTCTTCCTTGACCTAGAGCTATAACATCACAATTTATGTTTCTTAAATGTATTTATCATTATGTTATCTATTGACTATTAATTTTACCAGTTTTTCTTGCCTCAAGGTCACATCCGAATTATGATCATAATCTTTGCATTTCTATAATATTTTTCCCTTCTGCACTTCTAAAAACATTTTAACTTTTTAAAAAATTAAAATGCTTACCCTAAAGGATTAAAAAACATTGAAGCTTCTTATCATATCTTTTTCTATTCCCAGACTTCCTATTTCAGTTTTTTTTCTGATCCCTCTTGTATTAAAATCATTTTTCTCATTAGTTAGATTTATTTTTCTATGTGATAGGCTTGTACTTTCTTGACTTATGTGTTAGTTATTATCTATTGATTCCTGCTTTTATCCTTGTGAATTTTTTACTCTTTTCACCTTTCAACTCTCTTATAATTATTCAGTTAAACAATTACTCATTATTATTTTGTAAATAATGACTTGATGGATAAGTCAAATTGTGCTCAATGCTTTATGTTCCCTTTGGTATCCATTTTTTGGAGCTTATAACTAACTTCCTTTTTACGGTTGATTCTCTATGTGTTGCAATGTATTCCAATAAATGCCCCAACAAATCTAACATCTTATTTGTTTTGAATATTTAAGTTCGCAAATTATAATTTCAAATGCTCAAAATGTTCAGATTTTTTTCCTTCAAATGTAGTTTGGTTATTATCTAAATTCTAGAGGTCCGGTGCATGAAATTTGTGCACAGGGTGGGGGTCCCTCAGCCCAGTCTGCACCCTCTGCAATATGGGACCCCTTTGGAGATGTCCTACTGCCAGTTTAGGCCCTATCCTGCAGGAATTCCTGTGGGACCAGGTCTAAATTGGCAGTTGGATATCCCTCTCACAATCTGGGACTGCTGGCTCCTAACTGCTCACCTGCCTGGCTGCCTGATCACCCCTCACTGCCTCTGCCTGCCTGCCTGATGCCCCTAACTGTTCTCCCCTGCCGACCTGATTACCTCTAACTGCTCTCCCCTGCCAGCCTGATCACCCCTAACTGACTCTGCCTCGGTCTCCGCCACTGTGGCTTAGTCTGGAAGGATCTCTGGAAGGTGTCCAGTCTATCTGGTCTAATTAGCATATTACCCTTTTATTAGTATAATTGTAGTGCTAAGGCTGAAATTGAAATGGAACTTCTCAATCTTGTCTTGGTTTGTATTCTCTCTGACTTGAGTCTTACATCATCATTTTTGTCTACTCTCTCATTTGCAGAAACACACCTTCCTAATGAAAACATCCTAGATGCTTATAGATTCTTTACAATTTTTTGAATGGTGTTTTGACATGAAACAGAATTCTAGCCTCATTTTTTTTCTCAGAATTTAGGAGGCCTCTCCATTGCCTTCCAGCTTCCAGAGTTATTGTTGAAAGGTCAAATGTCATTATGATTCCTGATTTATTATACATGGTTCTCTCTCTCTCTGTCTCTCTCTCTCTCTCTCTCCTCTATTTGTAGTTTCCTTTTGATATGGGTTATTATTTTTTTCTTCATTCTCTGTACTGCTCACTCAATGGCTCTTTTAAAGTGGAAAAACAACCTTTGGGTTTGGGTTTCTTTGATAAATTCTTCATCTTTTCTTCTCTGTTCTGTCATTCCAGAATATGATTAATACAATCAATGTTAAACATCATTCACTGATACTCTCATTGTATTATACTTCTCTGTTTTCAATTTTATTTTTTGTTTGTTTCTGTTTTATAAATAACTGGGGGCCTGATGCATGAAATTCTTGCAAGCCACTGCAACTGCCTCAATACCTCCCTTGCAGCATAGGTGGCTGCCTTGATCCTGAGGCTGCAGCCCCGGCTTCATCGGAAGGTTGTCTGGAAGGATGTCAGGATGGTTGTTTGGTCAATTTGCATATTATACTTTTATTATTATAGAATTTATTCATTAAAATGTTTTATTCATTTAAAATGTTTACACATTCTCTTATATTACTTTTTGGTTTAGAATATCTCCTCCAATTATTTAGTCCTGTACATAGCTTTACAATTACATTTACAAGAGTTATTAAACCAACTCTATATTTTAACTGACTCAACAGCTTATTGCCAATCTTTTGAGATAATGATTTCCTCATTTGAAAGTTCTTTTTGTTATTTTATATTTTTAATTGTTTAATTACAGTTGACATACAATATTATATTAGTTTCAGGAGTACAACATAGTGATTAGATATTATATAACCTTACTAAGTGATCACTCAGATAAATCCAGTATCCATCTGACACCATATATAGTTATTACAATATTACTGATTATACTTCCTATGCTGTACTTTACATCCCATGATTATTTTGTAACTATGAATTTGTACATCTTATTTTCTTCACATTTTTACCATCCCCAACCATCCAACAACCATCCAAATATTCTCTGTATCTATGACTCTGTTTCTGTCCTATTTGTTAATTTATTTTGTTTCTTACATTTAATTTTTGATAGACATGTATATATTGCCATTTTATTATTTATATTTTTATATTTCTCCTCCTTCTCCTCCTCTTCCTTCTTTTTCTTCTTCTTCTTCTTCTTCTTCTTCTTCTTCTTCTTCTTCTTCTTCTTCTTCTTCTTCTCCTCCTCCTCCTCCTCCTCCTCCAAAAAGACCCTTTAACATATTATGTTCTTTTATTATTTTCTTAAATTTAAATTCTTTATTGCTTAAAGTATTATGTAAGTCTCCTTTTTCCTTCATTGACCTCTCTCTCCCTGGCAACCCCTCCCCAGCACATTCTCTCCCTCCTCCCATTCCCTCCCCCCCGTTTGTGTCCATTGGTTATACGCATATGCATGCATACAAATCCTTTGGTTGATCTCTCCCCGCTCACCCACACCTTCCCTCATAGGTTGGATAGTTTGTTCGATGCTTCTATGACTGGTTCTATTTTGGTTCATCAGTTTATATTGTTCATTATATGCCACAAATGAGTGAGATCATGTGATATTTATCTTTTTCTGACTGGCTTATTTTGCTTAGCATAATGCTTTCCAGTTCCACTCATGCTGTTATAAATGGTAAGAATTCCTTCTTTTTTACAGCAGCATAGTATTCCATTATGTAGATGTACCAGTTTTCTAGTCCACTTATCTACTAATGGCTACTTAGACTATTTCCAAATCTTAGCTATTATAAATTTTGACATTTGACAAAATCCAACACCCTTCCCAGCAAAGTGGGAATAGAGGGATCAAAACCTCAACATAATAATAGCCTTATATGACAAACCTACAGCCAACATCATACTCATTGGGCAAAAACTAAAACCATTTCCCCTAAGAATAGGAACAAGACAGGGATGCCCACTTTCACCACTCCTGTTCCACACAGTACTGGAAGTGCTAGCCATAGTGATTAGACAAGAAGAATAAGTAAAAGACATCCAAATTGGAAAAGAAGAAGTAAAATTGTCATTATTTGCAGATGACATGATATTGTACATAGAAAACCCTAAAGACTCAATTAAAAAGCTACTAAAACTAATAAATGAATTCAGCAATGTAGCAGGATACAAAATTAACTCCTAGAAATCTATGGCTTTTTTATATGCTAATAATGAGCTCACAGAAAGTAAAACTAAAAAATCAAACCCTTTCACATTTTATGTGATGCTGGTTTGGTGGTGATGAACTCCTTTAGCTTTTTCTTGTCTGAGAATTTTTAAATATTTTCTTTGATTCTAAATAATAGCTTTTCTGGATAGAATAATCTTGGTTGTATGTCCTTGTTTTTAATCACTTTGAATATTTCTTGCCAATCCCTTAAGGCCTGAAAAGTTTCTGTGTTGAGAAATCTGCTTATAATTTTATGGGAGTTTCCTTGTAGATAATTAACTGCTTTTCTCTTGCTGCTTTTAAGATTCTCTCTTTTTCTTAACCTTTGGCATTTTAATTATGATGTGTCTTGGTGTGAGCCTCTTTGGGTTCATCTTGTTTGGGATTCTATGCACTTCTTAGACTTGTGTGTCTATTTCCTTCACCAGGTTAGGGAAGTTTTCCATCATTATCTTTTCATATAGGTTTTCATTTCTTTGTTCTTTTTCTTATCCTTCTGGTACCCACATAATGCAAATGTTGGTGTGCTTGAAATTATCCCAGAGATTTCTAATACTATTCTCATTTAAAAAAAGCAACACTATTTTTGCTATTCTGATTGGGTATTTTCTGCTTCATTGTTTCTATTCTACTGATGATTCCTTGTAATGCATTCTTTATTCCAGTTAATGTAATCTTCATTTCTTTTTTAAAAACTATATATTTTATTGAATTTTTTACAGAGAGGAAAGGAGAGGGATAGAGAGCTAGAAACATCGATGAGAAAGAAACATTGACCAGTTGCCTCCTGCACAGCCCCACCAGGGATGTGCCTGCAATCAATGTACATACACTTGACCAAAATCGAACATGGGACTTTCAGTCTGCAGACTGACACTCTATCCACTGAGCAAAACAGGTTTTGGCTAATCTTCATTTCTGACTGGTTATTTTTCATGTTTTTTTAGCTCTATATTAATTTTTCTTATCTCTTTGTTGAAGTTCTCATTAAGTTCAACTACTCTTCTCCTAAGTTCATTGAGCAACCTTATAACCAGTGTTTTAAACTCTATATCTAGTGGATTGCTTGTCTCATTTTATTTAGTTCTTTTTTAAAGGTTTGTTTGTTAGTTCTTACATTTGGGACATGTTTCTTTGTTTCCCCATTTTGGCAGCCTCCCTGTGTTTGTTTCTATGTATTAAGTAGAGCTTGTACATCTCCTGGACTTGGTTAAGTGGTCTTATATAGTAGGTTTCTTGTAGAGTCCAGTGGCACAGCCTCTCTGATCACCCAAGCTGGTCATTCCAACTGCATCCCCTCATGTGAGCTTATCCACCCTCCTGTTGTATTTGAGCCTTGATTGCTGTTGGCACATCAATGGAAGGATTTACCATCAGGGTAATCAGCTGCAAGGATTTGATATGACTACCAACCACCATGGAGAATTAACTGTGCAGGGGCCCACCACATGGAGCAGCACTTACTGCCATAGGGCCCTGATGCCCATTGAGTCTGATCTTTAAGTGTGTTGTTTTGGAGGTGGTTGGGTGGTTCTTCCATGTGCTATGAAGGTATCTACCAGGTGTGCTGTCTCTGGGGCCTCTTGGGAGGTTCAGGTTAAGATCAACCACCACTTGTGTTCTACTGTAGGGTATTTGTCATTAGTTACAAAATGATCTTCAGATTTTGCTACTTGTATTGGGATGAGATGTACCCAGGAGAGGATAAGTTGCAAACCAAGACAAGCTGCCACTTGGGCCACTTAATGAGAGGTATGGGGCATACTGAGATGAGGCCAAGTCCTGCTTGTTCTAGAGATTTAGGAAAATCTGAAGTATGATATAAGACAGTCTTTAATATGAAAAATGCACTGGAAATAGCTTGGGTAGGCCTGAAAGCTGGGTGGGGAGGTGTCAAAGATATGGTGCCTGCAGGCTCTGTGGGAGGAGGGCTCAGAAAAGGCACAATGGCCTCTGCTAGCACCTCTGTCTGGATATCTTTCTTTTGTTTGCTCTGATTTTTATCTTTCATTTTTCTGGCTTTCTTCAAATGTATAGTCATCCTTGGCTGTTGATACATCATTTAGGACACGTTATGAAAATACTGTCTGGAACTACTGTGCAAATGGTGGGCTGGTAGGGGGATCAGCAGCAAGAAAGGCTTTTTATTAGAAGACCCTCAGATAGCAATTTCTGGAATTCTATTATCTGAGACCACTCAGGATCTTCAGGTAATAATCCTCTCATGTTCTGGGGAGGTTGTGGAGTAAGGAATGATATTCCTTGCAGCTTTCAAATGCTGAAGTTCTCAGGGGGTCTGTGGCACACACTGACTTACTTGCGTGCTGTATCCTTTTTCTGCAGGTTCTGAGATTTCCACTTGCTCCAGTCCTCTATTCACCTCCATTGTCCCATACCCTAGTTGGCATGAATCGCTTCTCCTGTCCTTTCACCATATATGTCTTTGTCTCTGTAAGTGGATAATATACTATAGTTAAGCAAAATATAGTTTGGTCAGCTATATTTCTTCACATTTTCATCACCTCTTCTTTCACTCTGCCCTTTAAAATATTCGCATCCCTTTATCTTATTTGCTAACTTCAAATTATATAGAAGGTATAGCTAATTACATAAAACTTACCTCTGTCACCACCATACTTACATATAATATTTTAAGATTGATGTAGGGCTGATCTGTCCTACATCAACCTTAACACAATCATAAAGTATTTTCAGGGAAGCTCATTTTCACATTTAAGTAATTTTTCTTTTTCTATATTTCTTTTCACAAGCTCAGAAATATAGTGTTCTATGAAATAGTTTGCCTTTTCATTTTTATAGATAGTATAAAATAATTAAAATCTACATTTGTATTAAAAGTTTTCAAAGTAATTTTTTTTGCCGAAGCCGGTTTGGCTCAGTGGTAGAGCGTCGGACTGCGGACTGAAGGGTCCCGGGTTCGATTCCGGTCAAGGGCATGTACATTGATTGCGGGCACATCCCCGGTAGGGGGTGTACAAGAGGCAGCTAGTTGATATTTCTCTCTCATCGATGTTTCTAGCTCTCTATCTCTCTCCCTTCCTCTCTGTGAAATATCAATAAAATATATATATATTTTTAAAAGTTTTCAAAGTAATTTTTAAATTAAGAATGCAATTTAGTACCACCTCAACCATGCATGAAACCTTTTTCAGTAGGCTGAAAAAAATTCTGTCCATAGTACAATACTGACAGCACAAATTGAACTAATTTTGCACAAAAGTGTTTTTCAATTAACATCTATCTGAACACAGTACAATCCACATGTGCTATAAAAATCCCCTGCTTAATTCATACATCTTTCCCCAGAAGCCTAAGAGGAAGGTAGACTGGGCTGATCAGTAGACCATGATTCCTGCCTTTGCCTACTGAGGAAAAATGTAATTAATAAAACATTTTTGAAGAAAAGCTATTCTTAAACAGGAAGAACAAAATAATTTCTATTTCCTTTTTTCTTTCAATAGTCAGAAAAATTTATACCAGATTCAGGAGTGACCAGATTGCTTTTCAGACCTTACTGTTTGAAACTATGCTAATGCTGAAAGCCTATCTACACTGATCTATACTAATAAAAGAGAAACATGCAAATTGACCATCTCTTTGCTACACCCACCAGCAAATCAGGAGAAGAATGCAAATTAGCCCAACTAAGATGGCTGTGGCCATGGAGCTGGAGCAAGCAGGAGGCTTGGGTTGCCCCTGGTGATGCAGAAGCCAAGCTTCCCACCCTGTCCTTCACTCAAGGCTATAAAGTTTCAATTATAGAAGATAAATAAGTCCTAGATACCTGCTTCCATTTGGCCCTGGCTTCTATTCAAGAGGCGCTGGGGGAAAAGGAGGGACTTGGAGCTTGGGTCACTAAAGGTATTGCCAGACTTCAAACAGCCCTCAGGCCCTCATCCAGGCTGGCCAGACACCTCATCAGGTCCCCCACCCTGAAGGGGCTGTGGCCAGCCTGAAAACAGCCCTCAGCGCCTCACCCAGGCTGGCCACACCCCAATGGGGTGAGGGTCCTCACTGGAGGCCTTGGAAAGTCTGCAAACAGACATCAGCCCCTCTCCCAGGCTGGCCAGGCACACCAGTGGGGTCCTAATCCTTAAGGGACTGTGGCCAGCCTTAAAACAGCCCTCAGCCTTTCACCCAGGCTGGCCTCACCCCCATGGCCCAATCCCTGTAAACAAGCAGTGGAATATCTCTCCAGGGGTCTCAGATTGAAGAGGGTTCAGGCTTGGCTTAGGGACATCCTCCCCAGTGCACAAATTTCATGCACCAGGCCTCTAGTAAGAGATAATGATATATAGCCTATTTATTTAAATAATCAAAACCTCTAGGTGATCTTAATCCCATCAATGTTGCCTATAATCCTGTCTAATAAAAGAATAAGGTGCAAATTAACCATCATTCTGCTACACCTATAAGCCACACCCACAAGCTAATCAGAAGTGAATATGCAAATGAACCCAACCAAGATGGCTGCAGCCACAGAGCGAGCAGGAGGCTTGAGTTTCCCAGTAATGGAGGAAGCCCAGCTTTCCACACACCCTGGCCAGTTTAGGCCTCCACTCAAGGCTATAAAGTTTAAATTATAGAAGATAAATAAACCACAACAAAAATAGCTGCAGCCACAGAGCAAGCAGGAGGCTTGGCTCTGCTCTACAAAGTTTCAATTATAGAAGATAAATAAATCCCAGATACCAGAGCCTCTGCTTGGGTTACTAGGGGGCATGGCCAGCCTACAAACCACCACAGGACCCTCACTCAGGCCTCCCCACGCCCCAAGGGAACCCCCACAATGATCAGGGACTCCATTAAGGGCAAACCAGCTGGCCCCCACCAGTGTACCATGCCTCTATTCTATCTAATAAAAGAGTAATATGCAAATTGACCATCACTCCAACACACAAGATGGCTGCCCTCATGTGGACACAAGATGGCTACCAGAAGATGGACAATAGGGGAAGGCAGTTGGGAGGGAACAGGCCTGCAAGGGAGGGCAATTGGGGGCCATCAAACCTGTAGGGGAGGGCAGTTAGGGGTGACCACACCAGCAGAGGAGGGAAGTTGGGGTGATTGGGCTTCCAGGGAGGGCAGTTGGGGGTGATTGGGCTTCCAGGGAGGGCAGTTGGGGGACCAGGCCTGCAGGGGAGGGCATTTAGAGGAGACCAGGCCTGCAGGGAATGGCAGTTAGGGGTGAGCAGGCTGGCAGGAGAGGGCATTTAGGGGCAATTGGGCTGGCAGGGGAGCAGTTAGGTGTCAATCAGGCTGGCAGGAGGGTAGTTAGGGAGTGATCAGTTGGGAGCCAGCAGTCCTGGATTATGAGAGGGATCCCAGATTGGAGATGATGCAGAGTAGGCTGAGGGACACACACCCCCATGCACAAATTTCATGCACTGGGCCTCTAGTATAATTATAAAATGAAATACTTTAATTGCATATCAGTTCAATGAATAGAATAAATAACCAAAAAATGAATAAAATATGATTGTGGTGGAATTTTAATATAAAAATGTTTACCACAGCAAAATCAAATTTCATAATGTCATATTTATATACACATATCACATATATATGCATGTATGTGTATGTACATATGTACATAATGTGTGCATGTATGTTTGTGTTAATTTAGATGGAATATCATCTTTTCATTTTCATACAAAGGGTAATGAAAATCTTCTTAGAGACCAGGTATGTTTTAAATAGTTATACATTGCTCTCCCCAACCCAACACACATGAAGTGAAGTTTCCATATAAAGTGTGAAGCCACAGTGAGGCACAGCTTCTTCAAAACACCCCAGTATTGTAAATATATTGCATTTGTACTTATCATTTCTTGGAAGGGAAACTTGGGTGATCATTTACAGGATTTTACAAGTATGTTACCTACAACTCAATTCTATTTTACTTTTTAATAAGAAAATTTTCCATAACTTTTACAGCTATATTGTGAGAATGAAAGAAAAGTCAGTTAATAAAGTAGTATGGTAAACCAAATAGCCATTTACATCTGTTTCCAGGAGCTCAAAAAAACTGATGAATTGATGGAAAACTAGTATCTACTTGGAGATAAATCAAATTTCCTCTTTTATTTTTAAGAGCATCAAATTCTAATCAATCAAAGTGGTCCAAACAGCAGCTAACACATTCAGATGACTAGTATTTTGCTGAGAAAGCCTGGCTTGGGTCTTTCCTTTTCTCATGGCAACCATGTAGGTTTTTTTTGTGGGATTAGAGTTATGTGGTCTTGGGAGGACTGATAAAAGTTGGAGTTCAATCAAGCTATATAAATTTGGGTCCAACATTTGACCTCTTGAGTTCATTTTCTTCTTTGATGAGAGGTGAAAATAATATTTTCTCATCTTGTTGTTGTTTGGATTGAATAAAACCATATGTAAAAAATTTCTAACACAGAGAAGGTCTAACAAATGCTAGTTTCATCAACCTTATTCAAATACAAAGGTAAAAATGTATGAAGTATCTAGGATTTTAAGCAAGTCCCATTCTCATGTAGGATGTGGTCATAGTGTGACCCAACTTCCTGGTAGCATGTCTGCCCTCTGATTTCCAAAGCCTGTACATATACCATTTCTAGTTTAATCTGATATTTTCTTACTGTCTCATGCTATAATGGTATTTCCATCTGATGTTTATTCCAAGCCACCAGCTGGGAGAAATTTCTACAGGGAAATTTAGTTCTGCTTTTATTTAAATTTGGTAATACACATTTAACTGTGGATTTGCAATTGCTCTTAAAACAAACTCTATACTTTTCCCCATGACCAAGAAGGCCTAAATCTCTGGCTTTTCCAGTCTTACCCCTCTCTTTCTTTCTTTCTCTGTTCCCATCATGCTGGTCTTTTCTTTGTGCTTATAAACCAGTCAGTTCTTGTCTGCCTTGGGCATTTGGCCAAGCCCTCTCTTCTGTTTGAGATGCTCTTCCCTTCATTTTTTCACATGGCTGGCTCCTTGTTATCCTTAAGGCATCAGCCTTCATGCCACCTGCACAGAAGGCTTTTCCAACTGAATCCATATAAGTGCTTTCTAGTTGTCAGTGCTCTTGACTGGTTGGTTGGTTTGATTACCTAGAAGGCAGAGTCCAGGCCTATTGCTAGCTCTAGATTATGGCACAGAGAGAGGCTCAGAATGTGTTTGTTTAGTGGAGGAATAAACTCAATGCTATATATTTGCACACCATTTTCTTGAATTAATAAGTATCAGCATAAAAACTTTAGAATTCATACTCCTCAAAACCAAAAGGGATAAGGTAGGCAGAATAAATGTTTAACTAGATATTATAAAATTTTTCTTTTAATTTTAAAACACCATAAACCACTTTAAAAATACTTTCTCTTTTATAGAGAAATCCATAAGAAATGTCAACATACTTTCCTATTGATAATAATGATCTATTATTAATAAATAATTTCACTCTAGCAGCTTTCCTATGAAATATTTATTGAAGTTTTATATATATACTGGACACTAACTATTTGAATTCCCACTGCTAGCAATTTAGGTCCTGATTACAGGACTTCTAAGACTAAGCCTGCAAAGCATTCATTGAAATGAAATATCTCCTTACCTATTGAAAAAATTATATTGTCCTTATGTCCACTAAAACTCTTGCCCTATAATTCTCTCAATATTAGAGCTTGATTTGAACTTACCAGCTCATCCTGGTACTTTAGAAAACTAACACTTCTCCTTTGAAAGAGAAAAGAAACTTGCTTTTCAAAATGATAAACACTTAGGGGGAAAAATGTGGACTTTTTTCTAGTTCTTGGTACAATCAGTAACTATGTCATATGGTTCATGCAAAGCCAACTTCTTCATTTCATCCAGCAAAGGTCACCTCCTCTGCTGGCAATTAGTGGGTGAACAGAATCCCCTCAATATCATCTTTATAAGGTACCCACTTGGAAACTGAAGTGGTCTGTTGCTGGTCTTTTAGTCATCACAGCTCTGGCCACCAGATTGGAAAACCTTAAAATGCTTTAAGGCTTTTCCTCTGACTGCTTTGTACTGATGAGAAGGACTTGGTCAAATCACTCTGTTAGTCTCACAGAGAAGACTGGGCAGGACCTGAATGCTCACAGGCACATGTTATTGTTTCTGGGCTCTTCTCATTCTTATCATATTCCAATATATGAGGAAGGAGTCCTATCTTATTTGTTTAACAAATATTTATTAAACGTCCACTATGGATCTGTCATTCTACCAGGTATCTAAAGATGGAGAAGCATGGATAGTACCTTACAAGAGTTATTAGTTTAGTGGGAAGAAAGGCAAATCAATAGAGAGTTGAAATGTGTTCTGTATAATCCAAGGTGCATGAGCAGGTAGGAATAGAGTGTAAATTTCTGTTTTGTCTGAAAAGATATAGAAATCCTATATAATAAAACCCTAATATGCAAATCAATTGAATATGCAAAACAACTGGAGTGACCAGTTGCTATGATATGTACTGA
Organism: Vespertilio murinus; assembly: GCA_963924515.1. NCBI lineage: Eukaryota > Metazoa > Chordata > Mammalia > Chiroptera > Vespertilionidae > Vespertilio > Vespertilio murinus. Next base: position 109,273,264 of record OZ004706.1, on the reverse strand, counting down.
CCACCAGGGGGCAGACACTCAATGCAAGAGCTGCCCCCAGCTCACGGCCCTAGGCCAGCCAAGGTGGGTGCCAGCAGGGCTCCCCGATCTTCCTGCCAGTCACCATATAGGTCAGTTCTGATCACTGGCCAGGCCTAGGGACCCTATGCAAGAATGAATTTCATGCACTGGGCCTCTAGTATTCAATAAATGAGGTACTAGTGAGCCAAGTGGGAATTTGCCATCCACATAAAGGAAAAGACAGGGACATGTCAGCCATGAGAAGAATATGTAATAGGACCAGAGACATGAAACTGTTTGGAGGACTTGGTCAAATCACTCTGTTAGTCTCGCAGAGAAGACTGGGCAGGACCTGAATGTTCACAGGCACATGTTATTGTTTGGTATTATCTGAAAGTGAGGAGTAATTTTGTGCAGCTATTATGTGTGGTAAACAAGGAAAAAGACAGATAAAGATGATTATCAGTGGTTGAATGCCAGACTATAAAGGATTTGGAGGCCACATGCAATGTTTGAAGGTCTTACCCACAGTACCTCAAAATCTGACCTTATTTGGAAATAGGGTTGTTTCAGGTAGAATTAGTTAAGGTAAGGTTGTTCTGGAGCAGAGTGAACCCTTAATGCAGTATGAGTGTCCTTCAAAGAAGAAAATCTGGACACACACATGCACAAAGGGAGAGGATAGCCATGTGATGATGGTAAAAGAAATTGGAGTCATGCTGTCACAAGCCAAGAAATTGGAAAAAACAAGGAAGAATCCTTCTTAAGTACACATTGATTTTGGACTTCTAACCACCAGAACTGTGAGATAATAAATATCTATTGTTTTAAGTTTGTGTACCTTATTATGGTTGCCCTACTAAACTAAAACATGTTAAGTAGTGTGGATTTAAATTGTAGTAGTAATGTATATTTGTATGGGATGGGAATTATGGAAGAACTGTTGCCAAAGCAAGACAGCAGCACTATCAGATTTGCGTGTTAGATAAAAGGTTTGGCTGAACTGTGGAGCGTAGATTAGAGATGTGGAATGGGGAAAATCTGCAAACATTTCAAAACTTATTGACCTCTTTACTTCCTTGGTATCTCCTCACATATAAAAAAAAACAAAAAGGAGGGAGCAAAGATCACCTCCTCTTCTCTGTTTGGTCCGAAACATTATACCAGACCTCTCCTGTCTGTATAATGTTACCTGAATAAAGAAAGAGGCATTAAATTCAATCCTGCCAGAATGCCTTATTTAGTGATGGAAATGTCACAATGGAAAATCATAGCACTATAATACAAACAATTAAAATGATTTTGATATTGATATTATGATACTAATTTACAGAATAAATTACAAATCTCATAACCATGAGTTAAATAAATTTAATTTCCCAGTAGCAAACTATCTGAGTTCCAAGACTAGTTTTTCTTGATCTTTATATTCATTAGAAAAATTGGTCTAACCTGTATCTTGAAATGTCTATTCTTATGCAAGTAAAACACTTGTTAAGAAACATACTATCATTTAGATCAAGACTAAAGATACTACAGGACAGCTGTTACTTCTGTTATGTGTATTTCCTGGTAAGGTCATGAATTGTGAGGATAAGTAATCTTCTGACACTCTGGATTTTTCTAGTCTTGAATGGTTTAAATAGATTACATTATAAATACAGAAGAAGAGTATGCTTTCAGTATTTCAAGCAGCATAAATGCACGTACACTGTACAAGTGATACATCTTTACTAAAGTGATAGGACTCACAAGAGAGCAAGAAGACACAGTTAAAGCATTCTGCTTTCTGTTCTGCAACTTCAACATAACCTCCTGAGACACGACATGTTGTACTAGAACAAATGAGTAAATAATTAGACAAATGTAAAACATGTTTAATTTACTAAAAACTTTAACTAACAATGTTACCAAAATATTAGCTTTATGATATAATCAGACATGTAAAGTATATGCTTTTAATTGTATTGTATTGAAGGAAAAATTAAAATGATTTCCCTTTGTTTTATATATAAATTGCACAATACAATAAATTCAAAAATCAATGAGGTTATTACATTAAGATTATTCCTAGATATGCATGAAAAACTCAAGTATATAGTTGTCTTGGACACTGATATGTAGAAGAATCACAGAGTTAATTCGGGAAAGTTAGGGCTCAAAGATGAAGAGGCTTGACTGAAGAAACCGAGGCAGCTGGGGCAGCACTGGATCTAGAGGCTGTTTTGTTGTGTGTGGTGCAGCCTTCTACTGTCATCATGGAAATTCACAAACAACAGCAGTTCTGTATTTAGTGGTTCCTATAAAATGAATTTAATACACATTGGAAGCCTTAATTAGTATTGTATGATAGTTTTTTTTTGTGTTTTTTTTTTTGTTTTTACCATGAAAAACACATTTTCTCTAAGGAAGAACATAGCTTATCTACTAAAAGATTAATATGCAAATTAACCATCACCCTGGTAGACCAACAAACCATGCTCACAAGCCACGCCCATAAGCCAATCAGGAGCAAGTATACAATTTAACCCAACCAAGATGGCTGCGGCCACAGAAAGCAGGAGGGAAGCTTGGGTTGCCTCCTGGCATTGGAGGAAGCCAAGTTTCTGTGGCCCTGGCCTGTTTTGGCTTCAGCTTAAGGTTACAAAGTTTCAATTATAGAAGATAAATAAATCCCAACAGAAATGGCTGCAGCCATGGAGTGAGCAGAAGGCTTGGCTCCACTCCAGGCTACAAAGTTTCAATTGTAGAAAATAAATAAATCTCAGATACCAGGGCCTTCACTTGGGTTGCCGGGGGGTGTGGCCAGCCTGCAAACCACCACAGGCCCCTTTCCCAGGCTGCCCCATACTCCAAGGGAAACCCACCCTGATCCAAAACACCCTTCAGGGCAAACCAGATGGTCCCCACCCATGCACCATACCTCTATCCCAGTGTTGGCAAACTGCTGCTCACAAGCCACATGCAGCTCTTTGGCCCCTTGAGTTTGTGGCTTGCGAGCCATGGTTTGCCAACCACTTCTCTAAGGTATTACCCAAATCAGTGTCCTAAAGCAATGTTCGGTAAACCGTGGCTTGTGAGCCACAAATTCAAGAAGCCAAAGAGCCATATGTGCTTGAGAGCCGCATTTTACTGACTACTGCTCTATCCTATCTAACAAAAAAGTAATATTCAGATTGATCATCATTCCCACACACAAAGAGATCCTGCCCCCAGGTGGACACAAGATGGCTATCACAAGATGACCAGCGAGGGGGGGGGGTTGGAAAGTTGGGAGGGACTAGGCCTGCAAGGGATGGCAGTTGGGGGTGATCAAACCTGCAGGGGAGGGCAGTTAGGGGTGACTAGGCCAGCAGAGGAGGGAAGTTGAGGGTAACCAGGCCTGCAGGGGAGGGCAGTTAGGGGCAAACAGACTGGCAGGGGAGCAGGTAGGCATCAATCAGGCTGGCAGGGGAGTAATTAGGGGGTGATAAGGCTGGCAGGCAGAAGTAGTTAGGGGTAATCAGGAAGGCAGGAAGGTGAACAGTTGGGAGCCAACGGTCCTGAATTGTGAGAGGGTGTCCAATTGCCCGAATAGGCCCTGGATTGGGCTTAAACGGCAGTCAGACATCCCTTGAGGGGTCCCAGATTAGAGAGGATGCAGGCTGGGCTGAGGTACAACCCACCCCCCATGCACGAATTTCATGCATCAGGCCTCTAGTGTGAAATATTTGAGAGGGGTCATGGACATGTATATTGATAGTGGTGCCCTGTCTCTGCAATGGATGTTTATGTAAGTATCAGTAGTGGTAGGATTACCAAAATAGCAAAAGACTGAACAAGTAATATGGCACAATTAAGAATAGTAGCAGAGGGAAACAAAAAATACCCTATATCTCCATGGGATGGCTGAGTTGGGACACTAACTGTGGGAACTACACCAGAGAAGCCTGATAGTCAAGGGCAATTAAAGCACAGAGGCCTTGTTTTCAATACACCGGACTGTCCAAGGCCACTCTGTGCTTAGGCTAAGATACCTTACACAGCTGTAAGGCCATAGCAATCTCACGGTAAGCTGTGCCCTTCTATAGACAAATGATTGATGTCACTTTTGGCAAGTAGCCTTCTTTGTCACTGGAGTAATATACAAGTTACTGACCAGAGAGTGGGCCAGAGAGGAGAGGCTAGAGAGCTCAGATGAAGCTGAGAGCTGCTGCTGTGATGTAAGACTAAGAGCTCATAGAGAGCTCAGAGGTGGTTACTATGTGAGGCTTCAGAGACCAGGCAGCATGCTGGGCAGGGGAAACAGGAGAAGCTGCTGAGCTAGAGAGGGTAGAGAAGCTGATGAGGCAAAGAGTTTAGGTACTGCTACGATGTAAGGGCATGATCTAGGGAGCAGCAGGTGTCTGCTCAGATAACGGCTATGGGTACAGACACTAATGCTGCTTTGTGGGAAAGATGTACACATTAACCAGCAGGTGTCTGGCTGCCTGCCTATATAGGACTGCTGTAAAGAACCGTTTAGTCTAATGACTATGTGGCCGCTGGCTTCTGTAATAAAGACTCATTCTTATACACCCACAACCTCTCATGGCTTCTCTAAGACCGGAGTCTTATGAGGTCCAGCCCCAGGCAGAGAGGCTTATACCTAACACCTGTAACTATTTAGCAGAGGATATAGGAGGAAATTGGACTAAGTTCCCAACAGAATCATCACTGGCATAGTCAGGAAGAATTTAGAAGAATATATGGACACAGAACAACTCAGAGTAGCAATGCTGTGCAGTGCTCTTCCTGGCTCTGACACTTGCCTCATGGCTTCTTTGTCTGTCCTGCTACTAAGAATTGACCTGCTATCTCTGATTCTTACCCACTGGCATTCATTCATTTTTTCCACTCTTCCCTCTAAGCACCATTTTTTTAAAGCTTTACTATGTGCCTAGAAATGAAAAATATCTTCTTTTAAAACATGTCTGATTTGCATAAACTATCTGGACTTTAGAAGGGAGAAGATGACTACTTATAATCCAGGCAATTGATTTCAAATCAGATGCTTTAAGAGAAGAGTTTAGATATTCCCAAAATACTGACTCACAGGAAGAGTTGTTTAGAAATACATTCAGAGAACGTAGCTTATATGTTAATTAGCCATCATTCCCCACATCACATACTTAGTTTAGTTCATTTGTAAAGTATAAAACGAGACACATTTAACTGAATAGGCCATTTGTTGGAAGAAAAACTAGATATTTTGCCAACATAAATGAATATTACTTATCTACAACATATTTGAATACAAGAGTCACCACTCAGAAACAATATTACATGAATGATTAACACATGTTCACATCATGTGACTTTGTACAGCAGTTTTGTCTCCTGCCAGGTGATGTTCCCACATAAGCTAAGCCACACCCCAATCATGTTAATTTATTTACTCTGAGTGACTGGTGAATGCACACATTTGCTAGGCCTATTCAGTATAAATTTAAAATTTCTGTAATACATATAGAAAACTTTTATGTGAAATTAAGCTTTTCATACATACCTAATTTTAATTACACAAACATGTCTACATAAGTAAAAACAGGTAAACTAACCAATTAGTCAATTTTTTAACATATGCATTCAGAAAACTTACTTAATTATATAACAGGCTTTTGGCTTTATTGGACAACCCCTTGCTTGAATTAGTTGATTTTGTCAAGGTTTTACTCTATCGTGATTTATTCACTTGACTGACTTTCTTACTGTATTAGTCTGTTTTTGTTACTGGTAAAGACTTAACCCTCCCTTTCTAACAATTTGCCCAGGTACAAAGGCCAAGCTGTTGCTCTGGTTGACAAGGGCAATAACCACATTTTTACTATAGTTGCCATGATTACATTTAAGTTCAGTTGTATTTTAGTTGAGGAGACATTTCATCATTTTTATTTGTACTAAATAAATGTAACCACCAAAATTTCTAATTGTGGTGAATATGGATATCCAAAGGTTGCAGACTGTTAGGAAAAACACATAACAGAAAGTGAGTATTCAATTTCAAAAAGCCTTTTAGTAGAAATATTTTAAAATCATCAGGTTTTTTTAAATTTTGTTTTGTGTGCTTTCTATTTTTTATTTTTACCATTTAAAACCAATGATCTTCATTTCCCACAATCTATTCTGACACTTAAAGGAATATTTAAAAAAATGTATTGCATTATACGTGGCTACCACCAAATAAAGCCACTTTAAAAAATATTGTTTTAGAATAAAGATAAGAGCAGAAGAAGTTTGGCAATGATTAATCAAATTAAAGCTTTTTCACATTTGTATTTTAATGTTATCTGTTGTAAAAAAGCATGCGCACATGCACACAGACACACACACACACACACTCTACCTTGAGATCCCTTTCAAATACATTGGCTTGGTTAAATATGTTAGGACCTAACCTTCAAGACTAAATGATATTGGGAACTCCTACTAAAGTATTGAACTGAATCATTATCAAAACTCTGTATTTTTATTGACCCTCTGACAGAGGGAATGACTTTTGCTCCTCAGTGATGGGGTAGAATGCTGCATTGGGGCCAGAACTCAAGAAGTGTTTTCAGGGAATTCCATGGTTACTGGGACTATAGGAAGACAATCCACTAAAATATCCGTACTAATAAGGAGGAGTTAGCAGAAGAAAGGGTTGAAAAATGGCAGCATCCTATATAATAAAGAGGTGATATGCAAATTGACCTTCATACCCTCACAAGATGGCCACCCCATGTCATCACAAGATGGTCACCGTCACCCCTACATTGTCACAATATGGCAGCCCCCAAATTGTCACAAGTTGGCTGGTAGGGGAGGGCAGTTGGGGAAAACTAGGCCTGCAGGGGAGGGCAGTTGAGGGGACCAGGCCTGCAGGGGAGGGCAGTGAGGGTGATTGGATTGGCAGGGGAACAGTTAGGCATCAATCAGGCTGGCAGAGGAGAGGTTAGGGGGTGATTAGGCTGACAAGCAGAAGTGGGTTAGGGGCAATCAGGCAGGCAGGCAGGTGAGTGGTCAGGAACCAGCAGTCTCAGATTGTGAGAGGGATGTCCGACTGCCATTTAGACCTGATCCCAGCAGACCTAAACCAGCAGTTGGACATCCCCCAATGAGTCCCAGATTGGTGAGGGTACAGGTTGGGCTGAGGGACACCCTCCCTTCGTGCCAGAATTTCATGCCCTAACCCCCTCCCCCCAGTATACTGGGCCTCTAGTAGAGAATAAATGAGACTCCCCTAAATTAGAGAAAGTTGCACAAAGAAGTCAGATAAATTGATTTTAATCCAGATTTAATGTTAAGCTTGAAACAACTAAACAATGACCCACTAATGAAAATCAGATCCCGTTTTTACAGTTACTAAAGAAAATAATGATTATGTTATTATAATCCTAAGGGCTATTTATATTCAAAAACATTTTATAAAGTTTGGAATATATATGGTAAATGGCCTGGTGGTTTACCCGGGGATTTTTCTACTCTGTTATTTATTAAAAGCCCCAAAACATTCTGTGATGGGAGTTTAACCAAGTCAATTTGGAAAGCACAGAACAATCTCTGGGGATTTATCAGCTGCATCTAATAGAGGCTCTGTATACTTTTGCACAGGTTGATAATAAGGGTCGTGAGTATAGAGAATTCCTGAAGGATGCCCAGTACATTTGTTTGTATTGTGGTCAGTGTGAGGTCCCTAAGGTGACAATTATTGTATAGGAATGGAATTCAGAAGACTTTGACTAAAATCCCAGGTTCTTCAATCTTCAGAAGAAGCTGGCCTCATTTGGAAAATTGAATTACCTACTTTATAGGTTTGCTATATTTATTAAATTAAATAACCTGTGGAGTGATATATATATCCTGAAGTCTTCTTGAGATAAATATATATTATATATATTATTTATATATATATTTATAAATCAATATAAATTTATTTTAATCCAGCTTTAATGTTAAGCTTGAAACAACCTAACAATGAACCACTAATGAAAATCAGATCCCATTTTTACAGTTACTAAAGAAAATAAGGGCTATTTATATTCAAAAGCTTTTTATAAAGTCTAGAATATATATACATATATCTTCTGGTTATATATATTACTCCACAACTTATTTAATATATATTTCAAGAAGACTTCTGGATAGGTGAAGATTAAATTAAAAATCAGTTAATTATTAATAGTTTTGTCTGTTTCAGACGTGATTCTCAAACTTTGAAGAAATTCTTATTTGGTAAGTCTGGAGTAGGCAGTCCTTAGTAACAGATGCCTTAGAAACTTCTGTTGGAGTTGGTTCATGAAATCACACGTTGACAAATACAATTTCAGAACATAATATTCTAACAAAACTGTGAAACAGATTGTTCTATTTGGAATCAGCAGGAGTGTTGTAATTCTTTATTCCAATGTCATTTCTTTCCTACAAATTTTCAGGTTTCCAAAGGCCTCTGATTCTCATTGAAAATGAGCTCCATGGAGTGTTGGCCTGCGGACTGAAAGGTCCCATGTTCAATTCCAGTGAAGGGCATGTACCTTGCTTGCGGGCACATCCCCAGTGGGTGGTGTGCAGGAGGCAGCTGATAGATGTCTCTCTCTTTTCAAAGTTTCTAACTCTCTATCCCTCTCCCTTCCTCTCTATAAAAAAATTAATAAAATATATTAAAAAAAGAAAATGAGCTCCCGAGTTCTCCCTTATAAATATAACTATATCAGCCTTTCACATCCCAGCAGGATTGCATTCTAGTGAGGGTGCAATGGCAAGACATCCAAGTCAGAAAGTCACTACACATCGCCTCTTTTCTACTTATTATAAAACTAGAGGCCTGGTGCATGAAATTCATGTCCCCAATGAATCAAGCTCTACTATCCAGTGTCAAAGAGGAATTTATTGTCTTAAATTATAGTAATAATTTCTTCCTATAAAAAGGATGCATAACATTTGGGTTAACTTCCTTCAGTGTATCTAGTTCATGACATAAGCAGATTCACGAATTCATTTCACAAAGGAAAACATTCCTTTAACACTTTTTACTTCAATTGTTAAACATTTAGCATTAAAATTACTTTATCTGAAGAGATTCCTCTGCCACATTCTATAGTAAAATCTGAATGCCTTTTGGATAATTGCTGCTTTGGAATACTGCTTCATTTTCCTTCTAAATATACATCAAATTTAAAGGTGACAATAAATTTTTATTTTAATCCTCAATTGCTGTGTTCATAGATTATTTTTGCATTTCTTACAATGTTAACTAGGTCCACAGAGCTAGCAAAGCTCCATGGAACTCTTGGCTCTAATTTTCCTCTTTAATCCTATAAAGCTTTGAAAGATATTGATTCAGCAAATAGAAAAAAAAAATAACTTATCAAAAATAGCATACATAAAATGGGAACCGGTCAAAGAAACTCTAAGAATATTGTTTTAACTGGAAGTTGTACCATTAACTGATACAACGTATTGTATTCCTGTTACTGCTTTTTGTGATATATTACCACTGTATGGGAACAGTTTAATCTACTTCATACAGAGAGCTGTAGGAGTTCTCAGTGGCCACAAGCAGCTGATCTAAATTTCTTGCAGGTGACGCATCTATTTTTTTTTCCTAAAAGGAAGTAACCCTCTGTAAAAGTCTTTTTTTTTTTTTTTTTTTTTTTTTTTTAAAGCTGTGGTGTCTTTAACCACTTCTTTTTCCAGTTTTTAAGTTTATACTTTGCATGACTTACAATGGGTCACATCAATCATTCTGGGTTCTCATTTTTTTTTTGTGGTGGTGACAATCACATGTTAGAAACAAAGTGCCCTTTGCATGTAGCTGTACAGGTACCTCTGATTTCTCAACAAATGATTCAGAATGCCCCAAATCCATTAGATCTCTCCAGGGAGGAAAATTTTCCGGCATCCCAGAGAGGGAACTTGAGTTCATTTCAATCATCACAAATGAAAGCCACCCTTAATATTCATTAGATATTTTATGATGGCAATATGCATTATCTACTCATATGCCCCTTTGAAAGGCCAATTTCCTTTGAAACTTGCATGGCTCCAAGCCACTCTTTGTAAAAAGTGGCCAATGTCCAAGAGGAATCTGGGGAGACAAATGGATGACATTTCCTATCCATTGGGAATGATTGATTCCATTAAGCCACTGTGGTAGCTATGAGTGTCTAAGTTTTAAAAGTTAAAGAATAGATTTAGAATGTGCAGTGAGGTCATTGTGTCATTTCCCCAATGTCTCCTCTGACCACATGTCCTAAAGTGAGTGGGACTCTTTGGGTTGCACAACAAAAGATTACTCAAGACTGACCTTTCTTTTGGAGAAGGCTGTATGTTGGGGACAGAAGATTATGAGCTTGAGAGCTTTTAATTAATTTGTTGTTCTTTCTACCATCATAGTTCATGTCACCTTGCATCTATTTATCTTTTCCAATCTACTGTCATCACTATATGAAGAGTGATCTTTTTAAAATATACATGTAATTATTTATCACATATTCTCAACAAATAAAAAAGAAGCAAACTAACAAAAACAAACCATTGTTTTAAAACGCTTCGTACATAGGTTCCCATTGCTTTTAAGAGCTGCCATACCACACAACTTAGCATTTCATATAAAGCCATAAGTGGTCTGACTCCTTTTTCAGTCTTGCCTCATACCATATCTCCTCACTTCCTCTCCCAGCCATTCAGACCCATTTCCACATTCTCCTGAGTTTAGACTAGTTGTTGCCACTCTTTCATCAGATTTAATCTCAAGCATCATTATACCCGAAAGTGTTTCCTGACTCCTAACTAGATCAAATCTGCCTATTCATGGGCTTCATTAAACCATGTAGCTCCCATAGATTTTATTAAAGTATCATTTCATGTTTATTTCTGAGATTATTTCTTTTTTTGCCCCACACTGGACTATGAGGTTCACAGTTTCTGTTTCTGCCAAGATTTTATTCTCCTTACTTAGACCATTGTAAATACTCCAAAAAAAATTATTGAGTAAACAAACAAATAGCTCCTGAACTTAATCCAGTTTGTGCCCTGGCTAAAAATCCCTTTCTCTGGGTGAGATGTGGACTTCAGTTTGGGTTGGGCTTGAGGTGATTTACAATAAGGCCATATTTATAATCCAATTATTCATTGGTGTGGTTGTATTTAATTGCTCAGAACCATGAGATGGTTAAAGATCTTATACTGAATTTTCATAAGTGTTTTTAGACTGAAAACCAGTTGCTTTACATCTCCCCAGGAAGGAGAGAGAACATAAATTTATTTTTTCATTTTTATTCTCTTCTGCAAAAGGTGTGTTATACCTGAGTTATATTTTGACTCTGAAATAAAATATCACAAAATGAATATTTAATATGTCTATGACAAAATATATGAAAGGATTTTTACAAGATAAAATCACTTTATATATGTAAGATACTGCTAATTTGGGAAGTGGTAATTTGGAAGGTTAAAAAAAGAGCAATGGTGAATCTAGCACATGAACCCCATCTCTACCTTCTTTTTGTCTGCATGCCTCAGAGATCACAGGTGTGGGGTCACTAGTACACGTCCAGGAAGCTAAAAGCATAATCTTATCCTACCCTCACATTGAACAATTGAACTAGGTAGTTCTGACTGTTTTTATTTCCAGAGAGAAAATTTCATAAACTGTATTTTAAAGTCTTAAAAATTTGTGAAAACTAGTGATGTACATTTAATACAACAATATCTCATATGATGTGAAAATGCTAAGAATTGTCCATGATGTGACCCTAATGACAAGCATGTGAGTTGATTAACTTTTTGGCCCCATAGACTGGCACAATACCTGATACATCATAGACATTATGCTATTGTTAATCAAATGAGGGATAAGTAATTATAAACACATATATAATTATAAATTTTAATTAAGTAGTAATAATTGTTGCTAAAAATAGAAAAATAGTAGCTCTTCTTCATTAAGTTCCAATGGGCATCACTTAAATACTTCACATTCTTGCAAGACTCCGACCACAAAATCTGCATTTTGTCCATTTAATAGACAAGAAACTGAAATTCAAAGAAATCAAGTAACTCAATAGTCACCATACAGTAAGCAGCGAAGCTACAAATGAAGGCCAGGCTCATTTGGCTCCAACACTCATGGAGTTTCTACCATGTTCTGCTGTTTTGTTTTGTTTTGTTCTGCTGTGTTTGTTTGTTTTCTGTTTTTTACTGTCATGTCTACTTATCTTTCTGGTGAAAAATTAAAGACAACTTAGTGATAAAAAAAAAAGTCTGGACTGAGAAAAGTTTATGGTAAGTAGCATCTCTGTCATTATCTGCTGTGAGACCTTTGGTGTCAAATCGTATTTTATACCACTTAATCTTCACATGCCTCAATTCCTCCATCTTTAAAATGGCAATGATGTTTTGCCTAATTCAAAAGCTAGTACAAGATAAAATGCAAGACAAGTTACATTGCCCCTAGATGTCAGGGACTCCATTTACTTAGCAATAACGCCTGTACCTTGAATTGGCACTTTCACAAGCATCATTTCATTATGCTGAATCAAGTTAAAAACTGTCTTAATTTTCTCAGGTGAGAAACACAGTTATTATTCTAGTCTCATAAGTTATAAAGCCATGATTTTCACAAGAAAACTTTTAGGTTCATAGATTTGAACCTAAAATCTAGATAATCACTTACATTGCATAAATTATTTGACCTGTTTGAGCTTCCGATTTTTATCATTAAAATGGGGAAAATGAGGAAAATATCACCTTTCTGAGTTATAGAACAAAGATAGGATGTGTAACAGCAACTGAAATATAGTCAAGTGTTAATTAAGTTAAAGAAGGACATGATTATCATTATATCATTGTGTCTGCATGATCAGAACAAGTTCTCAAATTCCTGAAGCATTCAAGGTGGCACCTGTTGTGTGTGTGTGTGTGTGTGGTGGGCGGTGGTGGCAAAAGAAGCTGTCTTACTCCAACCCAGCACTCTTTATACTCCATAGTCCCAATTCTTCTGCCCCCTTTACCATCTTAAACTTCAAACACTCATTTTCAAAGCAGAATTCAGTCTTCAGAAATGGCATTCAAAATGATTTTTAAAACATACTAATTCATTTTTTTTGTAAAGAAAATTTTCATTTTCAACATGTATTTTTCCTAGATTCATTTTAAAATGTATTTTATTGTTGATAGTATTACAGATATCTTCCATTTTCCATTTTTTTAAGTAGTTCTTTTTGAGTGGCAGGAACCTTCTTAGAATGTAAATGTAAACATTTTGTTTCATGGAGGGAAAAATTTATGACCCTGAGAACTTGAATTGATGCAAAGTGAAAATTGTATTCATATATATCACTGCTGTTTCAGAACAGAGGAACTAAAGTTGGTGATGCAAAAAAAAAAAAAAAAAAAAAGAAAAGAAACAAGAAAAACAAAACCCTAAACCTGAAATAGCTTAGGTAAAGAAAACAATGAGAAATAAGGTCAACAATGTTCATATGAAGATAAAAGAGCTGTTTTGAAAAAGCTGTAAGAAAATCCTTATGTATTAATCTTTATTTGCTCATGGAAATTTTCTTCCTCCAGTGTGTCCTTATAGCCATAACTATTGATAATAAAAGGAACCTTAAATATCATAGATAACTCTTCCTCATTCTAAAGACAACAGCCTTGTTGAAGTGGTTCAGTTGGTTGAGTGTCATCCTGTGCACGGAGAGGTTGCTTGTTTGATTCCCAGGGTCTGACACGTATGGAAAACATCTGTGTGTGTGTGTGTGTGTGTGTGTGTGTGTGTGTGTGTGTGTGTGTATCTTCCTCTAAGCATGTCCTCAGGTGAGGATTAGAAAAAAAAATGAGGAAGATCATGAAGATTAGGCAACCTGATCCAAAGAGATCCTAGTAAGTGACAGTTGAGCTCATACCTGACTCCTGACTCCGACCTATGCTCAGTCATTGTCTAACAGCCTCTGACACACTATACTATGTGCTCAAAATATAACTTTGTCTTTAGCATTCTAGTATTATTTGACTTATGAGCTGCTCCTCCCTACCCCCCGCCCCCCCCCCCCCAACACACACCTACCAACACTTGCTGTATTCTCCAAGCCTCATTACATAAAATGCTCTAACATTCAAGCCTCTCTCCTCACAAAGGTCAATGTCTGGCTTTGGTGATTTGTTGTACTCTGTTGAACTATGCAAAAGAGTTAGGCTATAAGTGAATAGGAGCTTTAGATCTCTCATGATCATGAGCATATTGGGCCTTTTTCGGATTGACATTCTTTGTCCTCTCCTTCCATTTGAGTATCCAATGAAATAAATTTCAACTTTCTTGTAGAAGCCAAAATATAGTTATAATTGATTACCCTGAGTCTTATTTCATTATCATAAGAACCATTCTAAGTGACAAATACTTATAATGACTTTAGAAGAATTTTATTGTAGAGAGTACCAATTCAACTTTCTCCTTATTTTGATGCACTTGAGTAAACAAGTACAGATTAAAAACAAAAACAAACAAAAATACAAAGAGAGAAGAGGTGCAAAACACTAGAGCAATTCCTGAAGCAGAGGTGTCCTGGTTTCTGGAATAATTCTAGAATGAGATCACAGTCTGTTATTCTTTGACTTGTATGAAGTTTGTATAATTAGGTAAAGTCAAACATCAACCCAAATAATTAGACTGGTTTGTATTCTATATTGCTCTTCCTAAAAAGTCTAATTTAATAATGCCCTTTAATCCTAGACTTTCAGAATACTACTTCATACAGAGCAATTACACTTTCTCATTTTATCTTTATTTTTATTATAGAAGACTTAATGAGAAAATGCATTTAAATATTTTATACACATTTACTTTCCTCACACTCAACCTAAATAAGTTCCATAGCCCTAGCCAGCTTGGCTCAGTGCATAAGCATCAGCCTATGTATTGAAGGGTCCTGGGTTCAATTCCAGTCAAGGGCATATGCGAGAGGCAACCAATTGGTGTGTGTCTCTCACATGGATATTTCTTTCTCTCTATTTCTTCCCCTCCCTTTCACTCTCTCTAAAATCAATGGAAAAATATCCTCAGGTGCAGGCTAACAACTAAATAAATAAATTCCATAAATCTAATAATTTACTCTAATATCTCTCAAAATTGTTTCTTCTATCAACTATTTTTAATATAAAATACTTTAAGTAATCAGATATTTTTTATATCCAGAATTATTTTATATAGAAGTACTGTAATGTGTTTGCCATTGTAATGAAATTTTATGCTAAAAATTATGATTTTACCTTTTCCTTTTGATAAGAACCTTAAATTCTCATTAAAATGTGAAATGGTAGATTATCATCTCCTCATACAAATACCTCTAAGCTCCCACATTCATCGACTGAGTGGCTCAGGCAGAACTTTATATGAGTCAATGAATGGGTGAATGGATGAATAAATGAATGAATGAACAAATAAGTTATCACAGCATCTCCTATTGAGTTAATGTTAATTCTTCTCCCATCAAACATAATGCTTATAATTAAAAACTTCTCATGTAAATACTTATAACTAATTGTTCTTGCTCGCTTAGGCTTTTAAACTTATTTTTAGAATCTTAATTCTCAAGTTCACTAATTTCAGTGTAGCAAGTAGAGATATCTTTTGGTATTTTTGTATCACATTTTCATTTTCTCTTATGAATTTTTCAGTCCAGATTATCATTCACTCTGCCTTTCTTTTCACAAGTTGTCTAAATCTATTCATTGAAATTTGTTTTGTTTTTTTCCATTCCACAACAATTCCAATGTAAGCAGATAAAAGTTTAAGCTGTTATAACAAATGGTTTTTGCTGTCCAAGTTGAACACAAGGGTATTAAACTACAAGGAACTGACAGTTCATAACATGCCTTTCTTTGGGTGGATATGTAGCAATCTTCTTGATATGTCTTGTCTTATTCATTGGGTCAGAAAGAAATATATCTATCAATGAGAAACAGAGACTTCTTGGCAGGAGTATAACATCACTGATGTTTAAGGAAAATAATTACAGAATATGTCAAATTAATTTTGTACTTACTTTAAACCATGTGTCTTCTTGCCCTCTTTTTATTGGTTCTCTCAATCTTCATTTATTTTCATATATTTCTTAAAAGCATACAGCATGAATTCTTACTCATCATATACTATCATTCATCATATAGGTAGAGAAGAAAGAAAGGCTAAAATAAAGAAACTGTGAAACAAAATATTAAGTTAGGGTGGGGAATCATTGAGTTTGGCAAAAGGATGGTGTTCACAACTGCCTATTACAGTGAGTATGTAAAAGAGACTTGGGGGCATCTATGTAGTAAGAGAGAAGAAGGATAGGTGAATGAGTTTGCATTTGACCCTGTATGTTCCAGGGAGACATTTAAGCATTTGTGAGGGGGGCAGTAATATTATTAGGTTTGAGCTTTAGAATAATTAATGAGGTAGCATTAATCAGATAGATGAGTCAAGTAAATTAATCTGGTAGATTAATCTGGTAATTATGTATCATGCTGATTGAAGGAAGTAGACTAGGGTCAGAGTCATGAAGAGACTGCCAAGGTTGAGACTAGACACACAAAGTGGAGGACAGGCACACATAGCTTATCTTGGTTTGTCACCTCTCTCTCATAGAACAATAGTTTCCTTGGAAAGTGTTAAAATTCTTATACCACTTAGAAGTTGGTCTATGTGTCCAAAGGGTATTTTCCTGTGTCAATAATTAGAGTATCCACTATGCCCCATTTGAAGTAAAAGATTAGTTGTAAAATCTTTGTTCTTTTATTTTTTGGTTGACATTAGCACATATCCTCTTCATCTCACTGAAAAAGTTATATCAAGAAATTTTCCATTATCCACATTTTCTCTTTTTGCACAGTTTTGTTGGGTTCATGTAATACTTCCATAAAATCTTCAATTCCCATTCATATAATCCTCTTCATATGTACTTTAAAATTATTCTAGTAAAACTTTACTTTTTCAATTTGAGAGTCATGAAATTTTCTTTGATTTTTATGTGATTTGGTTTCTCATCATCATTTTTCTACCTCTATTGCAATTGAAATCTTCTATTTTGAGTCTCTATTTTGGTCTTTCAGGCTTTCAGACTTTCCAACATATCATACTACTTTAAGAAAGTGGATTTCAAAATATTTTAGACATTTGAAGGGAGAAATGGATATTTGCTCCCCTTTTGCATACTAAGATTACTTTTATTTCTTAACATTATAAAAATTTGTTTAATATGAAAAATTGTTCCAGATTTTAAAAAAATATATTTATCATAATATTATACCATTATACTAATTTAAGGATCTTCTTTGTAACAAATTTTATTCATTCTTATCCTTATTTCCAACCAAGCCTATGGTTCACTATCTTCTTTATGTTAAGATGTTTCAAACTCTTAGCATATAAAGCTTCATAAGTACTTTTCAGTCACTGGTCTTGTAAATGGATTGTAAACACTTGACTTCAAATATTACTTTTGGTTACTTCTATTCTAACCTTTCTCAAGATGCATCTGTGATCCCCTCTCAACACCATACATTCGGATATTAGAAAAGACCCATGTCATTAAGTAGTTTTTGCTCTCACACTTCTCTTGTGGATTATATGCCTTCATAAATTCAACCTTTTACCTTTTTATTTATATTATTTCCACAATCACATATCTTTCCCCATTCCTCAGACCCTATGGACCTTACAAACAACTAAACCACACATTAAAGTGTGTCTTGTTCATCTCCTGTTAACTTCTGTGAAAAGCCCTTCACAAATAATACATTTTCCTGTCTGTATTCAGTCTATTTATGGTATCTTATATGAATAAAATGTGCTTCTTTCCAAGAAGAGCACAAGCCTCTGGATTCTTTGATTGGATATAAATATTGCCTGCTGAGTCTTGACATCACTTTATTTAATTTTCCCACCAGCCCTGCATGGTAGATATTAATCATCTTTTTTACATATGGGATATTTTTAGTATGTAAAGAGTCATTCAGAGGAAAAAGGATAAGTAGTATCTGAGGCTAATGTGAAGAATTGGAACAAGTGGGTTAAAGAGGGTAAAGCGATTGCCCACACTGATTCTGCTGGTAATATCAGAATTGACATTGAACACAGCTCCATCAGAACCAGCCTTGAATGAGGACTTTCTGGATGACAAGTCAGTTTCAAAAATCTAATTTGATAATGGGTTCAAAATATCTGGAATCTACTATTGCTGAAATTCCTGAAATCAAAGAGAAACTAGTGTTTGTGGATTGGTTTGTTTTACCTTGAAATGTGAGGATTAAGAACAGCTCCAACATATTTGAAAATGTTTGGATATATATCTCTATCTATCTATCTATCTATCTATCTATCTCTTACTAATAATAAGCATGTAAATTGACCATACCTATGCTACTCCCACAGCCAATCAGATTAAGTATGCAAATTAACCCAACAAAGATGGTGGTTAATTTGCATATAGACCTGGGTCCTGGAAATTTTCTTGGCACCCAGGTCACTCCCAGCCAGCCATTGGAAGGGAGGGGGGGCTTCCCAAGCCTTGGGCAGAGGCTTTAGGTTTGGGAAGGGGCCAAGCCTGTGATCAGAGGGGGCAGTGGGGATGAGCCCACTTCCCAAGCCTAAAGCCTGGGGCTGAGGCTTCAGACTTGGGAAGGGCCTGAGCCTGGGATCAGAGGGAAGGGGAAAAATAATCAATGGAAACATATCCTCAGGTGAGGATAAAAATAAAAATAAAAAAATAAATGTCCTATCTTATAAAAAGCTGCAGCAGTGGGGTGATGGAACTGGTGCCTTTCCCTGATCAGCCAGGTTATCTCCTACAAAGAGTTGCCAGACTTCCAATGGGAGTGGACATAAGCCATCAGTAGGACATCCCCTGAAGGCTCCCAGAATGTGAAAGGGGGAAGATTGAGCTGAGGGACTCAACCCCCCCCATGCACGAATTTTGTGCACTATAATATATATATATATATATATATATATATATATATATATATATACTTTATATACTTTTACCCTTTAAAATTACAAAAATGTCACCTCTGACTACCATCATTGATAGTAACACTCATTTAGAAGCATATCTTTTCCTTCATCACTATCTGCCTTCTATACCTTCTATAGAATGAAATTAAAGTATGACCCAAATAGTAATATTGCAATAACTACAGAAAAATGCCAACTATGCTTAAATGAAACTGGATATTTTTTACTTGTTATTATTATAGAATATATGTGTAGAATGCACTAAGCCAACTTTTTTCACTCAATGTTTCAAATCCCTGAGTGTAAGTAATCTAATTATGTAAACAAATTTAAGTCCATCATACTCTTGAAACCACTCTTCAAATCATTGAGGTTTTCCTGTCACAAATGCTGAACATTATTATCTGAAATTCTAAGCATTCTGCAGATATGTTTGACCTTCTGCACATAAAACTCACTTAACTATTGAGTTATATGTTAAAATAGACAAAACTACCTAAGGAAAAAAGAATTACCAATCTATATATTCCTAAATCTACACATGCATCCACAAACACGTACATATAATAAATAGTTATGTATAATTGAATTAATATAAGGACAGTTAAAAGTATGAGAAGAAAGTTTTTATCTAGACCTATGAAAATTACATCTATTTTTAAAACTTCATTTATTTTTTTTAGCAAATATTACTCAAATATTTATTGAAAAACCATAATATTCTAGGGACTATAGAAGATACAAAGATAAATTACTTATAGCAAATGAACAAATTCCCAACTAATTGCAGTGCTAGGTGAAGTATGTTAAGCTCTATTAAGATAAGGGCAATGTATGTATTGTTTAACTCTGTGTCGCCAGTTTCTATTATGTGACTGGCACACAGGAGATGCCAAAGTATGTTTGATGAATGTATAATGAAAAAACAATGCCCTTATGTGATCTAGAAGTTCAAAGGAAGGAGATATTACTTTTATCTGGCATGACCCAAGAAGGCTTTCTAGAAGATAAGACATTTGATCTGAAGTCTCGAGGAATGGGGTATTGGTTTTAAAGAAGAGAATAACATACCAGGCAGAGGCTAAGTCACAAACACAAAAATAGAGAGGCAGAAAAGTGCATCACAATGATTAGGAACAGGAAATCATTCAATTTGGCAGTTGAGCACAGGAAATTTATCAACATGCAATAAAGCCCTGGCCGGTGTGGCTCAGTTGGTTAGGCATCAACCTGTGCACTAAGAGTTGTCCATTCAGTTCCTGGTCAGGGCATATGTCCTGGTAGTGGGATCAATCCCTGGTAGGGAGTGTGCCAGAGGCAGCCAGCTGATGTTCACTCTCACATCTCCCTTCCCATCTCTAAAATATATTTTTAAAAATATTAAAATGTTAGACTGAGGCCAGATTGCTGAAATCCAGAAATGCTCAGTTAAGGAGTCCAGATTTTATTCTCAAAGTAAGCTCTAAATATTTGTGTTTACATTATTGTACACCAGCTTTTCTACTTGCCAAGTATCCATTATTCTTGATCATGATTCCAAAGCTGTCAGGGAGAGTCTTCAGAAGTAGTTACTAATTATATTACCAGCTGCTCTCTATGAAATGGCTCCAAGAAGCTACAAAGTCCAGCAGCTCCAGGACAGACAAAGGAAGAAGGAGAGAGATTTCTAAAAATATTTAATGCTGGGCAGTTTCATTAGTTCCAAAGACACTACTAGATACTTGCAATATTTAATGTGGAACTTTGAAAAATAGACTTCAGCTCTAGTTTGCAAAGACCTAAATTAATACACAAATCTTAAAAGGTGAAAAGGGCTCCAAGAGATCTTCAGAGATCTCTAATGTACCATGAAATATAGCCCTTGTCTAATAAGATACTAGTTCTTACAGCAAAATAATATAGAGGGTGATTCTCTCTGAGAAACCAAGATGGAAGCATACGTAAACGCCTAACTGCAGCCTCACTCAACAATTTCAAAAAAAAATACAACTAAAATATAAAGTGGACATTATCCAGAACTCCAGGAAAGTTGACTGACTGGAAATTCTACAACTAGAAGGAAAGAGAAAACTAGAAGGAAAATCAGAGGAGCTGTAAAAGCCTAAGGTACACTCCTAAGCACACAGTGCGAGCATGGGGAAGAGGATAGAGCTGGAGAGGAGGGGGTGGTTGAGTGCCTGGTTGGCGTTCCTTAGTGGGAAAGAGATAAAAGCTCCAGACTGTGCTGAACCCCAATTATGATTGCACTAAACCCCAGTGCTGGGCTAGACCCTGGGGTCCCAGGCTCATACAGAGGGAATCTGGGCTGTAAGGTAGAAGCTCAGGGGTGCGGTGAAAGTCAGAACCCCAGAGTCGCGCACATTGCGCACAGAGGATGGACTGTTCACTGAGCTGCTGGATTGCCCTAGTGGAAAGGAGAAAAAAGCTCCGGACTTTGCTGAGCCCCAGTTTTGACTGCACTGAACCCCAGTCCTGAGCGAGACCCTCGGGCCCCAGCCTCATACAGAGGGTCTGAGCGGAGGTTCAGGGGAGCAGTGAAAGGCAGAGCCCCCGAGTCATGCACATTTTGTGCAGAGGAGAGACTGTTGATTGGGCCTCTGGACTGCCCTAGCAGGAAGGAGACATAAGCTCCAGACTGCTCTTAACCCCACTTCCAACTGCACTGAACCCCAGTTGCAGGCTCATTGGGGGAGAGACTAAACTGTCTGGTAGCGGGGGGGGGAACTCTAGGGTGCCTTTCTCTCAGAGGTGCTTGCAGTGAATATCAAAGGACACTGAGGTACACTGAGACTCAGGAACCTCACAGGGAGGGGCTAATTGGAAGCCAAGGCTGTAGGCTCCACCCTGAAACTCTGCCCCATCCAAGCTGAACACAGAGGATTTTGCAGGTTTCCAAGTCTAGTGGAATAAGGCTGTCTCTTGGCATAGACACAGCTGATCTTCCCAACCTACCAACTCATGGAAGCAATGAAAATGCCGGGACGAGGAAACAGATCACAAACAAAAGAAATGGAGGACAAAAAGCGACTGGATATAGAGTTCAAAACCACGCTTATAAGGTTGTTCAAGAATCTCCTAAAAAAGGCCAATAAAATAAATGAGACCTATGAGGATAAGAAAAGGAATCAACAAGAAATAATAAAGGATCAACTAGAAATAAAGAATACATTTTCTGAAATAAAAAATATTATACAGAGTCCTAAAAACAGAATGGAAGATTACAAGAATCAAGTCAAAGATATGGAACACAAAGAGCCAGAGGACACTCCTCCCAGAAGCAAGAAGACAAGAGAATCCAGAAAGTTGAAGATAGTGTAAGAAACCTCTGGGACAACTTCAAGCGAACCAACATCAGAATTATGTGTATCCCAGAAGATGACAGAGAGCACGATACCGAAAACATATTGAAAGAAATAGTGACAGAAAACTTCCCCCACCTGGGGAAAGAAATAGACTTACAATTCCAGGAAGCACACAGAACCCCAAACAAAAGGAATCCATAGAGGACCACACCAAGACACATCATAATTAAAATTTCAATAGCAAAAGACAGAGAGAATATTAAAAGCAGAGACAAAAGCAGGTACCCTGTTTCCCCGAAAATAAGACAGTGTCTTATATTAATTTTTTGCTCCCAAAGATGTGCTAGGTCTTATTTTCAGGGGATGTCTTATTTTTCCATAAAGAAGAATATGGTACACATTTATTGTAAAATGAAAATAAAGGAAATTTTTTACCTGTATATGGTACGGTAGTATGGTAGTTGTCAACACAAACCAGACAAACTGTGAATCCTACAGTATCAAGAATTTACTCATTTATTCAATGACAATCATGTCATCATCTTCTGGAGCATCATCATAACAATCCAATTCCTAAATTTTCTGGTGAATTTCTTGTGACTCCATTTCTTTCAGAATCAGTGGACCAAATCTCTCATGTTTAGCAATAGCACTGTCTTTAAATGAGTACTTCTTGTCAATGCAACTATCAGTGATTTTCTCCCATGAATTCTTCATCCAAGTCACAACTTCTTGCAGTTTAGGTTTCACAAAGTTTCTACGCTGATTTCTCTCCATTCACACAGCAGTGACATCAGCACTCCGCGTAATGTCACTGGTTGCTAGATGCCAGTTGAGGCGGCCCTAGTGACCAGTTTACAGTAAATTAATTTTCATTCTGAGACAGAGTTTGGGGCCTTATTTTCAGGGGGATGCCTTATATTTCACTCAGAAGGAAACCTGTAAGTAGGTCTTATTTTCGGAGGATGTCTTATTTTCGGGGAAATGTGGTAGTTATCTATAAAGGAGCACACATAAGACTGTCATCTGATTTCTCAACAGAAACCATGCAGGCCAGACGGGAATGGCAAGAAATATTCAAGATGATGACTAGCAAGAACCTACAGCCAAAAATACTCTACCCAGCAAAGCTATCACTCAGAATCGAAGGCCAGATAAAGAGCTTCACAAATAAATTTAAGCTAAAGGAGTTCATCACTGCCAAGCCAGAATTATATGAATTGCTAAAAGGAGTTCTTTAGGAAAGGAAGAAAATAAAGATAAAAATTATGAACAACAAATACATAACTATCAACAAGTGAATCTAAAAACCAAGGGAAGTAAAAATCATGATGAACAATATTAACTGGTAAATGTAATAGAATCAGAGGTATGGGAGGGGAGTGGACTGATGATTCTCGGGGAAATGGGGGGGGGGAGAGACTGAACATAAACTGCACCTATGGATGAGGACAATGGGGGATGGGGAAAGGGCAGAGTGTGGGATGGGAACTTGGTGGAGGGGAGCAATGGAGGGGGAAAAATGAGGAACATTTGTAATAATATTAACAATAAAGATTTATTGAAATATTTTTTAAAAATAATATAGAGTAAGGTTCCTGGACACACAAGGTTATTCCATTTATTAACTACATACACAAACAACCATGAACGATAGAGAAATAGAGCTATAATATATGCCTTAAGTTACTGACAATCAAGCTAAAGAAAATTAACAACTCAAGTTCCAGAACAGTTGTGTCATTTTAGTGTGTCAATTACGTCATGAATTTAATATTACTATTTCCATTTTACAATTGAGATTATTAAGATCAAAGGATTTCAATAATTTTCTCAAACTACACAAATAGCATAGCTTGAATCCAAACCAAATTTTGTCTAACTCCAGAATTCATAATCATTGTCTTGAACCATTATGGTCTTAGGGTCTTATTTAGTAAATTGGAAGCAGCACAATATGTTACCTAAAAGTAAGATCCCTAGCATAAGACCATCCAGGTTCTAGATCTTGGCTTCACTTCATGTAAGCTCAGTGATCTCATACCTGCTAATAACTTTTTTGCACCTAATGTTTTCTTAATTGTAAAACAGGGGCGAGGGGATTAATACTAGTATAACACACCATACCTTATAGGGTTGTCGTGAGGTGTAATTGAAATAATACATGTAAAGTGCTTAGGAGAATGGCAGCCCAAAGGAAATGCTCATTTAAATTAGCATTGTTTATTAGTGAAACATCATAAAAATAGCAATAATTTAGACAATTCAGTGCACATTTTTAAATCTGAATCAATATTTCAAGCCTTCCTTCAATTAAAAAAAACACACTAGAAAAATATCATGCAGTAGTTTCTTTGAACACAAAGGGATCCATGCAATAAAAACATGACAGTAAAAGTTGTAAGAGCTGCATTGCTATTTGGGAAGACAACTCTAGCTCTGCTAACTTCCTGACACTGACATATTTGACTGATTATCGGTTTTGTTATCTTTTCCTTTCCTGTCTAGATAAGACAATACATTTCTGTAATTTACAAACTTACCCATGAATGTGGGAGATCCATATCTGTACAAGAAGACTTGAGACTTGGGTGATGATTACAGTAAAAAACAGTTGTCCCCAGGGTCCAACTTGGGCAATTTCCAAATCAACACATGTCCCAAGTGTGTTTTCTGGAAAAAGCTTCTAACTGCTGTACATCTGAACTTCACCTTCATTGTGAGATAACGTTTCTGCCACGTTGTCTCCAGTTAAGTACTGGCTCTAACCAGTGATGCAGAAAGAAAATGCAATCTGATCTCCATTTCTTCTATCTTCCTTGTGCTAATATTATTAACTTTATTTTCTTGAGATTTGGCTAATTTTATATGGAAAAATCAATGTTATACCTCTATCTTATGAGTGATAAAGAAAAAATGTTGAAAAGTAAGCCTGTGATAATTTTGTACATGTAAGAATTAAGAGTATTATGCTTCCTTTTATATAATTTACTAGAGGCCCGGTGCATGAAATTCATACACGGGGGGTATAGACTGTTTCTCATCCCAGCCTGCACCCTCTCCAATCTGGGATCCCTCTTACAATCCGGGATTGCTGGCTCCCAACTACTTACTTGCCTGTCTTCCTGATTGCCCCTAACCACTCCCCTGCCAGCCTGATTGATGTCTAACTGCTTCCCTGCCAGCCTGTTTACCTCCAACTTTCCTCCTCTGCTAGCCTGGTCACCCGTAACTGCCCTCCTCTGCAGGCTTTATCGCCCCCCACTGCCCTCCCTTGCAGGCCTGGTCCCTCCCAAATGCCCTCCCCTGCTGGCCTGATCGCCCACAACTGCCCTCCGTTGTAGGCTTGGCCCCACCATCTTGTGTCCACATGGGGGAAGGATCTTTGACCACATGAGGGCAGCCATCTTGTGTGTTGGAGTGATGATCAATCTGCATATTACTCTATTAGATAGGATAGAGTCCTGGTGCACGGGTGGGGACCAGCTGGTTTGCCTTGAAAGCTGTCCCAGATCAGGGTGGGCGTTCCCTTGGGGTATGGGGTGGCCTGGGAGAAGGGGCCTGTGGTGGTTTGCAGGCCTGCCATGCCCCTGGAAACCCAAGCAGAGGCCCTGGCATTTGGGATTTATTTATTTTCTAAAATGAAACTTTATAGCCTGGAACAGAGCCAAGCCTCTGCTCACTCTGTGGCTGCAGCCATTTCTGCTGGGACTTATTTATCTTCTATAATTGAAACTTTGTAGCCTAGAATGGAGTCCTAGGCTGGCCAGTGCAGGTGGAAAGCTTGGCTTCCTCCACTGCCAGGGTAAACCCTTGCCTCCTGTTCTCCAGCTCCACTTTTGTTGGGATTTATCTTCTATAATTGAAACTTTGTATCCTTAAGTGGAGGCCTGGGTCTGCCAGGGTGTGTGGAAAGCTTGGGTTCCTCCATCACCAGGGAAACCCAAAACTCCCTCCTGCTTTCTCCATGGCCGCAGCCATCTTGGTTGGGTTGATTTGCATACTTGGTCCTGATTGGCTGGTGGGTGTGGCTGGTGGGTGTAGTGGGATGGTGGTTAATTTGCATATTAGTCTTTTATTAGATAGGATAAGAATGAACACCAGATGATAAGCCAGAAAGCCATTTAACTTAATAAAATTATTTATAATAGCATTTCTTTAGTAATTTTTGTATATTATTTTTTTGTAAAAAAGATTTATTTTTTTAAAAGATTTATTTACCTAAAAATATTAAATCATATTTAATTATCAAAGTTATTTTGATTGGAAGTACTGAAAGCCACATACAAATAGTATACTGCATGATGTTTGAGAAACATTACAGTTTCTAAAGTTTTCCATATCTTCTCAGCATAATATAGTGTGCTTCTATTCTGAAATATATTTAATTTTTTGAGGTCATGAGTGTAAGAGAGCAACAGAAAGCAGCAAATGAAATTTTTGTCTCATTTAAATTGATTTTAGAGGTATAGAGAGATAGAAATATCAATGAGAGAGAAACATTTATTGGCTAACTCTGCATAATTCCTATAGGTATCAAGCCCACAACCCGGGCATGTGCTTTGACCAAGAATCGAACCATGACCTCCATGGTTCATGGGCCAGCACTCAACCACTGAGCCATACTGGCTGGGCATCAACTCTTATTCTTGATCTTTAAGAAAGACTTTGAGGAAGATTAAAGACAGTGGCAGGCTAAGAAGATGTTGTACTCCCAGGACAAAACTAAAATACCATTAAAATATAGAACAGTCAATCCAAATAACTAACTGAAGACTAGTTGAAAAAATGTCTTATAACTTAAGAATTTACAGAAGCCACATTGAGACTAGTAGAAAGGGTAGAGAACTGAAAATGGCTGCCCTGCTCCCACAAGCTTGGGTTGAGATCCAGGAGGAATATCAATCTGCAAAGGCTACCTTTGAACGAGAGAGGAGTTTCAGCTCCATGCCAAGATCCCCATTCCAAAGCACCTGAGCCGAGAAGATGTGTCCACATAACATCTGGCTATGAAAATCAGCAGGGACTCTGTCTTCTTGGGAGAAAAAGAAGTATGCTTGAGCCATAGGTGGCCTCCTAAAGAGCCAATGCACAGAATTTCATTTAAATCCACCTACTCAGGACTCTGGTGGAGGGAGGGCAGAGCAGAATGGCATGTGTGAGGAGAGGCTGGGGTTCATGGCTCTGGAGAGAGAGGTGAAGGTAAAGCCACTGAGACACCTGTCTGAGTCACTCTCCCACACTGCAGAAACCTCTTTCTTTGGTAGAACACTTCCCTCCTTATGACATCATACTGGGGAAATGCAATAACCTCACCCTCTGGACTCCTGCTCCAATCAAAGGACAAGGAGTGGATGAATGGATAAGAAAACAAAACACATATAGCTGTCTATAGGAGAACCACCTCAGAACAAAAGATACACACGGATTAAAAGTAAAAGGACAAATATATATTTCTTGCAAAATAGACTTTATTTTTTAAGTAGTATTTCATTTTGTGTGTTTTTTTAAACTTTTTTCATCATTGATTAAAGTATTCCATGTGTCCTTATCCCACTATTGCCCCCACAACCCCCACTCATGAATTCACCCCTGCTGGTGTCCATGTCTATTGGTTAGGCTAATATGTATGCATACAAGTCCTCTCTCCCTTACCCCCAACCTTCCCTCTGAGGTTTGATGGTCTGATCAATGCTTATTTGTCTCTGGATCTTCCCCCCCCCCATCAGTTTATGTTGTTCATTATGTTCCACAAGTGAGTGAGATCATGTGATATTTATCTTTCTCTGACTGGCTTATTTCACTTAGCATAATGCTCTCCAGTTCCATCCATGCTGTTGCAAATGGTAAGAATTACTTCTTTTTTTACCGAAGGGTAGTATTCCATTGTGTAGATGTATCACAGTTTTTTAATCCACTCATCTGCTGATGGACACTTAGGCTGTTTTCAAATCTTAGCTATTGTAAATTGTGCTGCTGTGAACATAGGGGTGCATATATCCTTCTGTTGGTATTTCTAGCTTCTTAGTATATATTCCTAGAAGTGGGATCACTGGTTCAAATGGGAGTTCCACTTTTAGATTTTTTAGGAAACTTTATAGTGTTCTCTACAGTGACTGTAACAGTCTGCATTCCTACCAGCAGTGCATGAGAGTTTCTTTTTCTCTGCATCCTTGCCAGCACTGTCATTTGTTGATTTGTTGATGACAGCCATTCTGACAGGTGTGAGATGGTACCTCCTTGTCGTTTTGATTTGCATCTCTGGGATGATTAGTGACTGAGCATGTTTTCATATGTCTCTTGGCCTTCCTTATGTCTTTTTTTAAAAAAATCTATTTAGGTCTGTTGCCAATTTTTATGATTAGGTTGTTTATCTTCTTGTTGTTCAATTGTATAAGTTCCCTGTAAATGTTGGAGATTAAACCCTTTTGGTGATAACATTGGCAAATGCATTCTCCTATGCAGTGGGCTGTCTTGTTTTGTTGATGGTTTCTTTTGCTGTGCAGAAGCTCTTTATTTTGATGTAGTCCCATTTGTTTATTTTCTCTTTAATTTCCATTGCACTAGGAGCTGTATCAGTGAAGATATTTCTTCAGCATATGTCTGAGATTTTGCTGCCGGTGGCTATCTCTAGTAGTTTTATGCTTTCCTGTCTTATGTTTAAGTCCTTTATCCATTTTGAGTTTATTTTTGTGTATAGTATAAGTTGGTGGTCAAGATTCATTTTTTGCATGCATCTGTCCAATTTTCCCAACACCATTTATTGAAGAGACTGTCTTGACTCCATTGTATGCTTTTGCCTTCTTTGTCAAATATTAATTGAGCATAGTGGTTTGGCTTGATTTCTGGTTTCTCTGTTCTGTTCCATTGATCTATATGTCTGTTATTGTGCCAGTTCCAGGCAGATTTGAGAACAGTGGCTTTGAAATACAGCTTGATATCTGGTATTGAGATCCCTCCTACTTTGTTCTTCTTTCTCAGGATTGCTGCAGCTATTCAGGGTCTTTTTTTAATGTATTTATTCCAGATGAATTTTTGGAGAGTTCGTCCTAGGTTTATAAAATATGCTGTTGGTCTTTTAATGGGGAGTGCATCGAATATATAGATTGCTTTGTGTAGTATGGACATTTTAATAACATTGATTCTATCAATCGATGAACATGGTATGTTCTTCATTCTGTTTACGTCTTCCTCTATCTCCTTTTTTCAGTGTCTTGTAGTTTTTTGAGTACAAGTCTTTTACCTCCTTAGTTAAGTTTATTCCTAGGTATCTTAATTTTTTTGGTGCAATGGTAAATAAGATTGTGGATTTTTTGTTTGTTTGTTTGTTTGTTTGTTTGTTTGTTTCAGTCTCTTTCTGTAAGTTCACTATTGGTGTACAGAAATGCCACAGATTTCTTGACATTAATTTTGTATCCTGCTATATTGCTGAATTCATTTATTAAGTCTAATAATATTTTTATATAGAGCCTTTAGGGTTTTCTATGTATAATATCATGTTATCTGTGAATAATGATAACTTTATGTCTTCTTTTCCAATTTGGATGTCTTTTATTTCTTCTTGTTGTTAAATTGCTATGGCTAGCACTTCCAAAACTATGTCAAACAGGAATGGTGAAAGTGGGCATCCCTGTCTCATTCCTGTTCTAAAATGAAATGGTTTTAATTTTTGCCTATTGAGTATGGTGTTGGCTGTGGGTTTGTCATATAAGGCTTTTATTATGGTGAGGTATGATCCCTCTATTCCCATTTTGCTGAGGGTTTTTATCAAGAAAATTTGTTGGATTTTGTCAAAAGCTTTTTTCTGCATCAATTTATATGACTATGTGATTTTTATCTCTCAATTAGTTTGTGTGATGTATCATGTTTATTGATTTATGGATATTATTTTATCTTTGCATCCCCAGGATGAATCCTACTTGGTCATAATGTATGATCTTTCTGATGTAATGCTGGATTCGATTTGCTGGAAACTTTTTGAGGATTTTGGCATCTATGTTCATGAGGGATATTGGCCTGCAATTCTCTTTCATTGTGTTGTCTTTATCTAATATAGGTATTACGGTAATGCTGGCTTCATAGAATGAGCTTGGAATTGTTCCTTCCTCTTGAATTTTTTGGAATAGTCTGAGGAGAATAGTTCTTCCTTGAATGTTTGGTAAAACTCTCCCGTGAAGCTGTTGTTTGATAGAATCTTTTTGATGACTGTTTCAATTTCTTCCATAGTTATCAGCATATTGAGATTTTTAGATTCTTCCTGATTTAGTTTTGGAAGTTTGTATATTTCTAGAAATTTGTCCATTTCCCCCAGGTTGTCTAATTTGTTGGAATGGAGTTGTTCATATTATTTGTTAACAATCTTGTGTATTTCTGTGGGGTCAGTTGTTATTTCGCCTCTTTCATTTCTGATTTTTTAAATTTGGGTCCTCTCTCTTTTGCTTCTAGTGAGCCCGGCTAGAGGGTCATCAATCTTGTTCAGCCTTTCAAAGAACCAGCTCTTGGTTTCATTGATCTTTTTTATTGTTTTTGTTTGTTTGCTTGCTTTTTGTTTGTTTATTTTTTGTTCTCTATGTCCTTTATTTCTATTCTGATCTTTATTATATCCTTCATTCTGCTCACCCTGGGCTTTTCTTGTTGCTCTCTTTCTAATTCTTTAAGTTGTAGAGCTAGATGATTTAGTACAATTTTGTCTTGTTTTTTTGAGGTAGGCCTGTAGAGCTATAAACTTCCCTCTCAAACTGCTTTTATTGTGTCCCATAGATTTTGAATTATTGTATTTTAATTGTCATTCATTTCTAGGATGTTTTTAATTTCTTCTTTGATATTTTTGGTAACACAATCATTGTTTAATAGCATGCTATTCAGCATCTAAGTGTTTGGATTTTTTATTGTTGTTATTGTTATTTTATTTCTAATATTATGCATTATGGTCTGAAAAGATCATAATATGATTTCAATCTTCTTGAATTTGGAGATATTTTTTCTGTGACCCAATATGTGGTCTATCTTTAAAAATGTCCCATGTGCACTTGAGAAGAACATATATTCTGTGGCTTTGGGGTAAGATGTTGTGAAGATGTAAATTATGTCCATCTGATCTAGTGAGTCATTTAGGATTACTGTTTCTTTGCTGATTTTATATATATATATATATATATATATATATATATATATATATATATATATATTTTTTTTTTACAGAGAGGAAGAGAGGGATAGAGAGTTAGAAACATCGATGAGAGAGAATCATCGATCAGCTGCCTCTTGCACACCCCCTACTGGGGATGTGCCAGCAACCAAGGTACATGCCCTTAACCAGAATCAAACCTGGGACCTTTCAGTCCACAAGCTGAAGTTCTATCCACTGAGCCAAACCGGTTTCGGCCTTTGCTGATTTTTTGTCTAGAGGATTTATTCCATGATGTCTGTGAGGTATTAAAGTCCCTTACTATAATTGTATTATTGTAGATCTCTCCCTTGATATCTTCTAGGAATTTTTTTATATGAATTTGGTGGATAGTGCATTGGCCTGCAGACTAAAGGGTCCCAGGTCAATTCTTGTCAAGGACATGTAACTCATGTGCAGGTTTGATTGCTGGCCCTAGTTGGGGCATGTGTGGGAGGCAATCAATTGATGTGTCTCTCTCACACTAATATTTATCTCTGTGTGTCCCTTTCACTCTATAAAGAAATCAATAGAAAAATATCCTTGAGTGAGGATTAACAAAAAGAAAGATAGATTAAAAAGTGAATATTACCAGTGATTTAAACAAGAACTAACGTCTATACTTCCCAAACTGTTACTAAAATATTCAAGAGTAGAGATATCTCCCAATTTCATTTTATAAGGCCAGACTTATCCTAATTCCAAAACCAAATCAATCAAAGATCTTGTGGGCATATATATGCATAACCATGGACACAGACAATAGTGTGGTGAAGACTTTAGGTGGTGGTGGGGGAGGGAAGGGGCTGGCTAGAAAGGGTCAAAGGGAAAAATAATGGGGCATATGTAATACTTTCAAAAATGAAGATTTCAAAAAATAACACTACAAAAAAGAAAATTATAGGCAAATATCCTTGAACATAGATGCTAAAATCATAAAATATTAGCAAACCAAATCCAGCAATACATTTAAAAGATCATGCACCATGATCAATTGGGATGCAAGGTTGGAACAATATCCACAAAACAATAAATGTGATATATTACATAAACAAATTTAAGGATAAAAATCACATGATCATATAAATAGATGCAGAAAAAAGCATTTGATAAAATCCAGCACCCAACCTTGATTGGTTTGGCTCAGTAGATAGAGCGTCAGCCTGCAGACTGAATGGTTCCAGGTTTGATTCCAGTCAAGCTCATGTACCTTGGTTGCAGGCACATCCCCAGTAGGAGGTGTGCAGGAGGCAGCTGATTGATGTTTCTCTCTCATCAATGTTTCTAACTCTCTATCCTTCTCCCTTCCTCTCTGTAAAATATCAATTATATATATATATATATATATATATATATATATATATATATATAAAATCTAGCACCCATTTATGATTAAAAACTCTTAGGAAAGTGGGAATAGAGAGAACATACCTCAATATAATAACATAAAATTCAGTCCCACAGCCAGCAACATTCACAATGCCTAAAATCTATAAATGTTCCCTTTAAGATCAGGAACATGACAAGGACATCTGCTTTCACCACACTTATTTATCATACTATTGGAATTCCTAGCCACAGCAATCAGACAAGAAGAAATAAAAAGGCATACAAATTGGAAAAGAAAAAGTAAAACTGTCTTTATTTGCAGATGATATGATACTGTATGTAGAGAACTCTAAAGATTCCACCAAAACAACTATAGGAACTGATAAATGAATTTGGTAAAGTAGCTGGATACAAGTAAATATCCAAAAACCAGTTGCATTTTTATACATGAATAATGAATTTAGAAAAGAAGACTAATAAAATAATCCTATTCACAATGGCATAAAAATAAAATACCTGGGAATAAATTTTTAAAAGATGTAAAAGACCTATACTCAGAAAATTATAAGATACTGAAGAAAGAAATTAAAAAAGATACAAAGCCGAAACCGGTTTGGCTCAGTGGATAAAGCGTCGATCTGCGGACTGAAAGGTCCCAGGTTCAATTCCGGTCAAGGGCATGTACATTGGTTGCAGGCACATCCCCGGTGGGGGGTGTGCAGGAGGCAGCTGGTTATTGTTTCTATGTCATCGATGTTTCTAGCTCTCTATCCCTTTCCCTTCCTCTCTGTAAAAAATCAATAAAATATATATTTTTAAAAAATTAAAAAGATACAAATATGTGGAAATATGTAAGACTCGAAACCATAAAACTCCTAGAAGAAAACATAGGCAGTAAAATATCAGACATTTCTCCTAGCAATGTGTTTTTTTTCTGGGCAAGGGAAACAAAATAAAATAAGTAAATGTGACTACATTGCAGAAAAATTATTTTTCACAACAAAGAAAACCATAAACAAAATGCAAAAAAACAACCTCTGAATGGGTAAACATATTTACCAATGATACATCTGATCAGAATTAATATCCAAAATTTATGAAGAATTTAATATAACTCAACACCAAAAAATTAATAATAATCCAATTTTTTAAATGGGCAAAGGACCTGCATAGACACTTCTCCAAAGAGGACATACTGATGGCCAATAGACACATGAAGAGATGTAGAATATCACTAATCAGAGAAATAAAAATTAAAATCACAATGAGATATCACCTTATACCTGCCAGAATGGCTACTTATATATGTAAAAGCCTAAGCAAACTTTGGACTATGGGGTTGTTAGACTGTTCGACCAGTAGCTATGATGCTCACTGACCACAAGGGAGCACATGCTCAATGAATAAGCATAGAAACATGGAACAGACTGATAAATCTCAGAGGGAAGAGGGAGGGTGGAGTGAGGGAAGAGATTAACCAAAGATCTTATTTGCATACCAGAGGCCTTGTGCATGGATTATTGCACCATTGGGGTCCCCGGGCCTACCCTGCTGGGATCAGGCCGAAACCAGCAGTCCAACTTCCCCTGAGGGGACCCATATTTTTAGAGGGTGCAGGCCAGACTGAGGAACCCCACCAGTGCACTGGGTCTCTAGTCATTAATAAATCAATAATCAACAAGTGTTGGAGAGAATAAGGATAAAAAGGGAACCCTTATGCATTGCTGGTGGGAATGCAGATTGTTGCAACCACTCTGGAAAGCAATTTGGAGTTACTTCAAAAAAGTAAAAATAGAACTTCCTTATGACCTAGAAATTTCACTTCTTGGAATATATCTGAAGAAACTCAAAACACTAATTTAAAAGAATATATGACCCCCTCGTTCATGGCAGTATTAATTACAGTATCCAAGTTTTGGAAGTAGCCCAAGTGCCCATAAGAAGATGAGTGAATAAAAAAGCTGTGGTGCATTTACACAATTGCATACTACTCACTGTTAAAAAAATAAGAAAATCTTGCCTCTGTGACAGATAGATCTGGAGAGTAATATGCCAAGTGAAATAAGCCAGTTAGATAAAGACAAATGCCATATGATTTCACTTATATGTGAAATCTAATTAACAAAATAATCAAACAAGCAAAATAGAAACAGACTTAGATACAGAGAACAGACTGACATCTGTCAGAGGTAGGGGACTTGAGGGTGGGGTGAAAAAGGTGAAGGTATTAAGCAAAAACAAAAAAACAAAAAAAACAACAACAAACAAACGAACAACAACAACAAAAAAAACCCCACACAAATAAAAACAAAACACACCTCAACGATAGACAACAGCATGGTTATTACTGTTGAAAGAAAGGGAAGTTTGAGGAGATAGAAGAGGATAATGGTGAGAATAAATAGTGATATAGGAAACTTGACTTAATGTAGTGAACACACAATACAATTACAGATGATGTATTATATAGAATTGTACACCTAAAACATATTAGTTTATTGACCAATGTCACCCCAATAATTCAATAAAAATTAAAACATAAGGGTTAGAACAAAAATAAATAAATGACTTTGAGAAACCAATATAAACTTGATGTTCTGTCTCCCTATAATAGCATACAAGTAGGAAATGGGATGTTTGTCAGAGCAAGCCATACATGTTTGCGCTAAATAAATGAGAAAATATTGAGATCATTTTAATCTTTCAGAGAGCACTTGTGATAAGGTATTCTTAGAAATGCATGATTTTCCTTCCCTTTCCAAAGGTCATGCTCAGTTCAACACAATTTCTATTGCTATTCATTTTTTATTATTCTCTTCTGTGTTGCTTTCCAGTGTTTTCTGATTTACTTCATTTTACACATTCCTTACAACATAGGAAGAATCATTTTCTAATCTTTAGCACCTTCCAGAAATAATAAGCTGACATTGCACAATCATTGAGCATGGTATTTTTCTTTGCTATGCCTCTTTTCTTATGGCAACCTCCTCCTGTTTCAGCCAAAACTTAATTGTTTCATTGAAACATTGGCACCAAATATAGCCTTCTCCCCACCCCCCTTTGTGTGTATGTGTGTGTGTGTGTGTGTGTGTGTGTGTGTGTGTGTGTGTGTGAAAAAGACACTCACTTAATTTAAGGAAAGGGGTTATATCTAGGTAACTGAACTTTATATTAATGATGTGCTACAAAGAGAAATAGAAGTCTGTGTATACTGTGTAAACTCAGATGAATATGATCTTATTTCACATAGGTATTAAACTGAACCCTCATTAATTTTCAGGCTCTATAAAATTTTAAAAAGTATAGTATGCTTACATACTCATCTTTGAGTTAATAGAGATTTGTCTACCATATTTTGTTAATTTTGAATTCTATATGCCTAGGGCAGTGATTTTCAACTTTTTTTATCTAATGGGACACATAAATTAATTACTAAAATTCTGCAGCAATCTAAAATTTATATTATACTTTTGTCATTCTGACAAAAATTAAATATAATTTTGATTAATTCTCACTGGAGGGCTATTGTTGTATTGGATGTTGTCATTTTAAAAAATATATATATTTTATTGATTTTTCACAGAGAGGAAGGGAGAGGGATAGAGAGTTAGAAACATCGATGAGAAGGAAACATCGATCAGCTGCCTCTTGCACACCCCGCACTGGGGATGTGCTTGCAACCAAGGTACATGCCCTTGACCGGAATTGAACCTGGGACCCTTCGGTCCTCAGGCCGACACTCACTGAGCCAAACCGGTTTCAGCAGGATGTTGTCATTTTTAAATTTGACAATCTAAGAGAAAAGAAGTCAGTGCCTCTTACTAAAGAGTTAGATATCGCATATATTAAAAATTATTGCAGCACAGTGTACCTCCTCTGGCACAGCAGTTGAATATGGCTGTCCTGAGGTAATGCATGGCTTAATAAATGTTTGCTGAATGTAAACACACTTGATTTCATACATGCACCACCTTTGCTAGGGCCTGGAGCCACCTTTTCACCTTCCCACGCTGCCCAGAGGCCCAGAGCAGCTGGGGCAGTACTGAACACCTGTGTCATTGCCATGATGACGACCAAGCATCTGCCCCCAGCCACTGGGGCCCTGTATATGCAAATTAACCCACCATCTTTGTTGGGTTAATTTGCATACTCACTCTTGATTGGCTGGTGGGCATTATGAAGGTATGGTTCAGTTTGCATCTTTCTCTTTTATTAGTGTAGATTGGCTACTTTCTAACAGCAAAGTGTTTCTGGAATGCCTTCTTTTGTATTAGGTAGTATATATCTGAGGAATGAAAGTTAGAGTTTAATCCTATATAATAAGGAGCTAATATGCTAATTAGACCAGATGGCAAGACAACCTTCCAGAAAAACCAGTATTGTTATAAGAGATACAGAGTCATCATCTATTAACAAAAAAACGTCTTTCAAAATAGTAATTATATCCACCATCGCCTTAATTTTTACCTGTATACTTGTACTGAATTTGATTAAAATTATAATAATGTGCCTTTAATGTTTATATATTAGACATTAAATTGCCTTTTAATTTATGGGTGAGTCCACAACTTTTATTGAGCATGTACTATATGCCAATCAGTATTATACATTCTGGAGATGTGGCATTTATATGTGTGAAGGAGAATAAGACATTTTATCTGCCTTGTAATACTTATTGCTTAATATGAGTGATTAAAAAAGTTATCTGTTTCTCTGCCTGTCACCTCCACTCTAAGGTGAGCTCTTTGGGATACCAGAGGTGATTTGCACATCTCCAACTTAGTTTCATTAAAGATATGGGAGCTGGACAGTTGGTCAAAAATACATCTGGAGGAAATGGTTAATGTGTGTCATATAAGAAGTACAAATAAAATGTTATTCACAGGAGAGAAAGGTTGCATCAGGTACAGTGAGGAAGGAAAATGCACCCACCTAGAAGATTGGCAGACATTTGAACAGCTGTGGAGTATAATTAGTGTGTCTAAGAAAGCCCTTTATGAAACAGTCTTATCCCACTATATAAATACAAATCACCCACTCGAGCGCCAATATAAAGTTTCTAGTTTCTTCCCCTTCATCTTGAGCAGATTTTGGAGTATGTAATTCTGACCTTAAAATACTGTGCCACACAGGATCTATTTTCCATGGCACAAGGAAGTTGCAACTTCATACCATCTCTCTCCATTTCTATATGGAGGGCCAAGAATAAGAAGAATGTGTTCTTTTCTCATTGATCCTGATATACTGGGGTCAGTCTTTTCAGGCAGAAACATGCCAAACCAGTTGGCAGCTGCCAGGATTGCACAAGTCAGAAATGAAAATGATTTAAAAGGAAAGACCACAGAGGCAACATCTTCCTTACTTTTTGCATAAGATCCTCTGCTCTGAAATCTTGAAGAAGTTTCTATAATGATTCATAACATTTCTCTTTAGGGTACATTGCCAGCTGACCAAGAAAAGCAGACAATAAGAAGTTCAAGAGCCAGTAAAATAATTAAATATATTTTTATGTACCTACTAGATTCCCAGCAATATAAGGAGCTATGGGTATAGGAAATTACATCTAAAAAATACAACCCTTACCCAGTCAGTGTGGCTCAGTGGTTGAGCCTCAATTTATGAACCAGGAGGTCACAGTTGGATTCCTGATTAGTGCATATGGCCAGGTTGTGATGGTGAGTTTGATCCCATTAGGGGGCATGCAGGGGGCAGCCAGCTGATCCATGATTCTTTCTCATCATTGATCTTTCTTTCTCTCTCTCTCCCTTCCTCTTTGAAATCAATAAAAACATATTTGTAAAATACAACCATTGTATCTGGGAGTTATAGTGTAATATACACGGCAAATGTTTAAAAAGTCAGGAAAACCTGGTTTACTAAAATGGCCTGGTCCGCAGATAAGTGACTGCTTTGCTGTGAAGCTCTGCTTTGTGACTGGTCATGTGAATTATAGCAAGACACTTCTCTACACTTCCATAAAGTGAGGAGTCAGAGCACAGGAATTCATGATTTCTTAACCAAGTTTAAGAACATTTAACTATGTAAGTATCTCCTTTGTTACTTTATATATATTCCTGGACCTCAAAAAATATCAAGAAAAAAAGTGTGGATGTGCTATTATTAATCACAGATTTTTAGAGTTTGAAGAAGTCTTTGTAATCATTTTGTCCAATACCTTACTTTAAAAATAAGGAAACTGAGGCACAGGAATGTGAACTTGGTAGCATAAAAGCACAGTCAGTGGCAGCTCTACCTATCTCAATTTATTTTCCTTGATTATGCTTCTAATTAAGTTATTTGCTAGTACTTCCAAATCCATAGAATTTTTTTTTCTACTGGAAGTCCCTTTGGCATACATTGAGATTCAGTTCTTTTCCCCACAGCTCTTTTAGATCTAACTGTTTATCAAAACCTAAGAATGCATGGGAAACAGCAAGGGCAGAAGGCAACAACTCTTCAAAGAATAGACATACCATATAAATAGTACTTTACCATCTCCTCTTCCTATCTTTCTTTTTTCTTTTTTTTTTTAATAAATCTTTATTGTTCATATTATTACAAATGTTCCTCATCCCCCCCCCCGCATTGCTCCCCTACACCAAGTTTCCATTCAATTCTCTGCCCTTTCCCCATCCCCCATTGTCCTCATCCATAGGTGCAGTTTATGTTCAGTCTCTTCCCGCCCCACTCCACTCCCCATTTCCCCAAAAATCATCAGTCCACTCCCCTTCCATACCTCTGATTCTATTATATTCACCAGTTAATATTGTTCATCATGATTTCAACTTCCCTTGGTTTTTAGACTCACTTGTTGATAGTTACGTGTTTGTTCATAATTTTTATCTTTATTTTCTTCCTCTTCCTAAAGAACCCCTTTCAGCAACTCATATAATTCTGGCTTGGCAGTGATGAATTCCTTTAGCTTAAATTTATTTGTGAAGCTCTTTATCTGGCCTTCGATTCTGAGTGATAGCTTTGCTGGGTAGAGTATTTTTGGCTGTAGGTTCTTGTTATTCATCACCTTGAATATTTCTTGCCATTCCCGTCTGGCCTGCATGGTTTCTGTTGAGAAATCAGCTGACAGTCGTATGGGTGCCCCTTTATAGGTAACTACCTGCTTTTGTCTTGCTGCTTTTAATATTCTCTCTTTGTCTTTAGCTCTTGGAATTTTAATTATGATGTGTCTTGGTGTGGTTCTTTTTGGATTCCTTTTGTTTGGGGTTCTGTGTGCTTCCTGTACGTGTAAGTCTATTTCTTTCCCCAGGTGGGGGAAGTTTTCTGTCACTATTTCTTTCAATATGTTTTCGGTATCTTGCTCTTTGTCATCTTCTGGGATGCCCATAATTCTGATGTTGGTTCGCTTGAAGTTGTCCCAGAGGTTTCTTACATTATCTTCAACTTTCTGGATTCTCTTGTCTTCTTGCTTCTGTGGAGGAGTGTCCTCTGGCTCTTTGTGTTGCAAATCTTGGACTTGATTCTTGCAATCTTCCAATCTGTTTTTAGGACTCTGTATAATATTATTTATTTCAGAGATTGTATTCTTTATTTCTAGTTGACCCTTCATTATTTCTTGTTGATCCCTTATCATATCCTCATAGGTCTCATTTATTTTATCGGCCTTTTCTAAGAGATTGTTGAACAACCTTATAAGCGTGGCTTTGAACTCTATATCCAGTCGCTTTTTGTCCTCCATTTCTTTCGTTTGTGATCTGATTCCTCGTTTTGGCATTTTCGCTGCTTCCCTGAGTTGGTAGGTTGGGAGGATCAACTGTGTCTATGCCAGGAGACAACCTTATTCCACTAGACTTGGAAACCTGCAAAAGCCTCTCTGATTTCAGCTTGGATGGGGCGGAGTTTCAGGGTGGAGCCTACAGCCTTGGCTTCTGGTTAGCCCTGCCCTCTGAGGTTCCTGAGTCTCAGTGTCCTTTGGTACTCGCTGCAAGCACCTCTGAGAGAAAGGCACTCTAGAGTTTCGCCCGCTACCAGACAGTGTAGTCTCTCCCCCAACAAGCCCACAGCTGGGGTTCAGAGCTGTTGGAAGTGGGGTTAAGAGCAGTCCGGAGTTTATGTCTCCTTCCCGCTAGGGCGATCTCGCGGCCCAAACAACAGTCTGTCCTCTGTGCACGCAATGTGTGCAACTCAGGGGCTCTGCTTTTCGCCGTTCCCCTAAGCTTCTGTCTTACAGCCCAGATTCCCTCTGTATGAGGCTGGAGCCCGAGGGTCTTGCCCAGGACTGGGGTTCAGTGCAGTCAGAACTGGGGCTCAGCACAGTGCTGAGCTTTTGAGTCCTTCCCGCTGGGGCAATTCAGCAGCTCAGCGAACAGTCCCTCCTCTGTGCGCAATGTGCGCGACTCCGGGGCTCTGCCTTTCTCGCCGCTCCGCTGAGCTTCCGCCTTACAGCCCAGTTTCCCTCTGTATGAGCCTGGGAGCCCAGGGTCTCGCCCAGAACTGGGGTTCAGTGCAGTTGGAGTTGGGGTTCAGCACGGTCCGGAGCTTTTAGGTATCTCCTTCCCGCTAGGGAAAGCCAGCCAGGCACTCAGCTGCCCCTCCTCTCCGCGCAATGTGCACGGCTCCGTCCTCTCCCCGTGCACACCTCGCCTCAGTACCTTAGGCTTTTACAGCTCCTCTGGTTTTCCTTCTGGTTTTCTCTTTCCTTCTAGTTGTAGAATTTCCAGTCAGTCAACTTTCCTGTAGTTTTGGATAGTGTCCACTCTATATTTTAGTTGTATTTTTTGAAATTGTTGAGTGCGGCTGCAGTTAGGCTTTTACCTCTGCCGCCATCTTGTTGTGAGTGTCCTCTTCCTATCTTTCATAGCTATTACCTCTTAGCAAAACAAACAAACAAAAAAAACTACTGTTTAGAGTATGATCATACAGATTTAGATGTCAATATGTTAATTATCTTTGGAAAGAGAAACCAAGAGTGGAGGATCTCAAAACTATAGATTCATGCCTACACAAAGGAACATGACTTGTTGAAGGTAGTAGTTGTTTGCCACAAAACCTATAAATTTATGTTATACTAAAGGCCAGATGCACGGAATTCATGCAAGATTAGGCCTTCTTTCCCCCTGGCTGCCAGCACCGGCTTCCCTCTGGCACCCGGGACCCGGGCTTCCCTCACAGCCCCTCTTCATCCAGAAGGACCTCTGGTCTAATTAGTGTATTACTCTTTCATTAATATAGATTTTGAAAAACAATAATCAAATAAAGTTGTATAATTTAGCTTGCACTGTTCCCAAAAACCAGTGTAGAAAAAACAACAAAAACAAACAAACAAAAAACCCAGCAAAGAGGGCTTGCAGTTTCTTCAAGTTCCTAATATAAGTGGTGTCAGAGGAATGGTGACACAAGAGATCCCTTTGGCTTTCCCACCTAAAGTTTTAATAATTTGAACAGATATAACTCAACAAAGGATTCCCTGCTCACTGCACAAGCACACCTGAGAGATCCAGGCACTGAAACATCTAAAAGGAGATGGGAGTAAAAGGGGAAGATGATAAGAAAGATGATAAGGAAGATTATAAGGAAGAAGGGCTGAAATGAGCCACAGGTGCAGCATTGTAGCTGGGAACTCAGGGCTCAATCCAGAGAGGGGAGAAATCCAGTTGTGGCTGGCACTCCCCTCAGCTAGGAGGAGCATAGAGATTCAGTGGGCATTCCTGCAGGAGAGAGCAGTAAGAACTGCAGCTGAGCTCAGAGATCTGGGAAGATCTCTCTCTTCCTTCCTCCCTCTCTTTGATATATATATATATATATATATATATATATATATATATATATATATGAAATAGAGTAGACCAGATGGAGGAAAGAATCAGTAATATTGAAATAGAAATGTAGAAATGAAACAGAGGGAAGTTGAGAGAGACTTTAGCATTAAAAAAATATAGAATTCTATAAAAACTACATGACTCCATCAGAAAGATCAATAGAAAAATAATACAATTATTAGCAGAAAAAGAGGAGAGGGAGAAAGAATCAGAGAGCCTATTCAAACCAGTAGTGGATGAAAACTTCTCAAACTTATGAAAATGGAAAAATCCTCCAATCCAAGAAGCAAGTTGAACACCTAGTTACCTCAATCCAAAGAAGCCCCCTTGGATTAACACAACAGACATTGTATTAAAACTGTTAAAAATCAATGGCAACCCTAGCCAGATAGCTCAGTTGCTTAGAGTATCATCCTGATACACCAAAATTGTAGGTTCTAACCCCAGTCAGAGAACATACAAGAATCAACCAATGACTACATAAATAAGCAGAACAAAAAAATCTCTTTCTTTCTAAAAATCAATAAATAAATATATAGTTTTTTTTTACAAAGCCATGAGCTGGTATCTCAGTTACAGCATCATCCCAATATGCCAAGGTTGCAGATCCAATCACCAAATCACCAGACAGAACACATACAGCAGTCAACCAAGGAATGCTTAAATAAATAGAACAACAACAGAAAAAAAAAAAGTATCTCTCTCTCTCTCTTAAAGAATCAATAATTTTTAAAAAATGAATGCCAAAGAGCCCTGGCTGGTGTCCTGTGCACCTAAAAATTGCTGCTTTGATTCCTGGACAGAGCACATTGGAAGGTTGTGGGCTCAATCCTCAGTGGGGGTTTTGAGAGAGACAAATAATCACTGTATGTTTTTTGTCATTGTTGTTCTCATCATCTTTCTCTCACTCATTCTCTTTCCTCTATCTCTAAAATCAATAAAAGTATATTTAAATAAAATTAATGACAAGGAAAGAATTCTCAAAGCAGCTAGGAAAAAGAAGAAAGTAATATATAAAGGAAAGCCCACTAGCGTATCATTAGACTTCTCAGAAGAAACACTACAAGCCAGAAGAGAGTGGAACCAAATATTCAAACCATGAGAAGAATTTACCATCCCAAGAATAATATATTCAGCAAAGTTATCCTTTAAATATAAAGAAGAAATAAAGACTTTTTCAGATATATAGAAGCTGAGGGCCTTAATCACCAAAAGATCTAATTGCAGGAAATACTCAAGGGATAATTTCTGACAACAAAAACATAAAAGGGGAGGAGGTAAAGGTCTGAATTGGCAAAGGATAATGAACATCAAATGAATTCAAAAGAAAAAAAAATACTGTTTATATGAAAATTTATTTCTCATTAGCTGAGTGGTAATCACACATACACACACACACACACACACACACACACACACACACTCACACACTGAGACACATAGCTTAAAAAAAAGAAAAGAGAAAATAAGTATGGAATACCACCAAATGAAGACAAAAAAACAGAAACAGAAAGAAATAACAGAGTGCCATAAAACAAAAGATAAAAAATGGCTATAGGAAATCCTCATACATCAAAATTTACCCTAAATGTAAATTAAATGAATTCACTGATAAAGAGGCACAGAATAGCAGAATGGATCAAAAAACAAAGTCTTAACCAGTTTGGCTCAGTGGATAGTGCGCTGGCATGCAGACTCAAGGGTCCCAGGTTTGATTCCAGTCAAGGGCATGTACCTTGGTTGTGGGCACAACCCCAGTAGGGGGTGTGCAGGAGGCAGCTGATTGATGTTTCTCTCTCATCAATATTTCTAATCTCTATCACTCTCCCTTCCTCTCTGTAAAAAAAAAATCAATAAAATGTATGTAAAAAAAGAAAAACAACAACAACCATATACTTCCTTCAGTAGACACATCTAAGCTGCAAAGACAAAGTTAGAAAAGATGGAAAATAATTCTCTAAGCAAATAGCATCACAGAAATCAGGTAAAATTATACTTACATCTGACAAAACAGATTTCAAGATAACAAAGGTAACAAGAGAGAAAGTGGACATTTTACAATGATAAAGGTAAC
The DNA here is from genome assembly GCA_963924515.1 of Vespertilio murinus. Classification (NCBI taxonomy): domain Eukaryota; kingdom Metazoa; phylum Chordata; class Mammalia; order Chiroptera; family Vespertilionidae; genus Vespertilio; species Vespertilio murinus. The sequence continues at coordinate 109,228,629 of OZ004706.1, read as the reverse complement.
TCTATGCTTAACTTATATGAATCCAGTCAGGTAGCATTGAAATATATAAAGCAACTACTAACCGAACTAAAGGGAAAAACAGAAAAAAACAGAATCATAGTTGGAAATCTTTAAACTCCATTGACAGCTATAGATGGATCATCCAAACAGAAAATCAGTAAAGAAATATCAGCTATATTACGACACATTAGACCAAATGGACATAATTTATGTTTACAGATACGTTCATCCCAGAACATCAAGTTATATGTTCTTCATCAGTACACATGGAACATTTTCATATGTTGGGTCACAAAACTAGCCTCAACAAATTTAAGAAGATTGAAATTATACCAAGCATATTCTCTGACCACAATGCTGTAAATGAGAAATCAACTGCAAAAAGGAAGGGAAGAACTCCACAAATATATGGAGATTAAACAATGCACTATTAAAAATGACTGGGTCAAAGAATAAATAAAAATCTGAGATGAAAAGATATATAGAGAAAAATGGGAATTATAATATGACATTTCAAAACTTCTTTGTCAGTGAAAGAAGTAATAAGAGGGAAGCTTATATCATTACAGGCTTATCTCAAGAAACAATAGAAATCCCAAGTAAACAACCTAACATTACATCTTAAAGAACTAGAAAAAGAAGAACAAAAGAAACCCCAAGTCAGCAGAGGAAAGGAAATAATAAAATTTAAAGCAGACTGGAATGAACTGGAGAACAAAAAGGCTATATACAACATTAATACAACAAAGATCTGGTCCTTTTAAAAGATTAATAATATTGACAAACCTCTGGCTAGACTCACTAAGGAAAAAAGAAAAGACTCATATAAACAAAATTAAGCATGAAAGAGGAAAAGTTACCACAAACATCACAGATATACAAGGGTCATACTAGAATGCTATGAAAGACTATATGCCACAGAATTCAATAACCTAGAAGAAATGAATATGTTTGTAGGAATATATAGCCTTCTTAGAATGAATCATGAAGAAATGGACAATCTAGCCGAAACCTGTTTGGCTCAGTGGATAGAGCGTCGGTCTGTGGACTGAAAGGTCCCAGGTTCGATTCTGGTCAAGGGCATGCACATTGGTTGCGGGCACATCCCCAGTAGAGGGTGTGCAGGAGGCGGCTGGTCGATGTTTCTCTCTCATCGACGTTTCTAGCTCTCTATCCTTCTCCCTTCCTCTCTGTGGAAAGTCAAATATATATATATATATATATATAATATATATTTTTTTAAATATATATTTTATTGATATTTTACAGAGAGGAAGGGAGAGAGATAGAGAGCCAGAAACGTCGATGAGAGAGAAACATCGACCAGCTGCCTCCTGCACACCCCCCACCGGGGATGTGCCCGCAACCAAGGTACATGCCCTTGGCCGGAATCGAACCCGGGACCTTTCAGTCCGCAGACCGACGCTCTACCACTGAGCCAAACCGACCTCGGCAATATATATAATATTTTTTAAAAGAAAGAAATGGACAATCTAAATAGACCAGTAAACAATGAGGAAATTGAAATAACCATCTAAACTCTTCCAAAAACAAAAATAAAAATAAAAAACCAGGACCAGAAGGTTTCACTAAACATTCAAAAAGATTTGATACCTATCCTTCTCAAACTCTTCCAAAAATTTGAAGAAGGGGCAATACTTTTAAAACATTTTATGAAGCTAACATAACTCTGATATCAAAAGCTGGCAAGGATGGCACAAACCAATATCTTTGATGAATACAGATGCAAAATTTCTAAATGAAACACTAGCAAATTTAGTACAACAATACATTAAAAGATAATATGCCACAATCCAGTCCAGCTCAATCAAATCCAGATGCTGATTCCACTGCATAAGAACTGCTGGAGACTAATCTAGGCTGCACAATCAGAGCTGTGTCTAGATACCACCCAACTCTGTGCCCGATTTCATCTTTCAGCCATTAGAATTCAGCATCAGAAAAGGGACAGTTCTAAAAATAAAGTCCATCAGTTAGGACAACACCCAGCTTTGAGGAAGAGAAAACCCAACGATAGTGGCTTAAACAGGTGTGGAGCTTATGTCCCCACACAGTAAGAATCCCAGGGCAAAGCAGTCCGGTGCTGGTCCAGTTGTTCAAGAATGTCATTGACGAAGCAGGCTCCCTGCGACTGCCAGCTCTGCTATCCTCAACATGTGCTCATTGCTCGTAAGGTTGGAAGACAGCTGCTACCTCCCTGGGAATCATGTCCCAGCTCCAGAAAGGAAGGACAAAGGACAAAGTTTTCTCTTCAGGATGCTTTGTTTTTTCTTTGGTTTTTGTTTTCAGAAAAGAAAGACCCCCTACACATTTCTGACAAAATCTCATTGGTCAGAATTAGACCCCATGACCACCCAGAAAGGCAGGGGAGGGTGAAAATTCAAAAACTTAACCTACAGTCCCTATAGAAAAGAACATCACAAAAAATTGTTTGAAATGTGTGTGGAGTGATCTGATTCTTAGTATTTTAATATCTGTCACAAAAGGGCACCTAAGGTTGTGTGTGTATATATATATATATATATATATATATATATATATATATACACACACATACACTGAAGGAGAAAAGGTTTGATGCAGTTCTGTGTGGTGTGTTTGACAGTGCCTAATATTGCAGCACTGAAAGTAATAAATGTTATCCCTCTTTTCTCTCATGAATATGAATGATGCTCTTGAAGGCTGAATGCAACCTAAGAATTTATGTGAGAAATGAGGCATGACCCATTTTTGAAAATATATTAGTCCAAAGTCTGAATTACACATATTTTATACCCTTTCCAATATGCTACCAAAGGTTTGAGCCATCAGTTGAGTGCTGCCAGAAAAGAACAAATAGAAACAAGGGAACAAAAATAAATGCTGGGAGTCAAGTTATCCCAAGATGTTCTTTATGGTTGTTGTAATGATCTCAGCACCAGCAGTCTGCTTTGCTTCAAACGCTCCCCATCAGCACTTCTTCTGCAAGCCTGGTTTGCCAGTAAGTTTATCCCAGGCCAAGTAGTCAGAAATATTCATGGTGCAAAGTTTGTATCTGAGAAAGCAGCCATACACATTTTCTGCTGCCCCTGCCACTTGGTTCCCTGTACCTTTTAGGTGTCTAAGATCTTTCCTTCCATTTTGAAAACATGAAGAAAATATGCCGGGTTCAATATTTGCTGATTGGGAATTGAGTCAATAATTTATTTGTTTTTTTAATTCTGAATGTTTTTATTGTTTAAAATTTATTTTGTAGGTATGATCATTTGATAATTATTGTATCTTATATTTTATGATTTTTATCCCATGTTAATGATATTCAGTAAAATGGTCAGCCATATGAAAATATTATCCTATTATGATACTATTTGTTATTTTAATCCTTTCTACTTTCACATTGTTTTTAAAAGTTCAATAATGAATGACCATCATTCCCATAGTATGGAACAAAATTCAACTTACATTTTTTGAGGGGCTGTTGTCTTCCCAGGCCAGACCTGAAACATATCAGGCTTATATAAAGTGAACATGTTTGTGGACAAGTGTCACCAATTGTCTGATCCCAGAGAGTCTCATGGTTCATGCACTAAACATGTCCTGGGAATTTTTACAAAAACACCCATTTCTGAGTTCCCGACATAACAATTGAGTTGCACAGAAGTGTTGCTCAGAAGTCTGCATTTTTAGCAAACACTCTTAAGTGGTTCTCATACAGACGCTCCCCGGGCCACCCCTGGAGAAATAGTGCTCTGATAAGTCATTTGCTCTGGGCCAAGGTCTACTCTTATATCCTCCTAGATTCCTGTTCCCACAAGAACTGTTTCTTTGAGAAATGACTCCCTCTGTGCCCCTTCTCTCAAAGGGTTATCTGCTTCTACTTTTCCTTAGTCACAAGGAGGCAATAAGTTAATAATTTGCATAACATTTCAGAATGCTTAATAATACTGTTACAATCAAGTAATTTTGTCAAACAGAAAAGCATTTCTAAAGTAGTTAAGTTCAATTGGATGCTTATTCTGAGTAAGAGAGAAGTTAAAGATGGGTAAGACCACCCCTTACTCCCAAATAAAGGATTCTATATTACAGAGGTCCTCTTATCTGTCTCTGAGTATGATCTTCTTCAACTAATCTTAAAGAAACAAACTACAAAGCATAATGGAATGGTTACCATTCATTTCTTGGCCAAGTAAAATGTCCAAAAAGATTGGTGTTAGAGTGAAGATTGATCTTTAAACCTTTCCCTCTAAGAACTTTCTACATTTTTTCTTATTTCTAAGAGATGATTCTATTTTTCTGCTAAAAGCCTAAAGAAGAGTTTCTCCTAGTATAATGAATGTCTGGGGAGCTCTTTCTGTAAGCCAGCCATTAGCTGTTCCTGGTGTCAGACAGGGTTTTGCTTAGATACTGTATCAGAGGCCTCATCTAAATTTTGGAGAATGAGACTGCTTGTTTCAGAGATAATCTGCCAGCTGTGCTTGTAAAGGTGTCACAAAAGCCCTTGCAAAGAGCAAGAGAAGGGAGAAGGAGAGGAAGGAGAGAAGAGAGGAGCCTCAGTGAGAACTGAACTTTTTAAGGCACCGCCTCAATGCCAGCCATACAGTGAAGTGCTTTAATGAAAGATCTCCCTTAATTCTGACAGCCAATAGGTTCTTTATAGACTGATTTTCAGATGAGGAAAACTAAGGCAGAGAGAGATTAAGGAAATTGCCCAAAGTTACATAGCTACTAAGATTCAAACATAGCGATCTGTTTTCAGAGCTCCCAGTCATGCACTTCAAGAGAATCCATGGCTGGCCAGTGATCAGGCATGTATAGCTAGCTGCGTGCAGTCATGTAGAGCTGTGTGCTGCCTGTGTAGCCCTGTGTGTCCGTGAGCAGCATGCATAGCCCTGTGCAGATGTGTGCAGTGTGTACAACATGTTCAGCTGGCCTCCGGAGCACAGTTCTCCAACTCCAGAGGCTTCAGAACGACAGCAGAAATGTGGTTGATCAAAAGTTATGGTCCACTGTTTAATTCATTGGAGGGCCTTGAACAGCCTCAGAAATCAGGTTGGATTTAGGAATTTGAATTCTTTTTCCTCACTACATCAGCTATCCCTCACAATTCATATGCTATCTACCATCTGCCTATTGATCAATCTACTGCACAAAGGAAAGTCAGTTCTAAATTTTCTTATAAGACTATCAGAATTATTAAAGTGAACCCCATAGGTATCAGAAAAATATAAATAATCAGTATAATGCCTGGGTTGGCCCTATTGACACACGCACTATATTTTGTTACGAGCTGAATAGCAACTATTTGGCTATTATATTGTTGCTGTTATCATCATTATTGTTGTTGTTATTGTTATTATTATTATTGAGACCCAAGGTTCAGACATTCTTAATGGCTTGAACTCTGTGCTAATTAATGCAATTTTTAAAGAGATATGTCTGAATCACACTATAAGTTTTTATGTCAAACATTAAAACAAAAAACAAACAAACAAAAAACATATATCCCGTGCTGAAAGTTGCCAGATAGTTCTAAAGCACTCAGAATAGGTCTTGTCAGAGAAAATCCCAGTATATTAACTTAACAGGATCAGAGTTACTTATCGAAAGGCTATTATGCTTTGTGTAATCAAAATGATTTATTAACTCATCATCATTTGATTTTTTCATTCATATTCCAATTCACAGGAATGCAGGCATATCAATTACAAAACTAAAATAATTAAATACAAAGTAACTACAAGGCTGTGTAAGTATGGTAGGCAGTTAGACCTGAGCAGAGCAAGGATGATGGGCCAGGTACAGAAGGTCACCACCAGACAGAAAGCTCCAGGTGCCTACCAAAGGAAAATTGTAAGGGAGTACCTCACCCCCAGGGTGACATTTCTGTCCCTAGCATATCGCTGGTCGTGTGGCTAGGCCCCCTGACCTTTCTTCCTTAGAGATAACATCTGGGTTTCATATGTATTTCAGCTCCAGGCCCAGATAAACAACAAAACTAGACCAGTGACCCCATGGTTGACTTAAGGACCAGCTGCATTGGATAACGAATATTCTATTGTTCTTCCCCTATGACCCCCTTAAAACCTCTTAAAACCCCTAGGATGGAGGACCCAGTGTCCTCTCCCTCCAGGGAGTCTTCCTGTGCCTTTCCCCCTCCCTCCCATCCCCCTACTCTCCAGGTGTGTTACTTAGCTTCCTTACTTCCAAGCTCCAAGGGTCCTTGCTTTACCTCTATAATTTGTTTCCTAAGCCCATTTCCTCTAAGAATTACTTCTTCTACCTGTATCATTTTGTAAATAAATATTCTCTTATAGTTTGGGTCTTGGCTCTGAATTCTTCCCTAGCTTGAAATCAAGTACGGAGCTTGCTGAACCCAGGTCTAGTCTGACTCCATGGATCTGATACCTGCTTCTGTTCCCTCTGCCTACAACGTAAGTATTGCACACTATGTTAGCATATTACACAGCTCAATAACAAGATGATTTTCACAAAACACCACGTAAATGTTAGTAGGAAATGGCTTGTAGTTTTTCTCCTTGAAGAGACCATTATTACCCTAATGAAAATAATCTTCACTTATTTTTATTATATATATATATATATATATATATATATATATAATATACATTATTTTATTATATATATATATATATATATATATATATATATATTTCCTCCCCTGCCTTCCCTACGCCCCCCAAACTTGCCCTCACCTCTCCCCCCCAAGTGATTATGCTTATATTGATTATGCTTATATGCATGTATACAATCCTTTGGTTCATCTATTTCCCCCACAGCCCTCCCCTGCTTTCCCACTGTAGTTTGACAGTCTGTTCCATGCTTCTTTACCTCTGTATCTATTTTTGTTCAACAGTTTATAATGTTCTTTATATTCCACAAATGAGTGAGATCATGTGGTATTTATTTTTCACTGATTGGCTTATTTCACTTAGCCTAATGCTCTCCAGTTCCATCTAGGTTGCTGCAAATGGTAAGACCTTTCCTTTTACTCTTATATCTTTTCACTGGCAGTTATTACTTCAGTTTTCCATTAATTTCTTATTCTCACACACTTCATGTTCTGTTAAAAAATACAGATATTTTTTTCATCTCCCCATCATAGCTAATGGTTAAAAGATATGTTAAATCCACATCTCAATCTCATATTTATTTATGCCATTCTCTATATATATATAAAAGCCCAGCAATCAGAATGGCAGAATGACCAGAATGACTAGAACAACTGGTGGCTATGACACACACTGTGCAGCTCACTGGCATGATCAGGCCCCAATCATCCCCCTCCCCTGCCAAGTCAGCCCAGCCCCCGATTGGCCCCCAACATCCTGATTTGGGGTAGGGCCAGCTGGCCAACTGCTCAAGGCCCTGCCTCCTTTGCCAGCCTGGCCTGATGGGACCCCATTGGGGTGGACCAGCTGGACCCCACTCATGCATGAATTTGTACACAAGGCCTCTACTTACTTAATATTTAAACCAGAGTAATAACATTACAGGATTCTAGAAAATACTTGAATTTTAAAATGAGCTGGCTTTGTGACCTGGCTCTTTGAAGCAATAAGTTCTATCACAGGGCCAGGATGGTAGAAGCAGAATTTTGCAGCCTGATGAAGATGATGATGATGATGATGATGATGATGATTAGTTTTAGTATTTAGAAAAGAAATTCTTTCCTCCACTCTTTTATTCATTTCTGTCTCTTGTTGATTCCTTTAATGTGAGTTTTAGAGAGCTTTCTCTCTAATTAGTCTTCTGGGTACAGGTAAAGAACAGTAAAGTGGTTGAGGAATATGCTCAATGCATTTACATCACAGACATAATAATCCAAGTGAAATAAGTGATTCAGATATTATTATGGGGAAGAGGACACTGTTGCCCAGAGGACTTATGGAAGAGGCAGAGCCCAATCAATCAAAGCTTGAAAAAATGGATGTAGTTTGGAATAGTACAAGAAAAAGAAAAGTTACAAATATAGTGGCAATGCTTTGAACACTGGCCTATGGGGTAGACTAAGTAGAATATGCTCAAGGATAGAGATTGAGATGGGCCTGAAATAGGCATTTCTGAACACAGCATAAGAGGAGGTGGGGCTAGAAGAGTAAGGCCAAGTTTTAATGGGCCTTGAATGCCACGTGGAGAAATTTGGACATAACCCGCTAAATCAATGTTACAAATATAGAATTTAAACTAATAGTTTAACTAAATGAAGTGAATTTTATCAGGGAGACCAATGGAGGCCTGTGGTGAGCTGAAGGGCCACCATTGCTAAAAGGCAGCCATGTTCTCAGCTCTCTCAACCAAAGTTACTCAGACTTTGAGTCCAGGATTGTCTATGTCCCACTTGTTTTTCAAAAGAGTGTAAATATATGTATTTTAATATAAACTTTCCTAATTTTCAAAATACATATAGTCTAAATAATCTTTCTCTCAGAATAAATGAAGTTAAAGAACTATCAGTTTGTGGCATCTTCTGTAGGAAATGGAGAGTCTTTGAGGGTTTTGGACTAAGAAAGATCCACTAGGAAAATGGTTTTTTATGAAGGTTAGCCGTTTATTTTGTGGTTTGATACATTTTTATTTATCTGTAATCTACCAAATATTACCTTGCAAGAGAACATTTATAAAGACAGAAGCAATTTAGTCTTAAATAGCAACAAAGATTAAATATTTGAATTAGACAACATGCAGTTGTATTTTTCCAAAAATGTTCCATAATACATATTCTGCAAGATAACCTTTGTAATCCTCCATTAGGAAATGAAGTTCAAGTCTCCTCTTATTGAATTAAGTTGGCTTTACTGATTTGCTTGCCATAGTAGAATTTGTGAACACCAAGTCTAGGTCAGAAGAAGCCTTCAGCTTCCACCTTGATATTTTGGGATGCTCCTCTTCAGACACTTCTTTGTGTAATGTGTGCAGTTTCCTCTCACCTCCCTCCCTCTTGAAACCTAGCCCATAGTCTGGAAGAAGCTTAAGTCAGATGGGGGGGGGGGGAGAGAACTTATTGGTTTTCTAGTTGAAAAGTCCAGCAGAGCACAGCTTGAATTTATGCCAGAACAGGTACCAGACATTTAAATGAAGAAGATTCAAAAACAGGGGAGGAGAAAATGGCGGAAGAGCAGATGGGCGGTTTCTGAGTCTTGTCCCGAGGAAGAGAGAGAAAGCAGCTGAGGATCGCGCTAGGAGTGCTCGTCAACAAGCCAGGAGACTAGCAAACACCAGAGGAAATTTGGGGTCTGCTGATTAGGGAGCCACCAACAGCTGACCACCCACAGCTGGGTCCCTTACCAGAGATACTTGCCGGCGCGGACGGGAAATCTCGCCATCTTGGAAGGGAGGAGGTTCGAGTGTCGGAGGCCTGATTATCCCCAGCCCCAAGGAACACCAAATGAACATAGTCGGCGCGAACCCTTGATCTCAGAGGAGCTCAGATTTCGCAGCGATCCGGTGGGTGAGTTCCCCTCGGACCGGTAGTTCTGACTGAGTTCCACTCGGCGCAGCAACACCCCCCCCCCCCCTGCGCACCAGCGCGCGCAGCACACAGAGGCTGAGGGACTGGGACCTGTAGTTCTGACCGAGTTCCACTCAGCGCAGCAACACCCCCCCCCCCCCTGCGCACCAGCGTGCGCGGCGCACAGAGGCTGAGGGACTGGTCGTGGATTTACTTCTCAGCTGGAGGCGCGCCTGTCTGTGGACAGGGCTCCTAAGACTAGGGATATCTAAGGAGCAGCACAGCTGGATCTGAGTCCAAGAAGTAGCCGCAGAATTACAGGGGAGTGCAGCCAGCTCCGGACCGCCCCACCCCCAGCCATCAAAGGCACAGAGAAGGGGAAAAAGCTAGAAAGGCTTTAGAGTCCTGGAAGTCATCCAGAAACACTGCCACCCAGAGGCTAAAGCACATAGGGTCTCTAGATTGGCTTAAAAATCAGGTCTTGTAATCAACACGGAGGAACGGTGAAACACAGTGAACTGCCACTACCGCCCAGACTGGGAACAGGCGTGCGAGACATAGCAACACAGAAAGTGAATGACCTTCATTACTGCAAATTTTGTTTAATTTTTAATTTTCAATTTTTATTTTTTTAACTGTTGAATTTTTGTTTTTTACCTACTTTAATTGCAAAGTTTACTCAAGAAATTTTTTTAATCTGCCATCACTAGATTTTACCTTTTTTATTAATTCATTTTTATAGTGCCTTGTGTGTTGTACCTGGTTGTGTTGTATTTTGTGCCTTTAAATCAAAGCAGGAGGGAGAGAACTACGTTACCAGGCACCCTATAAAGAGAGATCATGGGGAGACTAAGAAACAACCCGCCTGTGAAAGAAAATCAACCATCACCAGAAAAGGAAGTAAACGAGTTAGAGGCAAGCAACCTACCAGAGCAAGAATTCAGAGTAATGATCATAAGTTGGCTAAAAAGAATGGAAGACAAATTTGACAATATGAATAAGACCCAAGAGGAAATGAAGAAGACCCAAGAGGAAATGAAGGTGACCCAAGAGGAAATGAAGGTGACCCAAGAAGAAATGAAAAATGACATCGCTACTATGAAGAACTCAATAGAAAGCATCAAGAGTAGACTAGATGAAGCAGAAGACCGCATCAGTGAGCTAGAAGACAAAATGGAAAAAAATACCCAATTACAGCAGTTGCTAGAAAAAAAAATTAAAAAACAGGAGGAGAGCCTAAGGGAGCTTTGGGACAATACAAAACAAAACAATATTAGAATAATAGGGGTTCCAGAAGGAAAGGAAACTGAGCAAGATATGGAAAAAGTATTTCAAGAAATAATGACAGAAAACTTTCCTGAGATAGAGAAGAAAAAACCAACACAAATCCAAGATGCTCGAAGGGTCCCCAACAAAATGAACCCCCAAAGATCAACACCCAGACACATTATAATTAAACTGGCAAAAAACATCAACAAAACCAGAATCTTAAAAGCAGCCAGAGAGAGACAGAAAGTTACATATAAAGGAAACTCCATCAGACTAGCAACTGATTTCTCAACAGAAACTCATCAGGCCAGAAGGGAATGGGATGACATATACAAAGTCATGCAAAGGAAGGGTCTGAACCCAAGAATACTGTACCCCGCAAGGCTGTCAATCAAAATTGAAGGTGTAATCAGGAGCTTCACCGACAAAAACAGACTAAAGGAATTTATCTCCAACAAACCAGCAATGCAAGAAATGCTAAAGGGTCTACTGTAATAATAAAGAAATAGGAAGTGAAGAAGGAACACAGGGGGATAGAATAAAAATGGCATCAAATACCTACCTTTCAATAATTACTTTAAATGTAAATGGTTTAAATGCTCCAATTAAAAGACATAGGGTAACAGAATGGATAAGAAAGCAAAACCCATTCATCTGCTGTCTACAAGAAACCCACCTCAGAAAAACAGACGCCCACAGACTGAAGGTGAAAGGATGGAAAAAGATTTTCCAGGCAAACGGAAACGAAAAAAAAGCTGGGGTAGCAATACTTATATCTGACAAACTAGATCTCAAAGTGAAGGACATAACAAGAGATAAGGAAGGCCACTTCATAATACTAAAGGGTGTAATCCAACAAGAAGAAATAACCCTGGTAAACATATATGCACCCAATTTGGGAGCACCCAAATACATAAAGAAACTGCTGGAGGACATTAAGGGACAGATTAATAGCAATGCTATCATAGTAGGAGATTTTAATACTCCATTGTCACCTCTGGACAAATCATCTAAACAAAAAATCAGTAAAGAAACGTCAATTCTAAATGACGTATTAGACCAGATGGAATTAATTGACATCTTCAGAACATTTCATCCCAAAGCCACAGAATATACATTCTTCTCAAGTGCACACGGGTCATTCTCAAAGATAGACCACATATTGGGACATAGGCAAAGTCTCTTCAAATTCAAGAAGATAGAAATCTTATCAAGCATTTTCTCAGATCACAGTGCCATAAAATTGGAAATCAACTACAATAATAATAAGCCAAAGAAATTAAACACATGGAGACTAAATAGCATGCTATTGAACAAAGACTGGGTTACCAGAGAAATCAAGGAAGAAATCAAAAACATCATGGCAACTAATGACAATGAAAACACAACAATCCAAAATCTATGGGACACAGCAAAAGCTGTTTTGAGAGGGAAGTTCATATCCCTACAAGCCTATTGCAAAAAACAAGAAAGAATGGTAACAAATTATCTTACCCTACAACTCAAACAGTTAGAAAAAGAACAGCAAGAAAGGCCCACTGTAAGCAGAAGGAAGGAAATAATAAAAATCAGAGTGGAGATTAACGACATAGAGACCAAAGACACAATACATAAGATCAACAAAACCAAGAGCTGGTTCTTTGAAAGGATTAACAAGATTGATGAGCCTCTAGCCAGGCTAACCAAGAAACAAAGAGAGAGGACCCAAATAAACAAAATTAGAAATGAAAGAGGTGAAATAACAACAGACCCCGCCGAAATACAAAGGATTGTTACAAAATACTATGAACAACTATATTCCAACAAACAGGACAACCTGGAGGAAATGGACATATTCCTAGAAAAATACAACCTTCCAAAACTCAATCAGGAAGAATCTAAAAATCTCAATAGACCAGTAACTTGGGAAGAAATTGAAGCAGTCATCAAAAAGCTTCCAGCAAACAAAAGCCCAGGGCCAGATGGCTTCACAGGAGAGTTTTACCAAACATTCAAGGAAGAACTAAAACCTATCCTCCTCAGACTTTTCCAAAAAATTCAAGAGGAAGGAACACTGCCAAACTCCTTTTATGAAGCCAGCATCACCCTAATACCAAAACCAGATAAAGACAACTCAATGAAAGAGAATTACAGGCCAATATCCCTCATGAACATAGATGCCAAAATCCTCAACAAAATTCTAGCAAATCGGCTCCAGCAGTACATCAGGAAGATCATACGCCATGACCAAGTAGGTTTTATACCAGGAATGCAAGGATGGTACAATATTCGCAAATCAATAAACGTGATACATCACATAAACAAATTGAGAGATAAAAATCATATGGTCATATCTATCGATGCAGAAAAGGCATTTGATAAAATCCAACACCCTTTCCTGATAAAAACTCTCAACAAGGTGGGAGTACAAGGATCATACCTCAACATAATAAAAGCTATATATGATAAACCCACAGCCAACATCATGCTCAATGGGCAAAAACTAAAACCATTCCCTCTAAGAACAGGAACAAGACAGGGATGCCCACTCTCACCACTCCTCTTTGACATAGTACTGGAAGTACTCGCCATCGCAATTAGACAAGAAGAGGAAATAAAAGGCATCAAAATCGGAAAAGAAGAAGTAAAGCTGTCACTATTTGCAGATGACATGATATTGTACATAAAAAACCCAAGAGACTCCATCAAAAAGCTAATAGACTTAATAAACGAATTTGGCAATGTAGCAGGATACAAAATAAATGCCAAGAAATCAATGGCATTTCTCTACACCAATAGTGAACTTACAGAAACAGAGACTAAAAAAGCAATCCCGTTTACCATCGCACCAAAAAAATTAAGATACCTAGGAATAAACTTAACCAAGGAGGTAAAAGACCTATATGCAGAAAACTACAGGACACTGAAAAAAGAAATAGAGAAAGATGTAAACAGATGGAAGAACATACCATGTTCATGGATTGGTAGAATCAACATCATCAAAATGTCCATACTTCCCAAAGCAATATATAAGTTCAATGCACTCCCCATGAAAATACCATGGACATACTTCACAGACCTAGAAAGAACTCTCCAAAAATTCATTTGGAACAATAAAAGACCCCGAATAGCCTCAGCAATCTTAAGAAATAAGAGTAAAGTAGGAGGAATCTCAATACCAGATTTCAAGCTGTATTACAAAGCAACTGTTCTCAAAACAGCCTGGTACTGGCACAAGAACAGACATATTGATCAATGGAATAGATTAGAGAATCCAGACATCAACCCAAATCAATATGCTCAATTAATATTTGACAAAGGAGGCACGAACATACAATGGAGTCAAGACAGTCTTTTTAATAAATGGTGTTGGGAAAATTGGACACATACATGCAAAAGAATGAAACTAGATCACCAACTTACACCATACACAAAAATAAACTCAAAATGGATACAGGACTTAAACATAAGACGGGAAACCATAAAAATACTAGAGGCATCCACAGGCAGCAAAATCTCAGACATATGCCTAAAGAACTTCTTCACTGATACTAACCCTAGGGCAATGGAAGCTAAAGAGAAAATAAACAAATGGGACTACATCAAAATAAAAAGCTTTTTTACGTCAAAAGAAACCATCAACAAAACAACAAGAAAACCCACTGTATGGGAGAACATATTTGCAAACGATATCACTGATAAAGGTTTAATCTCCAACATCTACAGACAGCTTATACAACTCAATAAAAGGAAAATGAATGAGCCAATTAAAAAATGGGCAATGGACCTAAATAGAATCCTCTCAAAAGAAGACAGAAGGAAGGCCAAGAGGCACATGAAAACATGCTCCAAGTCACTAATTATCCGAGAGATGCAAATCAAAACAACAATGCGGTACCATCTCACACCTGTCAGAATGGCCAACATCAACAAAACAACAAACAACAAATGTTGGCGAGGTTGTGGAGAAAAAGGAACCCTCGTGCACTGCTGGTGGGATTGTAGGTTGGTGCAACCACTGTGGAAAACAGTATGGAGCTTCCTCAAAAAACTGAAAATGGAACTCCCATTTGACCCAGTAATCCCACTACTAGGAATATACCCCAAGAAACTAGGAAGACCAATCAGAAAGGATATATGCACCCCTATGTTCATAGCAGCACAATTTACAATAGCTAGGACTTGGAAACAGCCTAGGTGCCCGTCAGCAGATGAATGGATCAGAAAACTATGGTACATCTACACCATGGAATACTATGCTGCCATAAAAAGGAAGGAATTCTCATCATTTGCAGTAACCTGGATGGAATTGGAGAGCATCATGCTGAGTGAAATAAGCCAGTCAATGAAAGAGAAACACTACATGACCTCACTCATTTATGGATATTAAAGATCATTATAAACGAATGAACAGAAAGATTGATATAGTGACAGTAAAACAACAGGCAGTCTGTCAAATGACAGCGGGGGAGGGGGGGTAGGGAGATCTGGGGGAGATAAGAGATCAACCAAAGGACTGTTATGCTTGCATATAAAAATAGCCAATGGACACAAAACTCTGGGGAGGGAGGGCATATATTGGGGGGGGGGGGGGCAATGATAAGCTATGTATACAGATAATACCTTAATAAAAAAAAAAAAAGAAAAGAAAGAAAGAAAACAAAACAAAACAAAACAAAACAAAACAAAAATAAATAAATGAAGAAGATTCTGGATAATTCCAGTGAGCAAACATTTAAGTGCTCCCCAGTTATTCAAGTCTCTCCAGAGGAAGCCTCGGACATCATGAATCAGGGTGCTGGCTAAATTCCTGAGCCCCAACATCTGTGAGACTAATAAAATGTTCAATGTCATGAAGTTTTGAGATGGTTTGCTTGAAGCAATAGATTGTCAGAACATGCATACACTACATAAATGGGTCACAAATAAAAGTGTACATATGAATGCACCATAAAACAGAAATATTCTGACTTCAACTGCCCCTCAAAAGCAGATGTCAAAAAAAATAGGATTAAGTAAAAACAAAACAAAAATATTTCAAATCAGCTTCTAGATTGTTCTAACAAAAATACTTCTGATCATACTTGGGTAACTGTATTCCTAGGAAGAACTGCCCTAATGAATTGAATTAATCCCAAAATTCATTTTATGAATTCATTAGGGCAGTTTTTTGTTTTGTTTTTCAATTTACATATTACTGCCTCCTACTGGCCAAACAGCTGAACAACTGAGGGCATTTCCTCCAATCTGACAATGCTTACTGTATACTAAACCTTACCTTTGATATGTATATCTACTTTGCTATAGGGAAATGTGGAAATAAAAAGAGACCTGGTTCTGGAGATAGAGAGAACTTAGCTATTATAGCTAAATTTCCTCTGACTCCCCTGTGAATTACAAATTTATATTATATTTCTAGTCTCTTTATTAATTTATACACAGTGCATTCTCCAGATTTCTAAACCCTTCTAGATGTTGGATATCACCCCATTATTAAAGTTCTTTCTAAAGGAAAGAAATAGTCTAGATAAATTAAAAATATTATGCTTCTGGCACTCAATTTGGTCTGATAAATTTTGTTTTAACTGATGAAACATAATCACATTACCAAACTATGTGAACTAGCACAAATTATTTTCTAAATATAGCCTGTGGAGGTTTCATTCATCAGGCCCCAATAGTTGTTAAAACAACAATGATGTTAATATAATACATGTCATGTAGAAATACAATATTTAAATTAAAATGGAAAAAATGACTTTTTTAAAAAAAATCTTGGAGTTTGCAACAAATTTGTTAGGAGTTAATGTGTCTCCTACCATTTATTTCCCTATATATTTTCTTCTGGTTTATTGAAGCTGTCTTTATAATTTCATTATTAGTGTTCAATAAAATCATGGACTGTGGATGACAGCAATAATATACCTTCAGATTTCATCTCATCGAACTTCACAGACTGCCTGTCCTCAGGCATTGTAAACCACTCTTAAGTAATTATGCAATTAACAGTTAAAAACTAGTGTTAAAAAATATTACGGGTTGATATGTAGGGCACTAATTGCTTAGAAATACTCTGAGCCTTCCAAATGAAGCCACTACCCCCATAAATTCAAATATACTACTTGTGGCCTTCCCTCTTGCACTGAATTTCTCCCTTCAATTTACAATGGCATCAACAGCCTTGGTCTCAGGCCATCAACTCTTTCTAGAACAGCATTAATCCTTAGGAAATGTCCTATGACTCAGCTGCCACGGCTGAAATGTCAGCTAAACTTTTTAGACACACATACATGCACACACACCAAACACACAGCCACCTGAGAATCTGAGAAATATCAAAGCTGAGAAGGTTTCTTTCTTCTCTGACAAAACAGAGACCACTAATCCTAAACATCTCACCTAAAGCCTAAGATATTTTTGCTGCTTTGTCAAAGTAGCTATAATAGAATTATCTGCCTATTATTCTTAAATGCAAAAATAAAAGTTGACAAAAAAGCACTTTTAGAAATTAGAATTCTTAAAGAGATTTATGACTGAAATTATAACTAAAAATAATCCTTAATAATGTACACCTTCTTTACTCATAGATCAATATAGGATGGTCTAAAAATAACATTTTTATTAAAGGAATGGATGGATAGATGTTTGACTATCCTATTGATAGTGAAGATAGCTGACATCCATGAGGTGAAGACAGACTCAAATCAAAACATGATTTCATTAAAACATTTCCTATGTTCAAAAGAAAATATTTAAAATAATCCCCAAGTGTTTCACTTATTTATGTATTTATAATCAGGAAACTTCTAAATATTTAAAAATTCAGTTAAAATTACTCACCAAAATGTGATGTGATATTGGATAAAATAGAAATATTTCAAGGGAAATTATTATTTTCATAAATAATTACACTTTAAAGCTAAGAGTTCTGTTAAAAAAAAAGACAAAATATGAACAGATATAAATATGCTCTATAATTCCATTTGTCCCAAGAAATTAAAAATATTTTATAGTTAAAAATCAGAGACTCTTATATAATCAATAATTAACATAATCAAATATTTCTTGTTCAAGTAACATCGGAGAGAGAATAACAATTAACTCAAGTTTTTATTGTGTTGTTCAATACTCTGAATACTTTTTATTTTATTCATTACCTTCTCAAAGTTAAATAATTTTAATTTTAAAGTCACTTTTTTATTAATACACTAGTGGCATGAAATTTGTTCATGTGGGGTGGGGTATCCCTGAGCCAAGCTTGCACCCTTTCCAATCTGGAATCCCTCTCACAGTCTGGGACCACTGGCTCCTAACCGCTCACCTGCCTGCCTGCCTGCCTGATCACCCCTAACCACTCTGCCTGCCAGCCTTCTTTTCCTCAGCTGCCCCCCTGGTGGCCTGATCACCCCCATCTGCTCTTCTCTCCTGGCCTATTGCCTCTAACCGCCTCTGCCTTGGCCCTGCCACCTTGACTTTGTCTGCAAAGTCTCCTGGTCTAATTAGCATATTACCCTTTTATTGGTTTAGATTTTTATAGCTGGCTACTAATTTGGTTTTGGAAATTTTTAAATTATAAAGTAGTATATTTGCCAGGCTGGCATGGCTCAAAGGTTGAGCATCAACCTATAAATGGGGAGGTAATGTTTCAATTCCTGGTCAGGGCAAATGCCTTGGTTGTGGGCTCCACCCCCAGTGTGGGGAGTGCAAGAGGCAGCCAATCAATAGTTCTCTCTCATCATTGATGTTTCTATATCTCTCTCTATTCCAATTTCAAATCAACAAAAATAGTAGAATTTTTCATTTGTAATCAATGTTATTTCTCTTAAATTGTTAAAGAAAAATTAACATAACAATTATTGATGTATTGAGGTTATATTTAGAGGTATTTTCCATTTGCTGATTTTTAATACATTTTAAGTTATTTTAGACATTAAAACATTGAAATATTATTTCCACTAGATCTCATGCTTCAACAAACAATTTAGTTAAATTCCACTTTCTTTTTTTATGTCTCTACACATATACATATATGCTATTAGTAATATATATATATATATATATATATATATATATATTCCATCTCTTTATCTCTACTTTTAAGTAGACCACAGTATCCTGCTATTTTAATGGAGAAAGATGTAATTTTTTTCTTACCTGCCCTTTAAACTACTGTGGGGAAAATGCAAAGTCAGCAGAATTAAATTTAGTAATTACTTTTTAGCTGACAGAGTCTTCTGATGTGGGAATCATTCTCGGGCTGTCTGGATTCCTGCCAAATTGTGTCATTGACTGTTTTCTCCCCCTGAGATAAAGCAGAGGATTTGTTAGCAGAAGGAATATACAGTGATTGCATGAAATTTGAAATCAAAACAAACTTAGCACATTATTGTAACTTGGCGATATGAGAGCTCTGTGGTTCATTCTAGGGAGTTATAGTTCCAGATAGACACCCTCAGGTGTCACATCAGCTCCCATTTGTTTCCATGAACTACATTAAGCACTCAAGCATGTATGATATAATGCTGTTACTACGATACCTTTTGATAGCTTATGGCTACATTATTCTTTGGAGTATTTTTCTTGAATTAATAATCATGAAAAATATGTCTGAGATATGCTTTAATATAACCTAGCAGTGGTTGAGGGGAGTGTGGAGTTGAATGGATGGAGATGAACTAAGATTGACTCTAGGTTGATACTTGTTGAAGCTTGATGATGTGAGTTCATCATTATCTCTTCCTCTGTGCAAAATTAATAATAAAACAGAAACAGGATAGGACTGTGCTGACTTGATCAATTTATGTGTTGGGAAAACACACATATTCTTTATATATAACTAACTTCATTATAGCTTGAGTGTATTCTACTGTTTACATTCTTAGCAATCATTAAATTAAAGCCAAGTTCACCTTTTTTTTAAAAACTCAGGGTTGTTAGCAAAAACCTGCATAGATAATACTGTGTTTCCCCGAAAATAAGACATCCTCCGAAAATAAGACCTACTTTATGGAAACATAATACATTCCCTAAAAATAAGACCTAGTGCATCTTTGGGAGCAAAAATTAATATAAGATACTGTCTTATTTTGGGGGAAACAGGGTAGTTCTTCTTTGCTTAACCATTTTATTTAGGTTTTTAAAATTGTTTAAATACAAATCTCTTAGGACCTTTCTTGGAAAATCCAAGTGTTCCCAAAAAGCTTTTTATAATATTATAAAGTGTAGTAGGTGTATAACATCATGAATTGTTATTCCCTTCAGGGGCAATGGTCGGCAAAAAAATATTTGAGGAACTGAAAAGAGGCTTCAATTTTGTTTTAACTAGATGGAATCTGAGGAGCACAGTAATGGATTCCGTTTACCGGTATGTTTAAAAATCAGTTCGTTCAGCATCAGGTACTTTATCTTCATTCTCATCTGCCCTTCCAAGTGCTGGTATCATCAAATCTGTAGAAGCATGGATCATAAGCCAATAGCTGTGATTTTTTGTTTAAGGTTTTGATTTGGTATTAGTAAATTTCTTATCTGTGGGTAGAATAAACAGCTACATAGTTAATGTGATTTTCAAGCTTGAGAGGAGCCTTTTAGGAGGGCATCTTTTTCTGAAGCTCATATTTAAAATGCCATTGTAGTAGTTTAAGTTGTTAACTGTGGCTAAAGTACGAAAATACAATTATCCTTGCCTGGAAGGTGCTCTATCTAAGCTGCTAGTCATGCAATCACATACGTACTGTGGATACACTTTCTATCCTTACTGGGAGAAAGTTTTGAGCAGGAGATGGAGAAAAGAATAAGAAAGCACACAGTGCTTTGGGGAGACAGGGAGAGCAGGGCTTTGTGGGGATGGGACTGCATCCAGAAAGAATTTCTCATATTAATAATCTGGTCGCAGACCATTCTGAATTGCAAGGAAGCCATTCAGTATCATCAGCAACCGATCTGGAAATTTCCCCATAAACCAACTTCCTGCTCCTATTTATTTCCTGCTTATTAGTTATAATCTCATTATTTTATGCAATGTGTGTGTCACATCCTCTGGGGGCTTGATCTGCTAAATATAAAGCCAACGCTGACCTAAATAACCCAAATCTCTTTGCAAACACATTTTTATTCAGATTAGAACTCTTCAGATTGATAGGTCACTGATAAAACATGTTTTTGAGTTGGCTCCCAGTTAAATCTGAGCCTATGTTAAACACGTTTCTTTTTCTGAAAATTTAATTTTCACATCCTTGTCTACAGGAATGTCACAGCATTGGTTTCTTATGCATCAGCATAAAAGAGTAAAACATAACTAGATTTGTATATGAAAATTTTGAAATCCACTTTTACACAAAAATCACTAAAATATTCCATTCAACATTATAGAACTAAGAGAGCACAAAATTTTCAAAGTAAATTTGACTTACTTTATTTTTTTATTTTACATTATCAAAATTAGAAACCTCCTGTAAAATAAAATAAGAAGTAAAATTTTAAAAATACTACCTCAAAAAAACCAGAAAAGGAAATCAAAAGTTCATCTTCAAGTATAACTTAGTTCTAAGCCCTTGCCAGTTAATAACGTAAGTCTTTTAAATAAAAATATTCAATTAAATCCACAACCTCAACATTCCAACCCCCACCAAGGGGAGAGATACATACCAGAATATGTTAGTTACACTATACAGCACCTTCCCTTGAGAAAGATGTAAAATATTCTATCACAATACCCCAAGTTATATTGAAATATACTTGTGATTCATATGGTCTTTTTCTTTTTAAACAAATATATTTTATTGAATTTTTACAGAGAGGAAAGGAGAGGGATAGAGAGTTAGAAACATCAATGGATGAGAGAGAATCATCGACCAGCTGCCTCTTGCACACCTACTAGGGATGTGCCCGCAATCCAGATACATGCCCTTGACCGGAATTGAACCCAGGACCTTTCAGTCCACAGGCTGACGCTCTATCCACTGAGCCAAACCGGTTTGAGCTCATCTGGTCTTTTTCTATAGAGCACTGATCATTGTGAAAAATCCCTTATGCTTTTGGGGGAAGAACATGTTGTCACATCTTTCAATTTTCAAGAGCTTAAACTTCTACCAGGCACCTTTAAGAAACCTTTCTATTCTTTAGTTATCATTCATTCACTCATTTATTAAAAAAACTATTTATGGAGAATTGAACCAGGACCCTTCAGTCTGCAGGCTGATGCTCTATCCACTGAGCCAAACCAGGATTTATGCTTTCTTTGTGAAGATGGTTTGATTACAGTTGGGCCAAGACAACCTCAAACAGTAAAAAATTCAAGCAGGAGTGTGGGCAAATGACTAACTTTGAAGAGAGGGAAGTTCAGACATGATAACATTGAGCATTAGAGGAAATGTGATGAAGGCAAAGCCAGAAGAAGGATTAGAGGTGAGCTCGGCTCCAAGATGGTGGCATAGATAAACACTTGTAAGTACAGCCTCTCACATCCACATCAGAGCTGCAACTGGGGATCGTATCTGAGACCTGAAAAAGTCACAACTGTGGAAACCACTGAGCAGCTGTGGGGCCCCAATTGGTGCAGACACTAGGATTCAACAGAAAGAGAGAGAGAACTACATAACCAGACATCCTGAAAAGGGAGAACATGGAGAGACAAAGAAATAGCCCACAAATGAAAGTGAAGCAGGCATCACCAGAAAAGGAAGGAAACGAGTTAGAGGCAAGCAACCTACCAGACCAAGAATTCAGAGTAATGATCATAGGATGGCTAAAAAGAATGGAAGTCAAATTTGACAATATGAGTAAGACCCAAGAGGAAATAAAGAAGAACCAAGAAGAAATGAAAAAATGACATAGCTACTGTAAAGAACTCAATAGAAAGCATCAAAAGTAGACTTGATGAAGCAGAGGACAGAATCTGTGAGCTAGAGACAAGATGGGGAAAAAAATACCCAACTAGAGCAGCTTCTAGAAAAAAAAAATTAAAAAGCAGGAGGAGAGCCTATGGGAACTTTGGGATGATACAAAACAAAACAATATTAGAATAATAGGGGTTCCAGAAGGAAAGGAAACTGAGGAAGGCATAGAAAAACTGTTTCAAGATATAATGACAGAAAACTTTCCTGAAATAGAGAAGAAAAAACCCACACAAATACAAGAAGCTCACAGAGTTCCAAGCAAAATGAATCCCAAAAGACCAACACCAAGCCACATTATAATTAAATTGCCAAACATCAAAGACAAAGCAAGAATCTTAAAAGCAGCCAGAGACAGAAAGTTACATATAAAGGAACCCCCATCAGACTAGCAACTGATTTCTCAACAGAAACTCATCAGGCCAGAAGAGAATGGGATGACATATACAAAGTCATGCAAAGAAAGGGTCTGAATCCAAGAATACTGTACCCAGAAAGGCTATCAATCAAAATTGAAGGTGAAATCAGGAGATTCACAGACAAAAAAAGACTAAAGGAGTTTATCTCCACCAAACCAGCAATGCAAGAAATGCTAAAGGGTTTACTGTAAAAATAAAGAAATAGGAAGTGAAGAAGGAACACAGGGGTATAGAATAAAAATGGCATAAAATACCTACCTATCAATAATAACTTTAAATGTAAATGGTTTAAATGCTCCAATCAAAAGACATAGGGTAACAGATTGGATAAGAAAGCAAGACCCATATGTCTGCTGTCTACAAGAAACCCACTTCATAAAAAAAGACGCACACAGACTGAGGGTGAAGGGATGGAAAAAGGTTTTCCAGGCAAACGGAAATGAAAAACAGGCTGTCAGATATAAGTAGCAATACTTATATCTGACAAATTAGATCTCAAAGTGAAGGACATAAAAAGAGATAATGAAGGCCACTTCATTATACTAAAGGGAGCAATCCAACAAGAAGAAATAACCCTGGTAAACATATATGCACCAAATGTGGGAGCACCCAAATACATAAAAAAAAAAAAAAAAACTGCTGGAGGACATTAAGGGAGAGATTGATAGTAATACAATCATAGTAGGAGATTTTAATACCCCACTGTCACCTTTGGACAAATCATCTAAACAAAAAAATCAGCAAAGAAATATCAATCCTAAATGACTCACTAGACCAGATGGAATTAAACGACATCTTCAGAACATGCCACCCCAAATCCACAGAATATACATTCTTATCAAGTGCACATGGGTCATATTCAAAGATAGACCACATGTTGGGACATAGGCAAAGTCTCTTCAAATTCCAGAAGATAGAAATCATATCAAGCATCTTCTCAGATCATAGTGGCATAAAACTGAAAATTAACTACAACAAAAATAACCGAAAGAAATCAAACACATGGAGACTAAACAGCATGCTATTAAACAAGAACTGGGTTGCCAGAGAAATCATGGAAGAAATTAAAACCATCTTGGCAACAAATGACAATGAAAACACAACAATCCAAAATTTATGGGACACAGCAAAAGCAGTCTTGAGAGGGAAGTTCATATCTCTGCAAGCCTATTGTAAAAGACAAGAAAAAACGGTAACAAATTATCTAACTCTACAACTCAAACAGTTAGAAAAAGAGCAACAAGAAAAGCCCAGTGTAAGCAGAAGGAAGGAAATAACAAAAATCAGAGCGGAGATAAATGACATAGAGACCAAAGAAACAATACATAAGATCAACAAAACCAAGAGCTGGTTCTTTGAACGGATAAACAAGATTGATGAACCTCTAGCCAGGCTAAGCAAGAAACAAAGAGAGAGGACCCAAATAAACAAAATCAGAAATGAAAGAGGTGAAATAACAACAGACCCCACCAAAATACAAAGGATTATTACAAAATACTACGAACAGCTCTATTCTAACAAACTGGACAACCTGGAGGAAATGGACATATTCTTATAAAAATACAACCTTCCAAAACTCAATCAGGAAGAATCTAAAAACCTCAATGGACCATTGACTTGGGAAGAAATTGAAGCAGTCATCAAAAAGCTTCCAGCAAACAAAAGCCAAGGGCCAGATGGCTTCACAGGAGAATTTTACCAAACATTCAAGGAAGAACTAAAACCTATCCTCCTCAGACTATTCAAAAAAATTCAAGAGGAAGGAACACTGCCAAACTCCTTTTATGAAGCCAGCATTACCCTAATACTAAAACCAGATAAAGACAACTCAATGAAAGAGAATTACAGGACAATATCCCTCATAAACATAGATGCCAAAATACTCAACAACATTCTAGCAAATTAGCTCCAGCAGTACATCAGGAAGATCATACACCATGACCAAGTATGATTTATTCCGGGAATGCAAGGATGGTACAATATCTACAAATCAATAAACGTGATACATCACATAAACAAATTGAAAGATAAAAATCATATAGTCATATCAATTGATGCAGAAAAAGCATTTGATAAAATCCAACACCCTTTCCTGATAAAAACTCTCAACAAAGTGGGAGTACAAGTATAATACCTCAACATAATAAAAGCTATATATGATAAACCCACAGCCAACATCATGCTCAATGCGCAAAAACTAAAACAATTCCCTCTTAGAACAGGAATAAGACAGGGATGTCCACTCTCACCACTCCTGTTGACATTGTACTGGAAGTTCTCGCCATTGCAATTAGACAAGAAGAGGAAATAAAAGGCATCCAAATTGGAAGAGAAGTAAAGTTAGCCTTATTTGAAGATGACATGATATTGTACATAAAAAACCCAAAAGTCTCCATAAAAAAACTAATAGACTTAATAAATGAATTTGGCAATGTAGCAGGATACAAAATTAATGCCAGGAAATCTATGGCATTTCTGTACACCAACAGTGAATTTACAGAAACAGAGACCAAAAAAGCAATCCCATTTGCCATCACACCAAAAGAAATTAAGATACCTAGGAATAAACTTAACTAAGGAGGTGAAAGACCTACACGACACTGAAAAAAGAGATAGAGGAAGATGTAAACTGATGGAAGAACATACCATGTTCATGGATTGGTAGAATCAACATAATTAAAATGTCCACATTTCCCAAAGCAATTTATAGGTTCAATGCACTCCCCATTAAAATACCAACAGCATATTTCACTGACCTAGAAAGAACTCTCCAAAAATTCATTTGGAACAATAAAAGACCCTGAATAGCCTCAGAAATCTTGAGAAAGAAGAGTAAAGTAGGAGGGATCTCAATACCACATTTCAAGCCATATTACAAAGCCACTGTTCTCAAAACAGCCTGGTACTGGCACAAGAACAGACATATAGATCAATGGAATAGAATAGTGAATCCAGATATCATTCCAAAACACTATGCTCAATTAATATTTGACAAAGGAGGAACAAATATACAATGGAGTCAAGACAGTGTCTCCAATAAATGGTGTTGGAAAAACTGGACAGATACATGCAAAAGAATTAAACTAGATCACCAACTTACACCATTCAGAAAAATAAATTCGAAATGGATACAGAACTTAAACATAAGATGGGAAACCATAAAAATACTAGAGACATCCACAGGCAGCAAAATCTCAGACATATGCCAAAATAACTTCTTCACTGATACTGCCCCTAGGGCAATGAAAGCCAAAGAGAAAATAAACAAATGGGAGTATATCAAAATAAAGAGTTTTTTCACAGCAAAAGAAACTATCAACAAAACAACAAAAAAGCCCACTGTATGGCAGAACATATTTGCAAATGATATCACTGATAAAGGTTTAATCTCCAACATCTACGGACAGCTTATACAACTCAATAAAAGGAAAATAAATGAGCCAATTAAAAAATTGGCAATGGAACTAAATAGGATCTTCTCAAAAGAAGAAAGAAGGAAAGCTAAGAGAGAGGCACATGAAAACATGCTCAAAGTCACTAATCATCTGAGAGATGCAAATCAAAACAACAATGCAGTACCATCTCACACCTGTCAGAATGGCCAACATTAACAAATCAACAAACGACAAGTGTTGGCAAGGTTGTGGAGAAAAAGGAACCCTCGTGCACTGCTGGTGGGAATGCAGACTGGTACAACAACTGTGGAGAACAGTGTGGAGTTTCCTTAAAAAACTGAAAATGGAACTCCCTTTTGCCCCAGTAATCCCACTCCTAGGAATATATCTCAAGAAAATAGGAACACCAATCAGAAAGGATATATGCATCCCTATGTTCATAGCAGCACAATTTACAATAGCTAGGATTTGAAAACAGCTAAGGTGTCCATCAGCAGATGATTGGATCAAAAAACTATGTTACATCTATGGAATACTATGCTGCCATAAAAAAGAAGGAATTCTTATCATTTGCAGCAACCTGGATGGAATTGAAGAACATCATCCTGAGTGAAATAAGCCAGTCAATGAAAGAGAAACACCACATGACCTCACTCATTAATGGATAATAAAGAACATTATAAACTGATGAACCATAAGATAGATATAGTGACAGTAAAGCAACAAGCAGACTGTCAAATTACAGCGGGGATGATAGGGAGATATGGGGGAGATAAGAGAGCAACCGAAGGACTTGAATACATGCATAACCAGAAATTGTATAACCAATGGACACAAAACTCTGGGGAGGGAGGGCATGTTTGGGGGGAGGGCAAAGGTAATATATGTATACAGATAATAATTTAATAAAAATATTTAAAAATAATAAATAAATAAAAAACTATGTTTTTGATGTTCAAAGTGCTTTTTGAATATTTACCATATGATAGGCAGCAAACCATGTTCTGGAGAAAATTGGCATTTGTAGTGAAGAATATTGAGGCCAATATTCCACATAGGGGAAAAATACACTGTAAAGGCTGCAAGGAGTGGTGAATATAAATCAGAATCAGAAAAGTTGGCTTTATTATTCCAATGGTTGATCATATTAGTTTGAGCACTGTCAAATCCAGGATAACCTTTACCCTACATGGTAACTAACCTTTATGGTGGTGTTTGTGTGTGTGTGTGTATGTGTTTTTGTTTCTTTAATCAAGATTTAACTCTCAAGGACAATTTGAATGACCTATTTCAAGCTGTTGAGTAGAACATCACTGAAACCTGATATGCTGAAACAATCAATCCTGGAACTTGAGGGATAAGTTTTGCCAAATTAAAGTCCTGTGTCCCATCAGAGGAAAATGTCTAAGAGGAGACTAGTGAGGGTAGATGCAAAGATGTGGGAATCATGAACCAATCCCTGAGACGAGCTGGGATATCAATAGAGTTTTGAGAAGTTAAAGGTCAGACTGACCCATCCTTCAATTCTCTATGCTTTGTTATCATATGTCCTAAAATAATCTCTATCCATGGTCTTATGCAGTTCTTTTCATATTGGTTTAGATGTCTCCAAACCTAGGCCAGAACCTGATTGCACCCCTTTCACAAAAACCTGCAGCCACAGCAGCTTTGTGAAGGTTATGAGGAAAGAGAATGATACTACATTCAACTTTGTAGTATCATTTTGCTGTCATATATATGCAAATCTAATGAACAAAATAAACAAAATAGAAACAGACTCATAGATACAGATAACAGACTGACAGCTGTTAGAGGGGAGGGTTTGGGGGGGGTTGGTTAAAAGGGAAGGGATTAAGCAAACAATCCCACAAAAATCCATGGACACCACAACAGAATGGTGATTATCAGAGGAAAAAGTTTTTTTGGGAAGGAGGAAAAATAAAGGAGATATAAATCGTGATAGAAGGAAACACACAATGTAATATTCAGATGTATTATACAATTATACACCTGAAACCTATATAATTTTATTAATCAATGTCACCCCAATAAATTCAAGAAAATTTAAAAAAAGAAACAGTATTTCAATTTTTGGTTGGAAATCCACAGATGTGGAGGCTGACTATATACATTGTTCTCCGCCATTATACTGTATATAAGGTATTTGAGCATCCTCAGATTTTAGTATCTGTGGGGGAGAGGTCTACATCAAGGGCAGACTATAGTTGAATTTTGGGAGAATCAGAAGTTATACATAGATTTTTGACCATGTATAGGGTCAGCACCTCTAAGCCCCATATTGTTCACGATTCAACTGTATTTTCATATCAACTTATTATTTCAGTGATTCATTGTTCCTGCAACTGACTAGATTAATTCCAGATGACTTACAAAACTTGTACACCATTGAGGCCCAAGTGTTTGAATTGGGGCCTGGGACATATTTTCAAAAACAGTCCTCTGCTTGACCTGAGGTTAGCCTTGGCTAAATTAATGCACTCAGGTGTTGGGCCCACACTAAACTGGTTAAATATGTGTGGTTGTCATTATAGTGAAAGGGACACAGTTGTCTTATCGACTAAGGTTTGGAAACATCTGAGTCAAGACTGAAAGAATTTCATAAGCTCATAAAAAGAAAGTGGTTATTTTTAGGACATATAAGGGTGGGTAAAAAAAGTACTTCTACAGTTGTTCATATGGAAAATAATGCAATAATTAATAAATAATAGTACAAGGATAAACTCAATGTGTCATATACTCACAATTATAAACCTACTTTTGCCAATCCCTGTATTATCAAAACATTCTCTATGGACTACCTACTTTGGTCTGTTTTACTGAAATTCAGGTAACCCAATTTTTCTTCTAATGAATTAGCTTAGGTTTGGGATTCTTTTATTGAAGTATATTCTTATAATAAATACTTTGAAAACTATTTTGAGCTAAGCTATTTTTTAATCTCTATTAAAATGAAAGCGTCAATGTAGTTCACTTTAGGCAACTCACTTCCTACAAGAGGGTAGGCAGAGTCAAGCACTTTAAATGCTTGACTGAAGCACAATTAAATGAAGCAAAGTGATTAATCAAACAGGCAACCTTTACTTAACTAGAAAAATAAGTCTGTTCCCCATTGTTGCCAAGTTGTAGATTATTACTGAACTGGTTAAACAATTTTTTAGTGTTGCTTGTGTAGAATCAAAGCACCTGTTCTTAAATTCTGACTTCTGCTTCCATCAGCAGACTGTCAGGCTCCTGTTCAGACCCCTGTTCTTTATTCCTAGAGGGGTAAGTCAAAGAAAGACTCTATGCAGCTTTATTTTTAGAACTACATCTCTCTCTCTCTCTCTCTCTCTCTCTCTCTCTCTCTCTCTCTCTGTGTGTGTGTGTGTGTGTGTGTGTGTGTGTGTGTGTGTTACTCTAAACTCCAA
The DNA here is from genome assembly GCA_963924515.1 of Vespertilio murinus. NCBI lineage: Eukaryota > Metazoa > Chordata > Mammalia > Chiroptera > Vespertilionidae > Vespertilio > Vespertilio murinus. The sequence goes on along the minus strand of OZ004706.1, from coordinate 109,198,779 downwards.
AACGAAGATCCCATTTGAAAAGTCAATGAAATAATTCTGTCTGGTCCATTAATTTGACACTTGCCATAAATACCAGACAAAACTTGTTCCTGTTAACCCTCATTTCATTATTCCCTAAATCAAGTACTAATCATCAGTCTTACCTTTCATTCATGAGGGAGTTTGTGGCTTAATTTTAACTCCTGGAAATTATTAGGAAAATAAAAAATGAAATGTAGACAAAATATTATAAAGGGGCTGGTAGAAACTGAAGAGTATGTCCAAACTGTGCTACTTTTGGGGTAGATAAGAGTAGGTTCTAGGAGCAAAGTGTTTTCACAAAGTCATGAAACAAGATCAAATAAAAAACAATTAGAAACAAAGAAAGAAATGGCATTTAAAGAAGAGAGAAATTTTGGATACCACATGCCATATTTCTATTATCATTCAGTAGTTGCAGTCAGCTGTCCTTTGAGGTGGAGTCTCATATGTGCCTGTTCCCTGTGTTATTGATATTTTTAAATTTATTTTAAGTTTTATTGAATTTACTGGGATGACACTGGTTAATAAAATTATAAAGGTTTCAAATATACCATGCTATAATACATCATCTGTATATTATATTGTGTGTTCACCATCCCAATGAGTTATTGGTTTTTAAGTCTTACCTTCAAATCATAAAGTCTAAAGAAACAATGAAGTGAATATGCCAGGCATTGTGGTTGCCTTTCTAATGGAAACGTGAAAGGTGTTTCTGCATCAGAGAAAACTGATTAGCAGTAAATGATGGTGTAAAGCCCACGGTGAGTTTTTAAGACTGTAGAGCTGATGAGATCTGACCTTTGAGTTGCAAATAAATAAACTGAGGTCCCAAACACTAAATTGACTTGTCTAGGGTCATGCATATAGTGCTTTACCCTGCTTCAATTCTAACTATTTTATTCATTCTAATATATTATTTCAGAAATATATAATTATTTTTTCATGAATTCATAGTTCAGTCAACAAACATTTATTGAATATCTACTATTATGACACTATTTTAGATTCAAAGAAGAATTATAGGTACTCCTTCTTACAGGTATCCACCATCAATAACTGCTGATAGTAGAATCCTACTGGTCTCCATGATTTTTTTTAACTTTGAAGATTAAATGAGCTTTATAAAATTGTTATATACCAAATACATTAAAGATAATTATAGATATTATTTCTCATTAGATTATTTGTACTCATTAATAGTATATATTATCCTAATATTGAATTCTATTCACTTGCAAGAATGAAAATTATTCATTTGTATAACTAGAATAGTTTTACTAATATTAAAATACAATGACTCCAAGAATGCCACATTCAAACAAAATGAAACTGTTTTTTACATTTCTTAGACTGAAATGCTTCAATAAATTCCCCCAGATGTTTGAAAAAGACATGGAAGTTCATATAAGTTTCTTTTTAAAAAAATGTGATAGACATCTGGCAATGACAGTGGTTATCATGCTTCAAAGTTAATAAAGTAGACTCAAACTGCAGTGGACCTTCAGCCACTGGAGAGATGAAAAATATATGTGCCAAGCTCTCAGCTCTGTGCTCAAAACAAGGAGGATGTTTGTGTGACTGGGTAACTATCACCCTTATAAAAGAGTCCTACTACCTTGCCTCTACACCTGACTGTGTGGAGAAAAGGCCTATGCAGAAGTCTCCCAAGTTATCAAATAGATCGCACAGCAAACAGGAATAATATCAAGTTCAGCTAGTCTAATACAGCAGGTTAAAGCAAGTTGCTAAAATTGCAATACTTTAAATCTTATTGCTTTTCTAATTTTTTTATTTAACACATTTGCACAGTATGAATGGCAAAACACTCATGCATTATTAAACAGTTATAAATTATTTACACATAGTAAATAATTTAATCCTCACAACAATCCTACATAAGTTTAATTCCAATAATCCTCAAATTTCAGATGGGTAAACTGAGGCACAGACCAGTCAAGATTCTTACCTCAGGTCACATAACAAATAGTTGGTATTCTACTCCTGAGGTCTGAACTAGAACACATTAAAGATAATTATAGATATTATTTCTCATTAGATTATTTGTATTCATTAATAGTACATATTATCCTATTCACTTGCAAGAATAAAACTTATTTATTTGTATAACTAGAATGGTTTTACTAATATTAAAATACTTATATACTTGACTGCACAGACAAGAAACCACCTGTCATTCTGGTCAGAGATCTCACAAATCGGAACTATTGGCCAGAAGAGAGAGTGGCTGTGAAAATGTATTACTAGATACCACTATTAAACAAGCAACTCAGAAAGCATACCCTTATCACAGCACTAGTACTAATAATTTAGTGTTATTTGAAGACAAAAATATATCAGCACATTGATGTGTTTTAAAGTCGTTAATCATTTTGTGGATGCCATCATCAAAGCATGGCCAATACTTTATGAGAGCCCATTTAATTAAAATGGGCACTTCAAGAATCATTGAATTCAGATGACAGTCTGCTCACTAGAGGCCCCCAGTATGGTGCAATAATAATGTTGTGGTTCTCAGGGAAAACAGATTTCATCCTCCATGAGAATACATCAAAAAAGAAGCAACATCAGCTCATCCTGATGGAAAAAGTCAACTCCTGTCAGAGAGTGACTACCTTATATAGCTAATGAATTCTGGTTTCCCCAAGAACAGCAGGTGGTATACGGCATCCCCATGTGGCTCATCGTCTCAGTGCAGACTGTATAGCTCATACTGCCTGGAGAATGCACAGGAACCATATCTAATCCATCAGGGACAGAGCTGGTAAATGACGTGTGGCTTTGCCATTTGCCTGCTAGTATGCCAAATGAGTTTTCTATCAATCCTAAGCTAACAAACTCCTCTCGCAGCACTACAAATATCCAGGATGACAAAACAGGTTACCTAGGGGATAGCTATTTGCCTTATAAAGATTCTTCCTTTTCAAGAAATGTTTTTCCCCCAGACTTTTTGAAATAGAGAGCTTTCTTAAATATGCTTAAGCGTGTTATGGTTTATGGAATCGGATTTACACAAGGTTTTAGAAAGGCGAAGGACAGCTAATGTTTATTAAGTTTCATGTTTGCTGTCACTTATATCATTATCTTATGTAATCCTCATAGCCACAAATGGAACATGAGCCTAACAACTTGCACAGAGTATGATGGGAAATAAGAAGGGTAAAAATATCAAATTCCACCCTTACAATGGAAAAACACTGCACTGGCACTCAGACCTGGCTTGCTTTCCCAGGTCTGCTACCAAACTGGGCAGGTTCCAAGAACTCTCTCAGAACCTCCATCTCTGCAATTATAGAATGAAGGCTGTTGAACAAATACTTTAAGATCTCTTCCAATAGAACGAATCTGTGATTCCTTATCCACAATATTTCAATCCAAAGTCAGTATTGCTGACAAAAGCTTTTAAAGTTGGAATGGGCTTTTTTTCTTTACAGCTTCTTCTTTAAAACATGATCAAAGAGATAACCATGGTTTTCATTAGATTCAATTAGTAATTGTATCATAAGCTTAGGAAATAAAAAGGGCAAGGGGGCATAATTAACTTTAATCTATTTCATTTTATTTAGCGTAAGTCTCTGTTTAGGGGAGGAAACTCATTAAAACCACCAGAAAATGTTCACACATGAATTGGTGGCAGAAGAATGCTATAAGTGATCATAGGTATGATGGGTAAAAAAATTAAAATGAAAGAAAAGTGCAGTCTTTTTAATGAAGGTAATCTTTGTTTTATGTCAGTATGTTGTGAGTCATTTTACAATTTAGGAATCAAGAAAAGAATTACCTGCACTCTTTGGACACTGACTTCTCTAGTTCATAGTTTGACAAAGACCTCATTAATGGGATACCATTGTTAATCTCATTTTCTCCCCTTAGTGTCTATGTTATTAATAGCTCTGTCAATGCTGATGCTAATATGGAGACAGAACAATAAAACCAAATTGTAATAGTTTGTAGGCAAGTAAGACATGCAGTTGTGTGGTTCGAATACTAACCTGGTAGTCACCTACTTTGACTCTTTCATTACTCACATACTCTAAGATGACATGTCATATTTCAATGTATTCATTTATAAAGCACTTGGCTTTAAGTGCTTTTTAAAGGCTTTTTGTGAAAGATGCTAGGACAGTGTATAGTAATAATTTTTTGACCATCTTCCTTTCACAACTTTTAACTCTAGTTCTTCCATTTCAAGCCCAGTTTGAATCTTACCTTCTCCCTGGAACTTGCATCATTAAACCACAAACCACAGTTGTCTTCCTAGTGATAACACCTATTATTGATTATTTACTTTGTGTCAGCCACTGTACTAATAATGTTAATTACATTGCCACTTTTTATTCTCAAATGATAAATAAGAGAAACAGTTTATAGAGAAAAAAATACAGCTTGAAGAGTTTAAGGAACTTGTCCAAAATCATATAACTGGTAAATTTCAAAGCTGGATTTTTTACAGTGATTGTTTGGCATCCCACCACCATATTGCCATGTGTTCCTGACAACTACACTATATTATTTGTTTTAAATTCCTTCTGAGATTTCTTATAGAACTTGAGCTTGATTCTTATAACACAGCATTTACTTTTATAGTTTCTTATGTTATTCTCTAGATATTTTGGGCATACATTTTTATTTTTTATTTTAGTCAACATGTTTAGAAGAAAAGAGAAAAAGGAGAAATTATGGGAGGAAAGAAGATAAGAAAGAAGGGATAGAAGGAAAGAGAAGGTAAGGAAAAAAGAGGATGAGGGAGGGAGAGGGAGAAAAACATGAAGGAAAGAAAAAAGAAAGGAAGAAAGGAAAGAAGGAAATAAAAAATGGGAGGAGGAGAGAGAGAGGGAAAAAAAGAGAGAGAGAGAAAGAGAGAGAGAGAGAGAGAGAGAGAGAGAGAGAGAGATTTCCCTTGTTACTAAAATAAGATACTATGTGGTTTAGATCCCATCCATCACATGCATCATCTGGAGACACTGATATAAAACCTGTTAACATAGGGGAAAGGACAAGGTGTGGGCATCCATTTTTCTTCAAATATGTTTGTATTGATATTTTAGAGAGAGAAGAAGAAAGAGGGAGGGGGAGAGGGAGAGAGCGAGCAAGAGAGAGAGAGAGCCTATCATCTGCCTCCTGCACATTCCTTACTGGGTATCAAGCCTGTAATCCAGGCATGTGCTCTGATTGAAAATTGAAATGGCAACTTATTGATGCATGGGATGACACTCAACCAACTGAGCCACATGGTCAGTGCTGGGTATCCATTTTTAATGTAGCAAATCTCAGCAGAGATAGTGTAGTTCTGTTGTTCTGATGATGGCATCTTCATTTGGCCACTGCCTAATTGTGGCAGAAGCAGCAGCTTTCCCATGGCCAGTTCTGGGGTGTGCTTTCTCAGATGAATTCCTACAAGCACCACTGTAGGAACTGTCTTCAAACTCCCAATAATCCTGAGCTCTCCTTTACCTGTACTATATTCCTTTCTGCTAAATTAGCTAGCATGGATTTGGTTATTTGCAAATCAATAACTTGTTAAATTAATTTTAGTTCCTATATAGTTATCTATTGCTGTGCAATAAATTATTCCAAAGTCTAATGTATTGCTTTAAATACATATTAATTACTCAAATATGCTGTAGGTCAAGAATATGGCTATGACTTAGATAGGTCTCTCAGAGGGTTGCAGACAAGTTGTTAAAAGGTCTGAGGTCTTATCCAAAGGCTTAGCTTAGGAAAGGATCCTCTTCCAAGTTAGTCAGAGATTGTTAGTAGAATTCAGTTTTCGAAGACTGTTGGAATGAAGACCTCAGTTCTTTGCTGTCTGTTTGCTGAAAGCTGCTGTCTGTTCTTTGCCACATGGGCTTGTCTAGATGGGCTCTTATTTCATTACTAGAGGCCCTATGCACAAAGATTCATGTAAGAATGGGCCTTCCTTACCCTGGCTGCCATCACTGCCTGCACTCCAGTGGAAGCTGCCTTTATGCTCTGGCCCAGAGCAGCTGGGGCAGTGTGGAACACCTGCATCAGCACCATGGCAATGATGCAAGTATCCCACCTGGCCTCCAGCTGCTCAGCGCCTGTGTATGTAAATTAACCAGCCATCTTTATTTAGTTAATTTACATATTCACTCCTGATTGGCTGGTTGGCATCATGAAGGTATGGTCAATTTGCACCTTACTCTTTTATTAGTATAGATAATGTTCAAGCCAAGATGACAATGGAGAGAGTCTGTTAGCAAGAAAGAAGTCACAGTCTTTAACAGCCTAAGTATGAAAATCACTTTCTATCACTTTTGCCAAATACTATTGGAATTAAGTCACAGGCAAGGTAAGGAATTATAAATACTAGAAGACTACCCTAGCTGGTTTTGCTCAGTGGATAGAGCGTCGACCTGCAGACTCAAGAGTCCTGGGTTCAATTACAGTCAAGGGCACATGCTCAGGTTGTAAGCTCGATCCCCAGTAGGGAACATCCAGGGGGCAGGCAATCAATGTTTCTCTTTCATCATTGATGTTTTTATCTCTCTCTCCCTCTCCATTCCTCTCTGAAATCAATAAAATTATTTTTTTTAAATAAGTACCAGAAGGCTGATGCGATAGTTAATTTTATGTGTCAGCTTAGCCAGGCCCCAGTACCCAGATAGTTGGTTGAATTCCAGCCTAGAAGTCACTGTGAAAGTATTTTTTAGATGAAATTAACATTTAAATTAGGAGACTTTGAGTATAGCAGATTACCTTCCATAATGCGGGTGGTCTTATCCAATCAGCTAAATGTCTTAAAACAAAAAACTTCAGTTCTTCATGGGGAGGGAATTCTGCCTCTAGGTTACTTTTGGATTCCAGTTACAACATCACCTCTTACCTGGGTCTCCAGCCTGTTTGCATGTCCTGCAAATTTCAGACTTTCCAGACTCTATAATCACATGAACAAATTCTGCTCATTTCTTTCTATATGTATCCACAACTTTTTAGTTCTGTTTCTCTACAGAATCCTGGCTAATACAGCAGGGTTCATTATAGGCTATCTGACAAGGCTGTCTTCTATGTTTCAAAGGAATAATAATAGTATTTTATGTCAGACAACACTCTCCATTTCAATTAATTTAAAATATATTCATGAACCATTAAAGAATAGCAAGAGGTCTTAGAGACTATTTAGTCTAACACTACTATCTCATAGAGGTGGAAACTGAAATACAGATCAGTGGAATAACTTATCCTGTGCTATTTAGGAACACAACAAAGGACAAGAACTGTTTTCTCAATACTCTTACCACTGTCCATGAATGATCCTAAGTTTAAAGCTAAGAATCGCACTGGTGGCCTGAAGTCTGCTGATACTGAAGGAAAATCTTCATGGAAATGAACTACTTTAAGGTTGGTCTTATAGTGGGTAATATCTTTGTGCTGGTTGTCATCCTCCAACCCAGATTACTTAATTATCCATGGTGTGCGTAACCAACACAGTGGGCTGATGTCATGGATGTTGCCAGTGGCTATGGGACATAAGAAAAAATAACTGTCCATAAAGGAATTAAACCCCTGACCTTGGTTGGCCTCATTAATGCTGCGCTCAAACCAACCGTTAGACACATATTGTATTCTTTTTTTATAAAGCTGTTGAATTTTCTGTATTATTCTCCCATTAACAACTAGTAGCTGAAAACAATTTAATTGATTTCTTCAGTGCTCTTAATCAGTACAGAATGCTTATCAGTGATATCCCATTTAATAAAGAGAAATATATTAATTGCAAAGATGGTGGTGCCCACAGCCACAAGATGATCTCCAGTCTTGTCTCCATCTGTTTCCTCAGACAAATCACTCATCTCAGCTTCTTCATTGGTTAACACACCTGTTCCCTGTGGTTTGTTGTTTTGTTTTGTTTTTTTAAGTATATATCAAATTGTTCATCAAGTATTTTTGTACTTTAATATATATATTTCTCTAAGTGAAAGGGAGCATTATGTTTTCTGGTTACTTTAATCCCTCAATCCTCTCAGAAAATTTAAGCCTCTCAGCCTACACTGTCCAATACAGAATCTATTAATAGCTCACAGGGGCTATTAGTATATAGCTGGTAGGACTGAGGAACTAAATTTTCATTTAATTTAATTAAAAAACTTAAGCTGGGTAAAAAATACACAATTTTTATTGCTTCTCTAGGACTGGACTTCACTTTAATCATTGAAACTTCAGCAGTGAATTGAGATGTATGAAATATATAGCAGATTTAGTTTTAAAAATGTAAAATATCTTATTAATGTTTTATATTACTTATATGTTGCTGAAACTGGTTTGGCTCAGTGGATAGAGCATTGGCCTGCGGACTGAAAGGTCCCAGGTTCGATTCCGGTCAAGGGCATGTACCTTGGTTGTGGGCACATCCCCAGTAAGGGAGGTGTGCAAGAGGCAGCTGATTGATGTTTCTCTCTCATCCATGTTTCTGTCTATCCCTCTCCCTTCCTCTCTGTCAAAAATCAATAAAATACATTTAAAAATAATTATATGTTGATATAATATTGAAGGTGAACTGGCTTAAATACAATATATTATTTAAAATAATTTCACCTGGCCAAAACCGGTCAAGGGCATGTACATTGGTTGCGGGCACATCCCTGGTAGAGGGTGTTCAGGAGGCAGCTGGTCAATGATTCTCTCTCATTGATGTTTCTAGATATCTATCCCTCTCTCTTCCTCTCTGTAAAAAATCAATAAAATATATTTAATAAAATAAAATAATTTCATCTGTATCTCTTTTTAAAAATATATTTGAGAGTACTAGAAAATTTAAAACTATATATTTGAGTTGCATTATATTTCTATTAGGGATGCCTTAGTTCCTCTTTACTGATGTAGCAGGTGCAGAGTGGGATCTGAAAACCCATATATGCAGGTGGTCCTGAAGTCCATCACTGTTGAAAATGACTGCCAGAAGTTACAGCAGTCTTTTAGAACAACCCTTTTGTTTGTGATTCATTTTCTAATGTAATAGTATTAAATAAATAGTCTTGTGCTTTTTTTCTCATTCCTCTCCATCTTAGTTTTAAAAAATCAAGTCTTAATTTATCACTACTTAATGAGGCTCAAATATTACAGAAGAGTTGTCATAGTTAACTCACTTTAAATGGTAGCATAAAATGCCCCAGGTGGGTGGCTCAGTTGGTTGAAGCAGTTGTCCCAGACACCAAAAGGTTGCAGGTTCAATACTAGCTCAGGGGACCTACCGAAGGCAAACAATGGATGTTCTTTTGGAAAAAAAAATCAATGGAAACAAGGTTAGCATAAAACTGTAAGCCTGGGGTAGGGTTGATATTATTTTCTGTAGAGACAAAGGGAAGCCACCTCAGAAAGACAGACCTCCTTGCTGATCACTGAGAAGTTCTAGGGATGAGAATGTGCAGCTATTTTTTTTAAAAAGAATACTGATGCCACTATAGTAAGGTTAAGAAAAAAACGAGGAGGTCTCAGACATAGCATTTAACACTCAACATCTCCTCATTTCTTCCTGATTTGCCTCCTATATCAGAGGCCAGAAGGCTGAACACCACTCTGCATCAATTACCTGAAACCTGGATAACAGGCATAGGTTAGGTTTAGCACAACATAAGCATCCATGTGCCATGTGAAGGCCACCATATACTATCCATGTTAAAAAGAGAATGAAATTCCACTTAATCTAACATTTCTCAGCTATCCCCATTTAAACAAATAATCAATGTAAAACTTTAAATAATCTGTTTTATACTCTTTTATTCATACCAAGTCTCTTAAAATATGGCATATATTTTACCCTATTACATCTGCATTTTGACTAGTCACCCTTCAAGACCTTGATTGTTACCTTTGTCAGTATGGCACAGTGCTAGAGCAGGATCAGCAAACATTTTGTGTGAAAAGCCAGAGATAAATATTTTAGGCTTTGTGGGCCACCTACACTTTCCATGACATAGAACCATTGTTTTTATTTTTATCTTTAAGCAACTTGTTTAAGTGTAGAATTGTTCTTACCTCCTGAGCCACACAAATACAGGCCATCTCAGGCTGTAGGTAGCAACCTTAGCTCCAGCGTCACACATCAGCCCTTCCCATGGTTCTGTGACTTCTGCACTAAATCCTTTCTGCCTCTGGCAGCGAGAGGAGATGCCCTTCTCTGCAATGGAACTCATCTGAACCTATAAACAGCTCTGTTCTCCTTGTTTTGCAGAGGAGAATAATATAATTTAAAAATTAAATAGTGAAATTATGGTTGAGGTATATAAGTATGGAGACATCTATACACATATATATATATATATGCATATATATGCTAATTATACCAGATGGCTGGATGACATTCTAGATGACTTTCTGAACAAAGCTGGGGCTGTGAGGGCCAAGCCCCTTGCATGAATTTTGTGCACTAGGCCTCTAGTATGTGTGTGTGTGTATATATATATATATGGAGAGAAAGAGAGTTGTACCAATCAAAATCCTATATTTATTATTCTCATCTACTTTCACAATGTGAGTGATGTTTGATGAAACTTCTAGCAGGCTGGTTGGCCATGAACTTCTTTATATTTCATGTATATTTATTAAACTCACACATTTAAAGAAATATCTTCAGGCTCTTCGGCTTATTCAATTTTTCTTTTAAATTATAGACTAAAAATGCCTATAAACATTTTGCAATGTCAATTGACAATTTCCATGTAAGTGGGTGTGCTTTCTCTCTCATATTAACATGTAAAATAACTATTTTTCTCTTAAGCATTGCTGTCAATATCATCATCTTATGGATATTGAAAAGGGTATGAAGTTGAGGACAGAGTTTCCACTGAAGTTAAAATATTTTGGATTAGCCGAAACCGGTGTGGCTCAGTGGTAGAGCGTCGGTCTGCGGACTGAAAGGTCCCGAGTTCGATTCTGGTCAAGGGCATGTACATTGGTTGCGGGCACATCCCCAGTAGGGGGTGTGCAAGAGGCAGCTGGTCAATGTCTCTCTCTCATTGACGTTTCTAGCTCTCTCTCTCTCTCCCTTCCTCTCTGTAAAATATCAATAAAATATATTTAAAAATATTTTGGATTATATTTAGCTATTGAGACATATGATTGAACTTGTTTTCTAACATTACACTGCTTTTTAGTTTATCTAAGTTTCTGGGAAACAGAAGCATTCTGTAAGCTATACAAATACTATGTTTACTGTCCTCCAAAAATAAAATAGGTAGATGTAAAATTCAGAGGTATATTACTGTAACCCTTTAGTTAGAGCGAAACAAATCAAACAAAAATATGTGGATTTGAATCCTGGGCCACCTTTTCTTTAACTGGAAAAGTTATTTAACCTTTCTCAACATTTCTAAACCCCTTTAAAGATCTTGCAAGGATAACTACAAATGATTTCATATATAGCATCACCTAGTACAGTGCCTTACAAAAAGGGATCACCGAATAAAATAATTGCTAATATTAATTTTTGTTGTTATCAGGGAAGTGTGATTATAAAGCTGAGAGATGACATCTAAATGTATAAGTATAGGGATGTTCAATATTTGCAGCAGACAGAGGATGCTTTGTATTATCCTAACCACAATAGAAGCAAAATAAGTTATTAGTATGGGATTAATTTAAATACAGCACAATTGACTAAGAGAATAGTTAGCACTGTTAAACAGGGACAGGACTAATTTTGCAGAGCACAGAGAATTCTATGCCTCTAGTAATTATAAATATAATTCACAAAAACTATTTGCATTTGCATTCTAGCTATACTCAAATTTTGTACATTGATGGTATGTGTCCATAAATTTAATAAGCAGCTTATTAAGTGTTTAGCACAAACTTTATAGAACCCAGTGGTGTGGTGGAGTAGCACTAGAGATAATGAATAATTTTTTAAATATATTTTTTTATTGTTGGTAGCATTACAGATATCTCCCATTGCCCCCCCTTCTTCCTCCCAGCTACTACATACTCCCCCGGTCTTCACTACCTTATTGCCCATGTCCATGGGCTATGCATATCTATATACTGTACATAAAAGCCTAAGCCACTGTTACAACCAAACAACTGAAACAACCTGAATGACCTGTTGACCAAGTGCTGTGATATGCATTGACCACCAGGGGGCAGACACTCAATGCAAGAGCTGTCCCCTGGTGGTCAGTGTACTCCCACAGTAACCTCCCATGGTCCGTCTTGTCCCCTTTCTCACCCCCCTCTTCCCCCACATCCAGCAGGCCCTGTCTAGCAAGCCCCATCCAGCAGGCCCCATCTGGCAGGCTCCATCCAGCAGCTGGCAGGCCCCCAGGCCCTGATTGGGACTCTACAAAATAGTCCCAATAGGTCCTGATTGAGAGACAGGGAGAGGGACCCCATTCGTACATGAATTTCATGCACCAGGCCTCTAGTAAGTATGTAAGTTCTCTAGTTTTCCTCTTCTTGTCTCCCCAATCCCACATCAAGGTATGTCAGTCTGTTCCATGCCTCCCTGCTTCATGTTTTATTTTGTTGGTGAATTCATTTTGTTCACTAGATTCAACAAATAAGTGAGATCATGTGATATTTGTTTTTCTCCATTTGCCTTATTTCACTTACCATAATATTTTCTATATTCATCCATGCTGTCTCAAAGGATAAGAGACCCTCTTTTATATAGCTGCATAGTATTCCATAGTGTAAATATCACACAGCTTTTGTTATCCTTTCATCTACAGATGGGCTCTTATGCTTTTCCCAAACCTTAACTACTGTAAATAACATTGCTATGAGCATAGGGGTTCTTTCTGATTGGGGTTTTGGGGTTTTTAAGATATATTCCCCAAAGTGGGATCATTAGGTCAAATGGAAGCTCCATTTTTCATCCATACTGTTTTCCATAGTAACTGCACCAATCCACATTCTCACCAGTAGTGAACTTGTGTTCCCTTTTCACCACATCCTCACCAGCATTTGTTATTTGTTGATTTTTTTTATGATAGCCATTCTGACAGGTGTGAAGTGATATTTCAGTGTGGTTTAAATTTGTATTTCTCTGATGATTGGTGACTGAGCATTTTTTCTTGTGACTCTTGGACATTTGTATGTCCTCTTTAGAGAAATGTTTATTCAGGTCTTTTGTTCATTTTTGAATTGTTTTTTGTCTTCCTTTTGTTGAGTTGTATTAGTACTTTATATAATTTGGATATTATCTTCTTAACAGATGTATAATTGGCTAATATGTTTTTCTATACAATGGATTACCTTTTTTAAAAATATATTTTATTGATATTTTATAGAGAGGAAGGGAGAGAGATAGAGAGCTAGAAACGTAGATGAGAGAGAAACATCGACCAGCTGCCTCTTGCACACCCCCTACTGGGGATGTGCCCGCAACCAATGTACATGCCCTTGACCGGAATCGAACCTGGGATATTAGAAACAATACGAGGATGCTTGCCATTATAGCATTCTTACTTTTTTTAAAAATGTTTTTTATTGATATTTTACAGAGAGGAAGGGAGAGAGATAGAGAGCTAGAAACGTCGATGAAAGAGAAACATCTACCAGCTGCCTCTTGCACACCCCCTACCGGGGATGTGCCCACAGCCAAGGTACATGCCCTTGACAGGAATCGAACCTGGGACCTTTCAGTCCACAGACCAACGCTCTACCACTGAGCCAAACAGGTTTCGTCAACCTTCTTACTTTTTAATGTTATAGAACAGAGAGCTAAAGTAGAGAAAAATTACATATTATCTGGAGAGAAAAAAAAAGAAAAGAAAAGCTGAGAAAATAAAAAGACTAACTACCATAATTTTAAAAGGTCACCAAATCTACTTATAATATCAACATCTGAAAATTAATAATGAATCTAAAAATCAGCAAAACAAATTAAGAAAACAATATTAACAACAGCAACTAACATTCTTAGACCCCCTACCAATAAATTTAGCAAAAAATATGCAAGAACTTTATAGAGAAAATTATAAAAGATTAAAGAGTATAAAAAAGATTAGAATAAGTGAAGAGATAATGTGTGTGAATGGGAAACCTCAACCCTATAATGAAGCCAATTTTTCATAAAGAAGGGGTAAAAATTGCTCTGGCCAGTGTGTCTAACTGGTTAGAGTACCCCCACACTGAAGGGTCTTGAGTTTGATTCCTGGTCAAGGGCACATACATGGGTTACAGATTTGATCCTTAGCCCTGGTTGGGGTACATGCAGGAGGCAATCAAATAATGTGTCTCTTTCTCACATTGATGTTTTTTAATTAAATCTTTATTGTTGAAAGTATTACATGTATTCTTTTTTTCTTCTTTTGCCCCATTAACCCCCATCCTTCACCACCCTATTGTCTATGTCCATGGGTTATGCATATATGCATACAAGTTCTTTGGTTGATCTCTTTCCACCCACCCACCTTCTCCCACCTTCCCTCTGAAATTTCACAGTCTGTTCTATGCTTCTATAGATTTATTTTGTTCATTAGGTTCCACATATGAGTGAGTATCCACATGTGATACTTGACTTTCTCTGACTCACTTATTTCACTTACTACAATACTCTCCAGGCCCCTCCATGCCATCTCAAAAGGTAGAGATCCTTATTTTTTACCGCTCTATAGTATTTCATGGTATAAATGTAACAGCTTTTTTACCCACTCATCTACTGATGGGCACTTGATGTTTTTTTCTCTCTCCCCCTTCCTTCTACTCTCTGTAAAAATTAATGAAAAAATGTCCTTGAGTAAGGATTAATAACAGCAACAAAGAAGATATACAAATCAAATCTATCTTAATCAAAATCCCAGAAAAGATTTTCATAACTTGACAAGATGTTCATAAATTTACATAGAAACAAAAAGTCTTAAAAAGTCCAAATTTTGAAGAAGGACGAGGAGAGGTATTCTGAGTGAGATATCTATTTGGCATTAGAATCCTACATAAAAAAGCCTAATATGCAAATTGACCATTATTCCGAGACACAAGATGGCTGCCCCTATGGGGTCAAAGATGACTGCCCCCATGTGGACACAAGATGGCAGCCACAAGATGATCAGCAGGAGAGAGCAGTTGGGAGGGACCAAGCCTACAGGAGAGGATTGTAGGGGGTGATCAGGCCTACAGGAGAGGGCAGTTAGGGGTGACCAGGCCTGCAGGGGATGGTAGTTGGAGGCAATTAGGATTGCAGGGGAGGACAGTTAGGGGTGACCAAGCTGGCAAGGGAGGGAAGTTAGGGGTGACTGGGCCAGCAGGGGAGGGTAGTTGGGGGAAACCAGGCCTGCAGGGGATGACAGTTAGGAGCAACCAGGCTGGCAGGGGAGGGCAGTTAGAAGTGACCTGGCCAGCAGGGAAGGGCAGTTATGGGGGAAAGGCTTGCGGGGTGGGGGGGCAGTTAGGGTCAATCAGGCTGGCAGAGGAGTGGTTAGGGGGTGATCAGACTGGCAGGCAGAAGTGGTTATGGGCAATCAGGCAGGCAGGCAGGGAGGCAAGTGGTTGGGAGCCAGCAGTCCTGGATTGTAAGAGGAATATCAGAGATTGGAGAGGGTGCAGGCTGAGCTGAGGCTCCCCCTCCCCCCGCACAAATTACATGTGCCAGGCCTCTAGTTATCTTAATAGGTATAAGAGCAGGTGTAAGAAAAGGGATAGGGATTAGCCAGTGGAATTGGATAGAGAGTTCAATTAAAGATAGAGACAGCATTTCAAATAACTGAAGAAATGGTGCCCAGATAATTGATTGGTAATCTTATGCTCAATAACTATGTGATGTGCTCAACAAAAAAAATAATCTTGCTTCTAATGACCAAGCTTTAAGCCTTACTACAATGTAAAACTCTAAGAAAAATTCTGGAGTCAAAATGACATACACAAAAGGATGTTCTTGTCTCCCCTTCAAAAAATAGATCTCCTTTTTAGTTTATAGATCCAGAATAATAGCTGTCACTTTCAATGGATTATTTATAGTATTCTTGGTTCAGAATGGGTAGTTCATTAAATCTGTCTTATATTTCTCTTAAAAACTCCATTTACTAAAAGATTCCCCTACCCTTAAATAAGAGAATGTTTAACTCTTTCACTGGCTTTCCTTAGTGGTAATCTTTATGTGATGCTTAATATTTAAAATCACCTCTATCCTAGAGAAAGTCAAAATATCAATAAAAATAAAAGTGTAATATGCTAATTAGACCAGATATCCTTCTGGAAGACCTTCTGGATGGACGAAGCCGGGCTGTGAAGGAAGCCTGGGTCCCAGGCACCAGCAGGCAGCCTGAGGGAAGCCTGGGTCCCAGGTGCCAGAGGGAAGCCAGTGTTAGCAGTTGGGGGAAGGAAGGCATACTCTTGCATGGATTCTATGTATGACGCCTCTAGTATATTTATATAGGCCTCCACTTCATAATGCTGCAATCTTTCCACTAAATCAGTAGGTTTAATCTCTTTAAAATGCAGTGTCTCACATGTTTACATTCATAGACAGAGTAAAACATGCTTTGAATTATGCACAATTCCTGGCAAAAGCTGTAATCTCCTACCCCTTTTCACAGTTCATAACAGCATTGTGGGGTATCATAAGACCCTGAGTGAGAGCCCATACACCAAGTAACTTTATTTTCTCTAAAAGAAGAAATAAAAGAAACCTAAAATGATTCTGATTTTTTTCCAAGTACCTTGTAGACATTTTATTATTAAAGCAATTTATTTTGTTAATATATAAATTTTGGAATGCTTGGACAGAATAATTCAGTGCTCATGATGGTTCAGTCTGATCCAGTATGTTTCTGAATGAGTAATTTTTTGAAGATAACTTTAAAAGAAAAAGAGCTACAGTCAAATTGAACTTAGGAGGCATGGCTTTAAAGCAATCCTGTTTGAGTATTTGTTCATTTCCCTATATTACAGGGAAATGCAATTATGCTCATTACATGGTTATATGTCTTTAGTAGTAGGATTACAATGTATGCCACACTGTGCCAAGCTATTCTATGTGATAGAAACATTAGCATATTGATTATAGTACCTTTCATAGTGATTTCAAAACACAGTCACCTCTGCTACCACACTGCCTATTTCCATGGGAAGTATATTCACATAAAATCACAGATAGCTCTTTTAGATCAACTAGAAAAGAATGCACAATACCACTTAAATCACCTAAAATGAGATTTCTTCAGTCAGATTTATATAGCACAAAGCAAAGTTGAGCGCTGGTAGTTACTTTGTAAACTGGGACTCAATAGGCAACCTAAACTTGATGATTCAGCCTCCACATTCACAATTGCATTTTATTTTTCAAGATGCTCTAAGATTAAATCCCTCATCTGGCTTAAAATGGCTCCTGTTTAGATATTACAGCCTATGCCAGTGCCATCTCTAGCACTTATGTTAATTTTATGTGTAATGTATAAAAACAAACACTAACATAAACCATTTTATTTCCCCAAATGACAGGGATCTTCCATCCACATCTTGAAAAATCAATGAATAGGCATAGTGCCTGCTGTAAGCACAGATATAAATGAATAAAATTATTTTTGAAATCTAGTTTGGCGGGTGGTCACAACTGCAGGCCAAAATTAGAAAGTATTTTCACATTTATGACTACCTGCTAACTTTCTCTGATCTACTTCAGGCTAAAGAAAAAGAAAAGCAATAATGTAGAAAAGAACTGGAGCAGTGCAGGTACCCTTGAATGAGCACATCTGCAGGACTGAATTAATCTATTGTTCCTTGCATTTACAGTGCTGTGTGACTCAACGCTGCTCCATGCTAGTGTAACCAAACCAACATTGAATGCAATTTATTTCTCAAAAAAATGAAGACATTTTTATTCCTAGGATGTCTCAAAGCAAAGCAAGAAACCCAAAGGCAGCATATTTGGAATTTTTTCTCTTATTCATAATAAATAGAAGAAAATACTTGCTCAAAAATACAACTTCATCATCAAAATGTTCAACAACTTGTAATTTTTGTAAATAAATGTCTTTTTTATTTTGTAAATTACCTTCCTCTGAATAGTGTTGGTTTATGTGCTTTAATGAAAACATCTTTTCTCTTCTTTATCATGTGGACTTTCTTACCAAATCCTAAATGTATTAATAATATCATATAGGAAGTATAGGGTATATCGTAATTTAATTTTTTTAGTTGACACAATAAATAAAAATGAAAATATAAGTGGTGCATGTAAAGAAACTTACCAGTGAAAAGCAGAAAATATTCATTTTTGTCAGCTTCAGGCCCTTGCTGCTTAAAAAATATGACTGTCCCAACTGCCCTTTGTAGCTCTCTCTTGACTTCATAGCTGTTTGGACAGTTCTCATTGGAGATTATTACAAAGTGAACTACCTGTCATGATCCAGGGGATTCAGAGACCATTATCAAATGATATAGGTCTCTATTGAACAAACAGTTTCCTAAATTAATGAGAAACACTGACTAATAAAATAAGAGAATGAGACTTACCATGATCTGTAGAAACAAATTTCAAAGTCAGTGATAATATTCCTAAAATCTAAAGAAAAAATGTAATGAAAACAACTATAGGCCTAGCTAACTAAATTGAAAATATGAAGCAAACCCTAAAAATAAATACCGTATTTGCCGGCGTATAAGACGACTTTTTGGCCCTGAAAAATATGCCTCCAAGTGGGGGTAGTCTTATACGGTGAGTATATAACAAACTCTGTATTTTTTGTGGAAATGTTAGGGGGTCGTCTTATACGCCCAGTCTCTTATACGCCGGCAAATACAGTATATCATCTTTCCTTTCAAATGTGGTAGGTCAAGATTCTGTCTCATCCTTATTTTCTCTTGCATTAATTAAGAAAAATATTAGATCTCTTCTATGGCAAGATACTAAGATAAGCACATTTTTATGGTGGTAAAATATGCATAATATAAAATTTACCATTGTAACCATTTTTATGAACACAGTTTTGTGGCACTGAGTATTCCTATTGTTGTACAACCATCACTATCATCCATCCCTAGACACAGTTTCATCTTGCAAAGTGAAACTCTAACCCACTGAACACTAAATCTCTATTAGTCCCTCCTCTATGCCCTGACAATGACCATTCTACTTTCTATCTCTTTAAATTTTGCTAATCTAGGTACCTCATGTAATTGGAATCCTAATATATAAAAACCCTGGGTCTGTCATGACCGAAGACTCTAACAACCTGAAGTCAGTCCTGCAGTCAGCTCTGGATTGATGTGGTGACCCAGCACTGACTGCTATGGCAGCAGGAGCAGTGACCCAGCGCTGACTGCTGAGAGGACTGCAAATCAGGCCCAGAGAGAGGCCTGAGAGAGAAGCAGAGTCTGATCCAATAGTCTCTGTGGCAGCTATTGATCAGCATTTGTTTCTCTTTCTCTCCAGGCCAGGCCAGCAGCCCACTTCCATTTCTCTCCAGGCCTCCACCAGGGCTGCTGATCAGCCCCACCTTTCTGATCCCGCCCTGTTGATAGGCCCAGAGACACCGGCTGGCATAGAAACTGACCAATCAGAACCAAATCAGGGTGAAGTGTGAGAAGCCAATGGCAGCTTAGGAGACAGAGCTTTTGACACTGACTGGCATAGAAAATGACCAATCAGAACCAAACCTGGGGCAACTGTGAGTAGCCAATGGCTACCTAGGAGGCAGAGCTTTTGATGCTGACTAGCATAGAAACTGACCAATCAGAACCAAATTGGCTGGCAGAGGAGGAAAGTTGGGGACAAGATCAGGCTTGGAGAGAGGGAAGTTGGGGGCCATCAGGTCAGCAGGGGAGGACAGTTGGGAGCAACCAGGCCAGAAGAGGAGGGCAGTTGGGGACAATAGGGCCTGCAGGGGAGTGGTTAGGGGGTGATCAAGCTGGCAGCCAGAAGCAGTTAGGGGCAATTAGGCAGGCAGGTGAGCAGTTAGGAGCAAGCAGTCCCAGATTGTGATAGGGATGTCTGACAGCCAGTTTAGGCCCGATTCCAGGGATTGGGTTTAAACCTTCTGTTGGACATCCCCTGAGGGGGCCAAGATTGGAGAGGGTGCAAGCTGGGCTGAGGGACACCCCTGATCCTCCATGCATGAATTTTGTGTACCCAGTCTCTAGTCTTATAATATTTACTTAGAAGTCCAGTGCATGAAATTTGTGCATGGAGGAGGGAGGATTGTCCCTCAACCCAGCCTGCTCCCTCTCCAATCTGGGACCCCTCAGGGGATATCTGACTGCCAGTTTAAGCCTGATCCAAACAGGATGTCAGATATCCCTCTCACAATCTGGGACCCCTGGCTCCTAACCGCTTGCCTGCCTACTTGCCTAATTGCTTCTAACCACTTCTACCTGCCAGCCTGATAGTCCCCTAACCAATCACCTGCCAGCCTGATTGATGCCCAACTGCTCCCCTGCCAGCCCAATTGCCCCAAACTGCCCTCCCCTTCCAACCTGATCACCCACTACTTCTTCTACCAGCCATCTTGTGGATGCCATCTTGTTGTGGCTATCTTGTGATGACCCGAGGGAAGTCATATTGTGGTGGCCATCTTATGAAGATGTGGGGGTCAGGCATCTTGTGATGACATGAGGGTGTCATGCAAGGGCACAAGGGCCACCTCAGCTTTTATTAGTATAGATCCTTTGGTGATTGGCTTACTTTATTTAGCCTAATGTCTTCACCCAAGGTACAGAATATGTTAGAATTTTCTTCTTTTTAAGGCTGAATAATATATATATGCCTTATGTGGCGGGATCTCCCTTTTCCACGTCCCACACGGAAAGAGAGATGAATGAACCGATTCTAAGTGGAGGTGGCCAGGGATTGAGAAATATTAGAAATAAAGAGATAAGACACAGAGATAGATTTTAAGCTGGGAGCTGGGAGGGCTGCCGAACTCCTCTGCTGGAGAGGCAGACTGATGACCTCCGGAGCCACACAGAACATCTATTTATTCTCCAATCCACCAAGGGGGTTTCACAGGAAAACAAAGGAGCCTGGGAGGGCCCAGGTCCCACCTACTCCTTCCTCCAGAACATCTCTGCACTCCCAGGGCGGAAGTGCAACTGACATGATTCTGCTAATATCCCAGGCCCAGTCAGCAACAATCTAAAGAACATCCAGGTGTCTTCCCATTTGCCCCCCCCCCCTCTCTCTCTCTCTCTCTCTCTCTCTATATATATATATATATATATATATATATATATGCTTAAGTGATCAACCTACAGGCCAACCGGCAGACAAGCTGGTATCTATGATGCACAACCAGGGACAGCCGCTCAATGCAGAAGCTGCAGAGAGACAGTGACTTTGCAGAGTGCCCTCTTCTACCTCAGGGGGACATCAGACTACTGGTTTTGGCCTGATCCCTGTAGGCCAAGCCAAGAGTCCCCACTCACTCCACAGACGCCTTTTCAGCCCCAGCCCCAGCCCAGGTGCAGTCGGTTGGAAAGGGACTAGGGGAGGTTGGCGCCGGGGCATGTCTGGCCCATCTTGCCCAGTCTAGTCCCACTGGCGATTTTCTAATTAATTTCCTTTCAATATGCACAAATCCATGTACCTGGTTTCTAGTTGATTATATGTATATATACCACATTTTGTTTATTCATTTGTTGAGGGACACTTGGTTCCTTCTGCCTTTTGGCTACTGTCACTAATGTTGCCATGAACATGAGTATGCAAATAATCTGTTTGCATCCTAATTTTCATACTTTTGATCACAGAGCCATAAGTGGAGTTGCTGGAAAGTTAAACTCAGATCTTGCAAATATGTTTCTTCTTCAGCTGGTCCTGGACTTAATTTTCTTTTAAAGAACATTTATTTCTAATACCTTTAGAAGGAGGATCTACAGTATACCCAGTTGTTTAATTATATAATCCACTTCTGAAAAATATATAAAACAAATATATAAAAATATATCAAAAGGTTAGTGAGGTCAGAGTTGTGGTTATTGTCTGCAAATGTCCTTTCCTTCCCTTCATGGTTTGAAGATGGACACAAAAGCTTGAAGCATTAAGTCTTCACCCAGCTGCTTTCAGATAAGAAAAGAGCAAAACCAGGACCAATGTCAAGCAGGCCTTGTGTTTGCTTGCCTTTTTGTCATTCCTCCCAATAGCTTCAACAGCACTGTAACTAACTTCTACTTGCTTTCCCATGAAAATAATTCCTTTTCATTTTATGGTTATTTTTTAAATTTTTTATTGTCCAAAGTTTTACATATGTCTCCTTTTTCCCCAATTACCCCCCACCCCCAGCCATTCCCACCTGGGAAAGCCCCCACTGCTCCAGTGTTGTGTCCATTGGTTATGTTAATATGCATGCATACAAGTTCTTTGTTTGTTCTCTCACTCCCCTCCCCCAATTCCCCTGACATTTGTCTCTGTATCCTTGTTCATCAAATTATGTTGATCATTATACCCCACATACGAGTGAGATCAAGTGATATTTATCTTTCTACAACTGGCTTAATATGCTTAGCATAATGTTCTCCAGTGCCATCCGTGTTCTTGCAAATGTTAAAAGTTTCTTCTTTTTTATAGCAGTATAGTATTCCATTGTGTAGATGTACCATGGTTTTCTAATCCACTCATATGCTGATGGGCATTTAGGCTGTTTCCAAATCTTAGCTATGGTTAATTGTGCTGCTATGAACATAAGGATGCATATATCCTTTCTGATTGGAGTTTCTGGTTTCTTGAGATATAGTTCTAGGAGTGGGATTATTGGGTCAAATGGGAGTTACATTTTTAACTTTTTTAGGAAAGTCCATACTTTCTTCCACAGTGGCTACACCAGTCTGCATTCCCATGCACAGTGCACAAGGGTTCCTTTTTCTCTACATTCTCACCAGCACTTGCCTTTGGTGATTTGTTGATGAGAGCCATTCTGACAGGTATGAGATTGTATCTCATTATTTTTTTGATTTGCATCTTTCAGATGATTAGTTCCTTTGAGTTTGTTTTCATATGTCTCTTGGCCTTCTGTATGTTCTCTTTCGAAAAGTATCTATTTACATCCTTTGACTATTTTTTTAATTGGATCATTTATCTCCTTTTGTTAAGTTCTATGAGTTCTCTATAAATTTTGAAGATTAAACCCTTATCAGAAATATCATTGGTAAGTATGTTCTCCAATGCAGTGGACTTTTTTGTTGATGGTTTCCTTTGCTGTACAAATGCTTTTTATTTTTATGTAGTCCATTGGTTTATTTTCTCCTTAGTTTCCATTGCCTTAGGAGCTGTGTCTGTAAAGATATTGCTGTGACATAGTATGTCTGCTATTTTGCTGCCGAAGGTGTTTTGTAGGATTTTTTATGGTTTCCCATCTTACTTTCTCAAATCCTTTAGCAATTTTGAGTTTCTTTTTGTATATGGTGAAAGTTGGGGATCTAGTTTCATTTTTTTTTTTTGCATGTAGCTGTCCAAATTTCCCAGCACCATTTATTGAAGAGACTGTTTTGACTCCATTGTATGTTCTTGCCTTCTTTGTCAAATATTAATTCAGCTTAATGGCTTGGGTCAATTTATGGATTCTATTTTCTGTTCCATTGGTCTATACATGTCTGTTCTCGCGCCAGTATCAGGCAGTTTTGAAAACTGTGGCTTGGTAATATAGCTTGATATCTGGTATTATGATCCCTGCAACTTTGTTCTTCTTTCTCAGGATTGCTGTGGCTATTTGGGGTCATTTTTTTTTAATTCCAGATGAATTTTTGGAGAATTTGTTCTATATCTTTGAAGTATGCCATTGGTATTTTTTGAGGGGATTGCATTAAATCTGTAGATTGCTTTGGGTAGTATGGACATTTTAATGATGTTTACTCTACTAATCCATGAAGAAAGTATGTTCTTCTATTTGTTTATGTCTTCCTCTATTTATTTTCTCAATGTGCTAAAGTTTTCTGAGTACAGGTCTTTTACATCCTTAGTTAAGTTTATTCCTAGGTATTTTAATTTTAATTTTAATTTTTTTAGTTTCTCTTTGAGTATATTATTGTTGTATATAAAGGCAATAGATTTCTGGGTGTTAATTTTGTATCCTACTACATTGCCAAATTCATTTATTAGGTCCAGTAGTTTTTTGATGCAGTATTTGGGGCTTTCTATGTATAGTATCATTTCATCTGTGAACAAGGAGAGTTTTACTTATTCTTTTCCAATTTGAATGCCTTTTATTTCTTTTCTTGTCTGATCACTATGGCTAGCACTTCCAGTACTGTCAAATAGGAGTGGTGATAGTTGACATCCCTGCCTTCTTCCTGTTCTTAGGGGAAATGGTTTTAGTTTTTTCTCATTGAGTATGATGTTGGCTGTAGGTTTGTCATGTAAGTCTTTCATTATGTTGAGGTATGATCCCTCTATTCCCACTTTGCTGATAGTTTTTATCAAGAAAGGGTGTTGGATTTTATCGAATGCTTTTTCTGAATTGATTGATATGATCATGTGATTTTTATCTCTCAGTTTGTTTATGTGATGTATCACATTTATTGACTTGCAGATATTGTAGCAGCCTTGCATCACTAGAATAAATCTCACTTGGTCATGTTGTATGATCTTTGTAATGTAATACTGAATCTGATTTGCTATAATATTGTGGAGAACTTTAGCATCTATGTTCATCAAGCATATTGGCCTGTAGTTCTTTTTTTTTGTGTGTGTGTATGGTGTCTTTATCAGTTATGGGATTAGAGATTAGAGTAATGCTGGATTCAAAGAAAGAGCTTGGAAGTGTGCCTCAGTCTTGAATTTTTTTTGGGGGGGGGGAATAGTCTAAGGAGGATATGTTTTACTTATTTGAATGCTTGGTAGAACTCCTCTGTAAAGCCATCCAGGGCTTTGTTTGCTGAAAGATTTTTGATCACTGCTCCAATTTATTCAGAAGTTATTGACCTATTCAGGTTTTTTCATTCTTCCTGATTGTGTTTTGAGAGCTTGTCTTTTTCTAAGAATATATCCATTTTATCTATGAAGGTTGTACATTTCATTGAAATATAGTTGTTCATAGTATTTTTTCATAATTGTTTGTATTTATGTGGGATCAGTTATTACTTCATTGCTCTCATTTATGACTTTGTTTTTTTGGGTCCACTCTCATTTCTTCTTGGTGAGCCTGGCTAGAAGTTCAATAATCTTGTTTATTCTTTCAAAGAATCAGCTCTTGGTTTTGTTGATCTTTTGTATTTTTTTTAAAATCTCTATGTCGTTTATCTCAGCTCTGATCATTATCTCCTTCCTTCTTATAGTGGGCTTTTATTGTTGTTCTCTTTCTAACTCTTTGAGCTGTAGATGTATAATTTTTACCATTGTTTTTGTTTTGTTTTTTGAGATAGGCCTGTAGAGCTATTAACTTCCCTCTTAAGACTGATTTCTCTGTGTCCCATAGATTTTGGATTGTTGTGTTTTCTTTGTCATTTGTTGCCATGGTGCTTTTTCTTTCTCTCTCTTTTTCTGTTTAATAAATCTTTATTGCTCAGATTATTGCAATTGTTTCTCCTTTTTCTCCCCCATAGCTTCCTTCCACCCAGTTCCCACCCCACCCTCTGCCTTTACTCCCTCCCCACACCCCATTGTCCTCATCCATAGGTATATGATTTTAATCCAGTCTCTTTCTGCACCCCCACATCCCTTTCACCCTAATTATCAATCCACTCCCTTTCTTTGCCCCTGATTCTACTATATTCACCAGTTTATTCTATTCCTCAGACTTTTATTTCACTTGATCTTCTTCCTCTTCTTAAGTAATACCTTTCAGCATTTCATATAATACTGATTTGGTGGTGATGAACTCCTTTAACTTTTTCTTATCTGTGAAGCTCTTTATCTGCCCTTCAATTCTGAATGATAACTGTGCTGGAGACAGTAATCTTGGTTGTAGGTTCTCACTATTCATCACTTTGAATATTTCTTGCCACTCCCTTCTGGACTGCATGGTTTCTATTGAGAAATCAG
The DNA here is from genome assembly GCA_963924515.1 of Vespertilio murinus. Lineage (NCBI taxonomy): Eukaryota > Metazoa > Chordata > Mammalia > Chiroptera > Vespertilionidae > Vespertilio > Vespertilio murinus. The sequence goes on along the minus strand of OZ004706.1, from coordinate 109,172,870 downwards.
CTGATAGTCATATGGGTGCTCCCTTATAGGTAACCAACTGCTTTTCTCTTGCTGCTTATAAGATCTTCTTTTTGTCTTTTGCCCTTGGCATATTGATGATGATGTGTCTCTGAGTATTTCTCATTGGATTCCTCTTGTTTGGGGTTCTGTACGCTTCCTGTACTGGTAAGTCTATTTCTTTCACCAGGTGAGGGAAGTTTTCTGATATTATTTCTTCCAATATGTTTTCAGTATTTTGCACTCCCTCTTCTTCTGGCACCCCCATAATTCTGATGTTGGTGCGCTTGAAGTTGTCCCAGAGGCTCCTTACACTATCTTCAACTTTCTGGATTTTCTTTTCTTCTTGCTCTCCAGAGGAGTGTCTTTTGGCTCTTTGACCTGATTCTTGTGTTCTTCCACTTTGCTGTTGGATCTCTGCATAGTATTTTCCAATTTAGTCAGTTTATGCATACTTTTTAGTTGGATCTCAAAAAATTTATTGACCTTTTCTAGGATATTCTTGCATAATCTTAGAACCGTAGTTCTGAACTCTATGTCCTCCATCTCTTTCATTTGAGATCTATTTCCTTGTCTCGGCATTTTTGCTGTTTTTCAGAGTTGGTAGGATGGCTTTGTGTGTTTGGTGTCCTATATGGCCCAGTGGGTCAGCCTCCTCAGTTACCTGAGGTAGACACTCTTGGTGTTCCCCTTTGTGGACTGCTTGCACAGCCTTGTTGTAGCTAAGTCTTTATTGTTGTGAATTGACCTTCAGGCCATTTGGATGTGGGTATCATCTGTGTCTACTCTGGGATAACTTCTGTATTGGAGACAGTCTTATAGTATCAAACTTGAAAAACTGCAGAGGCCTCTGCTCAGCTTGAATGGGGTGGAGTCTCAGGGCTGAACTGACAGTCTTGGCTTCCGCCCTGCCCTTGTGCACTCACCTGAGTTTCCGCCTGACCTCTGCCTTCTGTGGCTTCCCTGAGTTTCCACCTGACTGTGCCAGGTTCCCCATGCAAAAGCGAGGGTGCCCCAGGGGCTCGCCTGGACTTGGGTTGGTCTCAGTAGTCTGGAGCTTCTGACTCCTTCCACTACGGAGAGGCTGCCTCCTTGGTCAGGACTCCTTCTACTATGGAGAGGTGGCGGCAGCCTCCGAGGTCAGACCTCTATGCATACTCACTTGCAAGCAACTGTAGACCCTGCTGGCTGTGGCTCCCTGCTCCCTGGGTGCCTTTCTCTACAGTCCAGACTCCATCCATATGATCCTGGGTCCACGGGGTTTCGGCCAGGGTTGGGTTCAGTACAGTTGGAAAGGGTTCTGTGCAATTGGAAATTCCTCCCCTCCCGCCAGGCAGGCATTGGGCCACACTTCCTCTCCACGCGTGAGCATCTCCCTACCTCAGCGCTTTGTGACTCCCAGTCCGATCCGTGAGCCTCTCTCCTTCTTTCTAGTTGTAGATATCCCACTCCGCCAGCTTTCCTGTGGTTTTGATGAAGTCCTTTTTATTGTGTGTGGTTTTTTTTTAATTGTTGATGAGGCTGCAGCTTAGGAGACTACCTCGGCTGCCATCTTGGTTCTCTCTCTCTCTTTATTTCTTCTTTGATCTCTTTGGTAACCCAATCATTGTTTAGTAGCACGCTATTTATCGTTCAGGTGTCAGATATTTTTAATTGTTTTTATTGTAGTTGATTTTTAGTTTTATGTCATTGTGATCTGGGAAGATGCTTGATATGATTTCTATCTTCTTGAATTTGAAGAGACATTGCGTGTGTCCCAACATGTGGTATATCTTTGAAAAAGTCCCATGTGCACTTGAAAAGAATGTATATTCTGTGGCTTTAGGTTGAAATTTTCTGTAGATATCAATTAATTCCATATAATCTAGTGAGTCATTTAGGATTAATGGTTCTTTGCTGATTTTTTGTTTAGAGGATGTGTCCAATGGTGACAGTGGGGTATTAAAGTCTCCTACTATGATTGTATTGCTGTCAATTTCTCCCTTGATATGCTCTAGAAGTTTATTACATATTTGGGTGCTCCTATATTGGGTGCATATATGTTTACCAGAGTTATATATTCTTTTTTGTTTCCTTTAGTATTATGAAGTGGCCTCCCTTATCTCTTGTTATGCCCTTCACTTTGAAGTCTAATTTGTCTGATATAAGTATTGCTACCCCAGCTTCTTTTTTCATTTTCATTCGCTTGAAAAACCTTTTTCCATCTCTTCACTAAAAGTCTGTGTGAGTCCTTTTCTCTGAGGTGGATTTCCTGTAGACAGCAGAAATATGGGTCATGTCTTCTTATTCACTCAGCTATCCAAGGTCTTTTGATTGGGGCATTTAATCCATTTACATTTAAAGTTATTATTGGCAGATACTTGTTTGTCAACATTTTTATTCTTTATGCCTGTGTTCCTTCCCTTCCTATTTTTTTTTTTCATTTTATAGTAGATCCTTTAACATTTCTTGCATTGCTGGTTTGGTGGTAATAAATTCCCTTAGTCCTTTTTTGTCTGTGAAGCTCCTCATTTCACCCTCAAATTTGATTGATAGCCTTGCTGGGTACAGTATTCTTGGATTCAGACCCTTCCTATGCTTGACTTTGTATATTTCTTTCCACTCTCTTCTGGCCTGACGTGTTTCTGTTGAGAAATCAGTCACTAGTCTGATGGGGGATCCTTTGTAGTACTTTCTGTCTCTCTCTGGCAGCCTTTAAGATTCTTACTTTGTCACTGCTGTTTGCCAATTTAGTTATGATGTGTCTTTGTATCAGTCTTTTGGGGTTCATCTTTTTTGGGACTCTGTGAGCTTCTTGGATTTGTGTGAGTTTTTCTTTCCTATATCAGGGAAGTTTTCTGTCATTATTTTTTCAGACAGGTTTTCTATTCCTTGCTCAGTTTCTTCTCTTTCTGGCACCCTTATTATGTTGATATTATTTAATTTCTTATTGTCCCAAAGTTCCCTTAGGCAGTCCTCCTGTTTTTTTAATTTTTTTTTCTAGATGCTGCTCTGTTTGGGTATGTTTTCCTACCTTGTCTTCTAGCTTACTGATGTGGTCCCACTACTTCTAGTATGCTTTCTATTGAGATCTTTATTTCAGTGATGTCATTTTTCATTTCTTCCGTGTTCTTCATTTTCTTTTGATTCTTACATATGTTGTTGAATTTATCTTCCATCTTTTTCAGTGACCTTATGACCATTGCTCTCAATTCTGTCTCTGACATATTCCTTGCCTCCAATTTTTTATTTTTTTATTTTTTGGTGATGCCTCCTTTTCTTTTGTATATGGGCTCTTTCTTTCTCTTCCATGTTCACTCACACCTCTCTGAATGTCTGGTTATGTAGCTCTTTCCCTCCTGCATTGACTTTCCCTAGGCAATATCTTACTTGTGTTTAATTCATCAATTCTGGGTGGATATAAATTGATTTAGCTGTACCTTATTTCTGCTCTGTGTAAAGGTACAGTTCTCATCCACATATTTGCGCCATTTTGTCTCCTTCTGGACAGACTTTATAGGCACCTATGGTTAGAGCGGCTGGAGTCTTGGTGTTCCTGCATTCGCAGCTGATGCATCTTGTCCCTGAAGGCTGTGATTGTTGGGTCCTTGGTGGTATCCAAGGTGCCCAGTTGAAAGTAAGGATGGGTTTCAGATCACCACCACTCTCCCCTTCAAGATGTCACAGTTACCCTGGCAGAGCTGGCCACCCTGGAAGAGATCTCAGCAGCAGTAAAAGCTGCCTGTTCAGGGGAACCCTGTCCTGCAGTCCCCAACAATTCCTTGGAATATAGCTGTTCCTCACTCACAAATACAGATACTCCCCAACACATCCATGCACTCCCCTTTTGGTCTTTCACTCACACACTATCTTTCAGCTTGCCTTCCTGTTGGCAGCCATCTTGGATCTCTAAATTAGAATTTTTGGGAGGTATTATTTAAGGTACATTTTGGGCAGATGTAATATTGAAATTTTATTAAAATCAAAACCAGATAAAATAGAATGTCAAGTCTCTTCCATTTTTTTCTCTTTTAGAAGCTATATTATTATTTTAAGTCCCAATATTTTAAAAAAAAATTGATTATAAATTTTCACACATACTCAAAAATAGAATTCAATAATTCCTCCATATTACCATCACTTCTATTTAAAAAGCATCGAGATTTTACAACAATTTCCCTCATGTATTCAATTTTGTCTTTAATTTTTTCCTACTTCATCATTTTTACCCCAGATGTCATGTCACTTCTCTCTTACACACTTCACTTTGTATCTCTAAATTTTTTGACATTTTCATTACATAATAAGAGTGCCATTGCTGCCGAAACTGGTTTGGCTCAGTGGTAGAGTGTCGGCCTGCAGACTGAAAGGTCCCGGGTTCGATTCCAGTCAAGGGCATGTACATTGGTTGTGGGCACATCCCCAGTAGAGGGTGTGCAAGAGGAAGCTGGTCGATGTTTCTCTCTCATCGATGTTTCTAGCTCTCTATCTCTCTCCCTTCCTCTCTGTAAAATATCAATAAAATATATTTTTTTTTAAAAAAGAGTGCCATTGCTATTATTAAAGATTATTCCTTGGTGGCTTTGAATATCTCCCTTTACTCATACCACAGAGAGATGGAGTCTATCTCTCAGTCCTTTGAAAATGGGCTGAAGCTGAGACTGCATTGATAAATGGAATATAGCATGAATATTGTTGTGCTAGATCTAAGCCTTGTCTTTCAAAGGACTGCCAGCTTTCATTTTCTCCTTGGAAGCCAATTGTCCTATTGTTAGGTAGCCCAAGCAACAGATGAAAAGACCTAGTTACAAAACATCCCAGGGCTCCTCTGACAGCCCAACTGCTCTCCATTTTTGACAACCAGTATGCTCATCCCGAGTCAGGCCTTTTGGAAGTATGTCCCCAAGTCCCCAACAAGCCACCCAAGTTATGTTGATGGATCAGAGTGCTGTCCCATAGACCTGGACTACCTGCAAAATTGTGAGAAAATAAATTATTGTTTTAAGCCACTAAGTTCGATAGTCATTTGTTACTTGACAAGATAGTTAAAATATATTTCCATAGTAAAATTATCCAATAAGCTTTATTTAAAAAGTATATTTTCATTTGTTATATTTGTGTCAAGATCCAAATGACCTCTCTCTCCCTTGCTACTAACTTATTGCAGATATTAGGTCCTGTAAAATGCATAACATTCAGAATTTCCTGTGGCTTCTTTTTATCATTTGACTTAATCTTTCATCTTGGGTGCTTCCTATAAATGGAAATAACTTTTTTCTATAAAAGGAAATTGGTTAGATTCTGAATCAACTTTTTACAAGAACATTTCAGAGATGATACTAAGTGATATCGTTTATCATATTATGGGGCACTCAATGTTTCTCATTTTTTTCTGATATTAGATAGTCCTATCTATTGATTACCCAAACAAATACTATTTCATCAAAAGCTACAAAATAATATATTTTTAATTGTATATAATTCCACATTAACTAGTAGAAATATTTTGTAAAGTCAAGAATTCTCTCATCAAGTAGTGTTATGGATAATCTCAAAATGAGTTCCCAGATGGAAAGGCACACATGATAATTTCAGAGTAAGAATTTAGTGTCTAGTTATTTTTTCAATGGTTCCCAATGAATTATTATTTTCTCTCCACTTCTCCTTTCCCTCCTCTTTGTTCTTCTTCTTTCTCTTTATTATGACACTAAGAGCTTATAACATTTTATATATACAATGTGCTTCAGTTAATGCTTTCATATTGTTTTGATGCACAATCTGTCCTACCTCTGTCATTGAGAGCCTTTCAGTGAATGTGATCTAGAAAGAAAGAAAAAAGCTTATTGTTTGTTGATTTTCTGGAATTCCAGCACAATAGGATGTCCTTAGCTCACTTTGTACATTTTCTTTCTAGAATCTAGAGTCAGCCATTCATCTGAGGAAAGGTTAACATTTTAAGTTTTAGAAAAGCCAAGTCTATGGACCATGATATTTCTCTGTTCTTTTTTCCTCTTTGATTCTCATTTTCTTGTTTTAAGAAACCAGTTATTTCCTACACATCAAGTCCCATTAATAATAACAATAAAAGCATAATATGCTGATTAGACCAGATGTATTTCAAGATGACTTTCTGGATGAAGCCAGAGCTGTGAGGGAAGCCCAGGTCCCAGGTAACAGAGGGAAGTTGATGCAGGCAGCCCGGGATGGAAGGCTTGCTCTTGCACAAATTTTGTGCACTGGGTTTCTAGTGTATGTATAATGATTAGGGAACTTGTTTCTTCAAACCACCTACTGGTAGTAAAATTTAGGGTCAGTGATACTTTAATTACATGGACTCCTGACATTAGAGAGAAGGTGACTATTGGGAAAAGCTAAAGATAATATCAGTATTCAAATTTTATTTTTTAAATATATTTTTAATAAATCTTTATTGCTCAGATTATTACAATTATTTCTCCTTCCTCCCCCCATAGCTCCCTTTCACCCAGTCCCCACCCCACCCTCTGCCCTTACCTCTCCTCCTCCCCCCCCACCATTGTCCTCATCCATAGGTGTACGATTTTAATCCAGTTTCTTTCTGCACCCCCCACACCCTTTCCCCCCTGATAATTATCAATCCACTCCCTTTCTTTACCCCTGATTCTATTATATTCACCAGTTTGTTCTGTTCTTCAGATCAAATTTTAAAATCTTTGTAAAAATTTGTCTTTGTTCTTCACCCTGAAATTTTCCTGTCTCCTATGCCTGACAGAAGCATTAAAAACAAGAAAATATCCTAAGATTATTTTTGCAAATGTCTCTGAGGCGATTTACATTACATCAGGACACCCACTCCTCAAAAGCCATTGTTAATTCAAAGAAGATAATAGATCCTGGTAGGCACACAGCAAATTCCTCCATTGCTTCCCCTCATACCCGTCTCTCCTCATTGACTGAACATTAATTATCTTTTAACTACCTCAGGAGGCAGAATTTCTGTACATTGTAAGCTGACCATTACTTTTCATTCCAATAGGTAGTTATTAGGCTAGTATGCAAAGAGCATACACTTGAGCCAGACAGAACTGCATTTTAATTCTACAACTTACTATGAAAATTTTGACAAGTCACTTCACTTATGTGAATGCCAATTTCTACTTCTATAGAAAAGTGATGACAGAATCTGTGTTAAAGGCTTTTTATTTAAATTGATACCAAGGCATCATATCTAATAAAGATAGAATATGCGAATGACCATCACAGCCTCACAAAGATGGCGGCACCCACAGCCAATAAAGAGATAATATGCTAATTGACTGCCACACTCTCAAAGATGGCAGCACCCACAGCTAATTGGGTCCAGCCACTCTGCACACCTGTGTCTAAGTCCCCACATCTCCTCAGCCCCTCAGCCACCCAAGGCCAGCCTGAGGTGCAGGCAAGCCTCAGATGGTGGCTACCCAGCCAGCCAGAATTGGCCCGAGGTGCAGGCAAGCCTCACATGTTGGCTACCCAGCCGCCAGGGCTGGCCCAGGTTGCAAGAAAGCCTTGGATGGTGGCTTCCTAGCCTCCCAGGGCTGCCCAAGGCTCAGGTAACCAGGGCCAGCCGAAGCTTGTGCTACAGGCAGTGGCAGCAGCAGAGGTGTGATGCGGGCGTCACCTTCTCCTGATTGCTGGGTAGCCTCCCACCCCTGATGTTTCCCAGACTGTGAGAGGGGACAGGCCGCGCTGAGGGATCCCCCCTCCAGTGCATGAATTTTTATGCACCAGGCCTCTAGTGTAAGCATAATTCCAGGAAGGATTTAATAAACTGTTATTATAAATTAGTTCAATCACTTCTTCTAATTAAAGTGCACACCAATAGCAGCCACACTGACTGTTACTGTCTCTCAGAAAGAAGGAAGGAAGTGTGTCAGGGCTAAGTGCACTGGAACAGAAGCCACAGGATCTGAAACCTATACCCAGCCCTAAAAAGAAGGAACTCTGTGACCTGCCTTCCACACTCAGAAACTTTTCAGCTTCTTCATCTACAAAACAAGAGACATAGAATCTGTCTCTCTTAACATTTTTCACAGAACAGCACAATGAATGAATGGAAGTTTCCTTGAGGCCTCTTCAAGTTTCCTTTTTCTTTTATGTTCCAAGGAGATGATATCTCAACGGGTCTATAACCATGCCTTACATATAAGCATGCTACCATGCACCAGATTGGAAGCTCTGGTCTGGAGGATGTCTAAAGTTGTTCTAGCTCATGAAACTCATGCTGTATACTTCAGAGTACAGAAAGTCATATCAGAGTGGGGAGAGGAAAACCTTTCAATTTAGATAGAAGTAAATCTAACTACTATATTCACTTCTTAAATACTGCTGTATGAAATTACAGTACAGACCCCATTCTATCCCCAGATGGTGCTTCCTTAAATTAAATGGGAATGACTACAAATCTTACAGTCCTTTTCATTGCAAAGACATGTCTTAGCCTAATGAATAATCATTTATTATCTCAAGTCCATTTTTAAATATTCATAAATAAAGGACAGATGGGGAGTTCTAAATTTTGAAGAAACATTAATTAGAATGGTGAGTACAAAAGTACCTGCCGTTTTGGAAATAATTCATAGAGATGATTACCATTATATATATTAACTGGTCAATCCAGATAATATTATTTTCCCAATTTTTAAGCTTCTGGCATTAAAGGAAGAGAGACAGGGAAAGAAAGAGAAAGAAGCTAAGAAGTCTTTGCCTATTTTAAATGAATATGTTCTCAATGTTTTATTCTAGAAGCTTGATTGATCTAGCTTTCATAAGCAGTGTCTGTGACTCATCTCAAATTAACTCTGTGTTTGGTATGAGGTAGGAGGCCAGGGTTATTTCTTTGTTTGTTTTCAGTGATAACATCTACTTGCCCCAGCACGATTTACTGAGAAAACTATTGACTCTCTGCTGAAGTGAGTGCAGTGGCATCGTCACATCTGTTTCAGAGTGGATGTGTTTCTGGAACCTCTATCATATTTCATTGCTTATCTTTGTGCCAATGTTACACTTTCCTAATTACTATGGCTTTAGAGCAAGTCTTGCTATCTGGTAGTGGATGTGCTCCAGCTTTGCTCTTTGTCTTTAATGGCTATTCTAGGCCCTTCAGGATATATATTTTTTAAAGTGTTAGACTGAAAACCTAGGGAGAAGTTTAAGTTTCATTTTTGTACTAAGATCTTGTGAAAGGCATTTAACCTCCCTCTCTCAGTTCCTCATTTGTAAAATATGCAGGACTTGGGCTATACAAACCTAAAGATCTCTGCATTTGTGATCTTTTAGCCCAATTCACATAGAAAGGGAATGCAATTTAATGTCATGAATAAAACACAGGCAATCTCCTTCGGAGGATGATTGATTACATGCAGCCAAATTTTCCCTCCACAAATATTATTTTAGATAGAAAATAATATATTTGAAAGAAGGTTTAGACACCACTTTTTAAATATAATATCAAGAATTTAAAAATTTATTAAGTTCCTAACTTAGCCATTTAAGAACGACACAACAAAAATGTGTAGCTTTTTTGAAAAATGAAAATGAAATTTGGGTAATATTAGAAACTTTGGCTTGCATATATTTCTGTGATTAAAACAAGAATTTAAATCTGAAGTAACTGGCACTACTTTTTTTAAAAATCTAAACACAATCTTTAACCTAAAACACATTCTCTCCATTTTATCAGACTAGTACTACAATGTCACACTTCATTTTGTTCTCAGGTATTTTCCTATGAAATTCTCTGCACTTAAAAATTTAGAAATTCCTACCAATTCTATTCATTTCTTTAAAAGACACTACCAATTTGTCTTCCTTGAGTAACACTATTTTATATCTCTCAGCTTTTCACAATGTACTCATCCATCTGTACTGCATTTTCTGTTATGTATATGCACAAATTGGATTAAATATTTCATCTTCATTTCCCTAATTAGATACTATACTGCTTTAATTTTGAATTGTCAGGTTTGGAGTATTGAGCTTAGTGTTTGGGTCTTTGGGAAGAGCTGCTAGGTTGTGAATTCCTCCTATGTGCCAGTCATAGGTGTTACCCATTTCACAGTGATCTGGTGAGGTAGTCAGAATCCCTCTCATTTTATAAAGGAAGAGGCCATGTTTATTATGATGAGGTTACACTCTCAGGTCACTTAGAGTATCTGAGCCTCTTCTCCCACCAGGGAGATGGAGATGGCACAAATTGGCTTAGTGGCAAAGCTAGTTGGTGGAAGGTGATGGAGTAGGCCCTAACAGGCACAAAGTAGGAGTAAGGTGTTGTTACCAAAGAGAAGAGACACTGGAGCTAAAGAGAAGACTAGGGAGAAGTGACAGGATCTGGTCAAGGCCTTGGCTGAGAGATCCAAGCTGGCTGCCTGAACCCGAGAAGCAGAGTTTGAAATAGACAGTAGATGGAGCAAAATCTGATTTGAAACATGGGACTGAGACTGAAAGGTAGGATTTGTAGCAACAGAGAGAAGAGTAAGTATTTGATAAGCTTGGCTAAATACATAAACTAATAAATACATGAATAATTTGTTGGGATAAATGAGGGAAAACTATCAAAAACTTATTTGGAGATTTGAAACTGGCAAAATATTAGTACAGTTTAATAGAATTAGGGAAGTCAGGAAAACATGAAAACTTGGGTAGTGCATATTGAGATGTTTGGATGTGGGACATCCAGCAGAGAAAGTTCAATAGGGCAATTGAAAATGTGTACACATATAATACCTTAATAAAAATAAATAAATAAATAAATAGAAAAAAAGAAAATGTGTAAGTTCAGAGGAGAAGTAGAAATTGAAATATGCAACTGAAAAATGTTTTATAAACCTCATCTTATTAAAAAAAAAAAAACTAATAAAGAAATTGGGTTTAAGAGAAGTTAAGTGACTTGCTCCAAGTGATACCATGATGGATAGATGATCTAGAATTTGAACTCAAGTTTCTAATTATAAGACTCAACACTCATTTGATTACATCACTAGAGACCCAGTGCACGGATTTGTGCACTGGTGGAATCCCTCAGCCTGACCTGCACCCTCTCACAATCTGGGACCCCTCGGGGGATGTTGGAGAGCTGATTTCAGCCCTATCCCTGCAGGCCAGGCAGAGGGACCCCACTAGTGCAAGAAACCATGCACCAGGCCTCTAGTATGCATATAAGATCTTTGGTTAATCTCTTCCTGCCTTCCCCACTTCTATCTGAGATTCATCAGTCTGTTCCATGTTTCCATGCCTATGGTTTCTGCTCCTGTCTTGAGCTTCTGCCCCTGGTAGTCAGGGGTGTCATAGCTACCAGATGGTCAGTTGGTCAGATGGTGGGACAGTTGCTTAGGCAGATAGATAGATAGATGATGATGATGATAGATGATAGATAGATAGATAGATATACTTTCCCTCAGATAAGGATGAGTAAATATCCAAAATAAATAAAAAAAATTTCAGATAACATTATTCCATTCAGGCCACAAATATGATAATACCTTATGTGAATGTGCATGGCTTTGGATGACAAAAAAAAAAGAAGAAAAAAAGCATGGAAATTTATCAAACACAGCAAGAATACCCCTCCTTGGCTAAATATATATTTTTTATTCATTCCAAGAGTTACTTGCTTGCTGTAATTTGCCTGCTGGTATGAACATAGCTGACAGCTTAACCTGCCTGCCAAAAAAAATAAATGTGCTAGAAACTGTTAAGTGGATTAAAACTTTGTGCCACAAGTAATACCCAATAGCATAGTAAAAAATTTCACTTTAGCCCAAGATGTTCCTAAAAACTTAAAAACAGAAGAGGAAAGAACATATTTAGGAAACTTCCTAAGGTAGATGTAAAAAAAAATTACACAATATACAAGCAAAGTAAATTTGAAAATTTACCAAGTAGTTGGAAGCAGGATAGAGGGGGAAAAAATCTCTTTTGAGTTCTGCTGATTTTCTAGATCACTCCCTGAGAATTTTTTTAAAGTAAAATAAAATAAATTATATATTAATTATTTATTGCTGAAAACCTGGCACCCTTATTTCTCCTGCATCCTATCAGCCAAAGAAAGTCACAATGCAACCTGACTCAAGGTGTGAAGATATAGATATTAACTTTTAATGGAAGAAGCTTAAAAATCACATTGCAGTGAACACAGACACAAGTGTCAAGTACAATTTTAACTATTTTTGGTAACCTCTGTTGGCCTCAGTTTCCTTATTTCTTGGATTTTTTTTTTTAGTTTTCTTTTTCTAATGCAATAATTTCCAAAAATGCCTTTAAGGCAAATTGGAGGGGTTTTAGTTAACACAAAAAAATAAAAATAAGGTAAAAGGAAAGAAAAGAAATTTATAAGCAAAGTGGCATGTAGTTGCTTAGAAAGTCACTCATTAAAATGCAAAAATGCTATAGAAGTGAAAGATGTTATAACATTAAACATTATAACATTGCAAGTTGAAAAAGATTGAAAATGACTACTTTAGTCATTTGCAATACTAATATAAGCCATGGGGGTTTAAAACTACAATACAAATATTATAAATTGAACTGTCCACTTTATGTCCTAAATGACCCAGTTTGGTACTGGCTCATCACCAATATTATATTTTATAGATGTGTCTTCATCAATAATTCAAGGAGTGAAAGTGCCCAGTGTTAGAATTACTTGCATTGACTGATAAAATAGTTTAAATTAAGTGGTTAATTGCTTTATTTTCTATTTCACTTGGACCATAAAGATTCCATCAATTTTATCAAACCCAAACTTTAGCTAAGCAGATACTAAGAGAAAGAAGTCAGTCAGCCAGTCCATGGTGCTTCCTGTTTTAATGTGTAGAGAAGTAGTGCACTCCTATTAGAATCCCCAACTGCAATGCTTTACTTTTCTCAGACTAATTAAGAGACAATGGCTAAAATATCAAGTGTCATTGTGCAGAAATAAGAACAAGCCTTCTTTGAATGTTAAAAATGGTGGGGGCGTTAATATTTTCTATTGGTTTCATTTACAAATTCTGTATGTGTTGTTGTTTTCTATAGTATACACAGTTGAAATGTCCAACTACTGAAAAATGGAGATTACTTTGATAAGATCTTGCCTGGCTTGAAGCAGGCTAAAGAAAGTAACTCCACCCCCACCAGTAAGAAAGCATGTCTGAATTTAGCACAGATTGCAATTTACAAAGCTTTATAGTCAGGCAAGAATGAGGAAATGCTCAGATCTAAAAGGAGCTGTTTCTGTAAGGAAACCACTTCCTTGATATCTGCACATTCTTTGTCTTGGTTCTCAGGCTTCAGACAGCTGTTTCTTGGACTTCAGGAAATTAGACACCAAAAAGAAGATCTGAAAAACTAAGACCTGCTAAGTCTATACACAGCAGACAGAGGTCAGACAGAGTTATTTTTAAGATTAATGTTAAGAACTCTGGGGTTTCAGTTTTGTTTATGCACTGGAGGGGGGATCCCTCAGCCTGGCCTGCCCCCTCTCACAGTCTGAGAGCCCTCTGGCATGGGAGACAACCCAGAAATCAGAGGAAGGCAATGCCCCCATCACACCTCTGCTGCTGCCACTGACCAGCCCTGGTTACTGAACCTTGGGTGGCCTCTGGGAAGCTGGGCAGCCTCCACCCAAGGCTTGCCTGCATCTCAGGCCAGCCCTGGGTGACTGGGGCCTGAGAGGACTGGAGGACTCAGGAGGCAGGTGTGCAGCAATGCCGGGCCTGGCTGGAGGCAGGCCCAGCCTTGCTGTGTGCCTGCCACCCCAGCGGTATTGAGAGGATTGGGCTACACCATCTTGTGGCTGTGGGCATTGCCATATTTGAGGGTGTGGCAGTCAATTAGCATATCCCCCTCCTTATTGGCTGTGGGCACTGCCCTCTTTGCGATGGTGTGTGGGTCAATTAGCATATTTCCTTTTTATTAGATAGGAAATATATATAAATAAATTCCAGTCAGTTGCTTCTGGGAGGTCGGGGGCTCTTACTTCCCATGGCACTTCTGGCCTGGCATGAATGGCCAGAATGACCTTCTACAAATCCAGCAAAACTCCCAGGCACACTTTGAAGTTGGCACTGAAACACAGTGAACTGGTTAAGGCACAAAGAGATATGTATGAGGTTCTGACAGGATCTGCTATAAATGGCCTACAACTATCATTTGCTTACTTTATAGCATATTTTCTTAGCTTATCTCTGTGGCCTTTTTCTTGAACACAATGGTCCCACCATCATGAAAAACTTTGATCTTGTGAGATATATTTTGCTGTTCTTGTCTATGCTCCTCTAGAATGCCCTTCTCCTCTTTGCTTGTGCTCTATGCCTGATAGTTTAACACCACCCTCAATTGTTACCTCTGTCACTAAGCCTGTTATGACACTCCCATAGGTAATACCAATGCTTTCCTTGAATCCCTACTGTGAACTGTACAGTTATGAATACTGCAACCTTGAACACTTTCATGCAGGGTATATGTTTGTCTATGCTATTAAATAAGCTGTTTGAATCAGTGCTGCAAATTCAAGTCACAGAACTACAAATCTAAAATAAGATCATTTATTTAGGGTGGATAATTACTTCCATAATTATTTATAATGAAATTGCCTGATATATATAGATTTCCTTGTTGAACCAGGTAAATTCCATTATATATGCATGACATTCAAAGGTCTGAGAGTCAAATGATTGGCTTGGACATTAAAAGAAGGGTTCTATTATAAGAGTTAAAACATTTTATAAAAGTTCTAATACTACCTTGCCTTTTAAAAATACTTTTACAAAGTAATAAGAAAATGGTAACAGTAGAAAATGTTGGCAAAACTACCCAGCCCCCACCCCACCCACACCCACCAACATGACATAGTTCAACATGGTAGTAACAGCCCAAATGGAACTCGTGCCCCTGGGGCAGCCTCACCCATCAGGGCCTAGCAGTATTCCATAGGTAGATTATGGAAGCAATTTTTACTTGTCATTCCAAAGATGGAGTAGGGGGTGTCCTGTTAAAATGTATGAAAACATGGGTTGTGCAAAATTTGAATGCTGCAATGCAAGAGCACTTGCACCATAATAAGGAAGAGTCTCTGGAGGTGATATGCTTGTCAACTTAGTACTGCCAGAGCAAAGAGGTCAACATGACTTATTGAAGCCAAAAAAAGTCATCAATTTGAGAATAACTGGGCAATAAGGAATAAAACCAAGATGGCGACATAGATAAACACCTAAACTGCTGCCTCCCACAACAATTTCAAAACTACAACTAAAAGACAGGATGGACATCATCCAGAACCACAGGAAAGTTGGCTGAGCAGAAATTCTACAAATAGAAGCAAAGCACAGGGAGAATCAGAACTGCAAAGGACTGAGGTTCAGAGATGCACATGTAGAGAGGAAGGGTGGCTGAGTGCCTGACTGGCGTTCTCTGGCAGGAAGGAAGCGCCTAACTGCACTGAACTCCAGTTCCGGGCAAAACGCTGTGGACCCAGGCTCATAAGGGGAGAGTCTGGACTATCAGAAAGAAAGGCACATGGAGATTAGAAGAGGAAGCCACAGTGGTCAGGAGTCTGGAGGCACATGCCCAGGAGTGAACGCATGACTGACTGCTGAGGTTGCTGCTAGCTCTCCCTAGTGGAAGGGAGTCAGAAGTTCCTGACTGCACTGAGCCCTAGCTCCAACTGCACTGAACCCCAGTTCCAGGTGAGCCTTGGGGAATAGGGACTGTCAGGCAAAGTTCTAGGAGGCACGCACAAAGGCAGGGCTGATGGGAAGCCAAGACTGTCTGCTCAGCTCTGAGATTCTACTCCATCCAACCTAAGCACAGAGGCTTTTGCAATTTTGCAAGTCTGGTCCTATAAGGCTATGTCTAGCACAGGTGTCCTGTTGTAGACACCAGCTGAGACACATAGCCAATTGGCCTAGAGGTCAAGTCCTCCCAGTGATACTAACAACAATCAAGACTTAACTACAACAAGGCTGTACACACAGACCACAAAGGGGTACATCAAGAGTACCCACCTCAGCTAACTGGGAAGGCTGACCCACTGGATAATATAGGAAACCTAGCACACAAAGCTACCCTACCAACTCAGGGAAGCAGTGAAAATGTGGAGACAAAGTAACAGATTACAAATGAAAGAAATGGAGGAAAATAAATGACTTAATATAGAATTCAAAACCAGTTATAAGGTTTTTCAAGAATTTCCTAGAAAAGGCCAATAAATTTAGCCAGAACCTCAAGGATATGAAAAAGGACCAACTAGAAATTAAACATACACTGACTGAAACAAAAATATTATACAGAGACCCAACAGCAGCCTAGAGGAATGCAAGAATCAAGTCAAAGATTTGAAATACAAAGAAGCAAAAAACACTCAACTGGAAAAGCAAAAAGAAAAGATAATCCAAAAAGTTGAAGATAGAGTAAGAAGCCTCTGGGACCACTTCAAGTGTACCAACATCAGAATTATGGGGGTGCCAGAAGAAGAGAGCAAGATACTGAAAACCTATTTGAAGAAATAATGACTGAAAACTTCCCCCACTTGGTGAAAGAACTAGACTTATAAATACAGGAAGTACAGAGAACCCCAAACAAAAGGAATCCAAAGAGGACCACACCAAGACACATCATAATTAAAATGCCAAGAGCAAAAGACAAAGAGAGAATATTAAAAGCAGCAAGAGAACAACAGTTAATTACCTACAAGGGAATACCCATATGACTGTCAGCTAATTTCTCAACAGAAACTATGCAGGCCAGATGGGAGTGGCAAGAAATATTCAGTGATGAATAACAAAAACCTACAACCAAGATTACTCTACCCAGCAAAGTTATCATTCAGAATGGAAGGTCAGATAAAGAACTTCACAGATAAGAAAAAGCTAAAGGAGTTTATCACCACCAAACCAGTATTATATGAAATGCTGAAAGGTATTCTTTAAGAAGAGGAAGAAGAAAAAAAGTAAAAATAAAAATTATGAACAACAAATACATATCTATCAACAAGTGAATCAAAAAATCAAGTGAATTAAAAATATGAGGAACAGAATAAACTGGTGAATATAATAGAATCAGGAGCATAGAAAGGGAGTAGACTGATAATTCTCAGGGGGAAATGGGTATGGGGGGTGCAGGAAGAGACTGGACAAAAATCGTACACCTATGGATGAGGACGGTGCGGGGGAGGTAAGGGCAGAGGGTTGGGTGGGAACCGGGTAGATGGGAGTTATTGGAGGAAAAGAAGAAACTATTGTAATAATCTGAACAATAAAGATTTATTAAATAAAAAGAGAATAAAATAAAATTTATTTTTCATTGGATTGCCTCATTTGTAGGTTGGGAGGACAGAATTGGAGCTAATTTTATGGACTCTCAGGCATTTGAGGTATAATTAAAAGAACATAAACTTGTAGGAGAATACCCTGGCACCTACTTTCTGGAATGTCCTGCCAATAAACAGCATAATACCTGCTCTCTTAGGAACTGGCCAAGAATCTTAATTTTAAATAGTCTTTCATCAATTTCCTGTCTCCATCCCAATCAAACTGAAAACTGGCTATTGGATAGGGAGAGTGTTGATACTGAATAGGGAGAGTGCAAAGCAGTGCTACACAGTCCTCATAGTGCTTTAGAGCCACCTGGGGAACTTTAAAACCTACAGTGACTTGGACTCATGCAAGACTAATTAAAACAGACCATACCCAAGAGTTTAAAATTTCTTCCAAGTGATGCCACCAGCAGCATTGGCATCACCTGAAAAAATGTTTAAAATGAAAACACTCAGACACCTTCACAGACTCCATCAAAACCAAAATTCTGGGGATTGGACCCAGAAATTTGTGTTTCAACAGAGATTCCAAATGACTCTAATGCTGGAAAAAATTTTAGGACCACTAGTCTAACCATTCACTTCTACTGATTATTTACAGAGTTTTTTGTTAAGCTGGGCTCTACATTACCACAGAAACAACATCACATAAATATTTATACTTTTTGTACTTTTACTGAAGACCAATACAGTTTCCTCTCATTAAAAGGGAAAGAAAAGCCATTTTTGAAGCACATGTATTTATAATTCAGCCATAGATTCCAAACCAGCATTATCTACTTACTAGAGTTTTTGGCATTGAGAAAGTACTGAAATCCTCCAAGTTTTCCTTTCCTCAATTTTAAATGAAAAAGTAGTACCTATCCTATTAAGTGGTTGAGAGTTGTTAACATAAAAATAAAAGGCCAAAGGAGAGGCAATAAGCATTTATTTGAGATAAAAAACGAATAGCTATTCCAAAAGTATTTGGGTGGAAGCCCAAATACTGTTCCCATTAGAAAGCAAAGGCATTTTATTAATGGGTATTAATTAAAAAGGAAGGGAAACAATTACATCAATAGAAGGAAGGCATTTCTATTGGTCCAAATAAACTAATAGCGACACTAATTGTAAACAATGTTTTTAATATTCAGTTCCAGAATTATCAGTCCAGTTATTATAATACTTGCTTTCTTATTGCCCTTGCAAATAGTTCTTTGGGAAACAGTGTTGCTTTAGGCCAGTTCAAAGATTACTTTACCCTGTTTTAACATCCCAAAGATTTGAGGCATTAAATAGGCAAGGCAGTTAGTCTGAGATGGCAGCACTGATTCCATTTTAAAGTTACTCCATTTATTATCTTCTACAGAGGATAAATAAGGTATCAGTATAACGCTCTAATGTAGTGTCTCACATGTAAAAGCATTCAGTAAAGGATGGCTCTTAAAAATAATTTTTAGGTACCCACCCCAGAAGTCCATGGAGATCAGAGGTGAGTCTTGCTCTAGCTGCAGAGAGTATGGGGGTGGAAGGATGTGGGAGAACTGGGTTCTAATGCCAATGTCGGGAGAAGCTTCCTTGAGAACAAACTCTCCCTCACTACCCCACCCCAGAAAGCAAATGTACATTAAAAATGAAATAATTTTGCTGAAACCGGTTTGGCTCAGTGGATAGAACCTGTGGACTGAAAGGTCCCAGGTTCGATTCCAGTCAAGGGTATGTACTTTAGTTGGGGGCATATCCCCAGTATGGCGTATGTAGGAGGCAGCTGATCGATGCTTCTCTCTCATAGTTGTTTCTATCTCTCTATCCCTCTCCCTTCCTCTATGTAAAAAAATCAATCATATATATGATTGATTTTTTATATTATTTCATATATATATGAAATAATTGTTCCTTATAAAATCAGGGTAATTTTTCCCCATAAAATCTGCCTATGGGAAAAAAAAGTACAAAATGTAATGAAAGAAAGGAAGAAAGGAAAGGAGGGAGGGAGGAAATGTTTTGTCAATACACATTTCCAGGGTTAGGACCAGAAAACATCTTGTCCATGGGCGATCATGGTTGGCTTATCAGCCTTAGATTATTTATCTGCTGAATGGAATAATAATAGTTCCTTGATGGCTTGTTATAAGGATGAATAGAGTTATTATTAAAGTGAGGCTCTTAGATCAGTTCCTGGAATATCACACTTGTTAGATAAATAGCCCAACTTGGGGAGGAGAAGGTGAGGCATTGAATAAACCACACTGTGATAGTGAATAAAGAAACTCTTCTAGAATGCCAACTGTGGGCCTTAGACATGTTTGCTCATCCTCCTTGGTAATGTCAACAATGACACGTAAGAACAGTTGTCATTACTATCTCCACCCCAAAAGTGATAAAAATAGGTCACAGTAAAGGTAGGGGATGTGTTCACATCTCACATCAAATCAGAGTCTGAGCTGGACTCACCCAGGTTCTGACTCCTCTCTGAATCTCATGGCCCTGCTCAGATCCCTGCTCCATCATTCACAAGCAACTCCTCCTCATGCAGCCTCTCTTCCTGCCAAATGGAGACCTCAGTTTCCACCCTTCAAGTGTGTGAACTGAGAACTAAGAACTTAGTTTACTGAAAACTAAATGAATCCTAGAAAGAGGACTGGAAAGAGGTAGCATAGCACATAGTATTTGGTGAGCATTTTTATTTACTACTGAATGCAAATAAGCCCCTCAAAGTTTCCTGAGGATGAGAATCACTTAGGACAGCTCCTTAAGAAGGTGGAATCCTGACGCAAACCATCCCTTCTCCCCCCCACCACCAGGAGGCTGACCCAGCAGGCTTGGGGGCATTTTATAATGAGCTCCTCCTGAATATCAGGGAG
The DNA here is from genome assembly GCA_963924515.1 of Vespertilio murinus. NCBI lineage: Eukaryota > Metazoa > Chordata > Mammalia > Chiroptera > Vespertilionidae > Vespertilio > Vespertilio murinus. Next base: position 109,152,740 of record OZ004706.1, on the reverse strand, counting down.
GCAGCTTTACACTATGTTCAAATTAAAAATATAAATAATAGCCCAGGTCAATTTGTCATCTTCCTTCATTACTTTATCTAAACATCCTCCCCACCTGTGCCCCTCACAGAACTCTCTTACAAGTTCTCTCTAACTCACATTCATTTTTTCCCAGTCAGAATTTTAATAAAGCTTCAGAGCAGTATTCTCATCATGCATCTTAGCTCCCTCAACTACTGTTATTTTTGCTATTAAGATGTTTTTAGAGAAATGGTAAAGGGCTAAATTTGACATTTTCAGGACAATGAAAAATGTGTGGCCTCTTCAAATAGGGAGTTAGTTAATATATGCTCAAGTCTGCCTTTTGCTTGTTTCTAAGCATTTTAAATTAGTACAGTGATCTCAGAATCAGGCTCACACCCGGAGAGATAGGGGGAGAGTAGCGCAATTACATGACTAATGCTAGTCCTTGAGGGAGGGCTTCCACCAACAGGTTGTTTGGGGTCAGTGTGAGACATTCTGGAAAAACATGGGTCTTACACATCCTCGCAGATACATGCTTGGGCCTAATTCTTCATAGCTAAAGGAAGGTCTCCATGGTCTCAGTGCACTGCTCTTGGAGTGTTTGCAGTAGATCTGGCTAGCATAGCAAATAATGAGATCATGGTTGAAAAGAGAGAAGTTTATGAGGAAAGTGCCATCATTTGCAATGTGGTGCTTATTTGTTTTCTTTCTTGCCTTGGAAGCATTTGTTAAAGAAGATGTATTTGGTGGTTTATTGATCTTCAATAAGTAATTAAGAGAGACTGAGAAGATAGCACCACACTAGGACTTAGACACCATAAATTAATCATGAGAAAAGTGATACTTCTGGAAGCTTATACTATAAACAATACAGCAGACACATTGGCTACTGATGAATATGTGAATAAGGAAGAATCAAACACGTTCATAAACATGGGTCAGGTGATTATTGAGTGGATGGAAGACAAGAGGGCTGTGGGTCTGCTACTTACACTACACTGTCCAGGCTTTCTGAATCATGACCCAACATACCCAAAGCCACCTACTGTGTGCTCAGAGGGACACTCCTGTTATCTTTTAAACGGAAATATGTTCAAACCTGAGTTAGAAACTTTAAGAAAGAGAAACGGAAAAGGCTACTCAGAGAACAAAGTAGTACAGTCTTCCCAAGCTTGAGTGGAGAACAAAGGAGCATGGCATTTACTGGTATGTACATGCAACTGAAATCAGATGACATTGATAAGCCTTGAACTGGGACAAAAAAGAAGAAAAGATAACAGAGCTCCTATCCTTAAGAAACTTATAAATTATGGGTGGACAAAATAAAGACATAGATGTCTTTAGATTAAAAATGGTATTGGAAACAGGTACACATACACACAACAGAAGACAGTTTCAGAAAAGTTATAAAAATAAAAGTTCCATCAGAAATGAGTAGCCCAGTTTAATGGAAAGGGGTGTATGTAAGGACAATAACAAGTTTTCAAGGAGGAAAATAATCAGGGAAAGAGGATGGCAGTTTACATCCAACTGCAGAAGAGCAGTGTGCAAAAACAAAATCAGAACAGTAAGGTACAGGAAGAGAGTCAGAACATTTTATTTTGAAGCAAATTAAAACTAGGAGTTCTTTTCAAGTTATTTAAAGAGAGTGACATAATCAAAAGAGTAATTGTAGAAGACCATTACTTCTACTTTCAATTGAGAAAAAAAACAAGTTGAGGTCTAATGATCTTTTTAATCATTAATTTTAAAGCATACATGGAGAACAAACTTACATTAAAAAAACACACAACTTGAGAGTTCACAACATTTCATCAGATGCTCAAGAGTTCTTGGCAGGAAAAGTGAGTCCACCTCTGCACTAGACCATGTCGCCTAATTTAAACACGCATGCACACACACACATGGAAACAAATAATGTTCTCTGCTCCTTCCTGCCAAGGTCATTCTGCTGATACAGATGGCTTAGGTGGCTCGGTGTAGTTAACTCCTTTGGCAGAGAAACACAGATTTCCATCACAACCTTCCCCTGCTCACTGATATCTGGCCCCCAGCCTGCTTGCTCCTGACACTTTAAAACAACTGTGTTGCATTGTTTGTTGTTGTTTCTCTAATTCTAATATCTTCTGTAGCAATTTTTAGTGACAATATGTAGATGAAGCCAATTCATGTTGCTTCAAAGAGGTAAGGTACCTTTATCTTTGTCTTAATTGCCAAAGTTATATAGTTGAGGAAAGTCTGTTAACACAGCTCTCCTTGGCTAGGATTCACTCCAGTGTTTGTAATTTCTCCACAGACCCTTTGAGCATCCTGGCCTGAGTTTGAATTTGTGCAAAAAAGCCTCTAACCAGGTGAGTTGCACATTGTTTCCAGCTCATTAGAGATGTTTTGGACAACTTTTTAAATGAGGTTTGACATTCGACTACCACTGAGTGTGTGACTTTCTCCACCATGTCACCCTCCCCCCACCCTCTGCTTCCTTTGCTCTTACTCATTTTTGTGAGTGAATCACCTGATCTTGCCCCTTACATGACCATGCTTTGGTTTGATTAATCTCTCTCATCAACCTTCCTTCCTGAATATTCTGATTAAATCTAATCTTCGCCCTTCCCCCTCCATAATGCATGGGGCCTTTTATCAGTCATTAATTATTTTAAAGAATGCTACTTTCTGTCATGCTTAAGTTAGTCACTACAATTTTCTGCCTACCATATGGCTTCTATTAGAAATTATTGAACTTAATTAAGAAAAGCTTTCAAACACCACATTCTAAAAGCTATAAAAAATATTCTTTTTCTACCCAGTGACAAACTTGCTAGGTTGGAGGAGGAAATAGACACAATATGTCTGACCAAGATACATCTCTTCATCCTATCCTAAATGGCATATGGTGTTCACCAACAGATTGAGGAAATGTGATTTAAATCAAATTGTCAGCAGGGGATTGTAACACTGCTAGGGGTCATTCTCAAAGAGGAGTTTTTCCAGTGAATATTTCTGCTTCCAGCAGTCCAAGTTCTGGTGACATCCCACCTATATTAGACTTTTATACACTATTAATTTTTTTATTAACAATCCAGCACAATTATTGAAAAGTGACACAAGAAATGGATCCATTGTGTAATTTCAAAAAGCCAAACTGAGTGGGCTGACTTTTGGCCGATTTGACTGAATTCAGTGGAAGTCTAGTCCTGGTACGATCTTCAGCAAATCTGCTCTCCAATACATTTCTGATGCTATGAATTAGCTGAAACCAACTGAAGTAAGACATGATCTTTATAAGCTGAAATAGCCTGTGGGTCTAAATAAGATGAAGTAATAACATGGTGCCAGGTGCAGCTCACATCACTTAGGTAGGAAAATACCAAGAGAGGAGGCTGATGCATCTCAACCAGAGAGGCATTAGAGGTCGGAGCTACCTCTCTTGAACCCTGCACTGCAACCAAGAGAAGCACTTGTAACTGTATTAACAGAAGGAGAGCATGTCAGGAAACATGGAGAAATCTTCATTAATAGTTACCAAGCAGTTGATAGGCAGCTAGTAAGCGTCAGAGTACCATATGGGTAAAAGTGGTCATGCCAATTGGTTAAAGCCCTTCAGTGTTAAATATTTAAAATTTGTAATGCTGCTGTTATGAGGATATTATTTTGATACTGATTAATGGGAGAGAATTATCACTTTACTGTTTACTAAAATATGGACTTTAAGCCTTTCTACCCTTAATTACAGCCAAACGCTAGTTAGAACTGTAGTCATTTGTTTTGATACTGAGAGTTATACTAAATTAGAGGCCTGGTGCATAAAATTCATGCACTCGGGTTGGGGGGTTGGTTCTCAGCTCAGCCTGTGCCCTCTCACAATCTGGGAGCCCTGCAATTGATTGCCCCGCAGAGGGAGGTCCTGCCCACCTGCCAAGGCACTGCTGGCCAGGTGGCCTGGGCCTCCCTCTGTGGTGTGATCCATCTCGGGGCTTTGCGATGGATGGTCTCAGCAGAGAGAGGCCCCACCCACCCACTGCAGCCCAGCAGTTGGTGGCCTGGGCCTCCCTCTTTGGGCCAAAAATGGGGCAATGGCTGGGCCCCTAACCAATTACATCTCACTCGCCTTGGTTGGCCTGATGCCTTTGGGTGTCAAGCATGGTTGCCCAGACAGTCATTCTGCTGTCTGGCCATTTGGTCGATTGCATATTATGTTTTTTTATTATAGATAATATCAATGATCATTTCTAGATTTAAAATTCTGACTTTAAGAAACTTGTCTCTAGATTTCTCAAATTAAATACTTTCATATCAAATTAAAATATGAAATAAGGTTTATGCCATTTATATAAAACATGTGTCTAAAAAAATACTCCAGAATTTTAGATATTTAAGAATATTTTACTTTTTACATTATTTATATGTGTATATGTGAGAATTATATGCCTTTTCATAATAGTAAAGATATAATAAGTAAAATTAAATAAAACTTATTATCTGCCATAACCAGTTTGGCTCAGTGTATAGAGCATTGGCCTGCAGACTAAAGAGTCCCAGATTTGATTCTGGTCAAGGGCATGGACCTTGGTTGCGAGAAAATCCCCAGTAAGGGGTGTGCAGGAGGCAGCTGATCAATGTTTCTCTCTCATTGATGTTTCTAGCTCTCTATCCCTCTTCCTTTCTCCCTGTAAAAAATTAATAAAATATATTATAAATAAATAAATAAAACTTATTGTCACTTAATGAACCAAGACATTACTTTAGAGCATTAATGTGAACATGTAGTTTTCCTTTATTTTCTTCTTTTTATCAATATGTATTTGTTTAATTGAAGAGGTTATGTGCTCAGGGGTGGGGAGGAATGGATATACTGGTTTAGGTGAAGAGAGGGAAAGAAGTCACCTAAAGTGAATTTTTTAAAAGGCTTTTTAATATACATATGTAATTGATTTCAGATAGGAAGGGGGATGGAGAAAGAAATAGAAACATCAATGATGAAGGGGAATTATTGATCAAATGCCTCTGCACATCCCCTACTGGCAATTGAACCCACAATTTGGGCTTTTGCCCTGGACCAGAATCAAATCTGGGATCCTTCAGTCTGCAGGCTGATGCTCAGTCCACTGAGTCAAAACAGCTAGGGCCACCTAAAGTGAATTTTACAGAAAAAAGAATTACCTCTTTACTTTCTTATTGCTTAAATGATCATTCTCTATAATCTGTTAACAATATCTAATGCAATTATGCAGGAGAAGATGCCAAAATTGAACAGATTTTGGTCATAAACTTTCCTGCAAATGCCAAGCCACACATCATTATTAGTGTAGAACTAATTAAAAGTGTGTAGAACAGTTTTGTGTTTTTTTTTTAAGAAAGAGAAATAAAGCCTCTGCAGGATGCTCCTCCAGTGCAGCTCATCTGCAAAGCAGAAGCAAAAACCCTGGTTGGATGCCTTCTCAGGCATTGTCCAAGCAGGGCCTGGACTCAGAGCTGTGCTGATACAGAACACTTATTCAGCTAATTGCTTTTTTAAATAAGCACATCCTTCAGTATAAGAAATGGAGAGTGAAGTCAATATGAAGGAAAATAGTTTCTATGATAAATCTCTGGCAAGCAAACTGATTCTCCTGAGTTTATTAATTCATTACATCACACACACACACACACACACACACACACACACACACACACAAGCACACACACAGTGTGATGTAGAAGATCAAGTGGAAAGAAACAAAATCAATCTGGTAAGTAAATATTCACATTCCTTTGAGTCTTTTCTTTTTGATATGAGAAGAGGTGAATGTGGGGAGGTATAAGACATTTCCTCCTTAAGAATGAAGAACTACTGAACATGGGGGATTTATTTAATGTGCAAAGTCACATTATTGAGATTAGACTCGTCTTTTCAAGGTGCTCCTGGGAGATAATGGCTCTCAGACCTATAATTCAGTGAAGGCATTGGTTTTACCTGGTAACAAAATGGGCCTGAGGATTGCAGTTAACACCTTCAACTCTACACAACACATATGATTTTAAAAATAACTCTAGGGCATATTTGCTTTTTTATATTAGCCTCAATCCTAAAATTTTTTCTTAAGGAATAGACTCTGTATGAGTATGTTTGCTTTGAAATGTGGTCAATTTTAAGAGAAGAAAATATGAAGTATTTTCTCCATTTCATGAAGGAACAACTCATCATACCATTTTATAAATACGTACAGTCAGGGCAGGAGCAATGGAAAGTCTGGCATGAAATGGGCAGCAGAGTTGGAAAGTAATTCTTCATTTGTATAATAGTTATACTTGTATAACTATTTGTATAAAATAACACCTTATTTTAAAATAAGAAAGCAAGTGAATTTATTTTGACTATACTATATATAGTATATCCACAAGGGGATATATATGCACATCCCAAGGGGAATGAATAGAAAGAAAAACTGTTGGTTCTCAAAAAGTAGATGTTGAGTATACACATCTCACCTTTGAATAAGGCATGACCTCATCAGTAAATTTCTCAGCCTCTGCTTTTAAATTTAGCTCATTACAATCTCATTTTTTACCTTTACTTCACTATAATTACAAGCAAATTTGTACTTCCTCAATATGATCTCTTCATGGTCAGGGAGTGAATTCATGGGTTCTTTTTGCCCTGGCTCCCAGCTCCCTTGTCCTGAAGTCTAATACAATGTGATTAAGACACCTGTCCCAGATACCCTAGTGCACAGTGTAGTGCCTCATTTGAAGACAGTGAGCAGGTTGTTCAAAGTCTACTCTTTCTCAAGACTTAATCCTAATTCCAATTTCTCCAAAAAGTTTCCCCAAATTTTCCCAGCTCAGAATAACTGCCTTCCCCAAATGCACAATACTATAGATTCTATGCATGTAAAAAGTTATACTGCCTTTTGCTATCTAGCAGGTGATATTTTATAGTGTTACATGTGTTTTACATTCCAACCTTGCAATTAGATTTATGATGATCACAAGTTGCCATTTTTGACTGGCTACATGTTTAGGAGCATTTATGTGTTTATAATTTTACATCAAACTTGCACTGTAGTCACTGCCCTTGTTTTACATATGAATAAATGAGACACAAGGGTTAAATTACTTGCTTAGGGCTATATACTAGTAAATACTATGTACCAGACCTGAATTGGAGTCTTGGATATTTAGGAGGCAGATATTATTGTTGAAATTCTTGTATATCCCCTTAGACACTTTACAGTGCTTTACCTATATCAGATACTAAAACATTAATTTCTAATTGATTAGTTTTAAGCACTGACTTAAAACTGTCCAGGTTATCATGAGTAATGTTCTAAAGTAGCAACCAAAACTAATAGTTATTGCTGTGTAACAGGGCACAGAGTAGACTGGCACTATGCCAATACAATCAGTGGATGCTAAGAAATATAATTCTTGAAGAGGAAATCAAATACTTTCATAGAACCATTATCAGGTTCATATGTTATAGAAATAAGCCATGACTTTGGCCAAGACTGTCCTTTTGAAATGCTAAAAAACTGAGGCATTAAGATAAGAATCATGAAAGAATATGAGAATATTCTCTTTAGATTCCAACAGCAAGATTCAAGCACATCTGCAATAAAGTAATTGATCAATAAAAATGGTTTTGAATAAGAGTAATATGAAGACATTTAACAAGTAGGAGACCATGGGCATGTACCAAATATAACAAAGTAAGCATTAGAATGGACAAGAACCATTCTGATGACAACTGGTCCAGCCATCCTGGTGCATGTTGCTTGAGCATCAGTCATGGCCAAGAGGTAAGAACTGGCTAAAAACACTCATTGAACAAATGCCTCTTTCATCTCAGAAGCCTGTTGTGATTATCATATTCCCAGAATTATCAAGCCCTACTGTCGGAATACTTAGACCATTGTGATTCATTCAGCACATGTTTATTGATTACCTGTTTTTAACATGCACTGCATTAGACACTCAACAAACAAAGACAAACCAACCACTCTTCTTGCCAGGAAGTGCATAATGTATCTCACTCTTCACCAAAAGTTATCCTTGGTACAATTCTGGGACCTGTTTTACCATGAAAATATAAAGATAGCATGCTTTCCTAAGAAGTTTATATTTTAGTTAGGTTCTCTCTAACAGTATACCCTCAGGCAAAGATTATGTGCAAACTTAGTTGTGCTGATCAACAGGTATCTCTACTAGCAATCTGGGAAGTCATCACCAAACCATCTCACCAATAAATTCCTCATATTTTACAGACATTAAGAAAAATCAATTTCTGTTACCTGAAAACAAAAATTTACAACCAAATCTTGACAATGATCATGCATCTTTGAGAAATGTCATTTTTGTGTAAAACCTGCCCCATAAAGGTGGGAAGTAGGAGAGGTGAGAGAGGAAAAACAACCAATAAAGGTTGCATTATTAAGCCAGCTACTACACTGGGTGACTGACATTTAACACACCCACTTCACCTATCCATCTATCCCTCCCCTCAAGAAACTAGGAAATACCCTGGCCAGTTCTTCTTCCATGCCCATCAGTTGTTAGTTAAGGGCTACTTCTACAACAAATTTCCTAGGGCAGTTCTGCAACAAAAATGTTAATGGGGTGATTTAGGAATGAGGCTTCCTTTTATTAGAATAAAAAGAAAATGGGATATAGAGACAAGATGGTGACTGGCAAGAAGGTAAGAAGAGAGAATGTGTAAGAGTAAGGAAGCGATGAAGGAGTATGGGGACGTGTGCTGTGTGTGAGAGAGCTAGAGACAGTTAGATCCTGCAGCTCTTCCAAGGGGCTGCCAAACAGAGCAGTTTTAGACAGCGAAACCCCGCTGCCACTGCAAACACTCCAGGGAGGACATCGCCAGCACAGATCCCATGCCATCTTGAAGAACAGAATTGCTTGAAACTAGGATCCTAGCCTCTCCACTACCTAATCAGATGCAAACCAGGACCCTACAGCCACTCAGGTAATAAACCTATGACCATAGCTGCAGACCTAAGACACAAAGACCAGGCCCCTGGCCGCAGATTTCTGTGAGTCACAGAGCCAATTCCTCTCCCCAATGGCCCTCAGTGGTGGAATTGGAACTTCCAGACCCTCTCCACACAAACATGCCTCCTGCCTACACATAGCAGCAGCAAATCTACCTGAATTTGAACTCGGGTGTGCAGACATGGGAATTTTGCTTCCTGTGACAAGACCCCATGCCCAGACAGGTGGGCTGCACTGAATTTGAGTCTGGGCACATGATCTCGGGAAGTTTTTTTCCCACAACCAGACACCATATCACACAGGGAGGCTGTGCTGAATTTGAGCCTGGTCAATCAAACATGGGGAGTTTATCTCCCTCAGCATGCACTGCCATGACCAGACCCCACATCCACACAAGGCGATAGTGCCACCTGACTTTGATTCAGGGCAAGCACACACGGAAGGCTGTTTTCCTTAGGGCAGGAGTGGACCTCTTGCTGACACAGTGCGACTGAGCAACCCGCTCTTCCAAGCAGACCAGGGACCCTGATTCTCTGCATGAGAGGCAGCACTGAGCACAGGTGACTTGACTCTGTTTCTCATGACTCATGCTTGGTATCCCTGATTCCCAGTACATTCACACTAAGAGCCAGAGACTCCAATTACTGGCACATGCACAGACAGGGACCTTGATTCTCAGCGCAAGGCCACACCAAGCAACAGAGACTCTGATACTTAATTCACAGTGTGGGAACAGGGGGTCACTGATTCTTGACATGTGCTAGGGGAGTCTGATTTTCAGCACATTACCAGTGAGGTCTCTGTTTCAGTGCAGCATAGTCAGGGTCCCTGATTCTAGGTGTTCACATGAGGCTACACTAATTGCTGGTGACTCTGACCCAGGGCAAGCGTGCTCCCACCAACCCATGGCAGTCACACATCTTGGTATCAGAGTTCTTCATTGACACTTGGGGGGAGGGGGTGCGAAGCTTCCACTGCACATGGCCCAGGCCCCAGCATCTCAACATTTGAACCTTCTGATGGTAGTTAGAATGGAGAGATAATAAAACAATCTCCAGATAAAAGAAAGGGAGGAATCAAGAAAAAGAAATAAGTGAAACCGAGGCATGCAACATGATAGAAAAAGAATTCAGAGTAATGATCTTACAGTTCATACACCAGATGGATAAGAACTTCAACAAACTATACAAAAATCAGGAAGAAATAAAAAATGATGTAGTTACAATAAAAAACACCATGGAAGGTTTCAACAGTAGACTAGAAGAAGCAGAGGACTGAATCAATGAGTTAGAAGATAAGGTACAGAAAAAAGCCCAATCTGAACATCAACTGGAGAAAAAAAGTGAATAAAACAGGAATAAAGATTAAAGGAGCTTAGGGACAATGCAAAATGAAGTAACATATGTATAATAGGGCTGCCAGAAGGACAAGAAGAACAGAAAGGATTAGAGAATGTATTTGAATAAATGACAGAAAACTTCACTGATAGGGGGGGAGGGGGGAGAGATACACAAGTACAGAGAGTCCCAAGAAAGATGAATCCCAAAAGACCTACAACAACACATGTCATAGTTACTATGGCAAATGTTAACAACAAAGAGAGAATTCTAAAGACAGCAAGAGAGAGAGACAGAGAGTTACCTACAAAGGATCCCCCATCATATTATCAAATAATTTATCAACAGAAACACATAAAGCTAAAAGGGAATGGAAGGAGATATACAAAGTGATGCAAAGTAAAGGACTGAATCTAAGAATACTCTATCCAACAAGACTGTCAATCAAAATTGAAGGGGATTTCAGGAGGTTCACAGACAAAAAAAAAGGCTAAGGGAGTATATCACAACCAAGCCAGCAATGCAAGAAATGCTAAAAAGAATGATGTAAAAAGAAGAAATAGAAAGAGAGGAAGGGACACAGGTATAAAATATGGAAATGGCTACAAACAAGTACCTATCAATAATAACATTAAATATAAATGGATTAAATGATCTAATAAAAAGACATTGAGTAAATGAATGAATAAGAAAACATGACTCATATATATGCTATCTACAGGAGACCCACCTCAGAACAAGGGACTCAAACAGATTGAAAGTGAAGGGATGGAAAAATATCTATCAAGCAAATGGAAATGAAAAAAAAAAAAAGCTGGTGTAGCAATACTTATAATACTTATATTAGACAAAATAGACCTCAAAGTGAAGACCATAAAAAGAGACAAGAAAGGTAATTTTATAATTCTATAGGGATTGATACAACAAGAGAATATAATTCTGATAAACATTTTTGCGCCCAATGCAGGAGCACCCAAATGCATTAAAAACAAACAAACAACTTCTGGAGGATATCATGGGTGAGACTAACGCAACACAATCATAGTAGGAGACTTTAATACCTGGTTCACATACCTGGATAAATTATCTAGACAAAAACTTAGCAAAGGAACATCAATCCTTAACAACACACTAGATCAGATGGACTTAATCGACATATTTAGAACATCCCACCACAAAACTACAGAATACACATTATTCTCAAGTTCACATGGGACTTTTTAAAATAAATATCACATATTGGGACATAGGCAAAGTATCTCCAAATTCATGAGGATTGAAATCACATCAACCATCTTCTAAAATCACAGTAACATAAAACTAGAAATCAACTGGAGTAAAAATAACCATAAAAATTCAAACATTTGGAGGCTGAATAGCATACTATTAAACAATGAGTGGGTTATCAAATAGATCAAAGAAGAACTAAAACACATTCTGGGAACAAAAGACAATGAAAACACAACAATCCAAAATTATTGGGAGACAATGAAAGCAGTCCTGAGAAGGAAGTTCATAGCATTACAGGCCTACCTTAAAAAAAAAATGATAAACCTGATAATAAATTATCTAACTCTGCAACTTGAAGAATTAGAAAGAGAGCAACAAAAAACAATAAAGTCCCAGAGTGAGCAGAAGAAAGGAAATAATAAAGATCAGCAGAAATAAATAACATAGAGACAAAAAAAATATAAAAGATCAATGAAAACAAGAGCTGGTTCTTTGAAAGGATAAACAAGATTGATGAACCTCTAGCTAGGCTCACCAAGAAGCAAAGACAGAGCACCCAAATAAACAAAATCAGAAACGAAAGAGATGAAATAACAACAGACCCCACAGAAATATAAAGAATATAAAAAGGTACTATGAGCAACTCTACACCAACAAACTGGTCAACGTAGAAGAAATGGACACATTCCTAAAAAAAAATATGACCTTCCAAAATTCAACCAGGAGGAATAAAAAAAATCTGAATAGGCTGATAAGTATGGTGGAAATTGGAGTAGTTATCAAAAAATCTTTCAACAAACAAAAGCCCTGGACCAGATGGCTATACAAGGGAAATTTTATAACACATTCAAAGAATAACTAAGACCTATGTTCCTCAGACTATTACAAAAAAAAAAATTCAAGAGGAAGGAGCACTTCCAAGCTCTTTCTATGAAGCCAGCATTACTCTAACCCCAAAACCAAATAAAGATAATACAAAGAAAGAGAATTACAGGTCAATATCCTCATGAACATAAACACCAAAATCCCTAACAAAATTCTAGAAAATCAAATCCAACATTACATTAGAAAGATCAATCTGACCAAGTGAGATTTATTTCAGGGATGCAAGGATGGTACAATATCTGCAAATCAGTAAATGTGATACATCACATAAACAAACTGAGAGATAAAAACCATATAATCATACCCATTGATACAGAATAAGCATTTCAAAAAATCTAACACCCTTTCTTGATAAAAACCCTCACCAAGGTGGGAATAGAAGGAACATATCTCAACATAATAAAAGACATATATGACAAAGCCACAGCCAACATCATACTTAATGGGCAAAACTAAAACCATTTCCACTAAGAAAAGGAACAAGACAAGGATGCCCACTCTCACCACTCCTGTTTGAGACAGTACCGTAATTACTAGCCATTGTGATCAGATAAGAAGAAGAAATAAAAGGCATCCAAATTGGAAAAGAAGAAATAAAACTGCCATTATTTGCAGTGACATGATATTGTACAAAGAAAACCCCAAAGACTCAAACAAAAAACTACTAGACTTAATAAATTAAGTCAGCAATTTAGCATATTACATTGGAGACACCCACAAGGGTATGACTTTTCTATACACCAATAATAAACTCCCAGGAAGAGTTTAAAAAGCAATCCCATATACCACTGCATCAAAAAAAAAAATACCTAGGAATAAACTTAACCAAGGAGATAAAGACCTGTACTCAGAAAATTTTAGAATAAGCAAAAAAGAGATAGAGGAAGACATGAACAAATGGAAGAATATACCATGTTCATATTGATAGAATCAACATCATTAAACTGTCCATACTACCCAAAGTAACCGATAAATGCAATGCAATCGCAGTGAAAATACAAACGGCATAGTTCAAACACCTAGAAGAAATTATCAAAAAATTGATCTCAAATAAAAAAAGACTCCAAATAGCTGCAGCAATCTTGAGAAAGAACAATTTTGGAGAGATCACCATACCAGATATCAAGCTATATTCCAAAGCCATTTTTCTCAAAACTGCCTGGTACTGGCACAAGAACAGATATATAGACCAGTGGAGCAGAACAAAGAACCCAGAAATGGACACAAGCCATTATGCTCAATTAATATTTGATAATGGAGGAAAAACTATACAATGGAGTCAAGACTGTCTTCAATAAAAACTTGCAAAAAAATGAAACTGGTCCACCAACTTCCACCACACACAAAAATAATCTCAAAATGGTTAGAGGACTTAAAATTAGAATGAGAAACCATAAAAATCTTAGAAGAAGCCATAGTCAGTAAAATAGCAGACATCAGTAAAATAGCAATATATTTACCAATACAGCTCCTAGGGTAATGGAGACTATGGAGAAAATAAACAAATGGGCCTATATCAAAATGAAAAGCTTCTGCATAGCAAAGAAACCATCAGCAAAAACAACAAGGAAGCCCACTGCGTGGGAGAACATTTTGCCAATGTCATCTCCAATAAGGGTTTAATCTCCAATGTTTACAAGAAACTCATACAACTTAACAAAAAATGATAAACAATCCAATAAAAAAAATTGGCAACAGACCTAAACAGATACGTTTTGAAAGAAGACATAAGGAAGGCCAAGAGACACATGAAAATATGCTCAAAGTCACTAATCATCCAAGAGATGCAAATAAAAACAACAATGAGGTACCACCTCACAGTGTCAGAATGGCTATCATAAACAAATCAATAAACGGCAAGTGCTGGCAAGGATGTAGAGAAAAAGTGAAGCATCTATCTTATATAAAAACTGCTGTTTGAATTTTAATCCTTCTATTTGGCTTCTGTAATTGCTTGCTTGCTTGCTTGCTTGCTTAAATAATAAGGAAAATAAGCCGAAACCGGTTTGGCTCAGTGGTAGAGTGTCGGTCTGCGGACTGAAAGGTCCCGGGTTCGATTCAGGTCAAGGGCATGTACCTTGGTTGCGGGCACATCCCCAGTAGGGGGTGTGCAAGAGGCAGCTGGTCAGTGTTTCTCTCTCATTGACGTTTCTAGTTCTCTATCCCTCTCCCTTCCTCTCTGTAAAATATCAATAAAATATATTTTAAAAAAATAATAAGAAGAAAAATAAGACTTCTCCCACTTCAGAGAGGCCATTAAACCTTACCAGGACGAAATTATCTGTGCTGGCACCAGGTCAAGACTTTGGTTGAGGTCTCAAGGTTCCCACTCATAGGGGCTCTTTAAGAACTTGCAAAGGAGGCCAGAAACACCCCATATTTGGGAGACAAAGAAGGTAAAAACATACAAATAGGGAAAATTCCTCCATGTTGGGGCCCAGAATTTGAGAGACATTTTCCTCTGGACCCGTGCATAATAAATGTAACTACATCTCTCTAAGTATTGCTTGGTTCTTCTCCAGTTTTCTGTAACAAAAGAAACCCTTGTGCACTATTGGTGGGAATGCAAACTAGTACAGCCACTGTGGAAAACAGTATGGAGATTTCTCAATAAAATAGAACTGCCATTTGACCCAGTAATACCACTTCTAAGAATATATCCTTAAAAAACAGAAACAACAATCAGAAAGTATACATGCACCCCTTTGTTCATAGTAGAACAATTTATAATAGCTAAGATTTTTGGAAACACTCTATATGCCCATCAGCAGATGAATGGATTAGAAAACAGTGTTATAGCTGAAAACGGTTTGGCTCAGTGGTAGAGTGTCGGTCTGCGGACTGAAAGGTTCCAGGTTCAATTCCGGTCAAGGGCATGTACCTTGGCTGTGGGCACATCCCCGGTAGGGGGTGTGCAAGAGGCAGCTGGTCGATGTTTCTTTCACATCGGCATTTCTAGCTCTCTATCTCTCTCCCTTCCTCTCTGTAAAATATCAATAAAAAAATATTTTAGAAAATGGTGTTATATCTGCACAATGGAATACTATGCTGCTATAAAAAAGGAATTCTTACTATTTGCAACAGCATGAATGGAACTGGAAAATGTTATGCTAAGTGAAATAAGCCAATTAGTGAAAGAAAAATACCACAAGATCTCACTCATTTATGGGTAATAAAAAAAATTATAAACTGATGAACAAAAATAGATACAGAGACAAAGAAGAATCTAACAGATTATCAAAGTACAGCGAGAAGGGTGGGGAGGGTTGAGGGGGATTTATAAGAGATCAACCGAAGGACTTGTATGCATGCATGCATATAAGCATAACCAATGAACACAAGATACTAGGAAGGGGCTGAGGGCATGTGTGGGGGTGGGGGAGGGGGGTAAAAAAGACTGGGGGAAGGTCAATTGGAACAAAAAGGAGATATATGTACTACGATTTGTAATGCTCTAAACAATAAAAATATATAAATAAATAAGAATTTATTGAATTCTAAAATTAATTAAATAAATAAATGAAATGTCTATAACACTAAAAAAAAATTAAGAAAGAATATAAAATGGGTGAGGCTCCAACAATATTTATTGCAGCTTTTTACCTAAATGTTACTGAACTTATGTAATTAGCACAATGTCACATAAAACAATATGGGAGACCTGCTTTTATTAAGGCAATATGCTACTAATACAAAATTTTTGGACTAGAACCCAGATTCTTTGTTCGCTGGAGTTGAAGAGTGAATCCAGGGACAGAGGGTAATATAGCAAAGGTGGAGATTTATTGAAGAACAAGTTATAGGCTCCCACGCGGGGAGAGGGAAAGAGTCCCAGAGTATGGACTCCTACATGGGGAGGGGGAAAGGGTCCCACTTGTTCCCGTTTCCAAGGTTTATAAAGAACGTAGTTCCTGTGTCCTGATATCCCCTCTGATTGGTCAATATTCCCTTTGGAACTGGTTACTATAGTGACACCTGTGTAGCTCCTCCCTCATTGTCCTCCTATTCCTTCTGGGTTTTCTTCCTTCTTTATTTTGTAAATATAGACCTTTTTTGGCTACTTCCAGTTCCCTTGTCTTAATGTAAATGCAACTTTTGCTGTTCCATTGTCTTATGGAAATGTATCTTCTCCCCATCTGTAGCCCTAAGTTTTTTTCATGGACCCTAATTCTAAAAATGCCCTCAACTTACCTATGTTCCCCGAGACAAGGATGGAGCAAAGAGTAATTCTATGTCTTCATATTTTACATTTGATAGATCCTCCCTTCCTTCAATTGATGGGCAGACACAAACCCCACCGGCCAGACATTCCTGAGCTCTGAACCACCAATCAGCACCTGCCAAACACCCTGGGCTCTTGATTCCTAAGTCCCTAATCACCAATCAGCATGTGCTGAGTGCCCTAAACCCAGCCCGGTATCCTTAAAGGTGCTTGTAAGGGCCCTTGCTCTCTTCAGCCCAGCTCTGTGGAAGCAGCCGTCAGGGGTACTCTTCCCTCCAATAAAGCCTGTGTGTGTCCTGCCATCCCAGTCTCTGGTCTTCCTTCTCTATTTAATCTATCAACATTATTTAACATTAGCCCCTACCTGACAGATTTTTGTCTTCCAGAAATTGACAGTCTAATTTTATGTGAAAAGTTGAAATCAAACTGAGCATGTATGATAATGTGTGAAATAATTAGTAACTTTTACTCGCAGGAAATAGAATTTAGTTTTATCTTATTTATCCCCAAAATAAAAAATGAATTGTTTGTTTACTAATGTTCACTTTTTAAAAAAATATATATTTTGTTGATATTTTACAGAGAGGAAGGGAGAGAGATAGAGAACTAGAAACGTCAATGAGGGAGAAACACGGACCAGCTGCCTCTTGCACGCCCCCTACTGGGGATGGGCCCTCAACCAATGTATATGCCCTTGACCGGAATCGAACCTGGGACCTTTCAGTCAGCAGACCGATGCTTTACCACTGAGCCAAACCAGTTGTGGCTAATGTTGACTTTTGACTCCTCAAATAGACCAGCAGAAAAACATGTTGATCAAGCAAAACTAAATTTATTGAAAGGAGTTTTTAGGGGGAAAATATGCAAGGTAGATTTAGGAATTAGGGAGTCCATGGGGGAGAACTGCAGATCTGCAAAGCTGGGGGGTTGCTGGAAGCTGCCAAAAGGGATACATTCACAGAATAAAAGGAGAGGAAGACACTCATTCACAGAATAAAGGGGAAACAAAAGGGAGAAAGGGAGAGGGACCCCAAAATCAAATGGGGTTTGAGCTGCTATAATGACCAATCAGAGGAGATATTAAGACACAAAGAATAGCAGCCTTTATAAACCTTAGGAAAGAGGGACTTAGTGGATCTCTCCCCCTGCCCATGTGGGAGTCTGTGCTTGTTTCCCAATAAATGTCCACCTTTCCCTATACCACATTTGTATGTGGCTTCATTCTTCAAGTCCACCTGGACAAGGACCTGGGAAATCACATTTGCATCCTATTCAGAGGACAAAGTATTTTAGTTCAATTTCCATGTTTTATTATTATACCTACCATGCTAAAAAAGTGAAGCAGGAATTTTAGGGGGATATAGGAAGGCTTAGGGATTTTTTAGAATTGGTGTCCATGGAAAAGCTTGGGGATGCAGACTAGGAGGAGGTACATTTCCATAATGCAAGGAAGCCAGGTGCAGTTACATCTCCCTAAGACAAGGAAGCAGCAACAAGTGTATTTCCATAAGACAAAGGAACTGGAAGTAGCTAAGAAAGGTCTAGATTTACAAAATAAAGAGAAGGAAACCCTTCATTCAAAGGAGAAGAAGAAAGCCAAAGGGAATAGGGAAACAATAAGGAGGGGGAGGGGAGGTGAGAAGCTCACATGTATCTTGTGAGGTTCAACCTTTGAGCCCAGGAGTTACTATAGTAACCAGTCTAAGGGAATAGTGACCAATCAGAGGGGATGTCGAGGCAGCCTACGTAAATAGTAGAGGAAATGAGCCCAGCGGGGGACCCTTTCCCCCATCTCTCCTTGGGAGTCAGTCTGTGGGACTCTTTCCCCTCCCTACGTGGGAACCGTACTTGTTCAATAGATCTTCACCTTTGCTATACCACTTTCTGTCTGTGGATTCATTCTACAATTCCAATGGACAAAGAATCCAGGTTCCAGTAAAAAAATTCAGTATCAGAAAGTCAACATTCATAGGGTTTTAGGACCTGGGCAAAGTGATTGTAAAGTGAGCAAGGCAGGGATACTATTTGGGCAGAATTTATAATATAATAGTTTAAATTAAGAGAGCACAGTGAGGCAAGGGCCTTAAAATGAATTTTGGTGAGAAGCTGTTACTCTTTATTTTAATTGGTTCACAATCTTATCTTCAGGCACAAGTGTATCCTGGAACAAATAGCTAAGCATTATTTGCTGGATCTAAGTATTGGCTAGCCCAGGGACAGGGAATTAAGTTGGCTTTAGTTCTTGTTAAATAGTTCACAGATTCAAAGGAGCAACCAGATCTCCAGAAGAATAAGACATAAGGTATCTTGGGGAACTTATGGCATTAACACTTAACAAGTCTCTTTAGGCATGCATTATCTGGACACTCAGTTCCTACCAGCTTGCACATCTGAGTGTTTCACTTGAAACATCAAATTCCCAACAGACTGCCAATAATTGGTCTCATGTGGGATGTGTGGCAGCCCTGTGGTCAAGAGGGACAGGGTCTGGAATACTTTTGTATTCCATAAAAGTCACATGGAGAACAGAACAAGTAATTTCCCAAAGGAAGAGAAATTTAGAAGACAGAAATAAAAGGTATTCATTACAAAGGTTAAATAGCTCTCAAACCTCTTTCCCTTCATGAGTATAGAATATTTTATTAAAGCTGTTTCTTTTTGTTGTTCAAAATTTAACAATTATTGTTGTTTATGATAGATTAAATAGAGAAGTGAGGAGTGAGGAGACCGGGATAGCAGGACACAGGCTTTATTGGAGGGAAGAATATCCCTGCCGGCTGCTGCCACCTTTAAAGATAGGGGCTGGGGCTTAGGGCACTCAGCACACGCTGATTGGTGATTAGGAACCTAGGGACTTAGGAATCAGGGGCTTAGTATACTGCAGGTTCTGATTAAGTGGTTCAGAGCTCAGGAATGTCTGGCCGCAGGTGGGGTTTTCTATCAGTTTAAGAATTCGTTCAAAATAAAAAATTTGTATATATTTTAAATGTCTTTCCTTTCCTTTGTTAACGAAAAAATGATTGAAACCTGTAAAGAATTTTTGTGAGTTTATTTGAGCCAAATTGTTGACATATGCCGGCAAGCAGAACCTCAATGGACTGAGATAATGCTCCAAAGAATGGCGGGTTACATTTCTATACTTATACATTGCAATCAAAGTAAAAGGACGTAGGTGAGTTACATAAAATTCATTGGTGATAGGTTAGGGAGGTGGGACAGAGTGAAGAGGGGAAAATTCTGGGATAGGGTAAAAGGTGAAATGATGGACATGACCTTCTTTTACAGAGATGGATACAGGATACTTTAACGTAATTAACAGTTGACAATTAACTTGATAACAATAACAACGAGGGAATGTCTTGAGGCCATTTGTTGTGCCCTGAGGGGTCTCAGGTAAAAAGGAAGTTACAAGTTACCCAGACATCTCACGGAGATGTTATCTTAGAGGCAGAAAGGCAGATGGGCTCAGTAAAGGAGATCTAAGTTGATCTTTATCAGCTGAAATATCTGGGACATGGCTACCCACTATAACACATTTGTAGTTAGATATTTAATTTTCAAACCGTCTTTTGTGGTTATTTTAAGTCTCTGAGTTTGCAAGACTGCCATGCAGGCTTTCCCTGAGCTTGTCAGGTTAGCATGTGTCTCTTTTCTTTCACACCTTCAACTCACCACATTGGTCAAACTTTGTCAATTCCATGTCTATAGTGTACTATTCCCACTCACCCCTTCCTTTTCATCTACCTAAATTGACTAATCTGTTTTTAAATTATGTTCTTCAAAATATTCCTGCAATAGCCTCTTAGATGTTTTCTACATTTACAGAATCTCTTGTCTGCTTCCAAATTGTTAATCTTCATAAACCACAGTTATAATTCTTTCATTCCCAGCTTTCCTTGATTCAGTCATTTCCCATTGCCTATCAAATGTGTCACATACTTTGTTCTCACCTTGAGGTTATTTATGACAGCCACCAGCTTTCTTTATTTTTAAAATATATACATTTTTATTGATTTCAGAGAATAAGGGAAAAGGAGAGAGAGAGAGAGAGAGAGAGAGAGAGAGAGAGAGAGAGAGAGATTGAAAACATCAACGATGAGAGAGAATCATTGATGGGCTGTCTCTTGCATGCCTCCTACTGGGATTAGAGCCCGCAACCCAGACATGTGCCCTGACCAGGAACAGAACTGTGACCTCCTGGTTCATGGGTCAACACTCAACCACTGAGCCAACGGAGCCCAGCTTTCTATCTGGACTCACTTTAAACTACCCACATTCATGTTCACTTAGCACTAAACAAGCACATAGCAATGTGATCAAGTTATTCCCTATGAATTTCCAACACAATGTATACTTCATTTACCTTCATATGCCCCAAAGTACAATATGAATGATTATTCTTTTTTAAAAATATATATTTTATTGATATTTTACAGAGAGGAAGGGAGAGAGATAGAGAGCTAGAAACGTCGATGAGAGAGAAACATCGACCAGCTGCCTCTTGCACACCCCCTACCGGGGATGTGCCTACAACCAATGTACATGCGCTTGACCTGAATCGAACCCGGGACCTTTTAGTCCACAGACCGACGCTCTACCACTGAGCCAAACCGGTTACGGCATGAATGATTACTCTATTGAATTGAAAATTATTGTCTTCAATAGTATTTTGATAAAGACCATGAGACCAGATTCAGGATAAGTGATAAGGAATGTTGCGTTGACTATTAATGTTGACTAATAATGTCATAGTATGAGGTGGGGAGTGGACAATAATGGTAACTTTGCCTGGCATTTTCCATATCTTACTGAATATTGAATTAATACTTTTGAATGAAGTTCTTTAAGAATTTATATCCCAGGAAAAGCCTCCTTCATCTTCCTTGGTTTAAGAAATATGATCACCTCTCTCTACAGAGCCTAGCAATCTGCACTAATGGCAACACAATAAATTGTTCACCTGGGCAAACAACTCATTTATCAAACTTCAGTTTATTTATATAGATTCACTTCACGAACCTTCCCTCTTAAGTCTGCCAATACTATTGTGTCATAAATGTGCAGTCCTAATCAGTTCCCCATCTTGAACCACCCACCCTAATACCCACTTAAACCCTGACTCCAAGCCCTATAAATATCATCTTCTGACATTTGCCTTGTTGAGACACTACTAAAACTAAAAAAGTTAGTGTTCTCCCTTACTCTACCAGGTTAATCAACTTAGCTTTGTTTGATAACATATTTTATGATTGTTTTTTTTAGGAGTTGATACTTGATAGTTAATTTAAGGAATCTGACAAGAAAAAAGTGGAGACAAATTCATGAAATTAAGTACCCTTTGGTGAGAACTAAGTTTCACCTTTCTAGGACTTCAAAGAGTTTTCAGGAACTTAAGAACAGGTGAACAATTGTCTGGTGTTTTGTAATGCAATGTGACATTTTTGTATCACAATGCAAAGAAAAGAAGACCATTTTTAGCCTTAGACACTGTCTAGGCCATATGGCCAGCTGATTCTGGAGTTCAACCATGTAAAGTTTTTCAAACTAACATGTGCATCAGAATCTCAGAGGGTTGGCTCAGTAGGAAGAGCATCAGCCAGTGGACTGGAGGATCCCAAGTTCAATTCCTGTCAAGGGCACATGCCTGGGTTCCTGGCTTGAACCCCAGTAGGGGCATGCAGGAGGTAGCCAATCAATGATTCTCTATCATCATGATTTTTCTATCTCTAGCTCCCTCTCCCTTCCTCTCTGAAATTAGAGATGGAGGAAGACGTAAACAGATGGAAGCACATACCATGTTCATAGATTGGTAGAATCAACATCATTAAAATGTCCATAGTACCAAAAGCAATCTATAGATTCAATGCACTCCTCATTAGAATACCAATGGCATATATCAAAGACCCAGAATGAACTCTCTAAAACTTCATCTGGAATAAAAAAAATATTTCAAATAGCCACAGCAATCCTGAGAAAGAAGAACAAAGTAGTTGATATCTCAATACCAGATATCAAGCTGTATTACAAAACCACTGTTCTCAAAACAGCCTGGTACTGGCACAAAAACAGACATACCGTATTTGCCGGCGTATAAGACGATTTTTTGGCCCTGAAAATACCGTATTTGCCGGCGTATAAGACGACTGAGCGTATAAGACGACCCCCTAACATTTCCACTCGAAATACAGAGTTTGTTATATACTCGCCGTATAAGACTACCCCCCACTTGGAGGCATATTTTTCAGGGCCAAAAAAATCGTCTTATACGCCGGCAAATACGGTAGATCAATGGAGTAGAACAGAGTACCCAGAAATAGACAAAAGTCATTATGCTCAATTTATATTGGACAAAGGAGGCATGAACATACAATGAAGTCAAGACAGTCTCTTCAACAAATGGTGTTGGGAAAATTGGACAGTTACAGGCAAAAAAATGAAACTAGTCCACCAAATTACACCATACATAAAATAAACCTAAATGTATCAAGGACTTCAATATAAGATGAGAAATGATAACAATACTAGAAAAATCCACAGGCAGCAAAATCTCAGACATATGTCAAAGCAATTTCTTCACTGAAACCTCTCCTAGGGCATTGGACTCTAAACAGAAAATAAACAAATGGAACAACATCAAAATAAAAAGCTTTTGCACAGCAAAATAAACCATCAAGAAAGCCCACTGCATGGAATAACATATTTGCCAGTGTTGTCACCTATAAGGGTTTAATCTCCAACATTTACAGGGAACTCATAAAATTTAACCAAAGGAAGATAAGCAACCCAATCAAAAAATAGGCACGGACCTAAATAGATACTTTTCTAAAGAAGGCTGAAGGGAGGCCAAGAGACATATGAAAACATGCTCAAAGTCACTAATTATCTGAGAGATGCAAATCAAAATGGCTAGGAGGTACTGAGAAGGCAAACCCTTATTTTATTAAAACAAAAAAATGCTGTTTGGAATTTTCTGCTGTTTTTCTTAGATGGCCTCTATTCTAAAAATGTTTGCTTTCGCCGAAACCGGTTTGGCTCAGTGGATAGAGCGTCGGTCTGTGGACTGAAAGGTCCCGGGTTCGATTCCGATCAAGGGCATGTACCTTGGTTGCAGGTACATCCCCGGTGGGGGGTGTGCAAGAGGTAGCTGGTCGATGTTTCTCTCTCATCGACGTTTCTAGCTCTCTATCTCTCTCCCTTCCTCTCTGTAAAATATCAATAAAATATATTTTTAAAATGTTTGCTTTCTAGCATGCTTGTAAAATGAGGATCGTAAAATTAGGTGTCTGACCTTGCAGGTCAAGACTAGGTATGCCCATAAATTTGTGTTTGTTTTCGAAGACAGGATCGAGATAACCACTAATTGCACAGAGAACTGGCTCCTTAATAAAAAGAGAAGCTCTGCTTGTACCTTTGCTTAGAATTTGAATTCATTTTCTCTAAGTCCATCGCACAATGAATGAAGTGAATCTCTCCAAACTCTCCTTCTGCATAGTTTGATTGTTCCGGAACTCTGTAACAGTACCATCTCAAACCTGTCGGAATGGCTGTCATCAACAAATCAACAAATGATAAGCACTGGTAAGGACGCAGAGAAAAAGGAACCCTCCTGCACTGCTGGAGGGATTACAGACTGGTGCAGCCACTGTGGAGAACAGTATGGAGTTTCCTCAAAAAACTGAAAATGAAACTCCCATTTGACCCAGTGATCCCATTTCTAGGAATATATCCCAAGAAACTAGAAACACCAATCAGAAAGGATATATGCACCCCTATGTTCATAGCGGCACAATTCACCATAGCTAAGATTTGGAAACAGCCTAAGTGCCCATCAGCAGATGAGTGGATTAGAAAACTATGGTACATCTATACAATGGAATACTATGCTGCTATAAAAAAGAGGAAATTCTTACCATTTGCAACAGCATGGATGGATCTGGAGAGCATTATGCTAGGTGAAATAAACCAGTCAGAGAAAGATAAATATCACATGATCTCACTCATTTATGGAATATAATGAACAACATAAACTGATGAACAAAAATAGACCCAGAAACAGAGAAGCATTGATCAGACTATCAAACCTCAGAGGGAAGGTAGGAGAGGGTGGGGGGAAGGAGGGAGAGATCAACCAAAGGACTTGTACGCATGCATATAAGCTTAAACAATGGACATAGACAGCAGGGGATTGAGGGCATGAATGGGGAGTAAGAGGGTAATGGGGGGGGGGGGTAAGGACACATATGTAATACCTTAATCATAAAAAAAATTTAAAAAAATAATAAAAAAAAACATGCAAAATATATGTTTTTTAAAATCTCAGAGGGGCTTATTTGAAGCTTTGATAAAGAAAGGCCCAACTTCCAGATACTCTTATTCAGAAGTCTGTGTGGCAGGGCTCAGGTATCTTCACAGCAATTAAGTTGGCAGTGACTCTAGGCAAGGGGATCTCTGAGGATCTTAGAATCCAGAGCAGTAGTTATCTTCCAGTCACCTAAAACCAGTTCTACCATTGGTCAATTCCCTCAGTGGCTATTTTATCTAAAATTCAACTTCTTTTAACTATTTTTGTATTAATTTGGCTGTTCTTTCCATCTTTTTAATACTTTAAGAATTTCAAAAAAATGGAGGGAAGTAGGAAGAGAAGGAGAAAGGATGGGAGGGGGAAAGATATTCATTTTACCAACTTTAATTTTTCTGTTCACATTTTCTGTATTTTACAAATGATTTATTTTCATCTTGCATATTGACTTTTTTGAGTTTGTATTGAAAACTTGTTTTAATCAGGCTTTTGGAAGATTAACAATATTAATTTACTGATAATACATGAAATATGGATGATAATCCATTGTTATGCAATATATGTAATTATCTCTGAAGAAAATGCAGTAGATTTGTTAAGTATTAATTTTGTTTTAGGATATGTTGTCTATTAACTAACTTATTGCATGGATGTTAGAAATAGCTTTGCCTTTCCTATAACACAAAAAAAACCTTTGATTTTGCATAAGAAATAAAGAAAAATAGTACCTCTACCCCACATATACACTGAGGGCTAGAATGAAAGTGAAGAGAAAAGGCGAGAAGGGACTACAGGTTAGTGAACATAAGTTTTCCATCTTGACAGTTTGCCTAAGGCCAGCTGTGAGCCATGCTTTTTTTTTTTTTTTTAAACTCAGCTCTTAAAAGCAATTCTTGTGAACAAATAATAAGGAATGGTGAATAACTTCAGTAACATTGCAAACATATATACTTGTTAATGTTTTCCTTGCAAAAGCCAATGCCTTAAGTTGTTCATCCTGACAAATTCAAATACATATATATGATAGTACTTTTCTCTCAAAGCAGTGTTTCTCCAAATACCTATTTCAATTGCTTTGGGTGAAATTTTTATTATCAAGTTTCTTGGACACCAGCTTTCCAGGAGCATATCCCATTTTATTCATTCAGCAGAAATTGTACCAATCAAACTTGCAATATAACTTTTTGCATTATGGTTGCACTTTATGGCTGGTTTAAAATGTTTTTTCCTAGAAAAATTGTTAATGCTTTAGAACTCTCTAGGCTGTATGAATGATGAAGATTTCTGTGTTATCGCTGATAAACTTGAGGATACAAAAACAGTTTTAATCCTGTTTTTATATTATGCCTGTCTTTCTGTGGAACAAGTTAAGAGCCTTGCTATATAGCAGGAGCAGAGCCACAGACTTAATTTTCAAAGCCAAGTAATATTATGTGGTCACATATTTTTAATCTATTTAAAATATAGAATAACTAAATAAACTGATCAAGATAAAGTAACTGTTCAACAACAAATAAGAGATTTTTATAGGTTAAATTTAGGCCAGATGAAATTTTCAAATATTGGCATTGTTACTGTGCAAAGTGTCAACATTTATTGAAACTTCAACCTTTCATTAAAAATAAATCACTATTTTTTACATAAGAAGAGACAATGGTATATACATCCAGTGACAATCTTTTAATTGTCTTCACTTCAGTTGTATGCTTTAGATAGAGGGTTACTCTTTGAAGGATATGGAAGGTTCTCAGACTTAGGTGACTAACTCACTCCAGGACACATTACTGCCCCCCTCTTGCTGCACTCACATTATTTAAGGCATAACTGAACACAGGGAACCTTTTTGTTTTCAATCTCACATTATAGTTCATGGGAGGCTTCTGTGCTTATATGGCTTGTCTCCCTTTCTTCATTCCATCCTCTCCCAGAAGCATCTATTCTAGGGTGGGAATTACATGCCTTTGGATATAAATGTAGTAGAGGCTCAGTGCACAAAATTTCATGCACTGGGGAGAGTACCTCCGCAGGGCCTGTACCCTCTGACAGTCTGGAACCCCTCATTCCTTATTGTCCATCTGTAGCAGAGGCAGGAGAGGCTCCTGCCACCACCACTGTGTTTGCCACCCATGAACTTGGCTTCTGGCTGAGTGGCACTCCCACTGTGGGAGCACACTGACCACCAGGAGAAAGCTCCTGTGTTGAGCATCTGCACCCTGGTGGTCAGTACTTGTCATAGTGATCTGTCCTTACACAGTTTGGTTGATTTGCATATTAGGGTTTTATTCTATAACAGTGTTTCCCAAAGTGTGGTACGCGTACCCCCAGGGGTATGGGAAAAGTTTGGTGGGGATATGCACTGCACAGTGCTTAGCTGTGCCTAATTCTACATTCTCATGAATCAAGTCAAGACAGTCTTCTGAGGCATGGGATGGTCCAGTGTGCAAATAAATGTTATTTATAATATAACTTTTATTTTTATTTTATTATGAATAATTTTAATTTTTGTTTATTATTATTTGGTATGTACCAAAAAATAAATATATTTTTATTGTTATTAAAATACATCCATTCTTTTTTTTATGAGGAGTACTCAGCATTACGAAAATTATAGAAGGGGTACACATATGTCAAAAGTTAGGATCCTTGTAAAATGCAGTGCTGTATGTGTGACTATTCTTATATATGTGATATTGTGATATTAAAAAAAATGTAGAATGAGGCATTTTTGAGATGAAAATCCTATTGAATCAACCTCAGTTCTCTATCTTGCTTTTGTAAATAGTTTCTCTTCATTTTTATTTTCTTACACTTTATGGAATTATGCATCTGGTTGCAGATCTTTTTCAAACGACCTTGAGGCATTGTGTTTACAAACTAATCATGCATAACAAGGTTATCTGTGCCATTAGACCCCACTCTCAGAAAAGTGAAGATTTCTTTAAGGGCATGAAGACAAGTATGCCCTACATAACTTATTGGCAATGTTCATAGAATTAAAGCATTATTAAAAGAAACCAGTTTCTCTTTGTCATATGGATGAATGACATTCAGAGGCATCTATTATGTAAATGAAGTATAACGGCAAATAAATCTTTCTGCCCACCCTCCCCCACAAGTTTCCTGCCCAGTGTCATATTCCTTCAGAGACCTAAGGGATAATTCATTTGCTAGCATCTTTTCACCTCACTTCCTGATGTTTTGTTTTAAATCAGTGTTTGCAGCATAACATCACCTGGAACTTAGAAATATACATATCTCTTGTTGATATGGGTTCTATTTCAAACCTTCTTAATAAGTAGAATTAACAGGACTGCTCCAGCCATGAAGACAGAAGAGAAATAGTCCAGAGATGGAAGACGCTGACGATGCCTTGACATAATAGCAGTCAGCTGCAGATTACCCAGGACCAAACCAGAGAGGGTCAGACCTGCATTGCCACCATTTGTCCAGCATCCAGAACTGAAATATCATTGCAGACATGTACACATAAGGAACTGTTTGACATTGAAATTGGGACTCAAAAAACTGTTGGCCCAGAAAGAAACTCACTACAGACTGATTCATTTGCCTCTCAGCATAACCATTATAGTTTGTCTCATTTTTGGTTCTTACAAGTGTATTCCTTGTGTCACGTGATCTCACTTATCTAGGGTAAATAATGAACAACATAAATTGATGAACAAAAACAGACCTGGAGACAGGGAAGCATCTATCAGACTGTCAACTTCAGAAGGAAGGTAGGGAGGGTGGGAGGAAGGGGGAGACTTGTGTGCATGCATATAAGCCTAACCAGTGGTCATGGACAACAGGGGGGTGGAGTCATACGTGGGGAGGGGTTTGGGATGGGAATGGGGGGGGGGTGAGGACAAATATGTGATACCTTAATCAATAAAGAATTTTTTTTTAAAGAAAAAGAATTTGAATTTTAATAAAATCATCCAACTTATATAAGGACATTAACATTTGAGAAATTCTGAGTTAAAGCCATACTCTGGCTAGTTATCCTCTAATTAAAAACTCTAATTGGAAACATAGAGAAAAGACATCTCATAATCATGTACATTTCTGCAACTCTGAATAAGATCTGACTTTACTTTTCCTGAGTCTTCATTGTGTGTCAAGAGTCCAAGATTATCTCAGTGATTTTTCCTGATATGGGCAGTTTTGTGTTTTTTGTGTGTGTTTTTTTTGCCACAAATGCATACCTCTTCTACAATGATGAGAATTTTGGACACCAGTAAGGTCATAAATAAGGAAGGATTTTCAAGTCACTCCTTAAATCATATGTAAACAATAATAAAATCCATCTACAAGTGAGGAAAGTCTGGTTTACATACTTTTCTTATAGAGGAAATACGTGTCATAATTCATAGCCAATTATTATATTACTAGAGGCCCAGTGCACTAAGTTTGTGCACGGGGGTGGGGTAGGGAAGCCCCTCAGCCCGACCTGCACCCTCTCCAATCTGGGACATTCCTCTCCCAATTCAGGATTGCTGGTTCCTAATCGCTCACCTGCCTGCCTGCCTGGTCATCCCTAAATCCTCTGCCTGCCTGCCTGATGCCCCTAATTGCTCTCCCATGCCACCCTGACCACCCATTAACTGCTCTTCCCTGCCAGACTGATTACCCCTAACT
The DNA here is from genome assembly GCA_963924515.1 of Vespertilio murinus. Taxonomy (NCBI): domain Eukaryota; kingdom Metazoa; phylum Chordata; class Mammalia; order Chiroptera; family Vespertilionidae; genus Vespertilio; species Vespertilio murinus. The sequence goes on along the minus strand of OZ004706.1, from coordinate 109,123,147 downwards.
GCCTCTGCCTGCCTGCCTGATGCCCCTAACCACTCTCCCCTGCTAGCCTAAACACCAGTACCGCTCTCCCCTGCTGGCCTAATTGCTCCTAACTGCCTCTGCCTTGGTCCCTGCCACTGTGGCTTTGTCTAGAAGGATATCCAGAAGGATGTCCGGAAGATGCCCAGTAGAACCAGTCTAATTAGAATATTACCCTTTTATTCATATAGATTGGCTAGTCTGAACAATACATTTCAGAATCTTTTCTCCATCTACATTTTCATTCAGAGTAGCCTGGATCTCTCCATTTTGTGTTGACTGTGAAATTCTTGATTGAATTATCTTCTATATTCTTAGACCAAACAGCTTTGATCCTCAGAAAGCCAATGGTTCTTTTTACTTTATGAAAAGGACACATAATTATTTATTAGAGTAGTGAAAATAATTAAGTGACAAGAGCAATTAATTCCCACTTTGCCCAAGCTAAATAAATATAGGGAACACCATAAACCTCCACAGCCTTAAACCTCCTGAGAATAATTTTCTTCTTTTCCTCCTTTTCATTTCCATTCTCACTGTCATAGTTTGAGTTTTGTCATTTCTAATGTAGCCTATTGACATAGTCTTTAAATTAGTCTCTCTGACTCTGGTTGAAATCATTACTTCTCCCTCCCCACACTTTGTATAATATAAATCTTACCTTGTCACATTCTGTTTAAAATTTGTCAATGACTCCCACTGTCTGCTCAACAATATACAGCAAACCCATTAGTAACAATGAAAAGTTTAGCTTGGTCAAGCCTTTGCTTTCTGTGTAGTCTCATGTCCTCTTCCTAATCTTTTCTACATAAACACCAAATTAATTTAACTTATAATATTATTTTATTGATTTCAGAGAGGAGGGGAGAGGGAGAGAGAATTATAAACATCAATGATGAGAGAAAATAATTAACCAGCTGCTTCCTGCATGCCACACACTGGGGACTGAGCCCACAATCCGGGCCTATGCTCTGTCTAGTAATCGAACCGAGTCCTCCTGGTTCATAGGTCAATGCTCAACCACTGAACCACATTGGCTGGCTATAATATCTCTTTTCTTGGATTTATTCAACCAGAATGATCTTAAACTTTTCTATACTAGTTCATCAATTCAAATGTTTCTTCTTTGAAGCCATTCTTGGTGTATTCCAAAAAATTAAATTATTATTTAACATTTTTATTATATTTAGAATATCTCCCTTTTATAGCATATATAATTTTATAATTGCCAATGAACTACTCTATGAGGGCAAGAAAAATCTATTTTCCCCCTTTAATTCTATCTTTCTAGCAAAGGGCATAGTTGTAGAGCTCAATAAATATCAGAGATGTATTCTATGGGATGCATTTATAAAAGAATGAAGGAAATAGATTTTTAGGCATTGTGAAATGGAGGTTAAAATACCAAATTTCTATCTATAAATCTCTATCCTGTAAGCATAGTCTGTGTATTGAGAGAACTATAATTGATGCTAGACAGGACATAGAAATTCATTTAACATATATCTGTGAATGCATGTCAGCACTGTTCTGATCACTTGGAAAACATTGTTGAGAAATATAACCCCTATCCTAAATTGCCTGCATGGCAGTGAACACAAGCATTCATTATACCAGATTCTGACCAACTGTGCCTTAACTAACCTGAACTCAAAAATATAAAAAAGGATCCTCCAATTCATTTTTCTTTCAGTAGTTTATTATAGTGCTTCTCAAACCTCAATGTGCATGTGAATAGAGATTCTGATTCATTACATCTAATGTGCACCTAAGATATTGCTATGCTAAGAAGCTCTCAAGTGCTTACCATGCTACTAGTTCATGGACCACAGGTTCTATGTTTGTTTGTTTTTTACTAAGGTTTTATGATTCAGGAACAATCTTAAGCCTTCCTAGGAATGAACATGTCTCATATTACTAAAGTTCCAGAGCATCCTTTTTGTGTTCTCCAGATCCATGGATCAGAGTGGGGTAAACATGGAGAAAGCTAACCATGTGGAGTACCGTGTTAGTGAGGTCTACAGACAGTGCTTTCGAAGAAGTTCTTAGGGTTCATCTACCCCTAAATAAAGGCAAGGATTACTAAATTCAAAAGAGTCACACCAAGAGGTCTCTCTTTGGTAAGCTGATTATTTTGAGATAAAGACAACCGAGACACTGCTCAAGATGTAAGGGCTCAAGTGAAACTTATAGAAATTCCAATATGGTGGAAGAGTAAGTGGAATCTACACTGACATTCTATCAGGACCAAACTGAAAAGTCAAGTAAAATACAAAAAAAAGGAAAACAAAACCTGAAAAATTAACTGAAGACTAGCTGCAGTAAAACCTGCTAAAAAGGATGGAAAGTGGAGACCACATAGAGACAGATAGGAAGTACAGGGGCACAAAAGAGCTGGCTGGATACCCACAGACTGCAGGTGAAGTTCCATAAGGATATTTCAGCGATAGGAGGTCCCATTGGGATCTCTGGGGTCTAAACCCCAAGCTGGGCTCCCAAGCCTAGAGCACTTGAACTGAGAAAGGCGTACATATAACATCTGGCTGTGAAAAGTAGTAGAATTGCTGTCTGCCAGCAAGAGAGATGGGTTGAAATGCAAGCACCTCCTTAAAGGGCCAACACAAAATTTCACGTGCAGCTACTCACCTTGGGCTCTGGTAGAGGGAGGACAAAGTGAACTGGACCTGTGTGAGCAGAAGCTAGGAAGGCAATGAGGTTGGAGTTCAGAGGACAGCCACCTCAGTTTACAGAATTGAGTTATTCCCTTACACTGTGGAGGAAATATTTCTCCTGAAAACCTTTGCTAGCCAGGCAGTGTTTGCCAGAAGTTGACCCAACCTGTTAGGAGACCTTTTTTCCACCCTATGGTTGATAGCCTAAGGCTAATAAAGTCTGAGTGTTAAGGGGACTGCAGGAATTAGCAGGTGTCTGAAGGCTTTCAGTCATTTCCTATTCTAATTCAGGATCCAGGGCTTGGAAAAACAGACTTTGGTACTCATCTTGGTCTTTTCTAAAGGCACCCAACCCCAGCAGAGGGAGCCACAAGGATTGCTGATAACTAAAAACAGGATACTCAGGGCCAGTCACATATAACATTGCCCTACAGTAGTAATTAGGAGTCATAGAAGATCTACCTAAGACACAGATACAAAATCAAACAGGCAGCCAAAATGGGGAGGTAAAAAAAAAAAAAAAAAGCCCCAAATGAAAAAATAAGAGAATTCTTCAGAAGAAGAGCTAAGTGAAATGGAGATGCTCAACAGTATAAGATATATTAACTATAAAGAATTATATGGCACTAATAAATAACACTGTGGAAGGATCAGATAAGTGAATTAGAAGACAGGGTAGAAAAAAATCCCTCAATCAGACAACCAAAAAGAAAAACAACAACAATAAAAAAAAATTTAAAAAGAGGACAGCTTCAGGAAGTGGTGGGAGACAACATGAAAGGTAATAATCCTATCTAATAAATGGGTAATATGCAAATTAACTGTCACTCCCTCACAAAGATGACAGTGCCAATAGCCACAAGATGGTGATGCTCAGTCTCCTCAGCCCCACGGGGAGTGCCCTAGTCCTGGCTCCCTGGGGGGGTGCGGCTGAGAGCAGGCAGTGGGATCGGCCTGGTGGAATGCTTGCTTCGTCACTATGGTGACGAAGCAAGCATTCCACCCTGTCCATAAAGTGTATATAGGCAGCGTGCCTGCACATGCACAGTAGCCAGGGCAGGATGCTTGTGTCATCGCTGCTGCAATGAGGCAAGCTTCCTGCCCCGGCCATGGAGAGCCTCTGGACTGCAAAGAGCCTCTGGATAGTGGGTATAGATTGGCCAGGCCCCACAGAAAGCAGAGAAACACAGTGAATTTGCCTAAGCTATCAGGGCTCCCAGATTGGAGAGGGACTGAGGACCCACACCCCCATGCACGAATTTCATGAACCAGGCCTCTAGTATAGATAGATAGATAGATAGATAGATAGATAGATAGATAGATAGATAGATAGATCCAGGGTTCATAATGACCAAGGCTTGACCAAACACCAGAAGTCAGTGCTGGGTTGCCGTGGCTGGGTTGCAGCTGGTGCTAACACAGAAACCCAGAACTGACTACTGAGGGGACTTCAGATCAGGCCCAGAGAGAGGCCTGCAGAGAGACAGGGTCTGATCCTCAGCCTCATGGCAGCTGTTGATCAGTCATTGCCTCTCTTTTTCTCTTGTAGGTTTGCCAGAAGTGGGGCCTCTGTTTTTCCTCTGTGGCTCCTCAGGGGCTGCTGATCAGCCCTGCCTCTTTGATCAGGCCCAAAGATAGGCCCAGAGACACTGACTGGCATAGAAACCGACGAATCAGAACCAAATCTGGTTGAAGTGCCAGAATCCAATGGCTGCCTAGGAGGCAGAGCTTTTGACATTGACTGGTATAGAAATTGACCAATCAGAACCAAATCTGGGTGAAGTACCAGGAGCCAATGGCTGTCTAAGAGGTGGAGCTTTTAACAATGACTGGCATAGAAACCAACCAATCAGATCCTAATCTGGGTGAACTGCAAAGGCAGAACCTAAGGTGGGGGCTGAGGAGGGATTTTAAGGGAAGCAGCTCCTTGGTATAAGGTATAAAAAAGTAGTTCAATTTTTTCGTGACCAGTTTGGTAGTATAGTGCATATGGCTTGCTATCAGTCCAGATATAGGAATTGTGTGTTTTTGTTTGCCAAGCACATCTCCTCCTGCTAATAAAAGGCTCCCCCTGCCCCGTTTAAGCAATCCTATCCTATATAAGCATTCTGTACTACTAAAAGGAAATATCTAATTAGACTGGGTCAACCGGCCATCTTTCATACATCTAAATTCCTTCCAGATAAAGCTATGGTGGTAGGGTTGAGGCAGAGGCAGTTAGGGGAGGTCAGGCCAGCAGGGGAGGGCAATGAGGGCAATATCAGGCAGATAGGGGAGGGAAGTTTGGGGCAACCAGGCCAGTAGGGGAGGCAGTTGGGGATGAGATCAGGCTGGCAGAGGAGTGCAGTTAGGGGCTATGAGGCAAGCAGATATGGTTAGAGGTAATGAGGCCAACAGGGGAGGGCTGGTGGGGTTGAGATCAGGCTGGCAGGGGAGGGCAATTAGAGGTAATCAGCCAGGCAGGCAGAGGCAGTTAGGGGCGATCAGGCAGGCAGGCAGGTGAGTGGTTAGAAACCAGGAGTCCCATATTTCAAGAGGGATGCCCAACCACTGGTTTAGACCTAATCCCACAGGGCCTGAACTAGCGGTCAGACATCCTCCAAAGGGTCTCTGATTGGAGAGGGGAAGGCTGGGCTGAGGGTACCACACCCCATTGCATGAATTTCATGTACCAGGCCCCTGGTATTTGCGTAATAGGAGTGAAAGAAGAGAAAGAAAGGAAACAAGGGATAAAGAACATGTTTGGAGAGAACCAAGATGATGGCATAGGTAAACATCTATACTTGCTGCCTCTCACAACCACATCAAAATTACAACTAAAAGCAGAACAACTACCACCCAGAACTGTGAAAAAGCTTGCTGAGTGGAAGTTCCACCACTAGACAGGTGAAGAAAGTGCATTGAGACTGGTAAGAAGTACAGAGGCATGGAAAGTGCTAGCAGCTGGATGTGCTGTTCTTTTAATCAGGAGGGAGATACAAGCTCCTGCTTGCTCTGAACTCTAGTTCTGAGAGAGTCTCAGAGGGACCCCGACACATATGGGGAGAAACTGGACTATCTGGCATCAGGATAGGAACTCAAGGGAAGCTTTCTCTCAGTGGTCCTTGCAGCGATCATTGCTCCTGCATGGGCGTATGGTACACCGGGACCCGGGGACTTCTCCAGTATAGGACTGATTGACAGCCATTACTGTTTGCTCTGCCCTTGTGATTCCCAGAGACCTTTCCCCACCCAATTTACAACCCCACTCAAGCTGTGAGCCTCGGCTTTTGCATATGAATGGCCTGTCCTTTCTCCACCTAAAACCTATCAAACTGCAGCTGGGTCAGAGAGCCCCAAAGCTTCCAAAAGAAGGCCGAAAGCCTGGCAGCAGAAGCCTGTTTAACTGCATAGCTGGGCCTCATCTGGGCACTTCCAAACCCCATACAAAGAGGAGGAATCTGCAGATGTCTCTGTAGCTCCTGTGGGTGGCCCCAGACAGTGGCTGACTTTGCACTTCCTTGGAGATCCAAAAGCCAGTGTACCCAGTAGACAGAGTGAAATCATACTAGATTACAACTCTTCACATCCATAAGAGACACACTCAAGGGGCAGACTCAGTGCCTACCAAATCCCCACTGAAGCAAGTTCTGCCCCCATAAGGGTGTCTCCTGCACAACAGATCTTCCAGCATAGACACAGCTGGTAATCTTTGTCAATTGGCCTGGTGGTCAATTCCTCCCAGTAATACCAACAGTAATCAAAGGATAACTACAAAAAGACTGCACACAGCACACAAAGGGGTGCACCAAGATCATCCACCTCAGGTGACTGGGGAGGCTGAGCCACTGGGCCTTATAGGACACCTACCACACAAGGCAACTCTAACAACTCAAGGAGACTTAGCAACTACCTAGTACATAGGAACAAACACAGGGAAGCAGCCAAAATGCAGAGACAAAGAAACAAGTCACAAATGAAAGAAGTGGATGGAAGCAAAATACTGGATATAGAGTTCAAAACCACAGTTATAAGGTTACCCAAGAATCTTCTAGAAACTTTCAAGAAATTTAGAGGGACCCTCATGGATATGAAAAAGGACTAATCAGAAATTAAGCATAATTGACTAAAGTAAAAAATACCCAACCAGAAAAACAAAAAGCAGAAATAATGCAAAAATATGAAGATAGTGTAAGGAGCCTCTGGGACAACTTCAAGTGTACCAATATCAGAATTATGGGTGTACCAGAAGAAGAGAGAGAGCAAGATATTGAAAACCTATTTAAAAAAATAATGACAGAAAACTTCCCCTACCTGGTGGAAGTACAGACTTACAACTCCAGGAAGTGCAGAGAACCCCAAAGAAGTGAAATCCAAAGAGGACCACACTAAGACACATCATAATTAAAATGCAAAGGGCAAAAGACAAAGATAGAACATTAAAACCGCAAGAGAAAAACAGTTAATTTCTTATAAGGGAGTACACATACAATCCATACAATTGTCATCTGATTTCTCAACAGAATAGACATGTCCTTGCCAGCTTCTGTAGAACAATACTTTATACATTTCTCACAACACCAAAGATTATAGCTTTGCATAGAAGTTAAATATGTGCAGAATGAATGAATGAATGAATGTTCTTTATTTTACAATATAATTTAAAGCATTCAGAATTGCAAGTGACTTCTCTGATATATTAGTTATGGAAAATGGTTTAACCTTTATTGAAATATTATTGTTAAGAACTGTTATGCTGACTTATGTAGGATGAAATAATTCAAGAAGAGTACACAGAACATAAACTGCCTTTTAACTGAGTGGGATGGCTGACATTTAAGCACTATGGTTTTTATGTTTTGTGCCAATTGTCTGCCAGAGTCTAGCTAAAATTTAACATTTAATAATGTTTAGTATGTGAATTTGGGGGATAATTTGCATTTATATCTCAGATGGCTTGTTACCCAAGCAGAATTGAGTGGCTACATTTTTCTATTTTTTTCATGTTTTATTTTGTTAATCATTCCAATCATACTTGTTCCATTCCATAAAAATGAGCTTATCTTCCACCTTTGTGAAATTATTGTTAATCATTCTCTAATGTCTGCATTACCCCATTTAAGCCATCCCCCTGTGGTTTTACAATTCCTTCTGCTCACTAATCCAACAGGAGAAATGATGTGCAAACAGGCAAATATAATTTTTTCTTGTAAATCATCATTATAAGTCTCTTAAGCAACATTAGAGTTTCTCAAAGTGTTATTTAAGAATCAAATAAATCTCTAGGTAGACTACCCAAGCCAAAGGAGATATAAGCTTGGTGTAAAATAGAAAATGATCCATCCTCACTGTACCCAGTCTTAATTTTGACCAATAGAACACTAATTTTAAAATTTGACCATGATAAAAAAAAATGATTGGAAAGAAGAGACATACAAAGGAAAATGAAGATATATATAATTTACTAAGACTCATGTCCCTCTTGCTACTCAAACTTATCTTAGATGTAAAGGATTACATATCTCCACATATTTGTTGCATGAGTAAATACATCAATAAATACTGCCAAATAGCTGCATGGAATACAAAAATATACAACCCATTTGCTGGATATTTCTGAAATATCTGGGTATTTGGTGTTATAAAAGTAAAGTATCCAGATATGTAACAAGATAAGCAAATAAATTAAAGTCCCCTTAACCTGTGATGGTGACCTTAATTATAATGTTCTTTTTAAATCTATGGCACCATTGACATAAGCTCTTATATACCTGCTCTTATTTCTACTAAGGTCTTTTATAGACAACCTTTTTCTATGACTTGCTACTCATTATAAAAATCAAATTTCTTGGCAGTCACAAAGAAAGTGAGTGCAATAAGCTGAAAACTAGTTCTTTGACATATTGAGATGGTATATCAGCCTGGAGGTGTATCTCTCAAAACAGAAAGTTGGAATTATAGATACCACCCACATTCACTCATAAATAGATGAAAAAATGATGATACAGAATAGTGATTTTCAAGACATAGTGCAAGAGAGTCAAAATAGTATTTTAATGAAAAAATTAATTTATGAATCAATATATCAAAATTCACCAAGACTAATTTTCTTCTTTTATTATAAATTAATATCACACCTGTCTTATTGGAAAAAATAAAGATATTGATGATTTATAAAATGAAATATAGACGTTCAACTCTCTTCAGAAGGAAGATCTAGCAGTTTTCTTGAAGTTATCTACTGATCTGATAACAAGTTATTTTTGCTATTTGAATTTAATCTAACCTTTGATCCATATGATATAACTAATTATGAATTAAAGTTTATCAAAGCATTTACATAAATTTGAATCATGTGAAAAGAACTAACAATTAGACTAATGACCTTCATAAGTCATTTCTTCTGCATTCACTATTTATTCATGCATCCATTTTTTAAAATAATCATGCATTATTATTTTATTCAGCTCCCTACATTCATTCTCTGACCATTAGCATTTAACACACTGCTTTCATGTGTTCAGTAAATGGATGTGATGAATTTATGTGTCGATTAGTGTATGTATGTATGTGTGCGTGTTTTTTTCTCACTAATAAGAAAGGATGGAGAGGTCCATCCCTGGAGAGCTACAGGAAGTGAATAAAACCTGTGTTTTGTGTGATACATTATTCCCTTCAGGATCCTGGGACAGATGATCTCTTAAAGTCATTTTTTTGATCTATAACGAAATGATCAGTGAGCCAGCTTCAGGTTGCCCTGTACAACTTAACTCATAGTGCTATTACTCAAGAGTACTAAATAGTGCCCCTGGGCTCTGAAAAAATTAATGCACAACCCTTAAGGTCAAAATTACTGCCAGGTAGTGATTTAAGTAATGGGAAATAAATCCCATTAATATATAGCTAAGTAGTTAATCAGCAAGTAAAATAATAACGATAATAATGAAAAATAAGGAGTTAAATCTGTTTTCTCATTCTGTCCTCCATGGACAGAAAGAATAACTGTTAGGTGTATTTCTCATAGAGATCTTATCTAATAAAGAGGGAATATGTTAATTAACCCTCACACCATAGCAAAGATGGTGGAGCCCACGAGTCAATAAGGAGGGAATATGCTAATTGACCACTCCATCCTCAAAGATGGCAGTGCCCACAACCAATAAGGAGGGAATATGCTAATTGTCTGTCATGCCCTCAAAGATGGCAGTGTCCACAGCCACAAATGGCAGTGCCCAGTCCCCTCAGTTCCACCAGGGCAGCAGGCATGTGGCAAGGCCAGGTCCACCCCCAGGTGGGCTCGGCTGCTTCCCAAGCCTGCCTTCAGAATCCCTCAGTCCCCTTTGCCCCCCAGCTGCCCAGTTTAATCACACTTTATCAATGCAATGACCTACAATATCAATGTAATAAAAATGAGAATTTATTATAAGAAGTGCTCCATTTTGCCTATATTTAAAAATATTTCCTTAATCTCATAATAAATACCACATTTATAAATGGCAGGCCTGCTACAATCATAGGTAGCTATTCTAGCTGGTTACGAAAGTATCTAAAATCTCCCTTGTTTATGTACTAAGCTTATGAACCAGGCTCTGATTAAAAATAATAGTTTTGAAACAAAGTGTTTCATTAGCCACAGGAAGGTCAGGAGATTCATTTAGTAATATTAGATGACTTACTGTGGTAGGACTGTAAAAACATACTTACAAATCTTCCAAGTATGAGAACATGATTGATGCTCAGCAATATCAGGCTATTCCCTTAATAACTCTATTGATGGAATCCTGAATCTAATGAAAAAACATACAATCATTTGTGATTTATGCTTTTGCATTAGTGCAGTAACCTCTGTGTAGTACTTCTCACCTTCTTGTGACATTGTTAAATAATTTGGCCAATCATTGTTTTTTAAAATAGCCACCATAACAGTTAAAAAAAAGTTATACAAAACACAAATGAATCAAATTTAAGGGAGAGATACCATAACAAATTTCTAGTTATTTTTTTGCTCTCCCTTGAACTATAAATTTCTTGAAAGTCTGGGAATACTAGTCATCTGAACATATCAGTTCTCCCTAAACAAAGTGAAAAGGAAGTATATGCCCTGTAAACCACTGCCTAAGGTTGGGGCTTAGTAAAAAATTTATCAATATCTGTTTATTTTTTCATTTGTGAGAATTAGTTATACTTAAAGCCCTATGCTATCTTACACAATCAATCTCTTTCCAAAGCAAAGAATTAATTTTAAAGTTGTATGTATCCCTTAGCTCAGTTATTTTGAAAGATAGTTCACCAAAACATGACCTCACTAAATTTTGTCATTGGTAAAAGAAGAAATGAAAGGAATCCAGGAAATAAAGACCAAAATTATATGGCCTCAAAACATGTACATTTGTTACATATTTTCTTATCTTTCCAAAATAATTATATCCTATCTATTTAGGCATAGTAATTTCAATAGCTCCTTTAGTTCTGAAGGTATCATCTTTACCCAAGTAAGGAAGAACTTGCAAAAAGATGGTCAGTCAAATGAGAGAAAATTGTCAAGCCTGTATCCATAATGCTGTGTATGACACCATTAGTTTTATTCACATGAAGATAATTGATACTTCTTAGAAGAATGGTATAGAACACTATGGAGAATATTTTACTGAGACTCAAAAAAAAAAAGGAAGAAAAAGGAAGATAAAAGCAATCCTTAGCCTATGAGAAAAGTAACTCAGATAGTAAGTGAAAAATCAAAGGGATTGGTAATAATCCTGGGGTATCAGGTGTAGTCAGATCAGACAGATATTATTTAGATATAATTGAGGGAACATTCATATGTGCATATGTATTTAGGCCTGAGGGATTTCAAGGTTACCCTTAGGGAATGTATGAAATGATCTGAGATCCTTTTGTTAACAAACTTTATTTCCATAGTATGATCAATAAAAGTTATGCAAATATCATTGGCAATGTTAGATATACTATGAATAAATCATTGAAAGAAAAAGATTCTTGAAAATAACAAGAGAAAAATAATGAATCATATACAAGAGATTCTCATTAAAATTAACAAGTAGCTGACTTCTTATCAGAAACCACTGAGGCCAGAAATCAGTGGGATGACCTGTTCAAACTGCAAAAAAAAATTACTGTCAACCAAGAATTACATATCCAACAAAACTACCTTGAAACAATAAGGAAAACATTAAGACATTCCCAGATAAATAAAATTGAGATCATTCATCATTATTGCTATAAAACAAACAAATAAACAAACAAACAACACTAAAGGGAGTCCTTAAGGCTGGAATTAATGGACACTAGACAGTATTTAATCCACATAACAAAATAAAGAACTGATTAAGACAACTGTGTAGGTAAATATAAAAATGTGTTTAATTATATTTACTGAATAATTATTTTCTTCTAATTTAAAATACAACTGCATAAAGTGATAATATAAAATTGTGTTGATGAGCTTATCTGTCTGTCATCTATCTATCTATCTATCTATCTATCTATCCATCTATCATCTAAAAGCCTAAGCAACTGGCCAACCAGCCAATTGGTCAACTGGCTGGTAGCTATGACATGCACTGACCACTTGGGGAAGATGCTTAATGCAGGAATTTCTGAGCAACAGCAACTTTGCAGAGTGCCCCTCTTACACTCCGGGACCCCTTGGGAGATGTCAGACTGCTGGTTTTGGCATGATTCCCGCAGGCCAGGCTGAAGGACCCCACCTGCCAGAGGGGCCCCACTCACTCTGCAGATGCCCTTCAGGCCCCAGCACTTCCCCAGGTGCAGCTGTCCAGGGAGGGACCATAGGAGGTTGGCTCTAGGGCATGTCCAGCTTACCTCATCCAGTCCCACCCTACCGACCACCTTCTAATTAATTTCTGTTCAATGTGCAGGAATCTGTGCACCAGGCCTCCAGTAATATATAAATATGTAAGTTATATTATAATAATAGCACAAAGGGAGGTGAGGAAATAGAGTTGTATAGAAAAAAAGTTTTTGGATTTTTTTGGAAATTAATATGGCATTAATTTGCAACAGATTGTTATAAATTAAAATTTCATTTTATTCCTGGAACAAAAACTAAGAAACTTTAAAAAAAATAATAAAATAGATGGCAAGGGAGTTAGCATATACAATATAAAATAAAATATCTATTTAACACAAAAAGCATAATGGAGAATTAGAGGAATAAAAATGATAAAAGACAGAAAACCAATATCAAAACATAAGAAATAAATTCTACCTTATTTATAATTACATTAAATGTAGATGGATTAAGCACTGTAATCAAAAGACAGATGGACAGGTAGATAAAAAAGATCCATCTATCTACTATCTTTAGGTTCAAAGGCTCAAATAGGTTGAAAATAAAAGCATGGAAAAAGTCATATTTCTATACTTCACTGGAATTAGTAAAATGTCAAGTCTATTACACTGTGATAAATTATATATGTATATTATAATAGCTAGAACAACCACTAAGAAAACTATATAAAAACATACTAAAAAACTAAAAATCAAGATGGTACCCTAAAAATTAAATCACAGGAAAGTAAGAAAAGAGAAACAAGGATATGATAAAGAGAAGTGATAAACAGAAAAAAAATATGGCAGACTTAAAACCTATTATATAAATAATTAACCTTTAATATAAATAACCTAAATATATAAGTTAGGAGATAAAGTTGGCAGAATGGATATTTAAAAAGGCCCAATTATATGCTATTTATAAGAAATTCACTTCAAAATAACATAAATAGGTTGAAAGCAAAATAAGTTCAGTGAAGAAAGCTAAAAACCATATGATTTAATTCATATGTGGGATATAAAACTGAAACTTACAGATGCTGACAATAATATGGTGATTACTGAAGGGAAGAAATGGGGAATAGTAAAAGGCAAAAGAAGCCAAATATATGGTGACAGAAGATGATATGACTTGGTGTGGTGGGGGAATGTAGCATAGAAAGATATACTTGAAACTTAGTAACCAATGTCACTCAAATCAATTTAATAAAAAAAAAAGAAAGAAAGTAAAAGAATGAGAAATGGGATACTATGCCAATAAGAAATTTTAAAGAAAATTGGAGGGAACTCTTTTATCTTTATTAAAAACACTCATGGTGTTCCAATAATCTATTACATGATGGGGCTCAGATTTTGTGAAATTGATTAATGAATACAGGCATGTAGCTTTCCTTACATTTTCATGAACTAGATTACTCAAGTCAAAATCTTACTAATATTAAAAAATAATAACTGGAAGACCTTCTTGACCAGCACACTGATATGAAATAGCTAGTGTGAGGCTGCTGGTGGGAAGGACAGCCAAAGCTAAAGAAAACACATGTGCAGCATCAGTTAAGTAACTGTGGGCCTAACTTCGTATTTTACATTGAAAAGTTTTCATGTATCATAAAAATAGCAATAGAGGAGGATCAAGTGGAAAGATCATTTTAATCCTCAGTTCTCTGGTATGGTTTGTGGTTCTTCTTTCAACATCTGTCAGTCTCCATCAATATATGCCTGCAAAAAAATAAATAAATCAGGCAATTATTATTTGAAAGGTTATAGAATTGTCCACATTGTGAATTTAACCTTCCTCATTATCACTTGACAGCTAGGTTGGTAAGTTAGATGCCAATAAAATTAGCCTTGAGTAAGATACTTTAACACTTACTGTTAGAAACTGCCTGGTACACATATCCCTTTGGAGAAACAGGAGCCTCATCCAAATGGACCTAAAATACTGTTGACCATACTTGACAGCCACAGTCCAGTGAAATGCTGGAAGCCCTGGAGAAAAACAAATTATTGTCCTTTGCTTTCCCCCTTTCTCTCATAGGCCATTGTAGAAAAGTTAAAAAAATCCAATGTGAATGGAAATATACTGGATTTTCTACACTTTAATCAATTTTAGGATGTCCTGTGGAATCTAGAGCCACTATCCTGAACCCAACTCACTTGTTAACTCTCATTAAAATTGCCACAGATTTATAAATGACCCTGAACTAGGCCCTCCATAATTTGATAAGAGGAGTTACAAGAGAGTTAAGTATGACATTAGAGTGGAAATAAACCATGATATTCCTACAACCCTCATGCTCATGCAATCTTTCATGGCCAAGCATCATACTTGTTATAAATATTAATTTAAATATTTAGTCAGAGGGCGACCTTTTATCTCTCGACCACATTCTCTCCCAAGCCAGATGCAGTAAAGAGGCAGGCTCTAGGAATAGAATGATAAGTAAATTAATTTCATATTTCTAACACCAGATTATATTATGACCTTACTGGGGGATTAGAATGATGAGCTTAAATAATCTTTGTGAGGATTCAGAGATTGGACTGAAACTGGCAGTCTGACATCCTCCAAGGGGTTCCAGATGGCAAGAGGGTGCTGGCCAAGCAGAGGCCCCCACCGATGCACATGTTCGTGCACCAGGCCTCTAGTACTAAATATAATGACAACATCACAGTGTAAATATCCCCCCTTTTTTCCTTTTATTCTCTTTCTACCTCCATTTTCTTCCTTTCTTCCTTTTCTTCTAACTTTATTAAGCTATAATTGATATATAATATGTAATTTAAGTTGGATTGCATGATGATTTGATACATGGATATAGTGTTAAATGATTACCACAATAGGGTTAGTAATACATCCATCATCTCACAAAATTACTATTGTGTATGTGTGTGTGGCTGCGGGGGATGGGGGGGGCGGGGCAAAGAACACGTCTTTCTGAGGCATTGTTTTCCCAAAGACAAATTCTGGTTTTCACCTATCATTTCTCTAGCATCTAGAAAGACATCAATATCTTTCTATAGTATAAACCATAAAAACAGTCACTTTCTTTGCAGTGATCTAGAGAGCAGAGAGGATTTTTTCAAGGTCACCCATTACTTTTCCAATGCACACAAGGCAAGCACTAGCACCTCTGCTCTTTGCAAGGGGCATCTCTCATGCTGCAGTTTTCTGTCACCAACTGTAATGCACTACCTGTGATTTTCATCTACTTCTATATGAAACATGATAGAATGCCCCTCTTCCCTGGGTTATTTTCATAGCTACTGTATTTATTATATTAATGTTTATCTCTTGGATGCCATTTAATGAATGTCATCAGGGAGGAGGGAGGAGATAGAATATTCGCCAGAAAGAAGCTGTGCCATTAATTCAAAATGGATGGTAAAGACAAGTGTGCACATTCCTGTAACCACATGGGTGCTGTATTAAAGCACTGAAGCAGTTAATTTTGTTTTAAATACATGATCATAGATAAAATGATCTTTTCAACTTTGTTGAAAATTGAAATTATAATGCATACAAGGATTTAGATCAAAATACTATATAATCTCCCCTCCCCACCTTATCTAGGGAGTGTAATGCCCTTACAATGCCACTTCTTGAACTCTTTCCAATTTGAGATATTTCCTATCTCTTTTAATACCTCATTGCTTTTGCATCAATTACAGCCTGACCTAAAGCTGCACTGGAAGTGGAAGTGATATGTAGTGGAATCCATTTAAATGAATTTCTGATGAAAGAATAAAACTGTTAAAAGAATAAATTTACTGCACAAATTTATACAAATCCTGTATGTGCTGTGAAAAACTCTTAAATGAAAACTGATGAAATATTAAAATATTAAATTAATTAAAATCCACCATACTGATGATTTAACCTACTAAATGAATATCTAAAATAAAGATATAAATTTGTAGTGCTCAAATGTATGTCAATTTTAAATGTGTGGTGAGCTAGTATAATACAAAATTATGGCTTGTCGTTATTCTTTGTTGAACCAGGAATTATTTAGAAACACTTGTATTGGTTCTTCACATGGTAAGAAAGGCAAAGTATCCTGTTTCTCATACAAGGTAATGTTGTGCATTAGCCTCTTCCTTTTTCCTTATCCTTTATCACTTGAACTCTCTAGGTTATTTGTTAGTTTGCATATAGTGGCTAAGAGGTGGATAAAAATTGTGTATTTCCCACAGGCATTTTTACCCTCTAATAGGGGTCCTTATAAAAACAGAACTTATATCTTACTCACAGAATATACCTTTGCCAAAAGCTAATATTAGAATATAAATTTTCAGTGAGACAAAGCAATTTCTATTAAGAATTACTGCTCTGCCCATTTAATTCCCAATTTAACATAAAAAACCCACAATAACTGTTGTAAAGTTTCTAGCAATTAAAATAAGTACAAACTAGTTTCTTGTCCATAAGAATTAGAGTTTCCAACTTAGTTTAGAGCAAAGGTGATATGTAATGTTTGGTAATAAACAAGCTTTGGTCACTAAAAAACAATACTCCCTAATTAGACACAGTTAGAACTTTTGATTATTGCCAGGAAAAACAAAAATTCAATTGCACTATGGAAAACTTCACCCTGCTGTCCTCTGATCCCTGTTCATATTAAGGTATTATAGCCATTGCAATTAGAAGTCATGACCAGGAAGACGTAGGTCATTGGCAACTGGTAGTGACCAAATATCTGGGCATGTGGCCAAATGCATGTAACCATTAATTCAAATGACTTCTACTGATCATAAAATAAAATATAACTTGTCTTAAAGGACCAAGAGGAAAGGGGTTTCTATGTTAATTAGTTTTGACCAATCCTAAATTTGATTTTATGGAGATATAGAAAATTTCTTCTAGTGAGCTTTTGATTTTTCATCAACCCTAGATATTTTGAGAGGCAGAGTGGGAGGTATTTTCCCAACCTTCAATGGGATTCCTAAAGAGGTGGGAATCTCAAGACTTGTTAAAAATGATCCGGGGTGGTCTATGCTTGTAGTTGGCATAGCCTGGGGCAGTGCAGCATCTTTTAAATTACTATTGTGTAAAAGGTGAAGTGTTTTACTTTTAGTGGATAATCTTGATGTAATTTGCCACCTGCAGTAGTTGTTCAACAGCTCTCCAATGTCCCAAGAACAAGAACTGAGTCTTGGTTTATCTTTGCACTAAGGAAACCCACAGCACTCATATATATTTGGTGAATTAAACTGAAATAGTACATAGCAATTTTACTCTGGCTGAATTCATAAGTAAATAAGACTTAGGGCTTTAGCACCCCCTAGGGGGATTCTATACTTGATTTCCCTTATATTTTTTCACTTGGGGCCTGGTGCACAAAATTGGTGTGTGTGGAAGGTGGGGGCTCAGCCCAGACTGCACCCTCTCCAATCCGAGTTCCCGCTAGCAATGCAGAACCACTGGCTCCTGCTGCTCACCTGCTTGTTTGCCTGATGCCCCTAACTGCTCCCCCACTGGACTAATGGCCCTAACTGCTCTCCCCTCCTGGTTTGATCACCCTAACTGCCTATCTGCTCTCCCTTCCTCTCCATGCCCTTCAGACCCTCCAGTGCAGGTGTGCTGAAAGTTCTCTGCTGCAGCCTTGCCCCTGTCCTTATTGGTCACTACATGATGGTGTCCTGGTCAATTTAAATATTCCTCTATTATTAGCATAGAGTAGAGGCCCGGTGCACAAAATTCATGCACAGCGGGGTGTGTGTTCCTCAGCCCAGCTTGCACCTTCTCCTATCTGGGACCCCTCTCAAGGGATATCCAACTGCCCGTTTAGGCAGGATCCAGGTAGGATTGGGCCTAAATGGGCAGTCAGACATTCATCTCACAATCAAGGACTGCTAGCTCCTAACTGCTCGCCTGCCTACCTTCCTGATTTCCCCTAACTGCTTCTGCCTGCCAGCCTGATCACCCCCTAACCACTCCCCTGCCAGCCTGTTTGATTCCTAACTGCTCCCCTGCCAGCTTGTTTGCCCCTAACTGCCCTCCCCTGCAGGTCTGGTCACCCCTAACTTCTCTCCCCTGGAGGCTTGATAGCTCCCATCTTCCCTCCTCTGCTGGCCTGGTCACCCTTAACTCCCCCCCCCCCTTGCAGGATTGATCACCCCCAACTGACCTCTCTTGCAGGCCTGGTCCCTCCCAACTGCTCTCCCCTGCTGGCCATCTCGTGGTAGCCATCTTGTGTTCACATGGGGGCAGTCATCTTTGACCACATGGGGGCAACCATTTTGTGTGTTGGAGTGATGGTAAATTTGCATATTATCTTTTTATTAGATAAGATTAGATAGGATAGAGGCCTGGTGCATGGTTGGGGGCTGGCTGGTTTGCCCTGAGGGTATCCTGGATCAGAGTGGGGGTTCCTTTGGGGAATAAGGTGGCTTGGGCAAGGGGCCTGTGGTGGTTTTCAGGCCAGCCACACACCCTGGTGACCCAAGCTTAGGCCCTGGTATCTGGGATTTATTTATCTTCTATAATTAAACCTTTGGTACCTTGAGTGGAAGCCTGGGCCTGCTGGAAAGTTTGAGTTCCTCCTTCGACGGGGGAAATTCAAGTCTCCTGCTCTCTTCAGCTCCATGACTGTCACCCTTTTTGTTGGTATTTATTTATCTTCTATAATTGAAAGTTTGAAGCCTTGAGTGGAGGCCTGGGCCTGCCAGGGTAGGTGGGAAGCTTGGCTTCCTCCATTGCTGGGGAAACTCAAGCCTCCTGCTCTCTCCATGGCTGCATCCATCTTGGTTGGCTTAATTTGCATATTCACTCCTGATTGGATGGTGGGTGTGGCATGTGGATGTAGCAGAGGTATGGTCAATTTGCATATTACTCTTTTTATTAGATAGGATTCTTCCTGAATATTTATGGAGTACCTCTAATGAGGTGTTTGGTACTGGAAATGGAATACCTATCCTTAGGAAGCCTATTATCTGTCAGAAATGCTAAAAGGTCCTAATTTTTGTCCAATAATTATTTATAGAGCAACAACTAACCAGGCACAGAGGTACAGTAGTAAAAAGGTATATTTTTAGTCTAATGGAGTGCTGATAAAGAAAGAGGCATTACAATTGAGTATAAAAAGTGTTCTGAGACAGGTAGGAAGGGAATGGAATAAAAGAAATACTATCTAAACTGAAACCTGAAGGATAAACATAGAAGCTAAATAAGTAAAGTGGCTATATAAATAAGAGGGAAGCTAAATCTATGAGTTTATTCATTTTGTGGATTCTATATGTTCCCCTCTTTGAATTTATAGATTCTTCATTAACAAAAAGATAGTTTCTTTTTTCAAATAGATGATTAGAAAGAATATTTAACTTTGCCAAGTGCTTGATACTTTTTGGATAGCTGATTAGTATCCATAGCTTATTTTTATAATTTATTTTTGTTCATATATTTACCAAATAGGTCAGGCATTATTATGTAAAATTAAATATTTATTATTGGTATCACTGTTATCATTAATGCCATCTTAGAACTTCAGGATATCCAATATTTATTATGGTCAGAGTGAAAAAGAATTTGGTATCACAAAGTTAAATACAGTGAAAGTCATAGGGAATTCAAGAAGTTAAAAATTTTTAGCTTATAGTTTATAGGCTTGGCAATTAATGCATGTGGAAAGCTTTTGTTCCAGGGACTTGAATGTATATAGACTGGACCTGCCATGACTTCAGGAGACCTGCAAGCAATTTGACCCTTGTGCCCCAGAAGGACTGCAAATGACCAAAATGGTATCTGAGCCATTGTGCTCCAGCCAGGATGTAGATAAAGAACCACTGGTTAGTAGATGATGTGATGGTTGGGAAATCACTGGACTGCAGCTTTTATCTGATTAACCTTTTCCTCTGAATTCCAAAACCCTTATCTACCTTTTTCCTGAATTCCTTATAAAAAGGGTTGGCTAAAGTGAGATGTAAGACAGTATTTAGAGTATATAACTCACCATCTTCTCAGATCACCAGTCTTCTGAAAAAAATGCCCATAAAGTTTTAATCATTGTCTCTGCTTATTGGTTCTAGTAGTGATAGGCAGCACAAACACTGACTTTTCTGGTTTCAGAAGTATATTAAATTGCTAAGGGTTTTTAAAAATCTACTTATATTATTTAAATTGTAACTAAAAATATGCATAAAACTATTATTATTTTAGAGATATTAATTGAAAATGAGGATATATATTCACATGATTTTAATATAAAATCTAAAGATTAATTAGAATTATAGAACATAATTTAAATAGGAAAATATATAAATATAAATAAACATTAAAATCAACATGAAAGACAAGTAGAAAGATCTTAAAAGTTATTTTGAACATTATAGAGACTTTTTCTCAAGACATTCTTCCTTGATTTCTAATTAAAATATATTAGGAATTGAAAAGCAATGCCTATCTGAAATTCCACATTGCAGATCTTACTGCTGAACTTTCACTTTCCATGCATTTAATCCTTTCTAGACTGAAACTTGGTATAAAGTGAGCTAAAAGCAATACTAACATCTGGTTCATCTGCTGGTGACTCAGGCTAATCCATGTTTAGAACCATCACTGGGTAGTCCCCATAACACAGAGTTACCAGAGAAGTGAGCTTCTGATAACCTACAACAGAATCACCTGGAGAGCTTGAATTCATAAAATGCATGATCCTTACCCAATGTCAGGTCTATTGGATTGCACTGGGTGAGGATGGCTTGAGAAAATTATTTTTAACAATAAAAATTTAACAAAATTAATTATTATATGTACTTAAGTTTTTAAAATAGTGAAACCTGATCGAAGGTAAATCTTCAGATTATGAAACTTTGCAGTGGAGCTCAGAACCTAGATTTCCATGTTGACTTGAATGTGACCAAGAATAACAGAAGAATTGAAAAGAAGAAAGTAATAAAGATAGAAAAAGAAAGGAAAGAAAGAAAGAGGGAATGAAGGAGGGGAAGAAAGAAAGAGAAGAAAGAAAGAGAATAAAAATCCCTGGTAGCATCTAGAGAAATTGCAGGGGATCACAATGGTGATAGGAAGGAAAAGCAATTCTTTCCCAAGTAAGAAACAGAAGTGCTCAGGAAGAACTGCAGCTCCCTAAAGGATGGAGTATAAAGACTTTAAGAACTAATTAGGAAATATTAGTGGGGACAGGGGGTACACTCCGGAGCTCTGGGAGATATCACACATGCTCTGGGGCAAGTACAATATAGGCCCTCAACAAATTTTGGTGGGATAGATGGATGGGGGAATATATTGTGAAGGGATAAAAGGAAGGACAGAAATTCTTGAGCCTGATTTTTTTAGTATGTCAGTATATTGGGAACTATATAAATTGCAGAGATTCCAAGAAAATAGGTGTTGTGTCCAAGTCCCTCTGCCAGGAGCTGTATTCCATAGAGAAGTCATGAGAAGTTGTGGGTGTATAAGAAAGTCTTTATTGTAGCCCAAGTGGCCATTGCTAAGACAGGAGCTATTAGACAAAGCAGTTCTTCAAAATAAAATCCCGTTCAGTAGCCATACACTAGCTAGGAAACAATACATCTTTCCTACAAAATAGCGGTAGCCTCCAACATAGGAGCTATGCAGGAGCCACCCTTAGAGCTACAGCCTCACTAAGCAGCTGCCTCCAAGCCCGCAGAAGCAGCCTGCTGGTCAGTAACATACTTTATACTACTTAGACAAATGAGGCTCCTTTCCAAGTAGTGACCTCACTATTTTGGGTTAAATAGGGGCATACTTGCACAGTGTACACAGTCTGATTACTGTGTCCTTGCTTCTTGCACCTACTTATAGTATCTCAACCTTGAACACTTTAATAAAGATCCCCATGCTCAGAGTAGCCTTGAACATTCTGCATACTTTAAACAGGGCCTCCCCAATCCTATTTGCCTTGATCATCCAGCATACTCTGACAGGATCCCCACAATAGGATTTTATGTATTTCAATTAGAAAGGTATTCTGAAAATTGAATTGTAAATTACTGTTAGAATGCTTACAGCTGTGAAATGCTGAACTTCTCATAAGGCATTTTCCTGGACACCGATAGGAGACACACCAAGTAATATGGATGCTTTGTGCCATGACCAATCTAAAGCAAGGTTTCCAAGTATAAATTGACAATTGTGATTAATTCATGTTTACTACTACTTGACAGTAAATTTTGACAGAATGTATCAGACAGGCATCATTTCACCAGAAGATTAATCTAGGACTTAGTATGTAGATCAAGACTATCATTTCAATTGGGGATTTAAAATAGGCAACAGAACCGAAACCGGTTTGGCTCAATGGATAGAGCCTCGGTCTGCGGACTGAAGGGTCCCAAGTTCGATTCCGGTCAAGGGCATGTACCTTGGTTGTGGGCACATCCCCAGTGGGGGGTGTGCAAGAGGCAGCTGGTCGATGTTTCTCTCTCATCGATGTTTCTAACTCTCTGTCCCTCTACTTTCCTCTCTGTGAAAAATCAATAAAATATATATATATTTTAAATAGGCAACAGATAACTTTACTGGCAAAATATTAAAATTTAAATGCCTTTGGATATGGAAAATAAGAATATGGCACTAGTGTTGCCACTAATTCACTGTGCAAATTTGGACAGGTTATTGTATAGTGATTAATAAAATAAGAAAATTAGAATATAATTTCCAAGGTCTAGTCCAGGTGTAATCCATATTGTGCTGGTAATTAACAATGGGATCTCCTGGGAAATGGTAAAAGCCTTTATTTGTATCATTTTCTAATTTATATGGAATAAATACTCCCATTGTATTTCAAGATGATGTCACTGAATACAGAGTTGGGAAGAGATGCACATAATTCTTGCAAGCTGGTTGGAGATAATATTCCATGGTAACATAATGCTATTTTATGTGTCTACTAGAGGCCTGGTGCATGAATTGGTGCACAGATTGGGCCCCTTGAGGTGGCCTGTGGAGATCGGGCCCCAGCTCGCACCCCCAGCCTCACAGCCCTGCAGCTCCACCTGGCACCCCACTTTGGCCTGGTGCTGCCCCCTCACCTGCTCCGCCATCCTGCCTATAGGACGATTGATCAGAGCCGGGCCCCCTGCCCAGCTCTCTCAATGCCTGGTAACCAGGCGGCAGCCCCACTTCCCACACCACTGCTGGCCACCACCCGCGGGATGATCTGCAGGGTGATCGGGCCCCTGCTTGCACGTGCCTTGGCACTGCCTGCTCACCTGTTCCACCATTTCGCTGCGGTCCCGCTTTCATCAGGGCCCATCAAGACCAGCAGCACCTCCACTGCTGCCCACTACCAGCACAGCATTGCCAGCATCCGCCATGTTCCATGCCACCTTCTGGTGGTCAGCACACATCAGAGCAAATGGTCAAACTCCTGGTCAAATGACCACCTGAGGGGACAATTTGCATATTAAGCTTTTATTATATAGAATTCCCCAATCTGAATATTTTCACTGTGTTACATTTTTGCTCTTCTTCATAAATATTTAGGTTCTTAGAATTAAAATATCTGATTCCTCTCCCCACCCCAAATTATATGTTCTCATATGTAATTTTTTAAAATTTAAGTTCTTTATTTTTAACATATTACATACGGTAAGTCTCCTTTTTATCTCATAAGTAAAAATGAAAAGGTATTCTTTATTTTATTATATATTTTTCTGTTGTTCAGTCTAACAAAAATGGAAATAACTTTTTTATTAAGCTTTTAGCTTCTAGCTTGAATCTTGTCTGTTAAATTATTCTTTTTTTAATGATGTGAGAGCTATTGTTTTCTTAATTCTTTTTTCCTCTGACCTTGAAATATGATTGACTACTTTAAAGGTCTTTAATGGTATAAGTTATTAGGAAGGTAAAAATATATGTGATTAAAGTAAAAAACTGATAAGACTTAAATTAAGTAATGATGTTAATAATTCTACTTCATGAAAATGAGTTATATGATAAATTTTAATTATTATTTTAATCAGGGTTTATCAACTAAAATGGTTTAAATTTTTTTAAGTGAATGAATTTTGAAAAGTTCAAAGTGAAAAGAGAAAATGCAGCTGTAATTCAAAATTATTAAATGACTTCACTGCAAAAAAATAATATCTAACAATTTTAAAAATAAGAAAAATTTTAGTAGAATTTGCCAAAAAATATAGTCTATAATGAATATTCAAACACTGGAAAACAACAGCAACATAATACATACTGCCACTACATGTAGTGTACACATAACTTACTACTTGTATTTCCTAGAAAAGTAAACAGTGATTTGCCAATGAGGGCCATTTTTTTCTTCCAAAACTTGTTATTTCTCTGAATGCCACTCATAGGATTTGTATAAACTATATTTTCCATAAAAATTGTTAATATTTTTATGTAAGCATAATTTACTCTTAGTAGTGAGACAGGGACACATACACATGCTTACCACATGGTCAACACCTACAAGTTAAATCTGGATCAGTCCTTTCCTATACATTCCTCCTCTACTTCCTGGAAATGCCAATCTTGACTTTTTATACTATGAGTTAGTAAATGTCTCGGATCCAGTAATGTCTCTAAGTTAAGTTTTTATCTCACAGAAGAGTTATAATATTTTCTTGCACTTTCCCAATTTCCTAACTGATATTTTTGGTGATTTAAGAGTCAAAAAAATATAAATTTTCTAGGTAATGCTGGGAAGAAGTTCCCACATGTGCACGTAACCTGAGTTATGCTTTCTCTGTTTGTGCAGCAAAACCTTGTAAAGTCAGTCCTATAATGTGACATATGCATTCCCCCAAAAGAATCATTGTTCTGTACAAAATCACACAAGAAAACACCACAGGGCTTTTGTGGAAAAATGAAGCTAGTGATATAACACTTAAAAACATCAGTAACACATAAAAGAAAGCTAAGAAGCAAATAAAAATGGTAGTACAGTTTTAAAAACAATTAAAGAATAAATACATATATAAATACTGCAATAAATATAACACTTTACTTAAAAGAATAACTGAGTCAAAGGTAAATGTAAACATTTCTGAAGTTCTTGATAAATAATGTTAAAATATGTCCAGAAAAATCATACTAATTTATGTATCCACAAACAGTGAGGAATGAATGTGTCACCAAACAAAACCCAAAGCATTTTAATATGGCAGTCTAGTTTCTGAATTTATATTTTTAACTAGATAAGCATGTAAATATACTAATTAACAATTTATATTTCTTTCTTTGAAAAATGTTTATTCATGAGCTTTGTTATTTGTCTATGTATTCTTAATGGGTTTCTCTAATTAATATTTATATATATATAATCCTTTGTTAAGCTATTGCAAATATATAATTATAAAGTTAATGTCCAGAAATATTACATCTTTAATAATTAAATCTGTGGATGTTTTTCCTATTTCTTCTCCAACTTTTCTGGCTTATTTTACATTTAATAATTTAAACTACCTTAATTTACTTTGCATATAGTATGAAGAAAGGATCTATGATTTTCCTCCTCTACCCCAGAAATTTAGTCAATTTCTTCCTATCTCTTTTTCAAAAATATCTCCCTCCTTCTCTACTGTGATTTGCATAAAATGTTAAATTTTATGTATAGGCATCTCTTTTTGCCCATGTATCCTTATCTATTGATCGGTTTACTCTTATGTATCTTCCTACAATAATATATACCTCATTGCAATTAATTTCAGTATCTAACAAGTTCAGTCCCTTCTAGTCCTTTACTTTGCCAAGTTTTTTTTTTAAAACATTTTTATGTTAATTATTGTTAGAAGGGTTTTAGTATGTTATTTTAAAAAACCAACAGGGTTTTCATGTCTATTGTATTAAACATAATTATTAATATCTTTATAGTATAAAACTATTTGCCTTTTGTTTATATTCCCTGAAAAATACTATGGTTTTTTAATGTTTTTTATTGAAATTATTAATTGATATGTAATGCTTTTATGCTATTACTAGAGGCCCAGTGCACGAATTCATGCACCAGTAGGGTCCCTCGGCCTGGCCTGTGGGATCAGGCTGATACTAGCTCTCCAACATCCCCTGGGGGGTCTCAGATTGTAAGAGGGCTCAGGCTAGACCAAGAGACCCCACTGGTGCATGATCAGGGCCGGGGAGAGACGTGGGAGTTTGGCCAGCGGAGGAGAGATTGCAGAAGGGCTCCAGGATGTGTCTGGCACATCTCCCTCAGTCCTGATAAGCCAGACCCCAGCAGCAAGCTAACCTACAAGTTGGGGCATCTGCTCCCTCGTGGTCAGTGCATGTCATAGCAAGTGGTTGAGCGACCTTAGCATATCATTAGCATATTACACTTTGATTGGTTGAACAGTCAACCAGAGGACCGAACACAGCATAAAGGCTTTTATTATATAGGACTAGATGCCTGGTGCTTGAAGATTCATGCACTGGGGAAGTTCTTCAGCCTGGCCTGCCCCCTCTCACAGTCTGGGATCCGTTAGGGGATGTCCTACTGATGCCCCTGTGATAGGAAACTGGGCTGATCAGGGGAAGATACCACCCCCATTACTCCGCTGCTGCCTCCGGCAGGAGGCAATAGGGTAGATCAAGGGAAGGCATCGTCTCCATTACCCTGCTGCTGCTGCCACTGTTGGCTGCCATGGCTGCTGGCCCTCAGCCCTTACTTCTTAGTGATGTCCTCACCCTGTCCCACTTGTGGGGGGGAGGCAATTTGGGGCCAGGCCAGTTGGGGGAGGGAAGGGGCTATGGGAGGTTGAGGCACTGCAGTTGCACCCCATCCAGCCTCTGTGGAGGCTCTGAGATCAAAGCACCATGGCCTCTCCCACCGCTGCCTCTGCGGAAGGAGGGGATGCAGTGTGGGTGGGACTAGACCAGATCCTTGCTGCGACTTCTCCCACACTGCCTCTGTGAAAGGGACCATGCAGCCGGACTGGCCTACACTGCCACTTCACCTAATCGCCAGCCCTTGGCCCTCACAGTTGCCACGGTTGCTGGCCCTTGGCCCATGCAGCCACTGTGGCTTTGTTTGGAAGGATGTCTAGAAAGTGTCTGGTCTAATTAGCATATTATCCTTTCATTAGTATAGATAAAAAGAATCTGTTTCCAATCTATTTTAATGTACATGTTACATCTATACATTTTGTAATACATTTTGATAAGTACAAAAGTCATTGATTTTATATATTTACTAGAGGCCTGTTACACAAAATTCGTGCAAGAGTTGGGCTTCCTTCCCCCAGCTGCCAGCTCCTCTCCATCACCTGGGACCTGGGCTTCCCTCCAGCTGCTGGCAGGTACCAGGATATGGGTTTCCCTAGCAGCCCCTGCTTCATATAGAAGGTTATCCAGAAGGATATTTGGAAGAACATCCGGTTTAATTAGCATATTATGATTTTATTATTATAGATCACAAAATTATTCACAGAAATTTCTAGATTAATCTTAGAGAGTTAAATTTATACTTTATGTAAATAATTATTAGTTTATTTTTAGTTTTACATCTTCATATACTGGCCATGAATTTCAAAACAATAATAATATTAATGGTGAGCATTATTTTTTTCTTTCTTTGGTTTATTTTTTATTTATAGAAAGTTGTCTATTATATGCAATAGAGAAATTTGTCTATGTGTACAATTTTACATATTTTGTTAACTCTTTGAAATACATGTTCTTTGAGTTATAAAGCATACTTACATTTCTAATATTTTAAGAACATTTTTATTGTTATATTTTTAATTGTTTGCTTTTAATTAATTAATGAGTATTATATTTTACCTGATAGATTTTTGGAATTTATTGATATGACACATATGGGATTTGATTTGACCAATTAATTTTGCTATCAGAATCTTTTCTATTTAACTAAGGTATAGATTTTTCTCATTTAGGAAGAACTGACACTTTGATACTGCAAAATTTGATTTGCTAATATTTATTTTTTAAAATTATGTTTATACTAGAGGCCTGGTGCATGAAATTTGTGTCCAGAGCAGAGGGGATATCCCTCAACCCAGCTTGCACCCTCTCCAATCTGGGACCCCTTGAGGGATGTTAAACTGCCCAATTCCTGCCCACAGGGATAGGGTCTAAATGGGCAGTCAGACATCCCTCTCACAATCCAGGACTACTGGCTCCCAATTGCTCACCTGCCTACCTTCCTGACTGCCCCTAACCCAGGGGTGGGCAAACTTTTTGACTAGAAGGCCACCATGGGTTCTTAAACTGACCAGAGGGCCGGAACAAAAGCATGGTTGGAGTGTTTGTTGAACTAATATAAATTCAAAGTAAACATCATTACATAAAAGGGTCCGGTCTTTTTTTATTTTTTTATTTCAATAGTTTAAAACAGCCATCAGGCCCGCAGGTCGTAGTTTGCCCACGCCTGCCCTAACCGCTTCTGCCTGCCAGCCTGATCACCCTCTAACCACTCCTCAGCCAGCCTGATTGATGTCTAATTGCTCCCCTGCAAGCCTGTTTGCCCCCAACTTCCCTCCTCTGCCAGCCTGGTCACTCCTAACTTCCCTCCCCTGCAGACTTGATTGCCTCCAACTGTCCTGCCTTGCAGACCTGGTCCCTCTCAACTGCCCTCCTTTGCAGGCCTGGTCCCTCCCAACTGCCTTCCCCTGCTGGCCATCATGTGGTGGTCATCTAGTGTCCACATGGGGACAGGATCTTTAACTACATGGGTGCAGCCATCTTGTATGTTGGAGTGATGGTCAATCTGCATTTATTCTTTTATTATTTGGGATAGAGGCCTGGTGCATGGGTGGGGGTAGCTGGTTTGCCCTGAAGTGTGTCCTGGATCATGGCAGGGGTTCCCTTGGGATGTAGGGCGGCCTGGGCTAACGGCCTATGGTGGTTTGCAGGCCAGTCACATCCCCTGGCAACCCCAGAGGAGGTCCTGTTATCTGGAATTTATTTATCTTCTACAATTGAAACTTGGTAGCCTGGTGCGAAGCCAATCTTCCTGCTCTCTCTGTGGCTACCGTCAATTCTGTTTGGATTTGTTTACCTTCTATAACTGAAACTTTGTAGCCTTGAGTGGAGGCCTAGGCTGGCCAGGGCTGCAGAAGCTTGGCTTCTCTATTGCCGGGGAAATCGAAGCCTCTTTCCTGCTCTGTGACTGCAGCCATCTTGGTTGTGCTTAATTTGCATACTCGCTCTGATTGGCTAGTGGGCATGGCTTGTGGGTGTTTGGGTGTTTTGGAATTTTTTGGTAGAGCCACTACAGGTAACATGGCAATACTCTTTTCCTATAAAATTTAAAAGACTGCATCTACCACAGTTTTCTGTTTTTTTATCCACTCATCTGCTGATGGGCACTTAGGCTTTTTCCAAATCTTAGCTATAGTGAATTGTGCTGCTATGAACATAGGGGTGTGGGGGTCCTGATTTGGTGGGAGCCAGACATGGCGGGAATCTCCCTTTTCCATGTCCAGCACGGAAAGAGAGATGAACAAACTGGTTCTAAGTGGAGGCAGCAAGAGATTGAGAAATAATAGAAATAAAGAAAGAAGACACAGAGTTAGATTTAAAGCTGGGAGCTGAGTGGGACACCATCCTTCTTCTCTGATGGAGAGGCTGCATCGACAATGACCCAAGCCACGCAGCGTGTTTATTTTATTTTTTAAAATATATTTTATTGATATTTTACAGAGAGGAAGGGAGAGAGATAGAGAGCTAGAAATGTCGATGAGAGAGAAACATCGACCAGCTGCCTCTTGCACACCCCCTACCGGGGATGTGCCCGCAACCAAGGTACATGCCCTTGACCTGAATTGAACCTGGGACCCTTCAGTCCGCAGACCGACGCTCTACCATTGAGCCAAACCGGTTTCAGCAGAGTGTTTATTTTTATAGGCCTAGATTTACATATCTTGTTCCATCTCTGCTGACACCTGGGCTTCTATGAAGTCAGAACTGATTAACATGTCCAACCTTATTGGAAAAGCATGTTCTCAGGGCGTGGCTCTGCCTATGCTCTGAGTTCAGCTGATGATAATTAAAGAAAACTGCCCATGTGCTTTCCCAGGTGGCCCACTACAGAGGTCCATATATCTTTGCTCAGTTTCCTCTCCATCTGGCATACCTATTATATGGATGTTGTTTTGTTTTGTGTTGTCCCAAAGGTCCCCTAGGCTTTCCTCCTGCTTTTCAAGGTTGTTTTGTTTTCCCCAGTTGCTCTTCTGTTTGGGTGTTTTTTTCTACCTTATCTTCTAGCTCACTGATGTGGTTCTCAGTTTCTTCTAGGCTATTGTTGATGCTTTCTATTGTGTTCTTTATTGCAGCAATGTAATTCTTTATTTATTTTTGGTTCTTCATTTCCTCTTGATCCTTACGCATTCTGTTGAATTTTTCTTCCATTTTTTTTTTTTTTAGCATCCTTATGACCATTGTTCTGAATTCTTCCTCTGACAAATTGCTTGCCTCCATTTTGCTTACTTTGTTTTCTGGTTATTCCTTTTTTTCTTTTGTATGAGGGTTGTTTCTTTGTATTTCCATTTTTGCTCCTCTCAGGGTGTCTTATCATATGGCTCATTCTCTATCACTTTGACCATAAGGCACAAAATACAACTTGACAAGATATGTCACAGAGGAAGCAAAACAAATGTATCCCTGACACTGGTAACCCCAATAAAGGTGACCACCAGAGAAAAGAGAATTAGAGTAGAGAAAAGAGTGCAAAAAATGACACTGAGAAAAGGGAAAAAGGCAAGAGAAAATAGAAAAGGGAGAAAAAAGGAGGGGGAAATATATGTACATGGGGAGAAAAATCCACAAAACAAACAAATAAACCAAAAAATTCAAACTACAATCATCCAGGAAAAAAAAAGGGGGGGGGGGGGGGGGAGGAAGATAGAATTTGAAGAGGTAGAGCTTATTTCCAGAAGGTAAGTTAAAGGAATTGAATGAATGGGGAAATGACCACAGTTCAGTATAGAGGAAGTAGAAAGATAATGAGTGGATAAGAAGAAAAGTAAAAAAATAAATAATCAATCAATAAAAAATAAAATAAATTTTAAAATGTTCTTTATCTATCTATTCATCTATTTTGGAAAATAAGAATAGAATAGAGAGAAAATGAAGTAGTGACGTGAAGTAGTGAAGTAGTGAAGTGTTGTTCACTTCAGCTGAGCTTTAATGGCCCATGGGGGATGGTTTAAAACCCCTCTCTACTGCTTTGTCTTTCAACTCCCAGCTTCCTGTTAGGTATTCAGCACCATGTTGAAGTTTCCAGCCACTCACCCCTCCTCAGTATCTGACTCCAAACCTTGGTTTCAGGCAGGTGGGACCTATCTGCCTGCTTAGTTTTTCTGCCTGCTTTCAGTCGTATTTACACAGGCGTCTATTTCTGACAAGTTATTTAGTTGGGGGTGTGCTGTATTAGTTTCTGGGACTCAATTGTAAATAAGAGCTTTTCTGGGTAGAGTATTATTGGTTGTAGGTCTTTGCTATTCATCATTTTGAATATTTATTGCCACTCCCTTCTGGCCTACAAAGTTTCTGTTGAGAAATCAGCTTACAGTCATATGGGCACTCCCTTGTAGGTAACTAACTGCCTTTCGCTTGCTATTTTTAAGATTCTCTCTTTGTCTTTTGCCCTTGGCATTTTAATTATGATGTGGGCCTCTTTGGGGTCCTCTTGTCAGGGGCTTACTGTACTTCCTAGACATATAAGTCTGTTTCTTTCACCAGGTAGGGGATGTATTTTGTCATTATTTCTTCAAATAGGTTTTCAATATCTTGCTCTCTCTCATCTCTTTCTAGCACCTACATAATGTGAATGTTGGTACCCTTGAAGTTATTAAAGAAGCTCCTTAAATTATCTTCATATTTTTGGGGTTCCTTTTTCTTTTTGCTCTTCTAATTGGGTGTTTTTTGCTTCCTCAGATTCCACATCATTTATTTAATTTTAAGACTCCTCTACTCTACTCTACTGTTAAAAATCTGAAAATTATTCTTTATTTTAGTTAGTGTATGTTTAATTTCTGACTGTTCCTTTTTCATGCCTTTTACTTTTTCACTAAAATTCTTGAAAGTCTCATGAAGATCCTTGAATAACCTTATAACCATGGTTTTAAACTCTATATCCAGTAGTTTGTTTGCTTCCATTTTTTTCATTTCTGACAGGTTTATTTGTCTCCCCATTTTGGCTGCTTCCTTGTGTTTGTTTCTATGCACTACATAGAGCTGCTATGTCTCCTGGAATTGGTAAAGTAGCCTTGTGTAGTAGGTATCTCATAGGTCCTAGTGGCTCAGCCTCTCCAGTCACCTGAGCTGGGCATTCTAGGTATGTCCCTATCTGGGCTTTTTATACAACCTGTCTGGACTGTTTACACAATCTTATAGTTGAGCCTTGATTTTTGTTACCATCAGTGGGAAGAGTTTACCTTCTGGCCAATTAGCTATGAGGACTAGCTGTTGCTACAGGGGGAGAGCTGCTGTGCAGGAAACATTCCTATTGAGCAGGACTTGCTTCAGTGGTGCTTTGGTGCTCATTGACTCTGTCCTTTGAGTGTGTCACTTATGGAGGTGTAGAGTTATAATATGGTATGGTGTGAAGCTGTCCATTGGGTGCACTGGCTCTAGGGTAGCCGTGGGCAAACTACGGCCCGTTCGGCTGTTCTATCTGGCCCGCAGAGCCGAAAGAGTGGAGGGTTCTCTTGCTCTCCCCTCCGCTCCTTCACCAGCAGCCCAAGATGAGAGTGCCAGCATGGTCAGGTTGCTTTTGTTCCGGCCCTCCAGTCCAGTTTAAGAACCCATTGTGGCCCTTGAGTCAAAAAGTTTGCCCACCCCTGCTCTAGGGCCTGCAGAGAGGTTCCAAGTCAGCTACTGCCTGGGGCCACCCTGCAAGAGCTATTTGCATTGGGCTTGGAGGTATCCAGGTGAGGACCAGTTGTGAAGCAAGGCAGGCTTATGCTAGTGCAGAGTCTTGGGGGCATTTTCTTGATAGGTTTAGGGTAGCTGGCTCAACTGCATCTTGTTGAGAGATTTTAGCAAAATCTGAATCCTGAGCAAGGATAGGTTATTCATATGCAAAACCACTGCACTCAAGCTGGGTGGAGCTTTAAACTGGACAGGGCAGGATTGCAGGGAATCACCATGACAGAGGAAATGGATATGGTTGCCAGTCAGCCCTGGGACCAAGGAGATCCCAGCACAGGAACAATGACCCTTCAAATACCTCCATCTGGGAGAAAGCTGCCCCTAAGTTTCTGCCTGGATGCCGGACAATCCAGCTCTTCCTCATATGTGTCTGGGTCCCCGAGAGCCTCACCCTGGTCCTGAAGCTCAGAGGAAGCAGGACTTTATAAGTTCAGTTTGTGCACAAGTCCTTTGAAAGGAACATCTGGGTCTCTGGCAACCTCCAAGTCACTGAGACCCAATTCCTGCTGTTTTTTACAGCCTGAAGTTATAGTGACTTCTCTTCTCAGCTCTGGAACCCTGGGTTTGGGGTCTGGTGTGGATCATCTCTGCAGAGATGATCTTCCTCATGATTAAAAAACACCACACATGGGTGCTGGCCCAACCTGTTCCGCACCTCCGCACCTCCTACCAGTCTCAGTGTGCTCTCTTCTTTACTTCTCTAGTTGTAGGAGTTCCATCCAGCCACATTTTAGGAAGCTTTGATGACAGTTGTTCTGTATTTTATTTGTAATTTTGATGTGGTTGTTGGAGGCAGTAAGTGTGCTACCATCTTGGTTCTTGAGAATTAGTTATTAATTTAAAATATATAATTTAATTTATAAATGCAGTACTTACAAAATTTTTGTGGGTTATAAATGCTTTCCAAAACATGCCATCCTCATATACACAGAGAACAGAAAAATAAAACAGCAATGTCCCAAAAATATTAGCTATAATAAAAATGGTTTTGTTAGCTCACTTAGAAATCTTTAATTATTATTCTCCTAGATATTAGATTGCCAGTTTTATGAAGCATCTACTTTTTGACAAAAGCAGTTGTGAAAATCCAGACCCATCTATTGGTATAGTCTGAGAGCAACTTTTCTCTGTAAAATATTAGATGGTAAATATTTTAAGAATTTTGAGCCAGATCTGATACAACTATTCAACTTCACCATTGTAGCAAATAATCATCCAAGACAACTCATAAATAACTGGGTATGACTGTGTTTCAATAAAATTTTATTTACAAAACCAGGCAGCAGATATTTTTGGTCTGAATGCCATAGTTTGCTGACTCTTGCTGAAAGCAATGCAAGATCAGCCTTAATATGTCAACAGTTTGAAGTACAGTCCTTTTCCTTGATGTTTTGAAACTTTTCTGCTTTGTTGAACATATAAACTCTTTCCTGTGGCGTATGGCAAAGACTCCATATAAGCATCAGAGTAAAACAGATATTAAATGCAGATGACAGAGAATTAATGGCAGTGGTTAATTTATTACTGATAATTTAAAAATGTAAAGAAATGGTGAGGTTTCTTGCTTCAAGTCAAGATAATAAATTTGGTACTCATATCTTTCCACAACCACATAAAAATTACAAGTAAACTAAAGAATAACCATCATTCAGAATCACCAGAAATCTAGCTGAACAGAAGTCTTATAATTAAAAATATAAAGAAGTAGCCACATTGATATTAAAGGAGAAGTGGTAGAGACTCAGAAAAGATAGACCCCACACTATGTGTGGTGGTTAAAAATTAGGAAGTATATTTCAGCTGCAGAGGTCCCCCCTGAGAAGTGAGAGGTCTCAGCCCTTCATCCTAGGGTTGCAGTACAGGGAAGTCCCTATAATTTCTGCCTATAAAAAACAGTGGGGTTTATGCCTAAGAGCTAGAAGGCTGCTGGAGTCCCAGACACTCTTGTTAAAGTGCATGCTCACAGACTTAGACTGAATCATTTTGAGATCCAATGCTGAGTCAGCAGCTTAAAAGGTGCCAGGAACATATAGGAAGCACTGAATTGTCTGGCTTTAAGGCAAGAGTTGGAGGGATAGATTTATCCCAGACAGAAATGTTGGCAAAGGTCATTGTTTCTTGGCTGAGCCTTCCCCCTGCAGAGCTGGCAGGCAGGAATCACATCTGAGTCTCCAGCAATCTGATAAATACTCTCTTCTTTCCCTCACCCCTCCAATGATTCCATAAGAGTCCAATTTTCGGGCCCACCTGTGCCATTTCCAGTGTCTTTTCTATACAAACATCCTATCTTAACTCACGCTACTCTCTTAAATTCACTCCAAGGTTTACAAATTCCATACAAACAGAATTTGGCCTCAGTGTACCCCATGCCTTAAACTAAGTGGCCTCAGGCCTGATCTAGTAACAGCCAGCCTTGGTTAGTATCTGGCCTCTCCTGGGAACCTTTAAGCTCAGCATAAGCAGCAGCCACCTTCAGGCCACTCTATAGTTTATGCCCGGTGGCTCCAGGTAGAGCACAGATAGTGGCTGACCTTGGCCTGCACCTCATGAAAGACCCCAGATCCAGTACACCCAGTTTTTATCTTCAGAGCATTCCATAGCACAACCCTACCACCTTCATAAGTGAAACACTCAAGAGGCAGGACTCATATGGCATCAAAGCCCCATTGAAGTGGGTCCTGCTGCATAGGGTCAGCCCCTACACAGAAGTTCCTCCATTGTAGTCTCCACAAATCCTCTAGTCAACTGGTATTAGGGATAAATTCCTTCCATTGACATACAAAGCAATCAGAGCTAAACTATAATATGAGGTACACATAGCACACATTGGGGCACAGCTAGAGTGCCCCACTCTGGTGACTGAAGAGGCTGTGCCACTGGGCTCTACAGGACACTTACTATATAAGGATGTTCTACCAAGACTGGAAGAAATGGCAAGCTCTACCTAAAACAAAGAAACAAAAATAGAGAAGCAGCCAAAATAAGGACACAAAGAAACATGTCCCAAGTGAAAGAAGAGAACAAAATTCCAGAAGAAGGACAAAACAAAATAGAGACAAATGATATACCAAATGGTC
The DNA here is from genome assembly GCA_963924515.1 of Vespertilio murinus. Lineage (NCBI taxonomy): Eukaryota > Metazoa > Chordata > Mammalia > Chiroptera > Vespertilionidae > Vespertilio > Vespertilio murinus. Next base: position 109,086,755 of record OZ004706.1, on the reverse strand, counting down.
ATCAGGATACTCGATGACTTAGAGAGAGAGTAAATGAACTTACTGAGAACTTCAGCAAAGAGAGGAAACATAAATATAGAAATAGGAACATAAAAAAGAACCAGTCAAAAATGAAGAATGCAACAACTGAAATGAAGAATATATTACAGAGAATCAAGAATATAGTAGATGAAGCAGAGGATCAAATAAATGATTTGAAATATAAGAAAGCAGAAAACACCCAATGAGAACAGCCAAAAGAATGCAAAAAAAGAAAAAAAAATAAGATAGTTTAAGGAACCTCTAGAAAAACTTCAAGTATAGTGACATTCACATCATAAGGGTACCACAAGGAGAAGAGAGAGAGCAAAAAATTGAAAAACTATTTGAAAAAATAATGATGAAATATATTTCTAACTTGGCAACTAAAATTGACATACAAGTCTAGAAAGTGCAGAAAGTTTCAAACAATATCAAACCAAAGAGGTCAAAACCAAGACACATAAAAATTAAAATGCCAAAAGTTAAAGATAGAGAAACATAAAAGCAGCAAGTGAAAAGCAGTTAGATAGTGTCAGATGCAGCAAAAGCATTGTTCAGCTCTGGTGCTCTGAGTTTCTCTGAGTCCATAAATTCTTCTAAATTCTTCCTGACTACACTAGAGTGTCTTCTCAAACCCTACTTGCTACACTAACTGTTGGGAACTTAGCCAAGTTTCTTCTTTGTCTTCTTCTCACTAGTTACAGGTATCAGGTCCATGCCCCTCTCTCCAGGGACTGGACCTTCTTGGACTTTGGGTCTTAGATGGAGAAGCTATGAGAAGTTGTGGGTATATAAGAAGAGTCTTTATTGCAGAAGCCAATGGCACAACAGTCCTACACAGGAAAAATAGTCATTCACAGCAAAGTCCATACAGGCAGGCAACCCTACACTGGCTGATGAACAGGTACACCTTTCCCACAAAAGCAGCATTAGACTCTGTACCCACAGAAGCTGCATACTGCCTCTAAACCCATTGCTTTACATCATAGCAATATCTGAGCTCTCTGTTCAGCAGCTTCTCATTCTCCACTGCCCAGCACACTGGCTGATCTCTATAGCCTCATATTGTAACTATCTCTGAGCTTCTCTCTCAGTACATGGGTTGGTACACATAATAGCTATATCTTAGCTCTCTATGAGCTCTTAGCCTTACATTGTAGCAATGTTAGTTCAGCTCCATCTGAGTTCTCTAGCCTTTTTCCCCTCTCTCCAGGACACTTATTCACACTTCAGCAGACTAGCTGGAGAGTAACTTGTATATTATTCTAGAGACAAAAAAGATTTCATGCCAATAGTTACATCAATCATTTGGCTATAGAAGGCCACAGCATACTGGGTGATTTGCTGTAGCCTTGCATCTGCTTATGGTATCTTAGCCTAGGCACAGTGTGGCCTTAGTTATTTGGTGTATTGACAAGGCCCCTGAGCTTTAATTGCCCTTGACTATTAGGTGTCTCTGGTGTGGTTCCCACAGATACCTAAAAGGGAGCTCCCACAAGACTGTCAACTGATTTTTCAACAGAAACTTTATAGGCTAGAAGAGACTGGTATGAAAAACTCAAAGTGATAAAAAGCAAGGACCCATAACCAAGATTACTCTACTCAGCAAAGCTATCATTTAGAATTGAAGGTTAGAGAAATAGCTTCCCAGACAAGAAAAAGATAAAGGAGTTTATAACCACCAAAGAAATATTGAAGGGTCTTCTTTAAGTATAAAAATAAAAATAAGAATAACAAAACAACAATCTATACTAATAAAAGGGTAATATGCTAATTAGATTGGATGTCTTCTATATGTCCTTCTGGACAAAGCCACAGTGGTGGGGGCCAAGGCAGAAGTGGTTAGGTGCGATCAGGCTGGCAGGGGAGGGCAGTTAGGGGTGATCAGGCCAGCAGGGGAGGGCAGTTAGGGGTGATCAGGCCAGCAGGGGTCAGTTAGGGGGTTATCAGGCCAGCAGGGAAGTGATTAGATATGTATTTTTGATACAGTGTTTTGAGTTTCTTTGGATAAATACCCTGAAGTGGAATTCCTTCACTATCTCTTGTTATAGCCTTTGTTTTAAAGTCTAGCTTGTCTAGTATAAGTATGTTTCCCCCAGGTGTTTTTTGTTTGTTTGTTTGTTTGTTTCCATTTTCACGAAATATCTTTTTTTTAAAAATATATTTATTGATTTCTTACAGAGAGGAAAGGAGAGAAATAGAGAGTTAGAAACATCGATGAGAGAGAATCATCGATCAGCTGCCTCTTGCACACCCCCTACTGGGGATGTGCCCGCAACCAAGGTACATGCCCTTGACCGGAATCGAACCTGGGACCTTTCAGTCCACAGGCTGACGCTCTATCCACTGAGCCAAACCAGTTTTGGCCGAAATATCTTTTTTTATCCCTTTATTTTCAATGTGTGTGTCTTTCAATCAAAAGTGAATCTTTTGTAGACAACATATGCAGGTCCTATTTTTCTATCTATTTAGTTACCATATATCTTGATTGAAACATTTTAATCCATTTACATTTAAGATAATTGTTCATGCATATGTATTTACTAGAGGCCCAGTGCACAAAGTTCATTAATAAGGAGGGGTGTGGCTGGCCTCAGCCAGGCCTGCTCCCTTTCCAGTCCAGGACCACTGGCACCTAACTGCTCACCTGCCTGCCTGCCCAATAAGCCCTAACCACCACTACCTGCTGGCCTAATTGCTCTAATCACTCCCCTGATGGCCTGATAACCTCCTAACTGACCCCTGAAATAACTAAGTCAACAAAAAGTACAGAAAATTATTCTGATAAAACACAGAATCTCTGCTATCCATGTGGGTTATATAGCAAGTAAAGAATAATCTTACATATTATAAGTGAAGACAATCAGTAAAATAAGGAAGCAGTCATGAAGATTGAGTAAGCTTTGCTATAATTTTAACATTTCATAGGTTTTTTTTAAGATCAAGGTAAAAAAAAAAAAACTAAACCTTGTCATAAATCAAGGTAAAAAACAAAACAACTTTCTAAATTTCAATCATTTAGACTAATAAAAGAGAAAGATGCAGATTGACTGAACCTTTGTGATACTCATCAGCCAATCAGTATGCAAATTAACCACCCAAAAAAGATGGCGGGTTAACTTGCATAGGCAGACACTGAACGTCTGGGGCCTGGGTGGAACGCTTGCATCATCACCATGGCAATAATGCAGGCATTCTTCACTGCCCAGCTGCTCCGGACCTCTGGGCAGCATGAGAAGGCAGAAAGATGGTTCCGGGGCCAGAACAGAAAGGTGCTGGTAACCAGGGGAAGGAAGGAAGAGGAAGTCCCATTCTTGCATGAATCTTCGTGCATCGGGCCTCGTGTGTGTGTGTGTGTGTGTGTGTGTGTGTGTGTGTGTGTGTGTGTATAACAAACTAATGTTTTACATTAGAACAGTTCCTAGGAAATTTGTGAGGTAATAACATATAATAATAATATTATATGTTATTTATGTGTTAGGGTTGTCTAATTAGCATGTTACATTTTTATTAGTATAGATTAGGCCAGCTGGAAACCAGATGGACTGAGCCCCAAAATGGCACCATCCCCAAAGACAGGGAGCCGGAGGTTTTCAAAGGACTCTAGGTGGGCGTTTTCTGGGTAGAGAATTCTCAGGTTTGGATTCTGGGAAACTCCAGAAGGGAGAGATAATGGTCTTAGCAAGTGGGATGTGGCCTAAGCAAGTGGGAGGTCCATTGTGAAGTGACCTGAAGGTCAGTTCCCAAGGGAGGGAGGTATCAATTCAATTATTTGATCAGACCTAACATTATATTTACATGCAATTCATTCATCATAGTTGTCATAAAAGAATCAATAAATGTATTTTCAAAATTATCTTTATTGTTGAAAGTATTACAGAAGTCTGCTTTTATATTTCTCATTGATCCCCTCCAGCCTGCTCCCATTTCTTCCCCAGGCCTTCGCTGTACTATTGTCTATCCATAAGTTATGCATATATGCATATAAATTCTTTGGTTAATCTCTTCTTGACCTTCCCCCTTCCCTCTGAAATATATCAGTCTGTCGCATGCTTTAGTATATCTGGATCTATTTGTTCATCACTTTATTTGGTTCATTAGAAGAATCAATGATTATTTCTAAAATGTCTGTTTTAATTCCTATTTCTAATATAGTAAATATTTATATTTATAACTTACATAAACAAAATCTCTTTGGGATCCTCAATGATTCTCAAGAGTATATGAGTGTAAGGAGTTCTAGAGATTTAAACAAAAAGGCCTGAAAACTGCTAACACAGCATTAATCTTCTAAAGTACATGCACAGTCACATTTCTCTGTTGCCATTGTTTTCCAGTATTGTTTCAGTCACTCATATTGATTACAATCCTATATAATAAAGAAGTAACATGTAAATTGACAATCACCCCCTTGCACAAGATGGTTGCCCTCATGTGGTCAAAAGATGGCCAGCAGAGGAGGGCAGTTGTGGTCAATCAGATCAGCAGAAGAAGGTAGTTAGAGGTGACCAGACCTTCAGGGGAGGGCAGTTAGAAGTGATCAGGCCAGCATGGGAAGGCAGTTGGGGGCAACCAGTCGGGCAGGGGAGAACAGTCAGGGGCAATCAGATCAGCAGGGAGGGCAGTTGAGGGTAACTGGGCAGCAGGGGAGGGAAGTTTTGGGCAATCAGGCTAGCAGGGGAGCAGTTAGGCATTGATCAAGCTGGCAAGGGAGTGGTTAGGGGGTGAACAGGCTGGTAGGCAGAAGCAGTTAGGGGCAATCAGGCAGGCAGGCAGGGGAGCAGTTGGGAGCCAGCAGTCCAGGATTGTGAGAGGACGTCCCAGATTGGAGCAGGCTGGGCTGGGCTGAGGGACACCCCTCAGTGCATGAATTTCATGCACCAAGCCTCTAGTTTCTCTCTCTCTCTCTCTCTCTCTCTCTCTCTCTCTCTCTCTCTCTCCATATATATATATATATATATATGGCTAAGTGACCAACCATCTGTCCATCCGACCATCCATCTGTATAACCAGCTGCCTGACTGACAAGCCAGTACATATGACGTGCACTGGCAATCTAAAAATAAATGTTGATTTGTGCATGCATGATACACCTAAAGCTCTCGGAATGGATATTATTGAAATCCCCTGTGAAATTATTGGTAATGGATCTATTATTGATGTTACTTTTGGAAATAACATATCTATAGATAATATTAAAAATATATCTAAATGTGAAATTCTTTGTCCTAAAAATGAGCATGTTCATAAATTAAATGAAAAAATTTTGAATATACTCCATGGAGATTTTCACACTTATCTGAGTGACTATTCCATTGATGCAGTGGATTATGCCAAAAAGGAAAATTTTCACATCAAATTTCTTAATGATATTATGCCTTTGGGAATGCCATGTCATAAACTAAAATTGAAAGTAGGTGCAATCATCATGTTACTGAGAAATTTCAATAGTAAATGGGGTCTTTGTAATGGTACTAGATTTATTATCAAAAGATTGTGACCTAACATAATTGAAGCTGAAGTATTAACAGGATCTGTGGAAGGAGAGTTTGTTCTGATTCCAAGATTTGATTTGTCCCCATCTGATACTGGCCTCCCATTTAAATTAATTTGAAGAGCCGAAACTGGTTTGGCTCAGTGGTAGAGTGTCGGTCTGCGGACTGAGAGGTCCCGAGTTCGATTCCGGTCAAGGGCATGTACCTTGGCTGCGGGAGGTGGGAGGTGTGCAAGAGGCAGCTGGTCGATGTTTCTCTCTCATCGACATTTCTAGCTCTCTATCTCTCTCCCTTCCTCTTTGTAAAATATCAATAAAAAATATTTTTATAAAAATAAAAAATAAATTAATTTGAAGACAGTTTCCCGTGATGCCAGCATTTGTGATGACTATTAATAAATCACAAGGACAAACTCTAGACAGAGTAGGAATAGTCCTACCTAAACCCATTTTCAGACATGATCAGTAATATGTTGCTTTCTCTCTAGTTCAAAGAATGTGTGGTTAAAGTTAAAGTTGTAAATACTTCATCACAAGGGAAATTAATCAAGCACTCTGAAAGTGGTTTTACTCTTTTTTTTTTACTTTTTTTTAAAATTTTATTTTATTAAGGTATTTTCTCTGTACATAGTTTACCATTGCCCCCCCCCCACCTCCCATTTATGCCCTCCCTCCCCAGAGTTCTGTGTTCATTGGTTGTACTTATGTTCATGCATACCAGTCCCTCGGTTGTTCTCCTATCTCCCCCCAGGTCTCCTTCCCCTCCCCGCTGTCATTTGACAATCTGCTTGTTTTATGGTAACCATCTCAGGACCCCATGAATAAAATCTGCTCCTCATTTGGCAGTCTGCTTGTTTTATGGTGACTATCTCAGGACCATATGAATAGAGTCCGCTCCTCCTCTGGTTTTCACCGCCCCTTCCCCTGGGTCCCACTGCTTCCCCTGGGACACACGGCTCGCCCGGGGCACTCGGCTCACCCGAGGCACTCGGCCCCCTGGGACACTCGGCTCACCCGGGGCACTCGGCCCCCTGGGACACTCGGCTCACCCGGGGCACTCGGCCCCCTGGGACACTTGGCTCACCCGGGGCACTCGGCCCCCTGGGACACACGGCTCACCAGGGATCCCCTTCCCCTTTGGGGGGGGGTACGGCTCACCCGGGGCACATGGCCCCCTGGGACACTCGGCTCACCCGGGGCACTTGGCCCCCTGGGACACTCGGCTCACCTGGGGCACACGGCCCCTCTAGGGTGTTGGGGTCGCATATTGGAGGCGCTGCGCTAGCTCCTTGCTAGCATGGCGGGCAGGCTAGGACAGCTGCAGTTGGGCTGAAATGGTTGCAGGCGGGGGACCACCTTCAAGGGTGTCTCGTTCGGTGTGGGAGCGGAGCAGCTGCAGACATGGAGGCTAGGTTCTGAGGTCGCCCACTCCCTGAGCCCAATGCGTGGTGAGCTCTGTTCTTGGTGGATTTCCTTTATTCTCGGCGACAGTGGCGGGTGGCGGTGCCAGGTGCAATATTGACGGTCGCTCCTGTGGTTCAATTACCACTGTAGTTTTAAAGTTCACATGGCGGTGGTGGTGAGAGCTTCAGCTTGGCCATGTGGCATCGGAGGATGGGCTCGCCTGGGTGGGTAATGGAAGGCACCGTGCCATTTCCTCACCAGCGTGCTCCATCTC